>CAWUFW010007745.1:0-600000 GCA_963921515.1 Calotriton arnoldi | reverse complement strand
GCTTTCTTTTAAAAATGGTGCGGGAGGGCTCTGAGCCCTCCCGCAGCCCCGGGACCACCACCTCCCGGGGCTTTTTAAAAAAATTAAACAACCTGTGTGGGGGCTCCAGCCCCCCACACGCCCGGGACCGCCACCTCCCGGGCACTAACAAATTAAAATGGGGTCCGTTTTGGACCCCGAAGCCCCGGGACCACCACCTCCCGGGGCTGTGCTGATGTAGGGAGGGGGCCGCGCGGCCCCCTCCTGGAGCCCTTGATGGCCCTGGGGACCACCACCCCCAGGGCCGGCTCCTGCAGTGTCCCGGGGTGCCTACCCCGGGACACTGCTGTTTGCAATGACAGGACGGGAGCCTCGCGGCTCCCGTCCTGTCATTGCAAACTGCTTTGGATATTGGAAGAGAGCAGGGAAACCTGCTCTCTCTTCCAATATCCAGCAACATTGCTTTCCACATGGGGAGCTGCATCTTAGCAGCTCCCCATGTGGAAAGCAATGCCGGCACCCTAGGGACGCGGGAGCCGGCGGGACTGTGGGGGATTGGGGACCCCCACAGTCCCCAACGAGAGGCCAGCCCCGGGGATGGGGTCCCGGGGCAAGTAGTGGCCCGGGAGGGGCCACGCGGCCCCCTCCCAAAGTTTTGAAAAATAATAAAAAAAAAAAAAAAGGGGATGGCCGGCCCGGGGATGGGGTCCCCGGGCCTTAAATGGCCAGAGGAGGGGGCCACGCAGCCCCTCAAAATATTAAAAATAAAAATAGAGGCCATGCCCCGGGGATGGGGTCCCCGGGGCCAATAAGGCCCGGGAAGGGGGCCACGCGGCCCCTTCCCGTTTTTTTTATTTTGAAATTTAAAAAGGGGTAAGCCCTGGGGGATGGGGTCCCCAGGGCCCAAAAACAGAAAAAAGGAAGGGGGTCACACAGCCCCCTTCAGGGGACAAAAAAAAAAACGATCGGGCCCGCAGGCCCCGCCCCTTCCTTCACCACTCTGCAAACGCGCCCCTGGCGCGTTTGCAGAGGGGAACGACTCCCTTGAATACTGGGGGTCCCTGGGGGCCAACTAGCCCACCAGGAACCTCCAGTATGCGCCAGGGGCTGCGTTGCAGAGAGGTGTACAGAGGCCACGCCCTTTTACACCTCTCTGCAACGCTACTCTGTGGCGCTTTTGGAGGTATATGGTGGGCTAGTTGGACTCCGGGGACCCTCAGGATTCAAGGGACTTAATCCCCAACTTAAAACGCACCACGGGCGCGTTTGCACAGAGGTGAAGGGAGGGGCGGGGCTTCAGGTGACATGTGTGAAAACAGGCCCCGTGGCGCGTTTTAAGATGGGGAATTAAATCCCTTCAATCCTGAGGGTCCCTGAGGGCCAACTAGCCCAACAGGTACATCCAGAAAGCGCCACAGAGCACCGTTGCAGAGAGGTGTAAAAGGGTGTGGCCTCTCTACACATCTCTGCAACGCAGCCCCTGGCGCATATTGGAGGTTCCTGGTGGGCTAGTTGGCCCCTAGGGACCCTCAGGATTCAAGGGGACTTAATCCCCCAACTTAAAACGCGCCACGGGGCGCGTTTGCACAGATGTCACCTCAGGCCCCGCCCCTCCCTTCACCATTGTGCAAATATTCTTCTAAAATCATCCGAAATACAAATTCCGATTTACTCACCTGTTATAAGGAGAGACCTCAGTGCTGCATCTTTCTGCCCAGTACTGGTCCTGAAAAGTAATTTTAACCGTACTTACCAGTAACTTGAATTTCCTTCCATAGGATATCATTGCCTGCTTTTTGCTGAAAAAGTTTCTAAGTGTTGATTTTTGAAACATACAAATATTCCTCTAAAATCAGCCGAAATACGAATTCCAATTTACTCACCTGTTATAAGGAGAGACCTCAGTGCTGTATCTTTCAGCCCAGTACTGGTCCTGAAAAGTAATTTTAACCGTACTTACCAGTAACTTGAATTTCCTTCCATAGGCTAACATTGACTGGTTTCACTTGGAAATTCTTCTAAGTGTGGAGTTTTGGAACTTTAAAATATTCCTCTAAAATCAGCCGAAATACAAATTCCGATTTACTCACCTGTTATCAGGAGAGACCTCAGTGCTGCATCTTTCAGCCCAGTACTAATCCTGAAAAGTAATTTTAACCGTACTTACCAGTAACTTGAATTTCCTTCCATAGGATATCATTGCCTGCTTTTTGTTAAAAGTTTCTAAGTGTTGATTTTTGAAACATACAAATATTCCTCTAAAATCAGCCGAAATACGAATTCCGATTTACTCACCTGTTATCAGGAGAGACCTCAGTGCTGCATCTTTCAGCCCAGTACTGATCCTCAAAAGTAATTTTAACCGTACTTACCAGTAACTTGAATTTCCTACATACGCTAACATTGACTGGTTTCACTTGCAAATTCTTCTAAGTGTGGAGTTTTGGAACTTTATAATATTCCTCTAAAATCAACCAAAGTACGAATACCAATTTACTCACCTGTTATCAGGAGAGAACCCAGTGCTGCATCTTTTAGCCCAGCACTGACCCTGAAAAGTAATTTTAACCGTACTTACCAGTAACTTATATTTTCTTCCATAGGAATCCATTGTCTGCTTTTAAGCAGAAAAGTTTCAAAGTGTCGATTTTCACAAACTAAAAATATTCCTAAAAATCGCCTGTATGACTTAAACGCATTCTTTCAACTGTTTACAGGAGATGCACCAGTGCTTAATCCAGGATCCAACACTGAGTAAGAAAAAGTAACGATAACAGTTTTTACCTGCTAAGTGAATTTCCTTCCATAGGATAACATTGGTGATTCTATGAGAAAAATGTTCTAAGTGTCAACTTTTAAAATACAATAATATTCCTTAAAAATCACGACTGTAACCAAAACGCTTTTACTCAACTGTTTACAGGAGATGTACCAGGACTGCATCTAGGATCCAGTCCTTTGGTTAGAAAAGTAATCCATAAAGTAACTAATTGCATTTAACTAGAAATTCACATTGAGCTGAATGTTGCATTGTGTTTGAAAATGTGTTGCCCATTGCAACAACTGTAACTACTGTACTTAAAAGTCTATTGCCTATGTGCAAAGTATTTAAACTAAAGTAATTCATTCTGAGAAAGTATTTTTGTAATGTAATGTATAATGTAATTACAATGTAATTTTAAAAATAAAATATGTAAAAAAAAATTGTTTCTAAAAATGTAGTAAATCAGTATTAAAAAATGTATATAACAATTAATACATTTAAAAATTGTCATTTACAAAACCTTTGAAATTCACTGAAAAAACCGTAGGTTTCAGGCACGTTATAGTTACAAATTAGCATTTTAAAAACCTTTGAAATTCACTGAAAAACCATAGGTTTCAGGGACGTTATAGTTACAAATTAGCATTTAAAAACCTTTGAAATTCACTGAAAAATCCATAGGTTTTAGGGACAGTTATAGTTAGTTGGACATTGCACTCGTACAAAACCCGTGAAATTCCCCGTTATAGTTAGTCCAGCTAACTATAACTCGCGCCCGCAATGCACTGCTGATGACGTCACATATTACATCACTCATGACATGGTCAGTGACATCACTGATGACATCACTGATGACATCTCAAATGACATCACTGATGACATCATCCACGTGATAATCTCATGCACCTCCTCACACCCTAATATAACCTTTGATACACCCACTCTAAATTACAGACTGCCATTCGCAAAACCATAGACACTCCAACACCAATAACTACATACCCACTCACTGATTCTTAGGTCTACGCACACATCCACTCACTCACCCGTACAGTCACTCATACTTACGGTCACTCAGTACAGGACTATTATATGCACTCATACTCCTTTATAGACACTCAAACACCGCCACTCATCCATAGAGGTACTCACACACCTAGTCAGTCATGCAAATAATTAAACACACTACCATTTACTCACCTATACAGTTATACACACACCAGCTCACTTACTCATACAAATACTAGCACATTCTTACGCTCTTATACAATCACTGATACAAGCACACACTCATCCATACAGCCACTATAACAATCACTCACTCTCGCTTATAGCTATTTATATACTCCAACACACATATATACTGCCTTTCACATATGTAGTTACTCACACATGTACCACTGGGACATACATTCACTCACTAACACACTCTTTCACACACTTACCCACCCATACAGTCTATCACAGATGCACTCTTGAAACCATCCACCCAGTGAATCACCCACTCACACATCTATGCACAGAGTCGCACACACCCCCTCCCACACAAACACTCAGGCACCCATACAGATACTCAGACAAGCATTCAATAACTCATATAGACACTCATGTAGCTATTCACAAACACATGCAGCCACTTACACAGCAACAGACAGACGGATACAGACATTCACCCAGTTTAGTCACTAACCCATGCATTCAGTAAGATACGTTAAATTACTCACTTATACAGTCAGTCACGCACGTACTAAATCATCCATACAGACACTTACACACCCACTCATTCTTCAATACGCCTTTTCCTATATATATTAAAAATATTTAAACTTTACAAAAACACACAGTCACTGGATGATGTCATCAGTGATGTCATTTGAGATGTCATCAGTGATGTCATCAGTGATGTCACTGACCATGTCATGAGTGATATAATATATGACGTCATCAGCAGTGCATTGCGGGGCGCGAGTTATAGTTAGCTGGACTAACTATAACGGGGGAATTTCACGGGTTTTGTACGAGTGCAATGTCCAACTAACTATAACTGTCCCTAAAACCTATGGTTTTTTCAGTGTATATATATATATATATATATATATATATATATATATATATATATATATATATCCTTCCACACTCCTTCCCTTCCAAAAGAAGTCGAGCCCACACAGTCCATGAAAGAACCAACAGAGGAGCAGAAAGAGGCCTTGTTGCAAAATCATCCTGTGCCCACAACTTTTTCAGACGGGTACTGGTGGTAACTGACTCGGACTAACCAGGCCTAGAGCCAGTGCTATGCTAAAAGACACTTAGAATACAGTGAAAACACCTACATACACTAGGGAACACTATGCGTTGGGGTACCCCTATGATTAGCATGACCTCCTCTGTAAGGCCCTAGTACATAATAGGGCAGGGGGATTAAAACTTCCTCTTAAAACATGTCACCACACATGTCACCTCAGGCCCGCCCCCTCCCTTCACCATTGTGCAAACGTGCCCCGTGGTGCGTTTTAAGTTGGGGGATAAAGTCCCCTTGAATCCTGAGGGCCCCTGAGGTCCAATTAGCCCACCAGGTACCTCCAGTAAGCGCCACAGAGCTGCGTTGCAGAGAGGTGTAAAAGGGCGTGGCCTGCACCACCTCTCTGCAACGCAGCCCTGTAGCGCGCACTGGAGGTACCTGGTGGGCTAGTTGGCCCCAGGGACCCCCAGTATTCAAGGGGAATTAATGCGCTAATTTAAAACGTGCCACAGGGCGCGTTTGCAGAGTGGTGAAGGGAGGAGGCGGGGCCTGAGGCACGATCGCGTAATTTTTATTTTTTATTTTTAGAAGGGGGCTGTGTGGCCCCTTCTTTTTTTCCGTTTTGGGCCCTGGGGACCCCATCCCCCAGGGCCTGACCCCTTTTTATAAAAAAAAACTGAACGGGAAGGGGGCCACGTGGCCCCCTCCCGTGGCCAATTCCGGCCCCGGGGACCCCATCCCCAGGGGCATAGCCACATTTTTAAATTTTTAAGGAGGGGGGCTGCGTGGCCCCCCTCCTGAGGCCTCTATTGGCCCCGGAAACCCCATCTCCCGGGGCCAGCCTTTTTTCTTTGGGTTTTTTTTGTTTCTTCTTTTTTAATTTTGGGGAGGGGGCCGCGTGGCCCCCCTCCAGGGCCACTACTAGCCCCGGGGACCCCATCCCCCGGGGCAGGCCCTATCCGTTGGGGACCGTGGGGGGAGCCCCAATGCCCCCACGGTCCCGCCGGCTCCCGCGTCCTGCAGGAGCCGGCATTGCTTTTCCACATGGGGAGCTGCTAACATGCAGCTCCCCGTGTGGAAAAGCAATCTGCTTTAGATTTTGGAAGAGAGAGCAGGTTTCCTGCTCTCTCTTCCAAAAGCCATAGCAAACAGCAGTGTCCCGGGGTGGGCACCCCGGGACACTGCAGGAGCCGGCCCTGGGGGGTGGCGGTCCTCAGGGCCATCACAGGCTCCAGGAGGGGGGCCGCGCGGCCCCCTCCCAACATTTTCAAAGCCCCAGGGAGGTGGTGGTCCCCGGGGCTCTGGGGGTCCGTAACGGACCCCCATATTTAAATATTTAGTGGCCCGGGGGGGTGGCGGTCCCCGAGGCTGCGGGGGGGCTGTTTCCCCCCTCAAAAATTTGACAAAACCCCAGGGGGTGGCGGTCCCCGGGGCTTGGGGGGGCCTTGGAGGCCCCCCAAACATTAAAAAAATCAAGCCCCATGGGGTGGCGGTCCCCGGGGCTGTGGGGGGGGCTGTGTGCCCCCCGCAAATATTTCAGAAAAGCCCTGGGGGGTGGTGGTCCCCGGGGCTGCGGGGGCCCCCTTGGGCCCCCGCAATTATGTTGAACATGCCCCCGGGACCTGGGCCACCTGGGGGCTAAATATTAACGAAGCACGGGAGCCCGCGCTTCGTTTTTATTTCTTCCCGGCGGGATTTGCGGATCCTACGTGAATTTCGCTGTTTAAAAAAAATTCTTTTTTGGGCCCTGGGGGTCCTTGTGGGACCCCCTGAGCAGGCCTATGGTGTCAGGGTGTTTCTTTTTTTTTCGCGTGTTTTATTCTGATTTCTTGTGACTCGGTTCTACCGAGTCACAAGATGGCTGCCAACACTTCCTGGTTTGGAGTGTTGACAGCCAATTAAAATAAAGCTCGTGGTCGGGAGGGTCCGCGGATCCTCCGTGCCTCTAAATATCGAAACTTTTATTTTTGATTTTCTCAGCAACTACTGAACGGATTTACACCATTTTTAAAAAGGTCGCTTTCTGAACCAATCACTACCTTTTTGCCAAATGTGGGGTAAATCCATTCAGTAGTTTTGGCTGTAACCGTGTCTAAAGTTTCCTATGGGAAATTGATTTTTTGACCTCTATTTTTTGATTTTCTCCGCAACTACTGAACAGATTTACACCGTTTGAAAAAAAGGGCGCTTTTTGAACCAAGCACTACCTTTTTGCCAAATTTTGTGTAATGCCGTTCAGCAGTTCGGGCTGTAGCCGTGGCTAAAGTTTCCTATGGGAATTAACATGGAGAAAACACGTTTTGGGACCCCCCTTTTTTCTCGGCCCCCGCTTGCCGAATCACCCCGAAACTTTCAAGACAGGAGCTGACCGGAGCGCCCCACTAGTTTTGAAAATTTCGCGATGATTCGTCATCCGGCGCCAAAGTTATTGGGAAAACAAAAAACGCTTTTCCTATGGAAACTAGGTCCTGACTATAACTATCTACTGGCGACCGCCAGTAGATAATATATATATATATATATATATATATATATACCAATAACATAAAATTTAATTAAAAAAGACCATTCTATTATAAATCTTCAAACTTAAATTTCCCACTCCAATGAGTAACAGTAGGGAAATTGTTGGATAGCGGAGGGGTAACAATTACTATTCCTACTCCAGTGAGTGCAACAATAGGGAAAGTGTTCGATAGCAAAGGGGTAAAAATTACTATTCCCACTCCAGTGAGTGTAACAGTAGGGAAAGTGTTGGATGGCGGAGGGGTACAAATCACTGTTCCCACTCCAATCAGTGCAACAGTAGAGAAAGTGTTGGATTGTGGAGTGGTAAAAATTAATATTCCCACTCCAATGAGTGCAACAGTAGGGAAAGTGTTGGATAGCGGAGGTGTAAAAATTTCTATTCCCACGCAAGTGAGTGCAATAGTAGGGAAAGCGTTGGATAGTGGTGGGATAAAATGTACTATTCCCACTCCAATCAGTGCAACAGTAGGGAAAGTGTTGGATTGTAAAGGGGTAACAATTAATATTCTCACTCCAGTCATTTCAAAATAAAAACAAACAAAATATTAACAACAAAATATTTAAAAAACAAAATAAATAAAAATATATATAAATATATTAAAAATTTAAATACAAATATATTTAATATTAAAAATAAAACATAAAAAAATATTATAATGTTAAATACATATGGCAAATACATACAAATAGTATATTAAAAATAGAAAAAGTATTATCAAACAAATAAATATTTTTAATTAGACATTATTTAGAAACAAAAACATTAATTATTACATAAATTTAGTTTTTATATCCTACCCTATAACACCACACATTTCACAACCCACATCTAAATTAAAAAAAAGGTTCCTCCCTAATTAACAGAATTATTTACCAATTAAAGAAATATTATTAATTAAAAAACACATTAAACTAAATTAAAAATTAAAACTCATAAAAATTAGTTAACTTCCCACACTTTACCTCTATAATCCCCACAACCCACAGCTAAAATAAAACTGTAAAAAAATTAATTACACAATTAAAACATATTTTCAATTAAAAACTAATAGTATTTAACAACTAATTATAAAGTAATTAAAATTAATTTATTCCCCACCCTTTACCCCTATAAAAGTAAAACCCACGCACAAAAAATAAACAATTATCCTAACTAACTATCAATTAATTAATTAATGTTAATGATCAACTAATTATTAATTAATTAAACATAAATTACTTCCCACCCTTTACCCCTATAAACCCCACAACCCACATCTAAAATTAATTACACAATTTCCATATTTAATTTTCAATTATTTAATATTAATAAACAACTAATTATTAATTATTTAAACATAAATTACTTCCCACCTTTTACCTCTATAAACCCCACAACCCACACCTAAAATTAATTACACAATTTCCATATTTAATATTCAATTCATTCATTAATTTTAATTAACAACTTATTAAAATAAATTACTTCCCACCCTTTATCCCTATACAACCCACAATCCGCACCTAAAGAAATTACACAATTACCATAATTAATTACCAATTAATTAATTAATATTAATTAACAACCAATTAATAATTAATAATAACTTACTTCCCACAGTTAAACTATAAAATCTCAATTAAATAACACTTAGTAAATAAAAAATAATCATTAATTTATTATAATTAAATTACTTCCCACCCAATTCTCTATAAACCCACAACCAGCTAAGGAACTAAAAACGCAAAATGTAATTAAAATAAAATTGATAACGTCTAAAAATTTAACACATATATTAAAATACATAAACAATTCTTATTAAAAAAAATACATCATATAGATTTAAAATATGTACTAAAATACATAACACTAATTTAAAAATCGATATTTTAAACAACTATATTTTTGCAAATGATATTAATGATTTCTAGATTTTTGAAAACGAAATTTCTTACCTTAAAATCGATATTCTTGACCAAGATATTCATGCTGTCGATATTTCTGTGTCACGATATTTCCAGCTCGATATTTGTGTAAGTCGACATTTCTAACTCGATATTTTGTCTGAATACCTTACTAGACACTACTCCACTGTACTTCCCTGTACTCCACTACTGCACTCTACACCACTCCACTGTATGCTACTCTATGCCACTCAACTCTATGACAGTTTATACCACTCCACTCTACCATACTGTACAGCACTGTATTCTACTCTACGCCACTCCACTGTAAAACACTTTAATCCACTCTGTGACATGCTACTCTACTTCACTCCATTACACTATCTGACACTCTACAACACACAGACCACTCCACTCTACCACAGACCACACCACTCCACTTTACAACACTTCACTCCATTGTATAGAATGCCATTCCACTCTACTAAACTCCATGTCATTGTACTTAATAACATGTTATTCTACTCTATGCTACAACACTCCACTGGATTCCACTGCACAACACTTTACCCCACTCTATGGCAATGTACAACACTCCACTCTACACCGCCCCACTGTACCATACTCCACTCCACTCTATGCAACTCCTCTCTACAAGACTGTACTACATACACTCTGTGCCACTATACAACACTGTACTGCACTCTGTACACCTATATGACACCGTACAATCCTCTACTTCACTCTCTACACCTATACCCTAGTATACAACACTTTAGTCCACTCTAGGACACTTTCAAACGCTCTACTGCACACCACTCCACTGTACTGTACAAAATGCCATGCCAATTGATAAGAATTTACTCAACTCTACTCTACACCTGTCCACTCTAGTGTACTCCACGCCACTGTACTATACAACATTCCACTACAATTTAGTACAATTTACCCCACTAAACACTATGCCACTCCACTATACTCCACTCCAAACTCTACTCCGCTCAACTCCACTCTACTCAACTCCACTCTACACCACTCTACTTTACCCCCTCTGCTGTACCCCCTCCACTGTACAACACTCCCCTCTAAACCACTCCACTGTGCACCACTCCACTCCACACTATTCCACTGTACGCCACTCCACTGTACCACATTCCTCTCTATTCCACTCCACTCTATGACACTATACTCCATGACAGTACACAGTACGAAACTCGCCTCCACTCTACTGTACCACAATGCACTTCAAGACACTCCACTCGAACAGCAAACTCCAAAGGTTGAATGTTTCTTTTAGTTAGGAAATCTTTATTTATTCTTTCTATATAAGCCAAACTTAAAATGCACAAACATTACAAATTCCTAAGTTATATTTGTACCATAAATTTATAATTTACGTACCACTTTTATATGATTATAACTCATGCTCTTCCATACTTACTGCATTTAACGCAGTAGCTACAATACATTAACTAGAACCCGCGCCATCTCCATGCACTTTTATACTGTTTTATGTTATCTCGCTTATACCATGTAAAATAGCAACATTTACAAGAAAATTTATGACATAGCAAATCAAATGTTTTCTGAGAACACTGTGCATGGTTGAGTGGTAGATTTGGTGGTGAGGAAGCATTCTGAACATAAGCAACAAGATAAAGCGACCTAGGTTACACTTGTAGTAAAAGGCAATAGTACGACAAGAAAGGCAAGAAAATGCTAACTTTAAAAATAGTAACATGATCTTGCAAGAAGAACTACAAGAGGATTTCAAAGATTTCAAGTGTATGATCAGTGCTATCAAACGAAAGCATTAGAACATTTCTAATATATACTCGGGACCTGATTCAAGATGATGGCATGAGCTCAGGTAATTAGAGGAAATCCTCCAATTTGGGGAGCTAGAGCTTTCTCTCCCATGTGGAGGCTGACCACCATGGCCATGACCTCTAATGGAGGCACCCGGAAGTGCTTGGAAGGTTCTGCCACCCTGCAGCCCCTCACAATGCTTTATTGGCTTACCCAGAGTTAGCTTCATCTCTTGAAACTGTTAATCACAAGGACTTTATCCCACAGTTTATCAACTGAGCACTACTCTCAAGGAATTGCGCTCTGTCAGGAGGTTTGAATGATTCGGCCCCTGGTCAATACCGCTGAAGCCATGGCTTTGATGCTATTCCCAGATGCTAGTGCCTTAAATGAATATGCATCTTGACTTCCTTATCATCAGTTATTGGCAAGCATAAGACTGGCCAGATTAATGCTAGGACCACAAGCAAGCCATTATAAGGACATTCTGATCTAAATACTTCATAACTCTTCCTCATTCATCTCATCACATCCCTATAGAGAAGAAAAACAACTGGAACTAGCCACACAAGTGTAGCTCAAATCAATACTTCCAAACCTTTCACTAAACCTGATTGATCTTCTAAAGGCTAGATCCATCTCCAGCCTTCTTTGCCAAGAAAACCTCATCAAATGCCTTGGATTCAACCAACTCTCACTTCGCCTGGGATCAGAAACTATTCTGTGGGGAGCAAAGGCTCATAGCTAAGGGGCAGAGCAATCCAATACACTCAAAATGTTGATTTAGAGGACAGGTAGAATCTTATGCTCTGACAGTTTGTGGGTGACATGGCTTCTCAAGGTAACCATAGATCTTTTAAAAGTGGAAGTAGGGGCAGTACAATCAGAAAGGATGATCATATGACAGAAACCGACATCCTGCAGGGCAGAAGGTCAATAATATACAAGTAGAAAGATAAGACCCCATCTTTTGCATGGCTTTGGGATACGCATAGGCAAGTACAAGTATCTAGCTGTTGAGAGCCCTAACAGTCACATACTAATCAGAGGCAGGTGCAACTTCATACAGTCAGTCAGCTGCCATTGCAGTGAATAGCTGTTTCTATGGTGCAGGTGTTGCTGTCCCATTAGCTGCATTTAAAGGGTTTGGCAAACAGCATGGCACATTTCCATTCTTTATGTTGTGATGCAGGTGCACTTTCTTTTATCAACAACTAAAGTTTGCAGATGAAAAAAGCAATGTAGCCTTTATCTTGCCTTATTTAACCAAGTATGCTGCCTCTTGATCCATACTACTAGTGACCAGGAACAACAGACTCCTATACACATTTCACAGATGTCCTGTATGTAATTAAGAAACTGTTTTGCAGATGAGCTATAACTAAAACAAAGGTAATACAACGTACACCTTTGTACAGTGGGAATGGTACATCTGACTCCCCTCTGCCCCCAGGTCCAAAGCTTTCCCCAATGTGGTTGATTTTGGGTAGAAGTAGTAAATCTTAACTCACCCTTGGCCTATATCAGGTGGATGTGAAGTGCTGAGCAGCACAGGAGTAGTGACTGCACTGCATGTATGTGTGTATGGGAAGGGCACAGTACAGTGATAAAGCAGTGCTGGGCAGAATATGTGTGGTTAGTGCATGTCCCCTTGATATACCACCGTAAAAAAATTGTTGTCCAGAGATCTTTATTTTTGATTTGTGTTTTTGTATCATTAGAGAAGTAACTTATCTTGGGTAGACATTACTAATCCGGGCCGAATTTTTCTGGACGACATCTTTAAAAATGTCAGATGTGTTTCAAGGACGATGTAATATTTCAGGAACCATGAGACCTATATTCTTCGTTTTGGTGTCAAAACATAGGCTTTGGGTGTCAAGTAGTGTTATAGAGACAGAAAATAATTTCTCAGAGCAACCCTACCACCATTTTCCAAAATGGTGGCTCTATAATGATGTATTTTAGCCATCATAGTGGTAATTTATTTTAATATTGTGTTTGTTTCAGGTTTTCGGATGATTCAAATTTGTAATCATGAGCGAAGCAGGTGGTACCAGAGGATCTTTACCTTCTGACAGAGTGTTGCTAACTACAAAATCTGAGCACTCCTTCAACAAAGAAACATTTGTCATATGCCAAACTAATCCGAAAGAAAAGCTAACATCAACTGTGGCTGGACAGAAGAGAGTTCGAGATGCTGCAGAAATACGGCAAGACGAAGTTCGCAATAATTGAAACTCATAGGTGAAGTGGATCAAATATTTTA
The DNA here is from genome assembly GCA_963921515.1 of Calotriton arnoldi. Taxonomy (NCBI): domain Eukaryota; kingdom Metazoa; phylum Chordata; class Amphibia; order Caudata; family Salamandridae; genus Calotriton; species Calotriton arnoldi. Next base: position 586,524 of record CAWUFW010007745.1, on the reverse strand, counting down.
TCAGTGTAGCAACAAGTGCTACAAGTCTTATACAATGGAAAAAAGACTGGAAAAATGTGCCAAAAATATCAGAAACCAGAGAATCACAACAAGAATCTGAGTCCACTGAGAAAGCAACAAAAACCAAACCCAGTGCCCATATATTAGAAGATCGATGCTACCCCTTGTCCACCTCCAACAACTGATCAGAAAGCAGAGGATCTTCAATGTGTTATCTGTGGCTTAGCCAGCACAAGGGACAAAGGGATTGACGAAAGAACAAAGTACAGAGTATGTGAGTCTCAAAGGGGAAACATGTTTTTATCTGCAGCTAGTTTCTTACAAGATGAAGTTTTCAGCCGAGTATCTGATTTAGCAGCGAGGTGAATGTATTTGCAGTGGATTTGTATGCCCACCCGAACTGAATGCCTGCATATATTTAAAAATATGAATGTACAATGAGCTTCCAGCAGCAACGTAACAGCCAACCTTCAGTTAAGTTTGCACTCTTTGAAAAAGCTAATTAAGTTTTAAAGCCACTCTTGAGTGCTGGCTACAATTTCACACTCAGTGAGATCAGAGAAATAATTATCAATATTGATGATTTAAGATTTTTCTGGTGGGAATGTACAATGGCAGAATTCGTTTTGTAGGTCTATCAAAAAGAATGAGCCACTTACAGTGTTCTCAGCTGATTTGACTCCTGAAGTTCTTGCTGCCAAAATAAGATTACAGGATACAGAAACATTAGCAGGAACCATTTTAAGAAACATCCTGAAAGCTTTAGATTTTGGACTTTATGGCAAATTTAGTGATGCCCAAGAGCTTCGCATATCATGGGAGTCCACAAGATTGCCTTATGTTATCTTGACATTTTTAATATCAGCAAAGCTAAATTGTTACAAACAAAAGTTCTTGAGTTCGGAACAGAAGCTGACAACATTGATGATGGCTTTGAAGATATAAGCAAAGAAGTGGAAGACAATCCCATGAATCAACAGGCTTATGCTGTGCAAATGTACTGTCTTTTCCAAATCATGTTTTATGAATTACATCACAACAAAAAGAAAAATCTGACCCACAAAGATGACTGCCCACGCAATCTATAACAAGTGCAAAAGTAGAGAGCTAATCACTTCAATAAATAGGATTGGCGTATCAACAGGAACTTGTTAGCAGCTCATGCTGCAAATTCTTGTGAATCCGACAGCACACCGCTTCCAAGTCACTTTATCAGGAACGGATTTACAATTGCTGTTCATTTTGATTTTGAAGACAGCTCATCTTTTTCTGGAACATCTAGCACACTTGATGCTTTTTGACAACTGTATCAATGAAGGAGCTGCTGAAAAACAAGCTGTGTCAGCTTGAGGCATAAACAAACGAAGCTGCAAACTTATAACCCAATTGCCTTGACAACGTGTGCAAAATCACTACAAGCCATCAACACATCCCAGTCTACCAGAAAGTTTCAAAGTGGTTGAGGACATGGATCTTCTTCTACCTGATGCTGCGGTCCACAAATCTGATTTAACTGCATTTATCATATTGCTTATTCGGTATGGACTGAAGGATGAAGAAAAGTCAGTTCCTCAGTGGGCTGGAATTCATCTCCCAGAATACCATCCCACTGAAGAAGGTTGGATTTTTACCTGTAATACCACCTTCAGTCACAAACTACACAACAGTATATATAGCTCTAAAAAAATTCCCCAAAATTTCCAAAATGTGCATGCTTGCAGCCTATCCTGCCAATTTTCTGAGATTAAGGTATTTCCGTATTGTAGCTGACATTTTTATGAGCAATCCAGTAGAATGTGATGATCTTTAACCAATGATGGGCATTTTCTACATGACAAAAGTTGTGTGGCTGTGTGCAGGAAGTTATCTCAGTGGATGCGGCATAGACGATGTACTTATTGAGGCTGAAATCTTTGGAAGTAAAACTGTCTAGTCATTATTTAGCGGAACTCATTATGTTTGTTCGTTACAAGGTATGCTCATCATAGCTGTGGCTATACAAACATTGCATTAGAATGCTTTCTGGAACAAGAATGACAAATTAGGTTTTGCATATCTTATTTCAGAAGTGAACAAGGCACTGAATGCACTTCATTCAAAAGACATAATGCAAAGCCAGGCAATGTTCAATACATTCAGTTCAAAATCAGAAAACCTGAAAACCAAGTTCGTAAATTTTGTCAAAGAATGTGGAGAAAAATCGGAACTTTGAATGTACTGGAGGAATGTTTTACACATGATAGCTCTAGTGAAAAACTTGGTACATGCTGATCGGGAAGGTGATTGGGAGCTGCACATGAAGACAGTGGAGTCACTAATAACTGTGTTTCGTGGATTAAATTGAATAAACTACCTGAGATATGGGTCCAGGTATTTGGAAAGAGTGAAGAAGTTAGAGGTGGAAAAACCATACCTCTACAGAAAATACATTTAAAGACATTTGTGGTGAAAGACAGAGAGGGAAGTTTCAATGCTGTGGCTCCAGATATGAAACTGGAACAGACGATTCAGAGATCACAGAAAAGCTCCAAGGTAATTGTTGGTCAGGGACGTAACAGTGAATATGTTGCTTAATGGCAGTTAGTTTAGCTTGAAGTCCTTTCTATTTGCAATGTTTTCAGAGAGATGACAAATTAAAAATTAATGGACCATTGTGAAACTGTTCCTCACCACAAACTTGTGGGAAATAGAGGGGAACGTTTTAATAAACATGTTGACAGCCTTCTTCATTTCATTCAGCAACAAGGAAACCCCTTTGAAATGACTGAGCCTGTGCAACTACACAACTTCTTGACCAAACAATATGTGGTTAACGATATAAAGACCCATCTACTAGATGTCCTGGAACATGGATCAAATCTATAGGCAGAACTGAAGCAGGAGAGATTTTTATTGAAAGAGAAAAGCTGTTTGACATAATCGCTAAAGCCATAGTAAGAATTTCGTTCAACCATCCCCTACAACACAGGTTACAAAAAAAAAAACTTTTACAAGCACATAAAGAGATGGATGTAGCAAAAGAAAGGGTTGAATTTATCAAGGACATTCATTTGCATGATCTTCTTTCAACAAACGCATTATTTGGTGGAGATGCTGCAACCAAACTAGTGAAGCACAAATGCGTACAATAGCTTGAAAAAACACTTTCACCTGAAGAATTTCAATTCAAAAAGGTGTCATCATTGAAAACTGCTGTTGTTGTGGACTAAATGTCACACTTGTGAATGGTTAAGATTTCATCCATGCAAAACTTCGCAGAGGTCATTCAAACTGTTCTACAGATATCAGTCAGTGCGCACCTTGCAAGAACTGCACATTGTCTTTGACAGTTATCTTGAACTATCTTTCAAAGAATGTGAGAGAATCAGACAAATGTCTACAAGTGGAATAATTGACCTTGCCTGCATCAAATATTCAACACCTATACCTGTGCAACTTGATAAATTCTGGTCATCAACATCAAACAAGATGAACTTGGAGATGTTAACTCACCAAAACATTGCTTATTCTTCAGTGAACACAGTGGGGTCGATTCCGATTCGGGCCGGAAAAAGCACCGACCGACTCGGAGCCGGAATTTATTCCGACCGACACGTACCAGTGGCGCCCGACACGCCAAGTACGATGCAAAGCGTGCAAAATCCGACCGACACGTACCGAACCCAAGCCGAACGACCGAGCCGCACGGAAAACAGCAATCCGGCCGGAAAAACACGCGAATCGAACCGACCGACACGCACCCGGAACAAATCCGACCGAAACGTACACGCGAACTCCAAACCGCAAAGTACGATGCAAGGCGCGAAAACCACGACCGAGTCGGACGGAGGACAAGCCGTACGACCGACACGCATACAAAACCGAGCCGAAGTAACACAAAACACCGCGACCGACGCGTACGCAGCATAGAAAACTGCACAAACACAGCGTGAGCGAAGCGGAGAACACCGTACGAGACAAATGCAGGGTCCGACTCGGTCACAAGAACGTTTCCAACATGCACAGACAGTACAAAGGAAAATTAACACAAAAAAGGCCAAACAAGCAATTACAAAGCCAATAAATACTGGGGGGGTGGGGACAGAGAACAAAGACACACCCACAACTCCACCCATATAAAGGACACAAATCCCAACCATGATCCTTTGCAAATGCCATTCCACTGCCAGCACCCAACAGACAGCAACCACACACCCACAGCTCATCCCTCACACAAGCCACACACCATCAGCACACCAACAAATACCTACCTCACATACACCCAGCAAAACACACACTCACACACCCTCACCTGCACACCAACACACACATCACTCACCATCACCACCCATCACCATGCCCCCAAGAAGAATCACAAGTTCCTAGATTGTGAATTGGAAGTCCTGGTAGACGAGATCCTCAGGGTAGAGCCACAGCTGTTTGGCACACTGGTCCAACAGACCCCCATCTCCCAGAAAACCAAGATGTGGGAGAGGATCATCAACAGGGTGAACGCACAATCACCATGTCTGCGCACAAAGACCGACATCCAGAACAGGTGGTATGACGTGCGCAGGAGGGTCCGGGAGCTGCTCAAGAAAGACTACCTCCTGAGCCAATACACCGGCAGTGGCCCTCCTGCCAAGCCAGTATACCTCAGGCCCTGGAAGGAGAAGGTGCGGGCCATCCTTCCGCCAGTGAGCGTATATGGACTAGAGAACATCCCAGAGCCTGGTGAGTACACAACAAATGTACACAATATTCTGCCACAATACACACACACATCACTGTCAAGGGGAGAGTCAAACCATGCACTCATAGCAATTACACAGCAACCAGAACAGAATCATCCCAAAATGTGTATGTCAGTCAGAGAAACACAACACATGCCATCTCAAAGTTACATTCAACCGTGCCATCACATGTACAAACACAACTACAACTACAGCTAGGCAGTGGCCCAAATAGAACTAACAAACACATCCAGACATGTAGCCACCACAACAACACCAACACACAGTGAAGACCACTGAAAGGAAGGAATTCTGTGTATGCTGGCCAAGTCAGTGTAGCCAATAGCATCATGGGAGTCGTAGTCACACATATTGCCCCCCCCACAACTGTCCCATCAACACCACCATGAACCATGCGCACATCACAGGTAGTGGAGAAGGACTCACAAGATGGCTGACACTGGCTACTGCTGTGGGGAGCACAAGGCCCTGCTGGCAACTGTGCACCAACAAACAGCAGGACACCACTGACTGACATCATGAGAGACAACTTCCACTCCCTGCAATGGAAGCACGTTCCATGGTGGGATATCTGGCTGGCTGGGTGGGAAGGAGGACTCACACCACTGACCATAGTCACAAGCACCTCCCCTCACACACACCCTCAACACATACTCCACATAACCCACCTGGGAGAATGCAATGCCACACATCCTAACTCAAGATCCCACAAAGAACCTCCACCCTGGGTTATGTCGTGTGAAGCACAGGGACACTCATGGGACTTTCAGCCAAACAACTGCCAGGACAACACTCCCAGCCATCCTGTCAGCACAGGCAGCCCACCCCACAGGGAAGCAGAGTCAAAGGAAGGAAGCATGGGCATGCTGGGAAGGGGGTGGAGGCAATAGCATGATGGTAGGCGTAGTCACAGCTCTACATCCCCCACCACATGGCCCAGCAAGCTCACACTCACGCATGCACATCCCACAGAGAGTGGAAAGGCCCATCAAAGATGTCTGACACTGTTGCTGTGTCGTGGGGAGCACAAGGGCATGCTGGGAACTGCACACCAACCAACAGCAGGACACCACTGTCAGCCATTGCTCTCACACCCACACACACTGAACTCCCCACAAAACCAAGTAAGTATGGGAATGCTGGGAAGTCGGGTGGAGGCAATAGCATGATGGGAGTGGTAGTCACAGATATTGGTCACCCCCACAACTGTCCCATCAACACCACCCTGAACCATGCTCACATCACAGGGAGTGGAGAAGGACTCACAAGATGGCTGACACTGGCTACTGCTGTGGGGAGCACAAGGCCCTGCTGGCAACTGTGCACCAACAAACAGCAGGACACCACTGACTGACATCCTGAGAGACAACTTCCACTCCCTGCAATGCAAGCACGTTCCATGGTGGGATATCTGTCTGGCTGGGTGGGAAGGAGGACTTGCAGCACTGACCATAGTCACAAGCACCTCCCCTCACACCCCCTCAACACAAACTCCACAGAACCCACCTGGTAGAATGCAATGCCTCCCATCCTAACTCAAGATCCCACAAAGAACCACCACCCTGGGTTATGTTGTGTGAAGCACAGGGACACTCTTGGGACTTTTAGCCAAACAACTGCCAGGACAACACTCCCAGCCATCCTGTCAGCACAGCCAGCCCACCCCACAGGGAAGCAGAGTCAAAAGGAAGGAAGCATGGGCATGCTGGGAAGGGGGTGGAGGCAATAGCATGATGGGAGTGGTAGTCACAGATATTGCTCAGCCTCACAACTGGCCCATCAACACCACCCTGAACCATGCTCACATCACAGGGAGTGGATAAGGACACACAAGATGGCTGACACTGGCTACTGCTGTGGGGAGCACAAGGGCATGCTGGGAACTGCACACCAACCAACAGCAGGACATCACTGTCAGCCATCTTGCCATTGCTCTCACACCCACACACACTGAACTCCCCACAAAACCAAGTAAGTATGGGAATGCTGGGAAGTGGGGTGGAGGCAATAGCATGATGGGAGTCACAGTCACAGACATAGCTCACCCCCACAACTGTCCCATCAACACCACCCTGAACCATGCTCACATCACAGGGAGTGGAGAAGGACTCACAAGATGGCTGACACTGGCTACTGCTGTGGGGAGCACAAGGCCCTGCTGGCAACTGTGCACCAACAAACAGCAGGACACCACTGACTGACATCCTGAGAGACAACTTCCACTCCGTGCAATGCAAGCACAGTCCATGGTGGGATAACTGACTGGCTGGGTGGGAAGGAGGGCCGGCTGTCAACCAAATACAACCAATGCAGACCATGTTCACACCCCAACAAATACATAGAAATGCCCAAATAATGCAGGACAATGTGCCACACCAATATCAACCCCTGACTGTGACGACTTAGGACAATGCAATGTACAGGCCCGCACCCAGAGGCACAGTCACAACTGTCAGGTGTGTCAACCATTGATGCCTGTGTCTCCCAAAAACAGGTGATGATGGGGACACAGCAGCAGATGCTGAGGAGTCCCAGTCCCAGGCTCAAGAGGATGCGGAGCTCACTGGTGTCGTACAGCCTCTGCCCTCCTCGGACGAAGAAGACCAACCTGGCACATCCGGTGCAAGTCTACATGCAGCACCAGCAGGACCACCAGCTGCAGCACCAGCAGGACCACCAGCTGCACCCCCTGCACCCACCCCTCCAACGACTGTCACCACAAATACCATCCCTGCCGACATGGACAGAACAAGGAGCAACACCAGCACAGGGACCCTGGACCAACCTGGGGCCATGGACACCACCACCACCACCAACCCCCAAGGTGGACCAGGGTCATCTGTGCGTGCCACTGCATGCACTGCACATGTCAGCAGGGGTGGTGGGATGGGTGGGAGACAGAGGTCGCTGCTTGCAGAGGTTGCTGGTGTGCATGATGACCCAAAACTGGTACGCATAGCTGATGCGTACCAGTCCAGCACCGGAGATCTCAGCCAGGTAGTGGGGCTCCTCAGAGACATGAAAAAGCAGCAGGCTGCCCATCATGCCCGCTTGGACTCTCACATGTCCCACGTGGAGTCACACATGTCCCGCGTGGACTCACACATGTCCCGCGTGGAGTCCAAGTGGGATGCACTGCATGAGATGACGGCGGTGCACAGGGACATTTTACAATGCCTCCGCCAGATGAACAGCAACCAGTCCACACCTCCCTGTGTGCCAACAACATCTGGTGCTGAACAAACTGCAACTGCCACAGGGAGGGAGGATGACTCTGGCGGAGAGTCCCCTGCACTGCAGCAGCCTGTACTTGAGGGCCCCCAAAGAAGAGGGGTCGTCCGAGGAGGGGCAAGTGAGAGGCCGATGGCCAAGCGCAACTCCCAGGAAGCCTGAACCTGTTCTGGATGTTCACCTTTGTGCACAGACTGTTCACCCTGTTGACGGCAACACTACTCCCACACATTGCATGGGGAGTACAAGTTGGACCAATGTCTCAGACAACTGTGGCCCCGATACTGGGGATTTTGTCTACCAGGACTTTCAATTCACCTAGGAACTTCTGATTGCAAGATTTATGTACAGCACTACCCATCCTATGCACTATTCACACAAATGTATCACAATAAACACACTAATACACCATACTTGCCTCTGTTGTGATTCCAACGTGGGTGCTGTTATGGGGATGATGAACTGCAAAATTACACTGTGTATGCGAACTGCAACAGCAAGTACAACACAGGCATGTGAGTAAAGGCAACGTGACACATATGAGGGAGACACACCACCAGGGCTACACAACACATACACACCTAGGCCATCTGACTCATTGCCTACACTGATGTTGCCAGGGAAGACGGTGCACTGCACAGACACCACACCCATTCCCAGTTGTAGTCAAGTAGCCCACAGGTGCAGTAAGCAAATGGCAGTCAAATGTGTGACCACAGACAACGCACATCACAAAGTGAAGCACAGGTTTATTACACAGTTGCAACATGTCGTAACCACTACAGATGCAAGGTAATCCCACCTGGCAGCGGGCACACAGTCAACAACTGTAGACGGAAGGAAGTCCATGGGTGTGGCGCACATCACCTGTAGGGACACAACAGCTACCACCCTGGAAGTGCAATCACGTCGTCGGTGGACACAGTTGACCAAACGAATCTGAAAGTACCCTGTGAAGGACAGAAATGACACACAGTCAAAAGCAATGGAGAACAGGACAGAACAGCAAAACTCATGCACAATACATGTTACAAGATACCCACCCAGAACCAAGTTAGCATGTCAACACTGTTGGGGAGTACAGCCCACCTGTAAGCACACATCGCAACACACATCCAGTCAAGTAGCCAATGGACACACTCCAACAGCACCAGAGCACCACCTACACATATCATGCCAACTCACATCATTGACATGACACCTCAGGATACTCACATTCAGCTAAAGAAGTTGGTGATGAGCTGTGTGTGGACATCACCCTCATCATCATCATCACTGGCATCGTGGTCCAGGCCAGGATCCTCCACAGGTGGCGGATGTTGGTCATTGTCATCCTGGATGAGAGGCAACTCCTTCCGCACTGCCAGGTTGTGGAGCATGCAGCAGACGATGATAATCTTGCACACTTTTGCAGGGGCATATGGGAGGGACCCTCCGGTCTTGTCCAGGCAGCGGAAGCGGCTCTTCAGGAGACCAAATGTCCGCTCAATCACTCTCCTGGTCCGACTATGTGCCTCATTGTAGCGCATCTGGGCTGGTGTCACAGGGTTCCTGAGGGGTGTCAGCAACCACGGCATGTTGGGGTATCCCGAGTCACCTACGGACAGACAAGTGCACATTAGCTGACTTGGAAAAGTGGGCGGAATACTACAGATCAGATCACACACAATGGCACAAAGTCAGTACACACCGACAAGCCAGGCACGCTGGTTCTGCATCTGTGCCATCATCCTGGGGATGCGACTACTCCTCATCACAAAGGCATCGTGTGCTGAACCAGGGAAACGGGCACACACGTGTGTGATGGTCATATCTGCAAGACACACCACCAGTGCATTGACCGAGTGGTAGGGCTTGCGGTTCCTGTAGGCCTGCTCCTGGGCCTGTGGTGGTACCAAAGCCACATGTGTCCCATCAATGGAGCCAATGACATGCGGCATCCTCCCCAGGGCATAGAAGTCACTCTTCACGTCAGTGAGTCGTCGCAGTCTAGGGAAATAGATGTACCGGTTCAGGAATAGCAACATTGCCGCCAAAACCTCGCGGAGCACACGGCTCAACATGGTCTGTGACATCCCACCAGCAGTCGCCACAGTATGTTGGAAGGTACCGGTGGCAAAGAAGTGTAGGGCTGCCATCACCTTCACCTTGGGGGTCAGCGCTGTAGGATACGGCCGGCCAGGCTGCAAATGTGGGGCCAACTGCACTGCCAAATCCTCAATCAGCTGCCTGGTGAAGCGGTACCGTCGGATGCTGTCCCGTTCCACCATCGTTGCCAGGTCTGGGAATGGTCGATGGACAGCAGGAGCCCTGCAGTGCAGAGGAGAAGTAAGCAAGATTGTCAGTCAGCCCACATATGCGGCATTGAACACACTCAATATCCCAACATACATCATTATGAGGCACAACTACATGAAGTGTGCAGTTCCGTAAGGACATGTTTGGTACATACATGGCCAACATCTGTCATCACGGTCCAACAAGTGGCATCAATAAGTCCCAGGTTGGCCCATTGGATATCATGAGGCCGTGTCACAGTTCCCATCTCCTGCTGCCGTGTCACAATCACCCTCCACAGTGACATGTGAGGACAGATGTGCCCCAGGCATCACAGCTCAACGACAGGTACATTCCCAGGGACCCTGTATTGCCACATGGACACTGGCATTACATGGAGTATCATGTATACACCACAGCAAAACAACTATGACCCCCACAGGTAGTGGTCTCACTTGCCACTGCAGGACAGACATGGACGTCTGTGACACACACACGCACAACATCAAAGTCCATGCACACACAACGTGGATGTGGAGACTGTCTCCCATTGTGCACATGAAATCAGAGACATTGTAAACACTACATGCACACAGACTGTGGAGGACCATCACTATTGTGCCACTGGGACACCCTGGCTCAAACATACCGTCCCACATGGGACTCACGGGGTATGTGACATGACATACACATACACCACCGTGAAATGTGACCATGGCACATGCACAGATATGAACAGTTGCACATCACAGTGGTCATGTACACGTAACACCCAGGATCCTGTCCCCATGAACACGTGCACAGCCTGGGGTGGCTGCCCCCAGGTGACACCCACAGGACAACATGTACGCCAACATACACACAATAGGAAATGCAGCCTTACATGCCTTATCATACAGTTTGGACAGGCTGTCGTGTTGTAGGTGTGCCCCTCACTCCCTGGGAGCTATCTGTGGCTGGCATATGTCCATCTGAGACAGGCATGGTGACATATGCCAGTCACTTGTACAGGGATGCGTTGAACAGCAATGGACCGATCGGTGCCCCCGGCCGGCCCATTGCATTCAATGTGTGCGGGTACGCGTTGTACCCCTGTACGCGTTGATCAGCAATGGACCGATCGGTGCCCCGGCCGGCCCATTGCATTCAATGTGTGCGGGTACGCGTTGTACCCCTGTACGCGTTGTACCGCAATGGACCGATCGGTGCCCCTGGCCGGCCCATTGCATTCAATGTGTGCGGGTACGCGTTGTACCCCTGTACGCGTTGTACCGCAATGGACCGATCGGTGCCCCGGCCGGCCCATTGCATTCAATGTGTGCGGGTACGCGTTGTACCCCTGTACGCGTTGTACCGCAATGGACCGATCGGTGCGCACCCATTGACAATGGCCTTGCCTGGCAACGGACGCGTTTTCGAAATTCGAACGAGTCGGTTGCTGGAAATTCCGTTGGTCACCCACAACAATGTTGCAAAATCATGTATGTCATGAAGTTGAAGATTTGAAGGATGCCGTGGGCGTGTATTGGTGCTGCTATTCCATGGATTGGCCAGATTCAGAAGATGCAAACGACTTGGACCTATCACTTTGGACACAAGGGACAGTATCTGCCTCTCCAGCACATATATATTGCTGGCTGTTCCCCTGAGAGCTCACTTGCCTGCACTACATGCTCCAGGACGACATCTGCCACTGCACTGCTGCTGTCTCTGCCCCTCTGGACCCTGCAATGGCACGTACTGTGGAGAGAGCCCCAGCCTTCAGCCTTGAGGAGAACCAGGCCCTGCTGGACAGCCTACTTCCACAGTACAGCAAGCTGTATGGGACACCAGGGGAGCAGGTGAGTGTTCTGTGCACTGCCTTTCTGAATGTGCATTTTGTCTGACTAGCAAGGCTGAAAGTCTGCACGCCACTGGCTAGCAGGCTCACTGAGTAGTTGTCACCCCCATAGTGTGTAGTGACATGCACTGGACAGGTATGGTGCAGTGACAGTGCATTTGAACAAGGTTTTACTTCCCATGCAATGATACCATGTAGTGACGTCTGGCAAACTGTCCATGGGCAGCGTTGCACTGCCTGTGTACATCATGTGCCCCTGTGAATGAGACATGTATATACAACTGTGTCATGCACGGATATGTTGCATGTGTAGTAATGGACTTTTCACTTTGTCATCCTGACAGGTTAATGCCCATCGGAAGCAGGAGATCTGGAAGGACATCGTCCGGGCTGTCCGGTCCGTGGGGGTCTACAAGCGCCGGATCCGCAACTGCCAGAAGAGGTGGCAGGACCTTCGGGGCTGGACCCGGAGGATTGCACGGGTACAGCTGAAGCTGTCGCCTCCTCGCAGGAGGGGCAGAACACGGACCCTGACCCCCACATGCTCCAGATCCTGGCGGTGGTGTTTCCAGACCTGGATGGGCAGCTGAAGGCCAGACAGCAGCAAGGAGGGGGTGAGTCAAAGACTGCACTGTGAACTCTGTATTACATGCTTTGTGCCCTCCTCTGGCCTGGTTCAACTGCCACAGTACAGCAGTCATGTTGTCCAGGAGCCATGTCCCTCTATTGTGCACTGCCCACTCCTCATCTGATACCCAGGTGTGGCCCTTACATTCAGGGAATTGTGTCACTTGGGACTGTGTCCTTGCAGTTTGCTTCACTAAAGGTGGGGGACAGCATCTGTTTGCCTAACTCTGTTGTGGGCATCATGGGTGGGTCCATTGTTCACACAACGCCTGTGTTCGGACATGTAATCTGCGTGTTGCTTTGATATGCGGTCCACTTGCTGAGCTGAGCCACCACATGTGCCTGGGGTATGTGGCACACACCCATGCAGCGGGTGGGAACAATGTTTGGGCCCCAGGAGTATGCAGATTACGTGTGTCACACATACATAGCCAGCTATCCACTGTCCAGGGCTCATCCCTCATTCATGTGGGGCAGGACAGTCATGCCTACTCCAGGCCATGCAATGCACTCTGTACTCCCACTCCCGTGTATCAGCTGACACATTGTGCGCAGTGATTTGACCCCTCAGGTGTCTGCCTCTGTGTCAGTGTGCTGTGGATTTGTTGCCAGGACTGCTGGGGTGTTTCTTGGTAGGGGCTCAGCATGCCACTGGAGATGTGACCATAGGAGACGATACTTGTGTGTCACATAGGTGTTTGATCAGCTGCCCGTGCAGACTGGGGTATGCGAATGTGAAGTTCAGGCAGCTGTTACCCATTCACAGCAGATTGTGAGGGGCTCAGGTTCAGAGGGTAGTGTCACAGGTCTCCCATATGTCCAATCGGTATGACCTGGACAGATGAGGGTTAAGCTGATGTGTTGTGTGGGGGATGTACATGTGCACTTGTGCAGCTCCAGGACTTGCATTCCCCATGACCTACTATTGTGACACAGTGCAGAGTGTTGTTGTCTGGCTGCCAAGTCATACATCACTGAGACAGTGATGTATGACTTAGCAGTCATGCCTCCGCCATGGCATGTGTCTACTTATTGGTGATCCTGCAGGGGAGTGACATGTGCTACATGCACACCATTGTGGTGATGGCTATCAGGACATGGGTGCATCATGGTGTCTGTCGCTGGTATGCATCACATGCATATCCTATTTGACTCTGGGTGTCCCTTTCATCCGGAAACCTGTACTGACTCAGTGGCAAGAGTTGTGATGTGTGCATGTCCACATGCTACACCGTGTCCTCTGCACTGTCCAACTACTGTGTAGTTGGTGCATGTGTCCACACTGGGGTGTTGCTATCCAACAGACACCAGACAGATGGGTGCAAGGCCATGTGGGATGTGAGTGCCATGATTGGCATCAGACTGACAATTGGCTTCTCCTGTTCAGTTAGGGCACTTTTAGCAATGTACAACTAATGATGCCAGGGCTTGCTCTGTAATGTGCTGTGCTCACAGTGGTGTGTGCGTTTGGTGCAGGTGACTGATGTCTGTCTGTTTCCCCATTGTTTGCAGATACATCCACGGCCACGGAAGGAGACAGCTCCACGGACCAGGAGGAGCCGGAGAGCCAGACTGGGTCAGCAGCCGAGGAGTGGTCGGAGGGACCCAGTGGCACGGAGGGCGAGGGGAGCCACACCGAGGAGTCCTCAGCACCATCCACCTCAGCTGAGGACCAGAGCAACTCGGAGGATGACTCCCTTATGGAGGCGGGTGTCAGCAGCCACCACACCCCAGCTAGTGTTGCTGTCCCCGCCACCACCAGCACCACCACCGCCCTCCCATCGGCTCCCATTCCCCAGGTCCGTGGAGGCTCCCATGTTCGGGAGCGTGTCTCCTTTGGGCCAGGCACCGCACCCCCTGCCCCTGTGTCCCCTGCTGCCCTGAGTGAGGAGTCTGTGTACCTCCTTCGCCAGCTCCATGTAGGGCAGACAGCCATGCTGAGTGTCCTCCATGCGCACACCGCTCTGTTGACTCAGCTGGTGTCATTCATGGAGGGCATCTCATCGGGCATGTCTGACCTACAGAGGGGCAATAGGTCCATGGACTCCTCCCTGACGGCAGCAGTGTCCCTCCTCAGACAGTCCCTCACCCCTCCTGCCTCTGCTCCATCCACACTCCCCAGCACCTTACCCGTCCCAAGCACACACACACCGGCACAGGCACACACCAGCACACACACATCCAGCACACAGACACACACGCCACAAACAAAACGCACACGCACGCACAGTCAGGGGACTGAAACCAGACTCACAGGGGATGGGGCCCTGGAACACACACACGCATCCATGAGCACTGCGCAGTCCTCAGTTGCCTCTCCCTCCAAAACACCCTCCCTTGCCTCACCTGCAACCCCAAAGACCCAGCGGCTCTTCCTCAGTGACCTTGGCCTCTTCCCCTCCGATCCAGCTGATACAGCATTCAGGGGAAGAGGAAGCCCACCCACACGGAGCAGAGTGCCCCTCGCCCCCGGACACCCTCCCCCAGGCGCAGACAGACTGAGGCCCCCACCCGCAAGTCCCCCGGAGTCGTAAGAGCAAGACCCCGCCGCCGCCCTGCAGCTCAGGCACCAGGTCTCCTTCCTCCATCCCTCAGGCCCCCACTCCACAGGTGCCCCCACCACACCCTGCCCCAGGTTCCCCCACCCACAGATATACCATCCCCAAGAGGATCCGGCCTTCTCCCCCTGCCACTTGCTCTCCCGGCACCACACCCCCCGCTGCGCTTGTCTGTGCCACTGATGTGGTGAGGGTGTCCTCCCCCTCTGTCCAGCCCACCTTGCCTGTTCCCCATTCTCCTCCCCTGGTGGTAGGCACTGCAGTGGAGTCCACTACCACCCTGTCTGACTTGGGCACTGCAGTGGCGGACCTGTCCACTCCATCTGCAGGGTCCACTGCAGTCGTGCCGGCACCCACAACATCTGAGTCATGCCCCCAGTTGTGCCGGCACACACCATGTCAGACACCTCCACTGCAGTTGTCAGTGGCTCTCCAGCACCCACCACCCCTTCCCTGCTTCCTCCTGGTGAGCCCTGATCCTGTCCCTGCGGTGCCTGGCCTGCCCCCGGTTGCCCCTCCTAGTGGATTGTCCCTGGTTTTGTGCAGGCATGCGTAGGGTGACATCTGCCACTGTCACCCAGTTTGGACTTTGACAATGGACTGGCCATTGGCCTTTGTGTTTTTTCTGGACTTTGTTTTCATTACACACATATGCTGAATAAAGCAACTTTCTGTTCTCTAGTGCTTATGCTTCTGATGTACATGTTGTTGATGATGCTAACCATGCCCTTGCTGCAGTGATGGTGATATTTGGTCTCATGATAATGAAGTGTTACTGTGCAGGAACCCATGTGGTCCAGGGGGAATGTGTCCTATCCTGTGGTGTATCCATGTCATCCATAGCAGCATCTGAGGGTGTCATGTGTTCAGTATTTGGCAATGGGATTTCCTACTTAGATTAGCTATTTCACATCTGTGGCTTCCACCCCTGCACATCTGTTGTGCCTGCCATTGTTCAATTCGTCTACTTCCCTGACCGTGTGGCCATCTCCACTGGACATGCAGGTTTGGGCATCAATGGGGAAGGACTCATCTGTGTTGTCAGTGCAACATTGCTATACAAGTGTGTTGGATCTGTGCTGATGATTTCGTGGGCACTTCCATGACCAGGCTGATGTGACAGGAGCCTTCATTTGGTGCTAATTGTTGATTGTGTGACCAAGTGCTCAGCTGACATGATGGGGCCCTACTGAGGCAACATATGGCACAGCTTTCCTCACATAGGAGTGGAGTCCCCTCATGGCAGTGTGTACTCCTGTGACATTGCCTGCGCCCAAGGTGTGTGTTGTATGTGCATGTCTGTGTGTTCACTTCCGTTTAGCTGTGCATGCTGTGATCCCTAGTGTTGTACCTGTTTGTGATGCTTGCTGAGTTGACCTATGTTCCCCCAAAGTCTTCTCCCTGGGTTCTCTGTGATGTGGGTGCATGGCACATTACTGGTCATCAGGGTGTCACCCATAGGTGTGTTTGCTGTCAGGGCTGAGTTTGTGTGCAGACGCAGATGGGTTACAGTCAGGTTTCCCCTTGGCACTTGTTGTTTGCCCCTGTCATGTGATTTCCAGTTTGTGTTATCTTTCAGTGATTGTGACACGTTGTGTGTGTGACTGCTGGCACTCCTCAGGGTCCGGGCTGCACTGTTGGTTGTTGTCTATGTGTGTTCTTTGTGGGTGACCTTGGCTTCTTCATTGGTGTGTGACTGTGGCTGGGATCCCATTGGTTGGTGTGGTATTGCCGTCATGTCCATGTACAGCGTAGTGTGCAGTGTGTCAGACATTCAGGAGTCTTGTTGAGTGGCCATGTGTTATGTGTTTCTGCACCTTGGATCCCACCCACCACCCTGGAATAGTCATGGGTGCATGTGCAATGTCACCAGTGCATGTGTGCTTCACTGCTGCACATTGTTGGAGGTCGAGGGTGTGGTGTTGAGTGTGTGCAGATGAGAGTTGTTGCCCGGCTAGGCCCCTGCCTCCATGTTGGCCTTGGCTTACTGGCCATGCTGATTGATTTGTGCTTGTGTAGGTGTGATGGTAGTTTGTTGCTCAGGACACATGACTGTGGTTCACAGTGTGAACGACATTTAGCTTTGTCATCACAGTGGGATTGTAATGCAGCCCAGGGTCCCCACATTGTGGGGGCCCTGGGGGTAGTGCTGTGGTGTGTCTGTGTCTTGCTGTGTCAGTTGCTGTTCCTACGTGCCTGTGTGACATGTGTGATTTGTGCTCCCTCTCATCTGACAATGCCTGCTTGCCCACATTGGGGATTTGGATCCATGAGTTACCTTTGTTTGGCACTGTATGCACATCTGTATGATTGGTATTCAGGTCTCCTCATATGTTGTGTGGTTGCCTGGGGACACTGGCACACCCCCCCTCACCTGTTGTGTATGATGTGCAGTGTGGGTCTGCCTGTTTGTGTTTGTGCATCTGCACCACTGCATTGGCATATCTTGGGTGTGCCATTGGCTGTATGTAGTTTGGTGGGTTTCCCCTGCTGTCCCTGGGACTCCTAGGTCATCGGTCAGCACAATGATCATGGTTTGTGTGTCCCATTGCTGCCATGGTATGGTATCTGTTCACCTCACATCTACAGTCTCCACAGGGTATCTGCATTTGTGTGCCCATTGGTGCAAATATGTGGGTCTGCATTCTGATGGTCACTTCTGTCATTGTGTCATTGATGAATGTTGACAGTGTCAGCCCCCATGGGTGTTGTTTGTCTGCACATGGCCAAAGGTATGTCTTATTTGCACTGCAGTATTTGGCTCCCCCAATTTATGTTGCAATGGGACACATGCACTACTTTGCCACTGATGTGTTTTTTGTTCTGTGACCAGGAATTATCCATGCAGTTTGGCAGTTGCAGCTCTTTCTTTGTCAACACTTACCTTTTGGTCACTGTGATGATGGGGGTTTGGACCTCATTGCCACAATGTTCAAAATGTGCTTCAGCTATGGACCCCACACTTACCTTTTGGTCACTGTGGTGATGGGGCGTTAGACCCCATTGCCACAATGTTCAATATGTGCTTCGGCTATGGACCCCACACTTACATTTTGGTCACTGTGGTGATGGGGCGTTAGACCCCATTGCCACAATGTTCAATATGTGCTTCGGCTATGGACCCCACACTTACATTTTGGTCACTGTGGTGATGGGGCGTTAGACCCCATTGCCACAATGTTCAGAATGTGCTTCAGCTATGGACCCCACACTTACCTTTTGGTCACTGTGATGATGGGGGTTTGGACCCCATTGCCACAATGGTCATGGCCTGCTTGCATTGTGGGGGCCACACACATATATGTGTGGCACATGTGCTAGGGGGTCACATTGTATGTTCAAAGTCATGTTCAGTGTTATAGGCATTTGACACAGTCTACACACGCTTGTCATGATGTTGGGGGGATGTCTTTTTCTTGCATTCCCTAGGTTGTGGTGTGCTGGTTGTGTCATGCATTGTCCATCCTATGAGTGGGGGTGGTAGTCATCCAGCCCCCCCTGGCTAAGGGTGGTAGTAGTGGTAGGCATCCAGCCCCCTGGGTAAGGGTGGTAGTAGTGGTAGGCATCTGGCACCCCCTGGCTAAGGGTGGTAGTAGTGGTAGGCATCCAGCACCCCTGGGTGAGGGTGGTAGTAGTGGTAGGCATCTGGCACCCCCTGGCTAAGGGTGGTAGTAGTGGTAGGCATCCAGCCCCCTGGGTAAGGGTGGTAGTGGTGGTGGGCATCTGGCACCCCCTGGGTGAGGGTGGTAGTAGTGGTAGGCATCCAGCCCCCCTGGGTGATGGTGGTAGTAGTGGTAGGCATCTGGCACCCCCTGGCTAAGGGTGGTAGTAGTGGTAGGCATCCAGCCCCCTGGGTGAGGGTGGTAGTAGCGGTAGGCATCCAGCCCCCATGGCTAAGGGTGGTAGTGGTGGTGGGCATCTGGCACCACCCTGGCTAAGGGTGGTAGTAGTGGTAGGCATCCAGCCCCCCTGGGTGAGGGTGGTAGTAGTGGTAGGCATCCAGCCCCCCTGGGTGAGGGTGGTAGTAGTGGTAGGCATCCAGCCCCCTGGGTAAGGGTGGTAGTAGTGGTAGGCATCTGGCACCCCCTGGCTAAGGGTGGTAGTAGTGGTAGGCATCCAGCCCCCTGGGTGAGGGTGGTAGTAGTGGTAGGCATCCGGCCCCCCTGGGTGAGGGTGGTAGTAGTGGTAGGCATCTGGCACCCCCTGGCTAAGGGTGGTAGTAGTGGTAGGCATCCAGCCCCCCTGGGTGAGGGTGGTAGTAGTGGTAGGCATCCAGCCCCCTGGGTAAGGGTGGTAGTAGTGGTAGGCATCTGGCACCCCCTGGCTAAGGGTGGTAGTAGTGGTAGGCATCCAGCCCCCTGGGTGAGGGTGGTAGTAGTGGTAGGCATCCAGCCCCGCTGGGTGAGGGTGGTAGTAGTGGTAGGCATCTGGCACCCCCTGGCTAAGGGTGGTAGTAGTGGTAGGCATCCAGCCCCCTGGGTGAGGGTGGTAGTAGTGATAGGCATCCAGCCCCCCTGGGTAAGGGTGGTAGTAGTGGTAGGCATCTGGCACCCCCTGGCTAAGGGTGGTAGTAGTGGTAGGCATCCAGCCCCCCTGGGTGAGGGTGGTAGTAGTGGTAGGCATCCAGCACCCCTGGGTGAGGGTGGTAGTAGTGGTAGGCATCTGGCATCCCCCTGGCTAAGGGTGGTAGTAGTGGTAGGCATCCAGCCCCCTGGGTGAGGGTGGTAGTAGTGGTAGGCATCCAGCCCCCTGGGTGAGGGTGGTAGTAGTGGTAGGCATCTGGCACCCCCTGGCTAAGGGTGGTAGTAGTGGTAGGCATCCAGCCCCCCTGGGTGAGGGTGGTAGTAGTGGTAGGCATCCAGCCCCCCTGGGTGAGGGTGGTAGTAGTGGTAGGCATCTGGCACCCCCTGGCTAAGGGTGGTAGTAGTGGTAGGCATCCGGCCCCCTGGGTAGGGGTGGTGGTGCGCATTCAGGCCCCTGTGTGCATATGTGGCATTGGTGATGGGCATCCCGCCCCTATGGTGCTGCTGTTGCTGGTGTAAGTATATTCTGCATCTCTCTGTGTGTGTGTGATGTGTCGTGTACGTGTTGTATGTGTTTTGTGGTTGGTGTCTGACTTACCTTCTGCGCCGTACGCGTCCGTGCCTGTTCCGGTAGTAAATGTAGAATATTGGTATGATCGGGACGAAGGGATTCATGGTTGGTTCGTGTCGTTCGTCCTTGTCGTTGCTTCGCGTCGTCCTCGTCGCTTCGCGTCGTCCTCGTCGCTGGCATGTTCGTCTCGTAGCCGTGGATTGTGTTGTGGCGCGAATCGGAGCTTATGTGCGCCTCTCCCGGATGCTTTGACGTGCCGTGCGTAGCGACGGGTTCGGCGCGTACGGGAAGCGCATCGTACTTGTTCGGCCGGACGGAGCTGCATTTTCCCTTCCGTGCGACTCGATTCTGCGTTTCCGGATTCGCCTCGGTCGGAGAACAGGACCTGGATTGGGTGAGTACGGCTCGGCCGGATTCTGTGCTGTTGTGCGCATCGTACTTACTCGTTCGGTGTGCTGTACGGATCGGTCGGGAAACAGGCATTCGCATGGCTTTTTTCCCGACCGAATGGTATTGGGTGCGCCTCCGACCGAGATCGGAATCGGCCCCTAAACTTCCAATTAGTGCAAGTGGAATGATTGTCAATGAGAAGTTGCTGCATGCAGAGAAATATTCAAAAGGTATGGGCCATATTGTTCAAGAACTTAACCTCAAATTGGAGGAAGCTGACCTTCTTGTTGTGCCACATGTTGAGTGGGCTATTTGAAATGGTTCCAAACGAGTCATTGTACTGTCAAATGATGCAGATGTTATTATTGTTCTACCTAGATTTGTTGCAATGTTCATAAGTCAAGCATTGTCAGAGTTATGGATACATTATGGAACAGACGAGAAAAGACACTTAATCCTGCTTCATAATCTATACAAGAAACTTGACCCAAAGATGCCTTGTGTTCTTATCAAGGCACATATTCTTATGGGTGATGCTACTATGATTGGAACAAAGGTTGGAGCTTCAACTGCTGAACTTCTGAATTTCTAAAAGGATTTGCTGAGACAGAAGAAAAATTTGACTTTAAAGATGTAGAAAAATACCTTGTGCGTGTGTGGAAAATGAGTTCTGAATATCACACATTCGACAATCTTCGGTACAGTGAGTTCAAGAGATCAGTCCTGCTAAGTGGCCTTCCACTGATATCCTATTCTGTGCATGGACACATTATAAGAGCGTTCTACTTGATCAGAAGACGTGTAAATGTTTTGGATCATGCATATGTAGAAAAAGATCCATGTGAATTTGTTTGGGAAGATATTGATAGGGTGCTAAAAATGCATAATTTAGAAAGCCTCTACCAACAGAACTTACACCTACATGTACTTGTAAAACCTGTGCTACAAAAAGATGTCCCTGTCGATATGCTCTTCTCAAATGTTCAACATTCTGAAAATGTACCACAAGTGATTACCGAAACAAATAAATAAAGTGAACTATGAAAATGTGCCTAAAACAGGAGTGATAAACATAAATGTATTTTCATAATCAGATCAGAAACATTGTTTGGTGTATACATAAAAGGATTAAAAACCATTATTATTTGCTTCATTTCTATATAGGTCTCTTCTTCATCTATTATAGCCGCCATTTTGGAAAGTGGTGGGAGAGTTGCTCTGAGGAGTTATTTTCTTTCTCTATAAGACTACTTGACCCCGAAACCTATGGTTTGACACCAAAATGAAATATATAGGTCTCATGGTTCCTGAAATATTGCATCATTACTGCAACACATCAGCCATTTTAAAAAATGTCGTCCAGAATAATTTGGCTCGGATCAGCAATGTCTACCCAAACTAAATTACTTTTCTAATGATCCAAAAACACAAATAAAAAATGAAATCTCTGGACAACAATTTTTTTACAGCGGTATATCAAGGGCCAGGATTAATAAGTATGCCTGCAAGGAACACATTACGTGAGAGACGTAGGGCTGTGCATCCTGTGCATAATGAAAGCATGTGCTGGGTGTATGTGTGCTTGTGAGAAGTACAGTATATGAAGAGTGAAGTGTTGTGCAGTGCACACATGGTGAGTGCGTGTGCTGGAAGGGTGTGTGTTTGCACATATCACACCCTGGTACAGTATAGAAAAGCTACAATGCTGAACATTGTGTGCAGACTGGATGTGTGTGCTGAATGCATGTGTGTCTGTAATGGCAAAATGCATGGAGGTAACAATACTGGAGTGTAAGGGCCTGATTATGAGTTTAGCAGTGCGGCTCCGTGTCCGCCCCGCCGCCATACCGCCAAACCCGTGGTCAGGCCGCCTGCCAGATTAGGAGTTTCCTCCTGTCTGGCAGGCTGGTTTTTGGCATTCCCAGGGTGGTGCCTTAGAAAATGGGCACAGCAATCGAAATGCAAAAAACAGTTCCTGCAAAGAATTGACTGTAAATCTCATGCCATGCAGAAATGGGTGTGCATGCACACAGGGGGGCACATGTTCTGCCCCCCTCTTTGCATCCTCAGGGCATGAGGCACCAGGGGGCCCTCTTTGTTTCCTCTCTGCCACAGTTTTCATGGCAGTGGAACCGTCATGAAAACCATTGCGGAGAGGAAACTTGTAATATGCTTGGCGGGACCGCAGCGATCCCACCAAGCATATTACTGCCTTTACACCGCCTCACCACCACCAGGGAACTATAGTTCCCTGTTGAGGGAACAGTAGTTCCCTGGTGGCTGTGGCAGGGCAATGGTGGTCCGACTGCCCTTATTGTAATAGGGCGGCCGGGAGACCGCCACCGCCGTCTGGCGGTCCGTGGACTGCCAGACTCCTAACTAAGCCCAAAGTGTGCTATGAAATTACACTGAGTGAGTGTTCCTGCATTGGTACTTTACACGGAGGACTCTGGGTTCCATTTTGGGAAGCCCAGGCAAGTCTACTAAAGACATGAGGAGTAAAGAAATCCCCCCAGACAGATTTGTGTATTGCTGCATTCCTGTGAACTGGGTGGGACACACTGGAGGAAGGGAGGAAGAAACTATCCCTTTACACTTTAAAAGGTTGCTCTTTGATTCAGTGATAGATCACAAGGAAGTGGCCTGGATATAGCTCAGAAAATGAGATTGGGCTGATAAGGGAATCAGGGAATCATAAACACTAGGGATCAGAGTATAGAATTTACCTTTAGATGCACATGTCACTGTGGTTGACATCCAGTTGTAAACTCTGGTTGCTAACATGAATTGTGTTGTGGGTCAATTAACTTCAGAGTCTTGCCTATTGTGAGAGACATCCTTATAATGGGAAAGAAGAAAAAAAGAAGTGCATACTTGAAAAAAAGCAGAACCTCAAAATAAAACTTTAAAGACTCACATTTGTTGTCTGGAAATGGACTATAAGAAGGGAAGGTTGAGACCACAAGCTTTGTCATCTGCCAAGCAGCTAGATGGGCTGCGGGAGAAGTGGAAGATGTGCAAGACTTCTGCCTCTCACCAGGAGTGGGGGCCAACTCCTGCCAGTCTCCATGCTGGGTGAGGGGACTTCACATAGGGAAGCCAAGACCACCTGCCCTGGAGTCTGGAGCACCAGTGACTACCTGCTTGCCAAGACCAGTGTGCCCTGAAGAGGAAAGCATTGGAGAGAGTGAGGTCCTGTGGGAAGCCCTACCGAGAAGACTCCCTGAGCGAGGTGTGAGGAGAACGACTGCACACTGATTGGGTCATTGACGATGTGCACAAAAGGTCAGCGACACCCCTATGCCAGGGAACGGCCACCGTGATCTAAGCTGTGTGATAAGACTGTGCGAGAAGAGCCAGGCCTACACTGCATGGTGACCCCGTATGCAAAGGGGACCACCGTTTAACTTATTTGGGTCCAGAGTGTGAGACTTGTGTCTGCCGAGATCGGCAACCCTGTATGTCAGTAGGGCCCACCGTAGTGAGGGCAATCATGCCGGAAGAATCTCTGACCAAATATGAGTAATGCAGCAATCCTGTATGCCAGGAGAGGCTGCCGGTACCACTGTGGATAAGTGTTCGACTCATGGCCTGAACGAGAGGATTACTGCCATGACCAGTAGGTCCAGCCCACCAACTGCACCTGACTGATTTCCCGAGCTGCACCAGGAGGCTGCCAAAGATGTCGCAGCCTTGCTGAAGCCTGTGCTGGGAGCCGGAGAATCCCCTCATCCCTGTTAGGGGAAGAGTGACTTACCTCATGTTTGCCAAGTGGGAGCAGCTCTGATCACTGGATGAACTGGCAGCACTGTTTGAAGGAGAGAGCCTTTACATGCTGAGTTTTGCTGCATAAACTGCTCGTGGCCCATCTTTGCTGAACAGTATGTGGGCTCAGGAGTGCCCGCTTAGAGGGCACTCGCTGTACTGCTGAACATTCCCATACGGCCGGAGCGGATAAGACTGGGCCGGGACATTTTTCATCAACAACTAAGGAGTCAAAGGGGAACTCTTGAGAACAGTCTACTAGTACTCATTCCCTGGGTGTGGTCACCAGTGAATATTGAATAACCCCAAAGTGTTACAAAGAAGAGGGTGGGACAGGGATTTGCCTAATAATTACTAGAGACCTGACCTCAAGGGGAATGTGTTACTGCATGTGAGTATTGCTATTCCTTTGCATGTGTAGAGTTAGAAATGAAATAATTATTTTTCTTTTAAAGGTAAGTATTGGACTGGACATTAATTTATTGTTCGTTCTGTGTGCACTTTGACGTATGAGTCATGTTCACTTACCTATAGCTACACTTACCCCCAAGAGATCCTTTGACTGTTCTTCCACAGCTACCACTGAGAGTCAAGTGCAGAAGGGGTACTTCGCCCAGTTGCTCGGGAACCGTAGAAGATCTGGACCCTGGGTATCAGAAGTAAAAGGCATCAACCACCACGGTCGACCAGTAGCCCCTTTGTACCCTGTGGCCCTCTGAAAGGGATTCTGACACCGCTAAAACATTTTGAACTGATCCTAGAGCTGCAGTTGTAATTTTGCCATTGCTGGCATCCAAGACTATTTTAAACCTATTTTATATAGATTTAGTGGTGGGGGAGGTTAGTCTTTGTAATTGATTGTTGTATTAGTGTATTTTTAGAGTAATATGTGTTTGTTTATGGTATTGGGGTAGGCATCATTGAGAAATTAATTTGAGGTTTAATTGTATTTTATATGTGTGTTCTATGTGTTTAACAATAGTTTTTATACTTTTTACTGTGCTTTGGTTTTTATTAGGATATTTTGATTGGTTTATAGGGCTTTTCCCTTTAGAGGTTTATTATTTTCAGTTGTTGGACTTTATTTTTAACTGGAATACTTTTTTTCTCAAGGAAAGAGTCTTGGATATTTTTTAACAAAAAAATATTTTTTACTTTTGCTAGATTTTTGGTTTCCCTGGAAAAACTTATTTATGTTTTATTCACATTTTTCATATTTTGGATGGTTTCCTTGGATTATTCTATTGGATGTTCTATTTGTTTTTGCTTATTTTTACATTTTTTAGCTGTTTTTTATTGATATTTTCTGGGATTGTATTTTTTGGATCATCATGTACCAGGACTTTGACTTTAAAATTGTGTTTCCCTATTTCATGTATGTATGTATGTTATTTGTTAAAAAATGTTTTTATTTCTTTTATTTTCTGTTTCCTTAATTATTGTCTATACATAGGATTTTTATGATGGCATATTTTCATAAGTTGTAAAAAAGTACTTACTTTGTTAAAATAGTGTTGGTTGTTTCACATTGTATACACTAAACATGGCTTGGCAGTTCGGGCTGGACTGTTCCCATGAGGCACAGGGTCAAGACTGATTTGCAGATAGCTTTGTCTGAACTGGGGTGGCGAAGTGAGCTAAAGAATGATGATGGATTCAACCCAGATCTGTGACTGGGAGTGAGAGTCTGAAAGTTTCAGCGCTCCGTCCATCATCTCCTTGTGTTTGTTTTGTTCACCCTAAGTTGGCAGGGTATGGCCAGACGTGGGTCCCCTGCTCACTTTGCCACTGGATTTAAGCTAGCTTGGCTGATGAGGGGTGTTACCCCGAAACCAGTCCCAGGATGCTTGTTTCCGGTCCAGGGAAGACATGGCTTGGCAGTTCAGGCTGGACTGTTCCCATGAGGCACAGGGTAAAGACTGATTTGCATATAGCTTTGTCTGAACTGGGGTGGCAAAGTGAGCTAAAGAATGATGATGGAGTCAACCCAGATCTGTGACTGGGGGTGAGTGTCTGAAAAGTTTCAGCGCTCCGTCCATCATCTCCTTGTGTTTGTTTTGCAATGTATATTCATATATTTTTAATCAAAGTTTTATGTTTTGGTTTTTTTCCAATTCAGATTGGTGTTTTAAATTTGTTTTATTAATATTTAGAAATACATATTTAATAAAGTGTGTGGATTTGTGTGTTAGGCAAGTTAAGTAGTGCTGTTATTTAGTGTGTTTTTTATTGTAGGGTTCTTGCTAATGAGTTTAGATATGGTTACACTGGGTTGTTAATATAATGTCTTTGTTTTAATGCTAGGAATTGATGCATTTGTTTACTTTGATTGGCGGCTTTTGGTTTGATAGGGTTAAGGATTGTTCCATTCTTAGTACCTGTTCTTTTATAAGTATTTCTAAGAGTTGGCAGGGTGGCTTTTTCCAAGTGTTTCTTGGAAGGAATTGTGCCAGTATTCAAATGCCTTATTTGCCTTTGCTTCTTGGGAGACATGGTGCTGTCATGGGCATGCTGCCATGGAATTTGATACTTGGGTTGGCATCTGGGGTGTTATACGTGCAGGTGGCCATTTCAAGTATCCTTAAAATAATCCATTAGTGGAGCTAGTTTGGTTTCATGTTGTTTTTAATAGAGGGATTCAAGTAGTATGTCATAATGTTCAATGACTTCTGTTGCAGTGATATATGCTAAAGCTATTAGGATTTAAAAACAATTGGGCAACTTCTAGGTTAGATCTATGTGTTAATGCTCAGGGTGGATTCTTGGAGGTGCCTGCATATGCTCTGGTTAAAGTGGTAATAGCACCATAAATTGCAGTTTATGGGTAGATTATAAGTATTGTTGAAATCATTGCCTGTTAAAATCTATGATGATTTTTTGTGGGTTATAGTTCTTAGTGTGTTGTTTTATATGTATTACCATTTCATTGTAAGTTGCACTTTGTTTGTTAGTTAAGCTTGCATACATATGGCTTGGTATCATCGATGCCTCCAGGTTAACTGATCCCCCCGCCTCACCCGCAACCACCCCTGACATTTGTCAAGACACAAACAAGTTCCTTATTTTTGGGTTCGGGGTCGCAAACTCCGGGCGTATTTATTTACCAATGTAAACAGGAAAAAAAACATTTTATTTTCTGCACATTAACCTACATTTGTACAGTTGGTTTACAGGAATTAATGCCTAGCTTTAACAGAGACACTAATACGTTTATTTCCTAAATATAACTAGCTTACTGTTCCTGTGCATCCTCAAAATATAATTTTGGGTGAGATCATAACTGGCCCCAGTGTCCTTCCTCTTAACAACATGTGTCCAATCAAAGCTGGACATGGGTGTGTCCCTCCTTATTGGAGGACCCCACCCACCAATCTCCCTTACCGGGAAACTCCTGTGCAGGGGGCCCATGTGCCCACTAGGATACCTCCTTCGGGCACCCCCTACACCCATCATTTGTCCCCCCCAACGGCCTGTGCTAGGTTGCTCCCAGTGTACCTGCAGGGTGGTTGGCAGGTAAGGACCGTGTGTCAATGATCGCTCCCAACCCCCCACGCCCCTGCAACCTCCTTTGAACTCGCTGCCAGCACCCCTTGGAGGGTCCTGTGACACCATTGTATTTTTGGAGTAAAAGGAAAAGGATGCCTTATATGAACCAGAACTGTCCAACCAATCATGACCCCACTCATCAGCAAAATAAATAGGACGTACAGACAAAACCTGGAAGAGAAATGAAAGCTAGACATGACAACATATATTCTTACAATCTTTAAAGACCACATTGTACTTGTACCCAATGCAACCTAATATAGCTCTATATGTGTCCATACATTATGGAACAGGGACCCCCAAAGATCCTCTCTACCCCGTACAGTTAGCTCTGGAGATGGTGGGTGGGAAAACAAAGAAATATGCGGGTGATGCTCTGGGTTCCCTGCACTGCACATGAGAGAGGGAATGGGCATCCTGTCCAAGGCAGCAGGTGGGAAAAGCGACCCGCTTGATGCCTCACAGCGTCTTTTATGGGCGAATCTTACATAATTGCTGGGACAGGCCTGGAAGCACTTCAGCGCTTCCAGGACAGCGCCCCCAGCCAGCCAATCCAGTACTGACCTTCCCCCAAAGGTAATGACGCACTGCAACCCTGGTTCAACTTGGCTCGCCGCCATATGTGCGCCTCCCTCGAGTTGGGAGAGCCTTTGTCATATGCCCTGGTATCGCCGATGCCTCCCGGTTAACTGACCTCCCTCCTCATCCCCAACCACCCTGACATTTGTCAAGACACAAACAAGTTTCTACTTTTTGAGTTAGGGGTCATAAACGCCTGGCTGTTTTTATTTACATATATAAACAAGACAAAGACACATTTTACTTTATGCACAGTAACCCACATTTGTAGAGTTGGTTTGCAGGAATTAATGCCAAGCCTTAACAGAGACACTAATACATTTATTTCCTAAACATAACTAGCTTACTGTTCCTGTGCATCCTCAAAATTCATTTTTGGATGAGATCATAACTGGCCCCAGTGTCCTTCCTCTTAACACCCTGTGTCCAATCAAAGCTGGACATGGATGGGTCCCTCCTTATTGGAGGACCCCACCCACCAATCTCCCTTACGAGATACTCCTGTGCAGGAGGCCCATCTGCCACTAGGATACCTCCTTCGGGTACCCCCTATACCCATCATTTGACCCTCCCAAGGGCCTGTGCTAGGTTGTGCCCAGTGCGTCTGCGCGGGTGGTTGGCAGGTAAGGACAGCGGGTCAATGACTGCCCCCAACCCCCGCACTCCTGCAACCTACTTTGAACTCGCTGCCAACACCCCTCGGAGGGTCCTGTGATGCCACTGTTATTTTGGTGTAAAAGGAAAAAGATGCCTTAAATGGACCGGAACTGTCCAACCAATCATGACCTCACCCGCCACAGGCCAGCATAGTTCAGCTACTATCTGGCCTCCCCCCAAACAATCGCGTGGATCATGTGCTAGCTATGACACCAAGTCCTCAAGAATATTCTATTACCTTCCTAAGGATAATGGACCCCAACTTGCGAGAAACAACCGCTCGCCCTTGATGCACTCTGGGATATAGATAACCACCTGACTGTCTTAAGCAACTTACCCATCCTATTGTGCATATGCTTTGCACTGGAAGCGATGGCTGACCCTGCTTCCAGCATCTCAGGAAACTCCTCCGCGGGCCAACCACCCTCCCGGACAACCACATAAAGCAAGTCTGTCCTTCCGGTCATCGTTAAGCCACTTCTGACAAGGAGAATAATAACCCGTGGGCACGTAAAGCCCCAAGGCAAAAGATTGTCCACTGCAACCCACAATAAAAGAGATGGACAATTGCAGTCCCCCTTGACCACCAAAAGCCAGACAATATCTTGTTTCCTTTATCCTGGCTATGCAGCCACCTGCTGAGCAGAAAACTATAGCTTCTTATGTTCAAACGGCCTAACAAAACACCAGCACTCCTGTAACCCCTTTCACTTCTGCATTGACAGGAACATTGCGGTATCCAGTGGATGACTCAGATGCCCAATGCCATCCACCTGCATCAATAGGAAAATAAGATAAAGAGGAATTAGAGGCAGATTCCTACACTGGTAGGATCTTACATAGCACTTGTATCACCCACTGCCAAGCGATTTTCCAAGTTAGCCCTGCATTCCACAACCCTACTGCAGCGGTGGCAGGCCCAACCCTACAAGAATGTGAACAACACCCGGAGAGTCCAACCCTGACACTCCCTGTGCACTCCTAAGCGCTCAACTGAACTGTAACCTAGAAAGGTGCCTCATCTCCAAGCATCAACATTGGACCAATGCATCCTTGGGATCGGTGTGCCCCAAGGATGCTTTTGGCGTTAGACATCATCTTCCTACCACTATCTAGACATGATCCTGCATATCCCAATTTATGACTCGAGTAAGATCATGATTAGCTCGCATGATATCTCTCTGGTCTAGGCCAAGACTTTTCGCCCAATGACCTGTGGTGTGTCCCTCCTTAGGGAGTACTCCACTCACCCACATCGAATCCCCCCTCAATGGTGTACCTGTGCAAGGGGCCTGTCTGCCCTCTAGGAAACCTATCTCGGGCACCCCCTACACCTATCACTTCTCCACTCCACCCCCAAGGGCCAGTGCTAGGCATACCCATTGCGCATGCGCAGGTGATTGGGCATATGTGCCAGATGCCAGAAATCACTCGAAACCAGCCATGCCCCTGGATCCTCCCATCGACATACTGACAGCACCCCTTGGGTGGGATCCATGACAATAATGACGCTTGTGCGGTCAACCTGTCCAATGCCCTCTGGACCAGGAATGCTTCTGTCATAGGAACGCTTCAGTCCCAATCAGTGTGCTCCCAGAGCTTTGCGGCTGCTATGTGGTACCTGGCGTATGAACTGTTGCCCCTACTTCTGTTAAAGGACTCCATAAATGCCCTAACCGACTCTGGCGCGAATGCGTCCCACACCTCTGTGTGACTGAGCAAATCACAGTGTGTGCAACAGTGCCCCTTTATAGGCACGACCCTCCCAGGACGCTAGCTGGCTGGCACAACGTCTTGTAAACTGGGACAAAAGTACGCCGCTGTTGCTCTGGTAACAGAGTAGGGGCCACGAGGTCTGGAACTCCGTTCCTCCTGTCTCCTGACACCATAAGCATGGTACTGTACACGAGATAAGGGGGAGAAGGGAAACACCTTGCTTTGCCCTCCTCCAAGACAACATACACACACAAAAGAAAGTAAGGTGAATACAAGTCGCAATTTTTATATATATATAAATAAAGTTAAGTCAGGAGCACAATCACTTTGTAAAAACTGCCCTCACCCACAACAAGTTCTGGCAGGCTTCATCATAGGGCTGCTGCAAAATGCCTCAGCGCAGACCAACGCTAGAGGCAGAACAATAGGGGGGGTAGACAATACAAACAAATAAAAAAGGGAAGAGAAAAGAATCCTAAATAATTGCAGATGATGGATGTTAAAACTGACTAAGGGATATCGTCATAACAATTTTATTCCTAGATTCCCTTGTCAGGATTAAAAAAGGATGAGAACTACCCCCGGATGGTAGTGGCGTGAGTGAGTTATGCACTCTTCACCCCTCCGTTCTGCACAGAGGTCAGAATGTTTCTGCCGGATTCCGTCTCTCTACCGGCATTCATCAGGACAAAAGGGATCCCTATGCCATATTTCCTTATTGTCTCATATACCCCTGGTACTACCACTGTACTATGTGTTACTCCACCTGTTAGTATGGTGCAGTCCAGTACACTTACTCATCTATGAAATCTGTAAGTGAAGAGAATAAAAACAGTGAAACCAGTCTGTACAGTAGTAAAACGACAAACAACATAAATAATACAAGTGAAAAAAGTTGTGCTCTCAGTGATAACCGTATAAAAACAACCAATTTGGTGCGACACAGGCGTTCTGTAAAATATAGAATATACACCCTCTTGCTTTGGCAGACAATGGCCCTATTTCATGAATTCTGAACATTCAGTGCGAATGTCATATTAACAAACATTCTGTGGCTATGTTTCAATGTTGTGGTGAACACATCTGTATAGAAATGGTTATGGTGGCAAACATGCCCCAAACCGTAGACATAATCTTAGGCATATCCTTAAATGTGCTTTAGGATCATACATTCCCCTCCACTCGGCAAAAACCTTACCGAGTTTACTGAGATGCCTGGGAGCTCCCACCTGTCACAGGACAAACGAGATGTGACTCGTGTGATGTTTATAGATTAACCACCAACACCAAGAGTGTAGACGGGGGTCTGAGTTACCCATTGGAACAACGAGTGCATACCAACTGCAGCTCCACGAATGTGATTTACATGATCAGGTGTCCATGTGGCTTGATCTACGTGGGTATGACCTCCAGAAAGGTTAAAGTGAGAATCATGGAGCACAGGAGTAATATCCGCTGTGCTAGGACCACCACACGCCTTACATCACATTATGCAGAGAAGGGACACACTGTTGAGGACATGTATTGGACCGTGTTGGACAAACCATACATCTTATCCAACACCAGGGATCCTACTCGGACCTTGTTAATACGTGAACAAAAATGGGTCCACAGGATACGGAGTCATGAGACAGGCCTTAATGATGATATCCTGTGGACAAACTTGGGCAAATCATAAGGTAATTGTAGCCGACCTGCAGCTGACCCCTGCCTTATAACCAGGTTAGATGGGTTGTGCTGGTTCCTACTTAATATTAATATTGTTATTAATATTATTACTTATTTAATTTTTTCAGGCCCCTGTTCACTCTCCACTTGCCTTAATGTTTTGTAGTGTCGGGCGTCTCTACTCTGGTGTCAGCCATTGAGTAAAAACATTTTTTTTACCCGTGCCTTAACTCACTGATCATCTAGTTATTATCTATCCAGTGAGCCTTTTACAATTAAAACTTACTCTGAGTCACCACTCCAGATGATATATTGTGTCTTGAGTTTTCTATCGGCAGACTAAACGAGTTAGGCAGAATCCACCTTGTACTATGGGTGGCTGATCTTGAAGTAGCTTTCGGAGCTGTCTGCTCTGTCCACTGGGATTTAGAAAGTTTTTTACATACTAACCTCCCATAAGTAATCAGCACGTACCCAGGTCAAATATTAACTGTGTGCTAGAAGGTACTTCCTCCAGCTTTAAAGATTCGTTATCAGGGGTTGAGGACCTTTGGAATTACAAATTTCTCTTCATTTGCCCAGTGTATCATGAGCCATCGCGCTCAGGTAATAGCAGCACACCAACGGAATAGAGCGTCAGTTATCCCTCTAGTTCAAGCCGCCATTTGAGCACCTCCCGTGCGTGTAACATGTTACATGACGTATGCGTCACACTCGTCCCACGTGACGGGAAGTTGCTCGTTATTTTGCAACCGGTCTTCCACTTGGCCGTGTACCTACGCGCCACTGGGAGAGACCGATTTGGTTGCGGCTGATCACCCTTGACGAAGTAAGGAGAGAGGGGGGTAATTGCCTGATACGGGTTGTGCGAACACGAAGACCACAAATGGGGAAAGGGCAGCCTGCCCTGGTGTCTGTTGTGTTTGCTGCATGGGCGAGTGGCTTTTTTCTGAGACCATTCTGTACCAGCATCACCACATATGGGCACTGCAAATGAGGCTGGCTTGACCTTAAGCGTGCGCCTTGTGTATTTACCATTACTTACCCAACGATTATCTCTCCCCACAGTGTGTGACTACAGGGGGTCACCCTCTACTCCCTTGCCATTTCTAGCACTCATCTCAGTAAACTCGGTAAGGTTTTTGCCGAGTGGAGGGGAATGTATGATCCTAAAGCACATTTAAGGATATGCCTAAGATTATGTGTACGGTTTGGGGCATTTTTGCCACCTTAACCATTTCTATAGAGATGTGTTCACCACAACATTGAAACATAGGCACAGAATGTTTGTTAATATGACATTCGCACTGAGTGTCAGAATTCATGAAATAGGGCCATTGTCTGCCAAAGCAAGAGGGTGTATATTCTATATTTTACAGAATGGTCGTGTTGCACCAAATTGGTTGTTTTTATAAGGTTATCACTGAGAGCACTTTTTTCACTTGTATTATTTATGTTGTTTGTCGGTTTACTACTGTACAGACTGGTTTCACTGTTTTTATTCTCTTCACTTACAGATTTCATAGATGAGTAAGTGTACTGGACTGCACCATACTAACAGGTGGAGTAACACTTAGTACAGTGGTAGTACCAGGGGTATATGAGACAATAAGGAAATTTGGCATAGGGATCCCTTTTGTCCTGATGAATGCCGGTAGACATGTTGACCTCTATGCAGAACGGAGGGGTGGAGAGTGCATAACTCACTCACGCCACCACCATCCGAGGGTATTTCTCACCCTCTTTTAATCCTGACAAGGGTATCTAGGAATAAAATTGTTATGACGATATCCCTTAGTCAGTTTAACATCCATCGTCTGCACTTATTTAGGATCCTTTTCTTTTCCCTTTTTTATTTGTTTGTATTGTCTACCCCTCCCTATTGGTCTGCCTCTAGCGTTGGTCTGCACTGAGGCGTTTTGCACCAGCCCTATGATGAAGCATGCCACAACTTGTTGTGGGTGAGGGCAGTTTTTACAAAGTGATTGTGCTCCTGACTTAACTTTATTTATATATATATAAAAATTGTGACTTGTATTCACCTTACTTTCATTTATGTGTATACCATAAGCATGGTGTCTGACCAGGATTGTTACAGACTGGTTGTGGAATCTACTCTGGCCAGAACCATGAGGGCCACTTAGATGGGAAGAAGAAAGGAAGGGAGGAGCGCTGACAGCTATCCTTGGTGCGAGGCGAACACCCATACACCCGATGGAGGAACACGCCACTTTATTCCCCTTTGCCGACCACAGCAGAGTCTGGATTGAAGGCTTCAAAGGAAATCATGGCACAGACATGCGAGCCTGATTTATAATTGACTCTGTGCACTCTAATCAGTGTCTTGCGACAAACCAAAATGCAGGCCTTAGGCGACGACCTAGCTCTGAGGCACTGCAGGGTGCTTCACAGACTGTTTACTCCATGGGCACAATCAAACATTTTTTCCAGGGGCCACAAAAATCTCCACACTTTGCTAAATTGTGTGATCCTAGGCCATTTGCCCTTCTTTGTGTTGCCTGATAATAATTCAAACTTAGATTTTATTAACCTGTGCTTCGTGACAGCTGAGTACCCTTATCATGCACGTAGGGCCTCTCTGGAATAGGATGCGTACATACTATCATTGACACTCCACCAGCACCGCTACTTATAAACCAGGCTCCCTTTTGGAGGCTGGCCTAATGCCCTCCAGTGGTGAATCAAAGGAGTCAGTGGCCCTAATCCACACGAGGAAGCTGGGCCTCTGTGCCCCTCAATAACAAGGTCAACGAGAATGGAAACCAGGAAACAGAAGGCCTCATCCACCATTAGAACGACATGTCATTGCGCCTGCTGCCCTATTGATGGCTACGCCACTGGTGTTCTTGCTGCCAGTACCCCGTGTGATTGCCTCATTTTTTAATCCTGAATTGCACCTTCTAGTAGGCCATTCCATTAGTCCAACACCCTTCAAGAAAAGAAGCAATTCTGACTCAGCTTCCCCGCCAGTGGCAAGCATCTGCATGGTAAACATACCTCTTAAGGATCTGACTGAACAGAGGCAGCAGCAACGTCTAAAGTCTACACTTTCGGCCTACCAGATGCTCCCATCCATCTGCTATGAGCGTGCTTATGATTTATTTGCTAAACAAAATTCTGCATGCATTTCTATCGATTAACTTCCAGCCCATTGTTCTCTCTTCACATGGTTTATGCAAAGCATACCAGCACTGTTAAACAGTATATGTATTCCCATTGTCTGGTCAAGACTCCTGGCCCTGTCACAAAGGAAGTTATTGTTTGCATGTGATTTCATCGGTCTTCCATGATCATGAGCTGACTCCGGGAGTACCTATCTCTTAGCATTTCAATGTACACAAGAACTAACCGAGTTTGACACAACTACTGGGTGATCTCAGAGTTACGGTTTATGGCACGTACTTGCTAGCTTCACTATCCTACCTTCCAGCAATACTTTTCGCTGGCAGCAATGAACCCCA
Organism: Calotriton arnoldi; assembly: GCA_963921515.1. Taxonomy (NCBI): domain Eukaryota; kingdom Metazoa; phylum Chordata; class Amphibia; order Caudata; family Salamandridae; genus Calotriton; species Calotriton arnoldi. The sequence goes on along the minus strand of CAWUFW010007745.1, from coordinate 550,361 downwards.
ATATGTACAACTATGCCTAAGGGACTGGGCACATGCCCTATTTCTCCATAAAGGAAGATGTCCCCCCCTCTCAAGGTGTGCTATCGCGGGGCCATACTAATAGACGAACACGCCCTACATCAATTCTTATAACTAGGCATATTCATTCATATTCTATGCATATATATATATATTTTCACTGAAAAACACAGGTTTCAGAGACGTTATAGTTAGTTGGACATTTCACTCGTACAAAACCAGAGAAATTCGGCTGTTATAGTTAGTTGAGCTAACTATAACTCGCGCCCCTCAATACACTGCTGATGACATCACATATTACATCACTCATGACATGGTCAGTGACCTCACTGATCACATCACTTATGACATCTCAAATGACATCACTGATGACATCATCCAGTGACTGAGTGTTTCTAAAACGTTTAAGAATGTTATATATATATATATATATATATATATATATATATATATATATATATACACCAAGGTGTATTGAACAATGAATGGGTGTATGAGTGTCTCAATGGATGATTTAGTGAGTGTGTGACTGACTGTATAAGTGAGTGATTAAACATGTCTTAGTGAATGCATGGGTGAATGACTAATCTGTGTGAATGTTTGTATCAGTCTGTCAGTTGGTGAGTAAGTGGCTGCCTGGGTTGGTGAGTAGGTACATGAGTGTCTATATGGGTTAATGATTGGTTTCCTGAGAACCTGTATAGGTGCCTGAGTGTCTGTGTGGGTGGGTGAGGGGGTGTGTGACCCCCTGCATGAAAGTATGAGCGGGTGAATCCCTGGGTGTATGGGTTCATGAGTGCATCTGTGAGGGACTGTATGGGTGAGTGAGTGTGTTTATGGCTGTGTCTGTGAGTGAATGGATGTCTCAGTGGTATATGTGTGAGTAACTGCATATGTGTAAGGCAGTATATGTGAGTGTTGGCGTATATAAGTGACTGTATATGAGAGTGAGTGATTGTGAGAGAGGCTGTATAGATGAGTGTGTGCTTGTGTCAGTGATTGTATAAGAGAGTAAGTATGTCTTAGTATCTGTATGAATAAGCGAGGTGCTGTGTGTATAACTGTATAGGTGAGTAAATGGCAGTGTGATTGATTCTTTGCATGACTGAGTAGCTGTGTGAGTAACTCTATAGGTGAGTGGTGGTGTGTGAGTGTCTGTTTGGATGTATGAGTGCATATGATACTGGTTGTATAGATGAGTGACTGCATGTATGAGTGACTGTATGGGTGAGTGAGTGGATGTGTGTGTAGACCTAGGAATCAGTGAGTGGGTATGTAGTTATTGGTATTGGTGTGTCTATGGTTTTTAGAATGGCAGTTTGTAATTTAGAGTGGGTGTATTAAAGGTTATATTAGGGTGTGAGGAGGTGCATCAGATTATCACGTGGATGATGTCATGAGTAATGTCATCAGTGATGTCATCAGTGATGTCACTGACCATGTCATGAGTGATGTAATATGTGATGTCATCAGCAGTGTATTGCGGGGGCGCGAGTTATAGATAGCTCAACTAACTATAACGGCCGAATTTCTCTGTTTTTTTACGAGTGAAATGTCCAACTAACTGTAACGTCCCTGAAACCTGTGGTTTTTTCAGTGAATTTCAAAGGTTTTGCAAATATAAATTTCTAACTATAACGTCCCTGAAACCTATGGTTTTTTCAGTGAATTTCAAAGGTTTTTTAAATGCTAATTTCTAACTAAACGTCCCTGAAGCCTATGGTTTTTTCAGTGAATTTCAAAGGTTTTTTTTTTTAAATGCTAATTTCTAACTATAACGTCTCTAAATCCTATGGTTTTTTCAGTGAATTTCAAAGGTTTTTTAAATGCTAATTTCTAATTGTAATGTCCAAAAAATGCTTTTTCTAAATTTTTGAACTTTTATAAAAACAATGTGATGTTTTCTACTTTCTAAAATATGCATTTACATTTTTTCTTTTTAAAGGTGGATTTGCGTACCGATAGTGTACCGTCACGGTGGGTGTGCGAATCCAAGAATTTTGCCGCCATATTGGTTAAGTCGTGTACGATGCGCGTTCGGTATGCGAAGGGTGCCCGGTTCTTGGTCCTGCGCAACGTCACTTACGTATTTCCGGGGGTCGTGCAAGGTGCGCAAATCCACCGTAAATTATTTTGATTTAAAACTGTATGTATATAACTTTATTATGTATATTATACCTAACCCTGGGCAAAGCACTACGCTACGCTCGCGTAGTTTGCGAAGTTTGCGCTACTTCGCACAACGCAAATTGCACGTAGCACAGTGCAAACACGCGTAGCGTAGCGTAGTGCAGCGGTCATTTTGCTTGCTCGCGGTCCTCAACGTCAAGTTGGCGACCGCGAGCAAGCAAAATGACATCCCGGCGAGACCTTTTCCTCGTTCGCGATCAGCAACATCAAGTTGCCGATCGCGAGCGTGGAAAATAAACCTCCCGGCGAGATTCTCAACGCGGGAGGTCAGGTTTCTCATTGCGAGTGGTCGCGTATGCTCGCGACCGCTCGCGAAGAGAACCTACCAGTCCGCGTTGAGAAAGCTGCAGCTCGAGTAAAAATCTACTCGAGCGGCAGTAAAAGACAGCTCGCACTGTGCAAGATGCCGTTTTCAATGATTGCACAGTGAGGACAAGCATCCGGCACTGTGCAATCATTGCGAACAGTGCACTACGCAGTTCGCGTAGTGCTACGCGTAGCTCGCGTAGTGCGAACTGCACTTTGCGTAGCTTCGCATAGCGCTACTTCGCGAACTACGCCCAGGCTTAATTATACCAAGACATTATTTTACATAATTGTAAATATCATATATTTGTAACTGCAATAATGATATATTATTGTTAAATATAGTTTTCGGGAATTGCGTCAGGTGCGCATCGGGTGCACGCTGCTTGCGGGCCTGGTGCGAGAATCCCATGTGACTTCAAAAGAAAGTATTTCATTGGTTAAGAAGCTTTTGCTTCTAGAACTTGCAGGACCCCACCCAATTTTTTCATTCTTTCAACTCCATCTACAGAGACACATCTCTTGTGTTTTTCTCCTCTTCTCTGGATTTTTTGGGTGTTTTTTTCTCATCAGAAAATAATGGCTGCTTCAAATCCAGTGCAACAGCTTCCACCAGAAGATGAAGAAGAGTTGGAAGAACATGTTAAAGTAAGATATGAAAGTATGGTATGGGTGTTCTTCTCTATTCCAGCGGGGAGAAGAAATTAAATGTACGTAAGGTCACGTGCACAATTCGTGCGAAGGTCCTGTCACGTGGATCAGATAAAAAATATTCATGCATCAGCTCTTCGATGCAGAAACATCTACAAACCATGCATCCATGGCGTCTCGCAAGAGAACAACAGCGTCGAGACCTACAAAGACAGGCAACTCAGGACGACGGTGCAGGTACAAGCACATCATATGGTTCTTCAATTAGTACAAGCCCTAATATAATTCCTGAATTTTCTGGAGTGGAGCAGCATTGTGTGAAATGCAAGAAAGTACAATGCTATGGTGAACAATCAGTGGATGCCATTGTGGTTGGTATTAAAAACCACCATTGTTAATTCTTTTTTTTTGCAATGAATTTCTAATTCCATATTATTTACAAAGTTTTCACAGTTGATTCTGTTATTTTTTTCATTTAAAAAAAAAAACACCCAAAAAATACAAAAAAGAGTTAAAAAAATACAAAAAAAAATATTAAAGAAAAAAAATGGTTCTTTTTAGAACCACCTATTTGGTTAAAAATAGACAAATTTGTATGTGTTGTATGAATTGTGGCAAGTGTAACATATGGAGAAGTGCATGGGTAGTGCATGTGTGATTGCATGAGTGCATGTGTAGTGCCTGCGTGATTGGAGAAGTGCAAGTGCACTACCTGAGTGATTGCATGAGTACATGGGTAATGCCTGGGTGATTGTAAGAGTGCATGGGTACTGGCTGGGTAATTGTATGAGTGCAGGGGTAGTGCCTGCGTGATTAGAGGAGTGCATAGATAGTGCCTGAGTGATTAAAGGAGTGCATGGGTAATGCTTGGGTGATTGCAAGAGTGCATGGGTAGTGCCTGAGTGATTGGAGGAGTGCAAGGGTAGTGCCTTGGTGATTGGAGGAGTGCATGGATAGTGCGTGGGTGATTGGAGGAGTGCAAGGGTAGTGCCTGGGTGATTGGAGGAATGTATGGATAGTGCCTGGGCGATTGGAGGAATGAAAGGGTAGTGCCTGGGTGATTGAAGGAGTGCATGGATAGTGCATGGGTGATTGGAGGAGTGCACGTGTAATGCCTAGGTGCATGGAGAAGTGCATGAGTAGTGCCTGTGTGAATGCATGAGTGCATAGGTAGTGCCTGGGTGATTTTATAAGTGCATGGGTACTGCCTGAAAGATTGGAGGACTGCATGGATACTACCTGGATGATTGGAGAAGTGCAAGGATAGTGTCTGGGTGATTGGAGGAGTGCATAGCTAATGCATGGGTGATTGCATGAGTGCAAGGGTAATGTCTAGGTGATTGGAGGAGTGCATAGATAGTGCTTGGCTGATTGGAGGAGTGCAAGAGTAGTGCTTGGGTTATTGAATGAGTGCATAGGTAGTGCCTGGGTGATTACATGAGTGTAGGGGTACTGCCTGGGTGATTGCATGACTGCATAGGTAATGCCTGGGTGATTGCATGAGTACAAGGGTAGTGCCTGGGTGATTGGAGGAATGTATGGAGAGTGCCTGGGTGATTGGAGGAGTGCAGGGGTAGTGCCTGGGTGATTGAAGGAGTGCATGGATAGTGCATGGGTGATTGGAGGAGTGCACGGGTAATGCCTAGGTGCATGGAGGAGTGCATGAGCAGTGCCTGTGTGATTGCATGAGTGCATAGGTAGTGCTTGGGTGATTTTATAAGTGCATGGGTACTGCCTGAAAGATTGAAGGACTGCATGGATACTACCTGGGTTATTGGAGTAGTGCAAGGATAGTGTCAGGGTGATTGGAGGAGTGCATAGCTAATGCATGGGTGATTGCATGAGTGCAAGGGTAATGTCTAGGTGATTGGAGAAGTGCATAGATGGTGTTTGGGTGATTGGAGGAGTGCAAGAGTAGTGCTTGGGTTATTGCATGAGTGCATAGGTAGTGCCTGGGTGATTACATGAGTGTAGGGGTACTGCATGGGTGATTGCATGACTGCATAGGTAGTGCCTGGGTGATTGCATGAGTACAATAGTAGTGCCTGGGTGATTGGAGGAGTGCAAGGGTAGTGCTTGGCTGTTTATATAAGTGTAGGGGTAGTGCCTGGATGATTAGAAGAGTGCATAGATAGTGCCTGGGTGATTTTATAAGTGTATGGGTACTGGCTGGGTGATTAGAGGAATGCATAGGTAATGCCTGGGTGATTGCATGAGTGTAGGGGTACTGCCTGGGTGATTAGAGGAGTGCATAGATAGTGCCTGGGTGATTTTATAAGTGCAAGGGTACTGCCTAGCTGCATGGAGTGATTGAAGGAGTGCATGGGTAATGCCTAGCTGCATGGAGGAGTGCATCAGTAGTGCCTGGGTGATTGCTTGAGTGCATAGGTAGTGCCTGGGTGATTGGAGGAGTGCTAGGGTAGTGCCTGGGTGATTATATAAGTGTATGGGTAGTGGCTGGATGATTGAAGGAGTGCATGGGTAATACCTAGGTGATTGCATGAGTGCAGGGGTAATGTCTGGGTAATTGAAGGTGTGCATGAGTAATGTCTGGGTGATTGCATGAGTGCAAGAGTAATGTCTGGGTGGTTGCATGAGTATAGTGGTAGTTCCTGGGTGATTGTAGGAGTGCATAAGTAGTGCCTGGGTGATTGGAGGAGTGCAAGGGTAGTGCCTGGGTGATTGGAGCAGTGCATAGCTAATGCATTGGTGATTGCATGAGAGCAGTGGTAATGGCTGGGGATTAGAGGAGTGCATAGGTAATGCCTGGGTAATTGCATGAGTGTAGGGGTAATGTCTAGCTGATTGAAGGAGTGCAAGGGTAGTGCCTGGGTGATTATATAAGTGTATGGGTAGTGGCTGGCTGATTGAAGGAGTGCTTGGGTAATGCCTGGGTGATTGCATGAGTACAGGGGTAATGTCTAAGTGATTGCATGAGTGCAAGGGTAATGTCTGGGGGATTAGAGGAATGAATAGGTAATGCATAGGTAATACATGAGTGCAAGAGTAATATCTGGGTGGTTGCATGAGTGTAGTGGTAGTGCCTGAGTGATTGGAGGAGTGCATAGGTAGTGCCTGGGTGATTTTATATGTGCAAGGATTCTGTCTGGGTGATTGGAGGAGTACAGGGGTAGTGCCTGGGTGATTAGAGTAGTGCATAGGTAGTCCCTGGGTGATTTTATAAGTGCATGTGTACTTCCTGAGTGATTGAAGGAGTGCATGTGTAATGACTGGGTGATTGCATGAGTGCAGGGGTAATGTTAGGGTGATTAAAGGAGTGCATGAGTAATGTTTGGGTGATTGCATGAGTGTAGTGGTAGTGCCTAGGTGATTGGAGGAGTGCATAAGTAGTATCTGGGTGAGTTTATAAGTGCATGGGTACTGGCTGAGTGATTGGAGGAGTACAGGGGTAGTGCCTGGGTGATTGGAGGAGTGCAAAGGTAGTGTGTGGGTGATTTTATAAGTGCATATGTACTGGCTGGGTAATTGCATGAGTACAGGGGTAGTGCCTGGGTGATTGGAGGAGTGCATGGGTAGTGCCTGGGTGATTATATAAGTGTATGGGTAGTGGCTGGATAATTCAAGCAGTGCATGGGTAATACCTAGGTAATTGAAGGAGTGCATGAGTAATGTCTGGGTGATTGCATGAGTGCAAGAGTAATGTCTGGGTGGTTGCATGAGTGTAGTGGTAGTTCCTGGGTGATTGCAGGAGTGCATAAGTAGTGCCTGGGTGATTGGAGGAGTGCAAGCATAGTGCCAGGGTGATTGGAGCAGTGCATAGCTAATAGCTAATGCATTGGTGATTGCATGAGTGCAGGGGTAGTGTCTGGGAGATTAGAGTATAGGTAATGCCTGGGTAATTGCATGAGTGTAGGGGTAATGTCTAGCTGATTGCATGTGTGTAGGGGTAGTGCCTGGGTGATTTTATAAGTGCATGGGTACTGGCTGGGTAATTGCATGAGTACATGGGTAGTTCCTGGGCGATTGAAGGAGTGCAAGGGTTGTGCCTGGGTGATTGCATGAGTGCAGGGGTAATGTTTGGGGGATTGGAGAAGTGCATAGGTAATACCTGAGTGATTGCAAGAGTGTACGGATAATGTCTAGCTGATTGCATGAGTGTACGGGTAGTGCCTGGGTGTTTGCAGGGGTGCATAGGTAGTGTCTGGGTGATATTATAAGTGTATGGGTACTGGCTAGGTGATTGGAGAAGTGCATGGATAGAGCCTGGGTGATTGGAGTAGTGTGGGAATAGTGCCTAACTGTATAGATGAGTGCATGGGTAGTGTTTGAAGGAATGGATAAGTGAGGTAAAAGCGGCTGTAAACATTAGTTCACATTATCATGCTTATTACATTATTTCATCTTACCTTTTTTACTAATGTACATACAAAACTCAGTAGAACTATTTTACAGTTGTTTTGTTGTAAACTGAATTTAAAATCTTTTCAAACTTTACCATTACCTTCTGTAAAAAAGAAGAAGAAAAACTGTTATCGAATATAATATTATAGTTTTAAGAACACAACATAATTTCTGAATAACATAACATTTTCAGTTTCCCATTTTTGCTGTTCTCAGATTCTACTGAATTTCACCATACACAGTGATTTCAATGTAGATCATCATACAAAAGCGGGGAAAAAAAACCAATCAATGAGATTGTAAAAAAAAAAAAATCATCGTTGAGCATTATTTAGAACAAGTGTAACTATCTGTTTACCTATCTACAGTTTCTAAATTACATTGTTCAACTTCATTAAGTCTTTTATTTCTCTCAAGTACATTTTGTAAAATATACACTCTCATTTACATCGCATATAATATAAAGATCAAATATATAAACTACTTCTTTCAAACACAATTTTCCAAATGCAATATAAATTAGCACAAACAATAATGCAAACAGGAATTGTTCACATCTTCCCAATAGGCCGAATAATGTTTCCAAATCCATTTGCATTGATAATATCCAAAATAAACTCGTTATTTTGTGTTCACATCTTCCCAATAGGCCGAATGATGTTTTCAAAACTTTGGCATCAAAAATATCAGATATGAATTTGGTAATTCGTAAGGCAACCTACATTTGAATTCCAAATGGGCATCATTGCAATGTGTCCATCCTTTATTGCACTTTAAATACAGTATAGTGTCCAGATGTTGTAGTAGGTCCATCATGGAAAATAATAGCCACTACTTTAAAAGTTCTTCCTGAAATTGATACTTGACTTGCCACAAAATCTTTAATTTTGGTTTCCAATTTTGTTCCATTTGCTCTACAACGTTGTAGCATTGAAAATGACATATTGTCCAAATCTTTCTATATATAATGTTGACAACATTTCTGATTTACAATAGGAACATTTCATATCTTGATTAGCTGTTTTTAGTAATTTGTTAAAAGACACTGAGTTGCAATCTGGTATCGTCAAGTATATGAATCGTTCAGTGTCTATTTCAGTGGTAGAAGAAAATGAACACTCTTCACATTTATGATCCCATCTGTAACTTAGTCCAAAAAAATTTTAAATTTCTATTCCTTCATCTTCCAATACTGCATCTTGTTGTACATTCAATGTAAATTTCAATGATGCAGTACATATATCCAAAAGATGCCGAATGCCAGAAGCAGTATGGATTTTAGTTCTATCAGTTACCAACGTTTGAAAAAGAACAGAATCTTTTTTCTTGATTTTCCATAATTTCATACAGAAGATCCTCTAGATAAAACACAACATTCACAATTACATTAGCATAGCAGTTGATACCTGAACTATTTTCTAACTGGTATCCTACAATATCATTAAGAGTGTCCATTTTCATTTTCTTCGCAGTTTCATCATTCTCTTGAATTGTTTTCTTTTTTTTGAATCACACTGGAATATTTGTCATATTTCCGTTTTGAACACACTACATGTTTCTCATATACGGGATATTCACCTAAGTTAGGAGCATAAAGTCTTCTTAACCGATTGTACTCTCTTACACAATTTACATCAGCACTAAACTTTTTCTCATCAAAATCAATCAAAAACAAACCAGATACTGTTCTTACTCGAGACAATGCTACGTATGCCATGCCTTCTTTAAACACTGTACTTCCAATATTTACCAAAGCACTATCTACACTTAAACCTTGAGATTTATGAATGGTTACTGCATATGCTAAAGAAAGAGGAATACTATTTTGTACGAACATACAAGTCTTTTACAAGCAAAAAACAAACAGTACAACGTCCAATATGTTTTCTACCTCTTCAATCTGATCAAATTTAATCTTCAAAAATTCAATTCCATCTCTGTTCTGAAAATTTACTAAATCAACAACTTTTCCCATTGCTCTATTTACTAAACCTTCTTCTACATTCAAATTACGCCATAAAATTACCCGACAGTTGACACATACATATAAAGTATTTTCTAAACCTGCAGTCTTAGACACCGACTTTTCCAAAGAATTCAATTTTGACTGTAATTTCTCTGAGAGAAGAATAGTAACTCCTTCGTGTTCCATTTTATCAATAGCTTCCATTTTCAGTATTGGTTGTTTTTACAATTTCAAAAGTTTGTGATTGAATGTAGAACACTCTTGCAGTGTAGGAATTAGTCAAACTATAGACTTCTTTTCTCCAATTTTTTAAATCCGACTTTGAAAGCTTCTTTTCCATGTTTTGTTAAAACACCAATTCTTATATCTTGAAGAATGTTTCCATAATGTTCATCACTTGCTTGTTGCTAAATCAACGTCTGTGCCCTGCTTGACACTCAACACTAACAAAGATTGCCAGTCATTCATTCGGAATACTGTGTGCCGCGTTTTCACGCTGACCGTAGCTGACCGTAGCTGATCAAGGAGGACGAGGAAGACGCCGAGCGCTGAGCATCGAGGAAAACGCTGCAGCCCCTGCTCCGATATTGCACCAGCTTGACCCCCAGCTTTGTTGTGCGAGCCTTGGGGGGTCGCGGGGGTCGAGACTACAGGCTGTAACGGCGGCAGTGGCAGTCTCAGTGGCAGCGGTCGTGCCTCCCCATTGATCCGCCATAGCTGGAGCTGAATGCAACTACAGCTGATCCAATTCCATCTGGCCTGCGGAGGAGCAGAGAGCAGTTGCAACCCCCAGGAGGGGGGGGTCAGGAAGGCTCAGGCAGGGCCCGTGCAACAGCAACACTGGAGTGCTTGGAGGGTCCAATTGTCGCCACTGAGTAGGAGCAGCAAAGGAGCAGTAAGGTACCACTGTGGAGTCAGTACTGTGGAGTTCTGTGTTCCGGACCTGGTTTTGCCGTTCGCCTGACCGACTCTCAGATTTTCAGTCAGAAAAAACGCGGCTCGCAGCAAATTCCCGCGGCCCCCACCCTCTCTGCTCAGCGGTAACCGTAAACCGCAGACTGCAAGCTGAAATCTGTCTATGCTCCGTTGTGCCTTTGGAGCCTTTGCTTTGCTTTGCTTTGCTGGAGCTTTTTCGTCACGAGCTGAGACCTGCTGCTGCCTGCCGACTGACCACGGATTTACCCCGCCCGGATTTCGCCCTTGTATCAGCAGCCGGCAGCCAGCAGCTTGCACCCTGCCTCTGCATTTTCTTTTCGCTCTTTTGACCGGCCCTCGGACCCCGGCTAGTTGGGGTGGCCCTTTGTGGCTCGTTACCTGCTCCCGTTCCAGGTTGGTGCTGGTGCGGTGCTGTGTGGAGCTGTGGGGCGGCGGCGTTTTGCAGAGTCAGCGGAGGCAGAGGCAGGCGGAGGCAGACAGCTGAGTCTTGGCTGCCGGAGGTGGCTCAGCAGGCAAACGCGGAGGACCCAGCGGGGGATTAATGCTTAGTAGTAAGTGCACCCATTAGAAAGTGCTTCCACTATTTGAAGTACTCTGCGTAACAGAATAAACCATGTGTTTAGGCTGCTAAACGTAAGCTGTTTTTTAATGCAATATTGTGAAAACCACGAAAATAGCGAAAACTGCCTTAAATTGAAATTGCCTACTTTTAAAAAATCCAGGAGAGCCAGACAGACAGACGTCTTGATACTCCGATTCACAGGCTCTCCCTGCGTCAAGGAGGGTTGGGCAATTCACAAGATTAGCGATGTGATCAGGCAGGGTGAGGAAGGCCCTGGGAGATAAAGCAGTCATAAAAAGGGAATTGCCAAAGGGAAAAAGGCGGCAAAGCGGAAAAGGTGGAACAACCGCAACAAAGAGCCCTTTAATCTCTCCTATTGCGTCTCTGTTTGAAAAATCAATACTAAATAGACAACAGATGCAAAACTCAAGACTTCAATTTCTAAAGGATCCTAGTTCATCTCTATGTGCCACATTTGGTGAAACGTCAGGGATCATGACCCCAAAAGACAGCACAATGGATATACCAAAGGGGGGAGGGTCCAAATCAAGAATCCATCTTAAAGAAACCAACTGAAATCTTCAACCAAAACACCATTGAGGTAAAGGACTCGAGAAATCTAATAACAGAAATAGAGAATCAAGACAAGAAAAATCCAGTTGGGACACCTCCTTCACGTAATATCATTGTAAGTACAGCAGTGGTTCACGCAAGGGGAAATGATAGTGGCGCTAGGGTGGATCATCAATACATCATTCCACAACTAGCCTCAGGTACAATTCACGGCGAAAGTAACGGGGAAAGCACGCCCTACAGCAACAACGTGTAAAACCGGATTTCCGGTTAGAACAAATAAACATTCTACACACACCGCTGAGCAAGGACATGAATTTAGTCATTATGACTCGGACTCAAACATGGAAGACCTAGTACCTCTCTGGTCAGACAACGGACTAGCATCAACTAATTTGGAGGTCTCAAGCACGAGTATACATGCGGAAGCTATATCGGAGTCAAAAGTGGAAGTGGATGTAGATGAAAACGATGGTGCGGAGTTGACCACCTCACTGATGAGTAAACCCTTGGAAGATTTACAAGCGGGAACTGGAGAGGACGAGGGACGGGAAGAGGGAAATAAATATATGCAAAGACCTAATCACGTGGACGAAAAATATAAATCCCCTGTCCACAGAATCAAAACTCAATCGACTTCAACGGATAAGCCTGGAGATATACCAGAACAAGAGACAATTAATCTCGAAAATAATAAAAATAAAAAAAATGGGCAAACAGAATTAACTTCATCAATACTGCGGGCTCTGCAAATGTCGACAGCAACCTTGATAATGCAGTCGGATAAATTGGACATACAGATTGATTTAATGAATATTATCGCATCATACATAGCAGGAATAGACACAGAACTTGAAGATTTAACAAAGTTAATAAAAGAGTACAATCAATCTATTCACCACAGGAATCAACTTGTACATGTGGTCCTATACTAGACAAATTGGGTTTTTTACCGACAATAATGGAACAGATACTCAGTTTAAATAAGCGTTTGGTTTTACCAGCTGTGAATCTTGAGTCCGCAATTATATCAAAATCAGATGAAGATTCAACTCAAAATAAAGTGCAGGTGCCCAAGAAAACGAACCAGGAGCAAAAGCCAGAACCTCAAGATCCCTCTAAAGAGAGGGTGGAACTAAAACAAATAAATCAGAGTATTCATTTTGAGCAACTTGTAAAACCAAGGCCTCAATCAAGAAGGCAGAAAAAGAAGGAACGAAAGGCGAGAAACCAGTTAAACGATCTAAAACCCAGCGGAAACATAAAATTATAAAATTATATCCAATCTTTATTACAACAGCGGAAGAGGAACACGAAAATTCATTACAAGATTGTGTCTTAAGTAATAGAAATACCTCTACTAAGGAAACCAAAGTTATAAATACGGAAAAATCGGAAGACCCTAGCGGTTATACTAAAAAGATAAACACAAAGGAAATTAAGGAGGCAGACAGCTGAGTCTTGGCTGCCGGAGGTGGCTCAGCAGGCAAACGCGGAGGACCCAGCGGGGGATTAATGCTTAGTAGTAAGTGCACCCATTAGAAAGTGCTTCCACTATTTGAAGTACTCTGCGTAACAGAATAAACCGTGTGTTTAGGCTGCTAAACGTAAGCTGTTTTTTAATGCAATATTGTGAAAACCACGAAAATAGCGAAAACTGCCTTAAATTGAAATTGCCTACTTTTAAAAAATCCAGGAGAGCCAGACAGACAGACGTCTTGATACTCCGATTCACAGGCTCTCCCTGCGTCAAGGAGGGTTGGGCAATTCACAAGATTAGCGATGTGATCAGGCAGGGTGAGGAAGGCCCTGGGAGATAAAGCAGTCATAAAAAAGGGAATTGCCAAAGGGAAAAAAGGCGGCAAAGCGGAAAAAGGTGGAACAACCGCAACAAAGAGCCCTTTAATCTCTCCTATTGCGTCTCTGTTTGAAAAATCAATACTAAATAGACAACAGATGCAAAACTCAAGACGTCAATTTCTAAAGGATCCTAGTTCATCTTTATGTGCCACATTTGGTGAAACGTCAGGGCTCATGACCCCAAAAGACAGCACAATGGATATACCAAAGGGGGGAGGGTCCAAATCAAGAATCCATCTTAAAGAAACCAACTGAAATCTTCAACCAAAACACCATTGAGGTAAAGGACTCGAGAAATCTAATAACAGAAATAGAGAATCAAGACAAGGAAAATCCAGTTGGGACACCTCCTTCACGTAATATCATTGTAAGTACAGCAGTGGTACACGCAAGGGGAAATGATAGTGGCGCTAGGGTGGATCATCAATACATCATTCCACAACTAGCCTCAGGTACAATTCACGGCGAAAGTAACGGGGAAAGCACGCCCTACAGCAACAACGTGTAAAACCGGATTTCCGGTTAGAACAAATAAACATTCTACACACACCGCTGAGCAAGGACATGAATTTAGTCATTATGACTCGGACTCAAACATGGAAGACCTAGTACCTCTCTGGTCAGACAACGGACTAGCATCAACTAATTTGGAGGTCTCAAGCGCGAGTATACATGCGGAAGCTATATCGGAGTCAAAAGTGGAAGTGGATGTAGATGAAAACGATGGTGCGGAGTTGACCACCTCACGGATGAGTAAACCCTTGGAAGATTTACAAGCGGGAACTGGAGAGGACGAGGGACGGGAAGAGGGAAATAAATATATGCAAAGACCTAATCACGTGGACGAAAAATATAAATCCCCTGTCCACAGAATCAAAACTCAATCGACTTCAACGGATAAGCCTGGAGATATACCAGAACAAGAGACAATTAATCTCGAAAATAATAAAAATAATAAAAATGGGCAAACAGAATTAACTTCATCAATACTGCGGGCTCTGCAAATGTCGACAGCAACCTTGATAATGCAGTCGGATAAATTGGACATACAGATTGATTTAATGAATATTATCGCATCATACATAGCAGGAATAGACACAAAACTTGAAGATTTAACAAAGTTAATAAAAAGAGTACAATCAATCTATTCACCACAGGAATCAACTTGTACATGTGGTCCTATACTAGACAAATTGGGTTTTTACCGACAATAATGGAACAGATACTCAGTTTAAATAAGCGTTTGGTTTTACCAGCTGTGAATCTTGAGTCCGCAATTATATCAAAATCAGATGAAGAGTCAACTCAAAATAAAGTGCAGGTGCCCAAGAAAACGAACCAGGAGCAAAAGCCAGAACCTCAAGATCCCTCTAAAGAGAGGGTGGAACTAAAACAAATAAATCAGAGTATTAATTTTGAGCAACTTGTAAAACCAAGGCCTCAATCAAGAAGGCAGAAAAAGAAGGAACGAAAGGCGAGAAACCAGTTTAACGATCTAAAACCCAGCGGAAACATAAAATTATATCCAATCTTTATTACAACAGCGGAAGAGGAACACGAAAATTCATTACAAGATTGTGTCTTAAGTAATAGAAATACCTCTACTAAGGAAACCAAAGTTATAAATACGGAAAAATCGGAAGACCCTAGCGGTTATACTAAAAAGATAAACACAAAGGAAATTAAGGAATGCTCGTAAGAGTCCTCCACATGCCCCAACAAAATTAGGCCAGAGACACAACACATTGTAGGAGCAGCAAAACAAGAAGACAGCAAAAGTTTACACAAAAAGGTAAATATCACAATTAACAGCAATGAGCATGGAAATTATGATCAATCACGACTGTCAGGGCTTCATAAAAAAGACACAAGGGAGGAGTCACATAAGGAGAAGGACGACTACGAGGACAATTCAAGTACATTTAAACGCTGCATGACAGTTAAACAATGCGCGCAGCTAAGAGTTCAAGATCAGAGGGCGGATCTAATGGTATCTAGTAAACCTTACGATAGTAAGGCTTGGAAACCTGTTGTAAGAACAATTGCATATGCAGACAAAGTAAATACGACTTCCTCAACTTGTCGTCTAGAAAAAGAAGAGGGAGCCCAATGTCCTCCAGTATCACCTTTAGAGGCAACACAAACTAATCAGCAACATCCCCATAACTATAATTATCAACTAAGCATTTGCATTCCTACCCAAGCCAATATTCAGAGTATGGCAATGGAGAACGAAGAGATAGGAAAGGGAATGTCAATCTGCACCTCGGAAAATCATCAGCTAATATGGTACCCAGAGTATGAAACGCAAGGATATTGTGATATTTTAAATAGGGGCAATATTCTGAAACTCTTGGCTGAAATTGAGGAACTTAAACACATAAAATCCTCTGATCTTGTAGCAGTCCAATTTCTCCCGGGAGAAAACAACACAACAAAAGAACGAACTTTAACAACATGGCAGACACCGGAGTTAGTAAAGTTGATACAAAACAGCTCAGATAAATTTTCTTTCTGGGGTATACAATTAAAAGAACCAGTAAGACCGCGTTACCCATTCCCCTTGAAAGTAAATGAGAAGCTCGTCACGAACAGGATAATAAATCGTAAGATCCCACCTGCACATGCATATTCAATTTTACATAATGCAAAAGGAAGGAGTGATGTTGTCCATACTGAGATTAGATCAGCAAACAGAATAGAAGGGGTTTCCGAACAAAGTCAAGGTCAGTGGAACTGGCTACTCAGTATTCTGAGCAACCAAAATGGAGTCTGACATAAGAGAACCATGGCCTCTACACTCGAATTAAAAGCAATACACATGCTATCTTGGAATATAGCAGGAGCTAAGCGACTGCTTGACGAAGGCCTCCCACTTAAGGAATGGGAAGATTGTGAAATTATAGCCTTGCAGGAAACTTGGTCGATTGAAGAAATACCGATAGAAGGTTACATCCATTATACAGTACCTGCGGAAAAGTGCAAGTATTATGGAAGGGCAGTAGGAGGATTGATTGTATATGTTTCGACAGCTTTAAAAATAATCACGGAACAATTAGAATCACCAGATCCCAGTATACAAATTGTAAAATTCTCCGATCAACATTCAAGTACAGGTAATACTATTTTACTAATCAATTATTACACTCAACCGAAGGCGCAAATAAAAAAGGAGAAACACGCCCTTTTAATAAAAATAATATCTAAGCTTCGCTGTAGTGAGCCGAGCTGGAACTTAATAATAACAGGAGATTTTAACTCAAATTTGATATTCACACCGGATGAAGATGATATTTTAACAGCAGATAACTCATCTTGGTGTGTACCACAACAATATCATATAGGGACTCCTCGTACGGACCGTATTGGTCAGCAACTAGTCATAGAATTTGAATTCCTAGGTATGCGGGTCCTTAACGGGAGAAACGATGAAGATCGACCTCCGAACAAAACGTACCACGGCCCAAAGGCACATTCAACGCTAGACTTCACACTTATAACCCTTCCTTTGTTTCAATCTTTGGCTCGCTTTTACATAAAGTTTACCATCTTGAGTGATCACTCAATACAGCATGTCATATTTAACCTGAATATACCAAGACATCAGCTCATTAACGCCCCAGAGGGTGAAATTACCTCAAATAATTTAAAACGTCTGAAATGGTCAAACACAAACAAGGCAGATTTGTTTCTAACAATAAAGAGTCTCCTGGCAGAAGAAACAACGGAAACCACTAACCAAATACAAGCTTGGTCGCGATTTCTAAATAATTTAGCAGAAACAATGAAAGCTTCAAATAATAGGGAAAAAATATATGGACAGACAAATAATCAACTGAGAGACCTGCATAAGCTAAAGAAAGCACTGAGGAAAGCCCAAAGGAAACTGCGAACAGATAAATCCAAGGGGTTAAGCTGGAAATCATTCCAACAACTCAGGAAGCAATTCAAAAAAGGTGTTTGGGAATTTAAAAAATTGAAGGCCGAGAGTTTTTGGCTCAAAATGATCTATAATGTGAGACATTCCAACCTCTCCAAATTTTGGCAGACAATAAACAAGATGATAAGACCTCGAGATGCGATAATCTCGTACATACAAGAACAGGAATGGGTCAACTTCCTTGGGGATAAATTTAAGGAGGACAATCTACAAGACACAGAAAATTGCCAATTGCAGAATGTGAAGCAGATTTCCGAAAGCGAATTGAAGTCACAGATCAAACAATTGACGTATACAACTGAAGAAATCACAAATATAATTAAGAAAGGGAAAAACGATGGCGCTCCTGGTCCGAATGGCATTCCCCAAGCGACCTTCAAACATGATCCCGAATACTGGAGCTCGATCTTAGGTAAACTTTATATCGACGTTGAACTTCACAACCAGATCCTGGATAGTTGGCAGGGTTCAATCATTACTCCCATTTCTAAAGGAGGCGACAGATCCAATCCAAAAAACTACCGGTTAATCGCCATACAGGATGTTGAAGCCAAATACTTTGCCACATTAGTCCTTAAAGAGCTAGAGGATTGGTCTAGAGAATGTAACTTAATACTGAAAAATCAAACTGGATTCAGGAAGGGCATTGGAACCATTACAAACATTCTGTGCATTTCGCTGGTCGCAGAAAGATGCAAAAGCAGAAAACAGGATCTTCACCTGTGCTACATTGATCTTAAAGCTGCGTTTGACAGCATAGACCGGAAACTTTTGTGGTCTAAATTAAAATCCAGGGGGATACCGGACAAACTATTGAAGGGTTTACTGCTGTTTTATACAGATACTTGGGTGCGCGTGAAGCTCGGAAATGGAGAAAGAATATCCAGGAAAGTGTATACCAGCACAGGACTGAAACAGGGGTGCGTATTGGCACCGCATCTTTTTAATCTATTTATTTCAGACCTCTCAGGAAAACTCGATGGAATCAACTCACACTCCCACAAACTGGGTAATCAGCAACTGTCGCATCTTGCCTACGCAGATGATATCGTCCTTTTAAGCCTCTCCAAGGTAGGCCTGACAAGACTACTTAATGAACTTTCCGAATTCTTGTCGATAAATAACTTGGAACTAAACCTTTCAAAAACCAAATCCATGCTTATTACTAATCGAGCAGCCTCGACTCACCACATTAGAGTAAAAGGCACTTTATTGGAGAGAGAATCATGTTACAAATATCTGGGATTCTATATCGATGATAAATTATCTTTTCGAGACCAGATAATATATATGACGCAGCGAGCGGGAGCTTTAACATTTGCCCTTAAAACACTTGCAAAGAAATTGGAGGGTCCATCTTTGAAACCCATATTGACAATAATCTCAGCTAAAGCACTACCTTCACTATCGTATGCCAGTGCCGTAATGCATGGGAAGGACGCAGAAACCCTAAATAGACTGATAACGAGCATTTATAAAAAGTTCTCGAACTCCCGAAGACGGCCTCTCCAGCACAGATGCGCCTGGAGTTCGGGCTAAAAAACGAAACACTGGGTAGACTCTACTCATATATAAAAGTATGGTACCAAATAAAGCAAAATGTAGAGGTCAACAGTCTTAATGACTCCCTATGGCAGGAAATGGAGCAGGACAAACACTCGCCAGCCCACAAGTTCCTGGAACATGCATTAAGGATTACCTGCACAAACGAGTTGTGGAATAAGCAAATGCCCTACCAAACATTTAAATTAACATTAAATAAGGCTGCAAAGTTCCATTCGCTGTTGGTTGATAAAGACATTTTTTCGACAAGATCTCATTTGTGGGCAGTGATTAACTCGTATAAAACACTGAAACAAGCGGCCTACTTGGACTCCACTTTCTCGATCTATGTGAAAAGAAAGTTAATTACATTAAGGTTTGGGCACTTCCCTACTCTTGCAGAAGCTCCTCATTGGGTACAAAGGGAACACGAAAACTGCCGGCACTGCGGCTACAAAAAGGAAGATCTGATTCATTTGGTATGCCACTGTAAGATACTGCAACCAGCACGAACTACAATCTTACGGCGAGCATTTCTGGATAGAGGTATAAAGTCTTGCAGAATAGCTATTATAAGAGGACTAGATTCCACCGATCCCCAAATGAACTGTAAATTGGTTAAATTTTTATGTTTCCATGAACGAGAACTGAAAGCCAAATCCGAGTAATGGATAAATCATGGACTATATTTTAATAACCATATACATTTTACGATGTTTTTTAAGAGATATGTAACTTTTATGCAATTTGCTCTTCTTTCATTTTTAAACAGTGTTTTGTAATATTGTTATGGTTTTAACCCCTTCGATGCTCATGACGAGCTCAGCTCGTCATGCTGCGCGGTCGCGCTGTGCGCATGACGAGCTCAGCTCGTCACGACCACACCCGCGATCGGAATGTCCAGCACCTGGGCGGAATTCCTATCGCGGCGAAACGGTTAACTAACTGAACAATAAATAAATAATCACCAAATCACTTGCTTGTCGCATATTATTAATAAGTTCTTTATATTCAAAATGAGACCAAATGTTGACATTTCCAATACTTCCCAAAGATTTCTTAGTGTCTTCATGGAGAAGTGTTAAAAAACAGGTTGTCCTTTTACAGGAGTAAGTTGTAGTAGGTCGCTGAATGGAATTACATGTTTTCCTCCAAATAGAACATCATAATCTGTTTTTAAAATCTGTTGCATTCTTAAATGTACAAAGGCGAGCATTAAGTTTGAGACCATGCTCACCTCATCAATGATTAGAAGTTTCATTTTCTTGAGTACTCTTGAAACTTCATAACAAGCTTCCCAAGATAGCTTGTGATATTCCAACTTATTTTCATGTTCAACTGGTAGCATAAGTCATCTATGTAATGTAATCCCTTTATTGTTGTGTGCTACTAATCCAGTTGGAGCTGTTACAACACAAGATAAATGTGATTCAGTAGTTTTGTGTAGATAACTGGTCAAAACTTTAATTAAGAAACGTTTTCCTGTTACAGCTTGCCCACTGATGTACATTCAAATAGGTTTAAATGATGTGCATTGGCATTCTTTTTTTCATGCAGTAAACCATGCTGTATATGTTGTGTCACTTGCTGATATATTTCTTTTTGTTCAATATTTAGCTTTTCTTACAAGTTTCCCACTCAATAATATCCTGTTGTGCTTGTTGCATTGCAGTTTCTACTTCATTCATGGATATTGCTGCTTCATTTTTAATAACTGGTTGTCCTAGTGGATCATGACTTAGTGGAGCAGAACTTTGACTATCTTGAGAACTGTCTCTAGCTATTTCAGCTGCAATAGTAGTTTCTTGTTCAATCTTTTCATTTAACATTTGTAGATAAGTTGGGAAAATTGTCCATTGAATGCTATCTTTACACGCATTAAAATAATCTTCATAGCAGTCAAAATCTCCAAGTAATTCTATTTCACTACGCCAAGGCTTGAAGAGTTGCAGAAGTGCTAAATAGAAAAATTCCCTTTTATCTGGAGGTTCGCAACTGAGTTTCCTGTGGTTAATAAAATTTCTTTTGGCATGTTTTACCAAACATCCATCACATTCAATTACTGCATATTTTTCTTCATTTATATTTTCTGTAGCATTTCTCTTAAAACTGTAATGTTGCAGTACTTCATAGAGACATATGTTTTCCAGATGTGGACTCCTTTTGGGATAGTACGTATCCAACATATTAGTTTTAACAATGTCAGTACTTTCTGGTTCATTCAATGCTAACTATTCAATTTTTTGTACAGATTTCAATACTCGATTTCGTGTTGCAGCAAGACCTAGACTTACCCAAATGATACCTCTTGACTTTGAATATAAACTTGCAGAGGTCAACCGATCCGAACATTCGTAGGATCCAATCTCTCGATGGGAAAGCATCTTCAAACTAAAGCTGTACAATTTGTTACTAATAGTCTTCTCTTGTGAAATTTCTTCCCACATTTCTTTCAACTCTGTCTTTTCAGATTTGGTTATATATGACGTAACATAGCGAGCAACAGCAATCAAATTATCTGCAACATACTGGATATCCATGTTTGCATTCCACATTGTCAAAATCACTGGATTGTAGTCATTAATATACTTTGAATCTTCAGTTCCTTTTATGTTGTAAGTATTCTTCAGAGATTTTTGAGTTATAGTATGCCTTACTGCTGACTATGATTAAAATACCTGCAGACATTTATAGGATCCAAGGAACACAATTCTCCAGCTGTCTTCAATTCAATGTTTTTACATTTGAATTTGCTTGTCGCAGAAATTTAACTAAATCGGCCCATGCGTATTCAGCACAGCTAAGCATAACAAACCACGTAGGGGTACCTAAGTTTCTTAACATACATTTAAGTTCTCCATGACGACGATACCAATACTCATTAGTACCACTTTGACACGCCATCAAATTAATTAACTGGGATTCTAAATGATCGTCTCTTTGTTGAACTTTGCCCAATAATTCCTTTGCAGAAACATGTGTAAGATGAACTCCTGTTTTTAATATGTGGTTCACTGCATATGAAAGTCCAGACAAGTCACTTTCATTTTTCATTTCACACAGCTTTATTCGATCATTGTAAATAGACCGTAAGAGCACAAGAATACATATAAAAAATTTCCAGATCAATGAATGTTCATGTATACATTAGCTAAAACATTATTAAACAAATTTTGCTGTGATCCAATTAAAACCTTTAAATCAGTTATATAAAAAGAACAGCTCATAATATGATTACAGGGTGCTGCTAGAAACTATGCCCACCTTTTTCCTCTTCCTGAGGCAGGCCCATAAATATGAAGCGACACAGAAACAGACGAATGGGTCACGTAGGGCTTTTAAGAAATACACTGCGACCCAACATTGCCTGAAATTATGATGCCTCAGAATTGGCAGTATAAACAATTTCCTTTCCTCAGAATATTTTTGACAGAATAGTAGGATATGCAGATCTGTCTGCGCCGCAAGGTTGTTACAGGGGCAGCGATCGAGATCTGCTAGCCTATACTTTTTTGTGGATATCCCTGGAGTAACGGGATCTTGTTTAATCTAAAGCGCAGTAGAATAAATCTATGCTGCGAGTTGTTTATCCGTGCTAAGTAATGGAAACCATCTCCTGGTATTGCTGGGACCAAGTCATACGCAATAGTAGAGTGATGGAACCTGTATTTTTCCCTGCAGGCGTATTCTGCTCTTTGGGAATATAGATCTTTTAACCGTTTTTCATGACCCCTTACAGGAGGCAGGGTCCTGAAAGAGTTTTTCCATCCCTATAGCCTTCAATACAGTTTCTACATGATTTAGCCACCCAATTCTTTTGTAATAATCTAGGCTGCAACATTCTCTTATAATGGTTTGTGTCAAGTCGACCGTAGTTCTTTGCCAAATTGATAGCCACTTTCAAACAGAAGATGAAATAAATATGGAATACACTGTCGAAATCTTAGATCTTCTGTGTACAATCTTGTCTTACGACATTCTGAAGTTAGAATCTGTACTGGTCTTTCATCATATCGTCCTCCTTTTCCAGTGGGGAACAGCTGTGGAAAACAATGAGCTTCTAAACTTTTTTCCCATACACTCATGGGAGTTCCCTTCGCTTTCTTCATTTGAAATAATTCAATAGTGTTTCCTATCACTTCTTTTGAATGTAGAGGATGTATACTGTAATGTTCATACATTTCTTCACTCCTGGAGTTGTCCACTTTTTTATTTGGCCAGTTGGAATTTCTGTTAGATCTTCTAAACATATTTCTTGTTCTTCCACATTTACAGTTTTATAATAAATATTGTTCTGTACAAAATATAATGTAGCCTTTTGAAGTTTGGTGACATCTACTAACTCTTGCCATATTTTCCGACTCTTTGTTGGTACACCATTAACTAGAATAACTACAGGCTCACTTTTCTCTCTCTCTATACCAACAGTTCAATTTTTTTCTTAAAATCTAAAGGTAAATACACAACTCTTCCTTTTAGACCTCTTTGTAAATCTGTTGGAGGCAGCTTACCTGTTTTAGGCTCCGTATGAACACAGATTGAATAAGAATGGACTCAAACATATTTAAATCTACCAGTTCCGGAGGAATAGCTACCAACTCTAAGTTGTTATGTACAGCTCTAGCTGGCATTTTGTTCTCTTCTAATTTGTTGTAACAATATTTACAAATACGTTGATCACTACCCAACTCAAAACAATCTTCCACCAACAAATAAGCACCAAATTGCTCCCACTTATCATTGTTTTCCTTTTCACTTTTTAAATATAGATCAACATTCCTATTTTGACTTCTATGGTAAGTACGTCGACAACAAATACAAACATAGGGGGTCATTACAATGACGGGCGGATCGCCACCGCCCGTATGGCGGTGGCGATCCGCCTGCCATTTCCCACCGCCCGCATGCCATTTCCCCCCGCCATATTACGATGGCGGGCGGAGCCGGCGGATGGAAAGACCAACCGCCGGTCCCACAGGGGACCGGGCGGTAAAGGACCCTAATATGGTGGCGATGTCTGCAAGACACCGCCATCCATATTAGGATGTTGATGGAAAGCAGCCTTTCCATGGCAGTGTTGCAGCCATGGAAAGGCATGTGGTCTTTGCTTCTGGGGGCCTGTTGCAGGCCCCCAGGATGTGGGGGGTGAGGGGTGCACATGGGGGGTACCTATGGTACCCCCCTACATTTGAATGCACAAGGTGGCAGGCACAGCGCGGTGCCTGTCACGTTGTGCATTCAAATGCACAACATGCGTCTTTCGCATTGCGGCGGGTGCATTAAGGTTTGGGCACTTCCCTACTCTTGCAGAAGCTCCTCATTGGGTACAAAGGGAACACGAAAACTGCCGGCACTGCGGCTACAAAAAGGAAGATCTGATTCATTTGGTATGCCACTGTAAGATACTGCAACCAGCACGAACTACAATCTTACGGCGAGC
Source organism: Calotriton arnoldi (assembly GCA_963921515.1). Taxonomy (NCBI): domain Eukaryota; kingdom Metazoa; phylum Chordata; class Amphibia; order Caudata; family Salamandridae; genus Calotriton; species Calotriton arnoldi. Next base: position 526,015 of record CAWUFW010007745.1, on the reverse strand, counting down.
ATTTCTGGATAGAGGTATAAAGTCTTGCAGAATAGCTATTATAAGAGGACTAGATTCCACCGATCCCCAAATGAACTGTAAATTGGTTAAATTTTTATGTTTCCATGAACGAGAACTGAAAGCCAAATCCGAGTAATGGATAAATCATGGACTATATTTTAATAACCATATACATTTTACGATGTTTTTTAAGAGATATGTAACTTTTATGCAATTTGCTCTTCTTTCATTTTTAAACAGTGTTTTGTAATATTGTTATGGTTTTAACCCCTTCGATGCTCATGACGAGCTCAGCTCGTCATGCTGCGCGTGATCGCGCTGTGCGCATGACGAGCTCAGCTCGTCACGACCACACCCGCGATCGGAATGTCCAGCACCTGGGCGGAATTCCTATCGCGGCGAAACGGTTAACTAACTGAACAATAAATAAATAATCACCAAATCACTTGCTTGTCGCATATTATTAATAAGTTCTTTATATTCAAAATGAGACCAAATGTTGACATTTCCAATACTTCCCAAAGATTTCTTAGTGTCTTCATGGAGAAGTGTTAAAAAAACAGGTTGTCCTTTTACAGGAGTAAGTTGTAGTAGGTCGCTGAATGGAATTACATGTTTTCCTCCAAATAGAACATCATAATCTGTTTTTAAAATCTGTTGCATTCTTAAATGTACAAAGGCGAGCATTAAGTTTGAGACCATGCTCACCTCATCAATGATTAGAAGTTTCATTTTCTTGAGTACTCTTGAAACTTCATAACAAGCTTCCCAAGATAGCTTGTGATATTCCAACTTATTTTCATGTTCAACTGGTAGCATAAGTCATCTATGTAATGTAATCCCTTTATTGTTGTGTGCTACTAATCCAGTTGGAGCTGTTACAACACAAGATAAATGTGATTCAGTAGTTTTGTGTAGATAACTGGTCAAAACTTTAATTAAGAAACGTTTTCCTGTTACAGCTTGCCCACTGATGTACATTCAAATAGGTTTAAATGATGTGCATTGGCATTCTTTTTTTCATGCAGTAAACCATGCTGTATATGTTGTGTCACTTGCTGATATATTTCTTTTTGTTCAATATTTAGCTTTTCTTACAAGTTTCCCACTCAATAATATCCTGTTGTGCTTGTTGCATTGCAGTTTCTACTTCATTCATGGATATTGCTGCTTCATTTTTAATAACTGGTTGTCCTAGTGGATCATGACTTAGTGGAGCAGAACTTTGACTATCTTGAGAACTGTCTCTAGCTATTTCAGCTGCAATAGTAGTTTCTTGTTCAATCTTTTCATTTAACATTTGTAGATAAGTTGGGAAAATTGTCCATTGAATGCTATCTTTACACGCATTAAAATAATCTTCATAGCAGTCAAAATCTCCAAGTAATTCTATTTCACTACGCCAAGGCTTGAAGAGTTGCAGAAGTGCTAAATAGAAAAATTCCCTTTTATCTGGAGGTTCGCAACTGAGTTTCCTGTGGTTAATAAAATTTCTTTTGGCATGTTTTACCAAACATCCATCACATTCAATTACTGCATATTTTTCTTCATTTATATTTTCTGTAGCATTTCTCTTAAAACTGTAATGTTGCAGTACTTCATAGAGACATATGTTTTCCAGATGTGGACTCCTTTTGGGATAGTACGTATCCAACATATTAGTTTTAACAATGTCAGTACTTTCTGGTTCATTCAATGCTAACTATTCAATTTTTTGTACAGATTTCAATACTCGATTTCGTGTTGCAGCAAGACCTAGACTTACCCAAATGATACCTCTTGACTTTGAATATAAACTTGCAGAGGTCAACCGATCCGAACATTCGTAGGATCCAATCTCTCGATGGGAAAGCATCTTCAAACTAAAGCTGTACAATTTGTTACTAATAGTCTTCTCTTGTGAAATTTCTTCCCACATTTCTTTCAACTCTGTCTTTTCAGATTTGGTTATATATGACGTAACATAGCGAGCAACAGCAATCAAATTATCTGCAACATACTGGATATCCATGTTTGCATTCCACATTGTCAAAATCACTGGATTGTAGTCATTAATATACTTTGAATCTTCAGTTCCTTTTATGTTGTAAGTATTCTTCAGAGATTTTTGAGTTATAGTATGCCTTACTGCTGACTATGATTAAAATACCTGCAGACATTTATAGGATCCAAGGAACACAATTCTCCAGCTGTCTTCAATTCAATGTTTTTTACATTTGAATTTGCTTGTCGCAGAAATTTAACTAAATCGGCCCATGCGTATTCAGCACAGCTAAGCATAACAAACCACGTAGGGGTACCTAAGTTTCTTAACATACATTTAAGTTCTCCATGACGACGATACCAATACTCATTAGTACCACTTTGACACGCCATCAAATTAATTAACTGGGATTCTAAATGATCGTCTCTTTGTTGAACTTTGCCCAATAATTCCTTTGCAGAAACATGTGTAAGATGAACTCCTGTTTTTAATATGTGGTTCACTGCATATGAAAGTCCAGACAAGTCACTTTCATTTTTCATTTCACACAGCTTTATTCGATCATTGTAAATAGACCGTAAGAGCACAAGAATACATATAAAAAATTTCCAGATCAATGAATGTTCATGTATACATTAGCTAAAACATTATTAAACAAATTTTGCTGTGATCCAATTAAAACCTTTAAATCAGTTATATAAAAAGAACAGCTCATAATATGATTACAGGGTGCTGCTAGAAACTAGGCCCACCCTTTTCCTCTTCCTGAGGCAGGCCCATAAATATGAAGCGACACAGAAACAGACGAATGGGTCACGTAGGGCTTTTAAGAAATACACTGCGACCCAACATTGCCTGAAATTATGATGCCTCAGAATTGGCAGTATAAACAATTTCCTTTCCTCAGAATATTTTTGACAGAATAGTAGGATATGCAGATCTGTCTGCGCCGCAAGGTTGTTACAGGGGCAGCGATCGAGATCTGCTAGCCTATACTTTTTTGTGGATATCCCTGGAGTAACGGGATCTTGTTTAATCTAAAGCGCAGTAGAATAAATCTATGCTGCGAGTTGTTTATCCGTGCTAAGTAATGGAAACCATCTCCTGGTATTGCTGGGACCAAGTCATACGCAATAGTAGAGTGATGGAACCTGTATTTTTCCCTGCAGGCGTATTCTGCTCTTTGGGAATATAGATCTTTTAACCGTTTTTTCATGACCCCCTTACAGGAGGCAGGGTCCTGAAAGAGTTTTTCCATCCCTATAGCCTTCAATACAGTTTCTACATGATTTAGCCACCCAATTCTTTTGTAATAATCTAGGCTGCAACATTCTCTTATAATGGTTGGGTCAAGTCGACCGTAGTTCTTTGCCAAATTGATAGCCACTTTCAAACAGAAGATGAAATAAATATGGAATACACTGTCGAAATCTTAGATCTTCTGTGTACAATCTTGTCTTACGACATTCTGAAGTTAGAATCTGTACTGGTCTTTCATCATATCGTCCTCCTTTTCCAGTGGGGAACAGCTGTGGAAAACAATGAGCTTCTAAACTTTTTTCCCATACACTCATGGGAGTTCCCTTCGCTTTCTTCATTTGAAATAATTCAATAGTGTTTCCTATCACTTCTTTTGAATGTAGAGGATGTATACTGTAATGTTCATACATTTCTTCACTCCTGGAGTTGTCCACTTTTTTTATTTGGCCAGTTGGAATTTCTGTTAGATCTTCTAAACATATTTCTTGTTCTTCCACATTTACAGTTTTATAATAAATATTGTTCTGTACAAAATATAATGTAGCCTTTTGAAGTTTGGTGACATCTACTAACTCTTGCCATATTTTCCGACTCTTTGTTGGTACACCATTAACTAGAATAACTACAGGCTCACTTTTCTCTCTCTCTATACCAACAGTTCAATTTTTTTCTTAAAATCTAAAGGTAAATACACAACTCTTCCTTTTAGACCTCTTTGTAAATCTGTTGGAGGCAGCTTACCTGTTTTAGGCTCCGTATGAACACAGATTGAATAAGAATGGACTCAAACATATTTAAATCTACCAGTTCCGGAGGAATAGCTACCAACTCTAAGTTGTTATGTACAGCTCTAGCTGGCATTTTGTTCTCTTCTAATTTGTTGTAACAATATTTACAAATACGTTGATCACTACCCAACTCAAAACAATCTTCCACCAACAAATAAGCACCAAATTGCTCCCACTTATCATTGTTTTCCTTTTCACTTTTTAAATATAGATCAACATTCCTATTTTGACTTCTATGGTAAGTACGTCGACAACAAATACAAACATAGGGGGTCATTACAATGACGGGCGGATCGCCACCGCCCGTATGGCGGTGGCGATCCGCCTGCCATTTCCCACCGCCCGCATGCCATTTCCCCCCGCCATATTACGATGGCGGGCGGAGCCGGCGGATGGAAAGACCAACCGCCGGTCCCACAGGGGACCGGGCGGTAAAGGACCCTAATATGGTGGCGATGTCTGCAAGACACCGCCATCCATATTAGGATGTTGATGGAAAGCAGCCTTTCCATGGCAGTGTTGCCGCCATGGAAAGGCATGTGGTCTTTGCTTCTGGGGGCCTGTTGCAGGCCCCCAGGATGTGGGGGGTGAGGGGTGCACATGGGGGGTACCTATGGTACCCCCCTACATTTGAATGCACAAGGTGGCAGGCACAGCGCGGTGCCTGTCACGTTGTGCATTCAAATGCACAACATGCGTCTTTCGCATTGCGGCGGGTGCTGGTGACAGCACCGCCCGCCGCAATGCGAACAATACGGGATGCCACCGCCACCGTGGCCGTGGCATCCTAATACCCATGGTGGGACCGCCGCACCCCTTGCGGACGGTCCCGCATTCCGTTGCGGTGGCGGGCAGACTTTGTCCGCCCGCCATCGTAATGTGCCCCTTAGTTTGTTTTTTCACAAGAAAGTACCTTAAACTTTGTAATTTTGTTTTGCAAACGTCTCAGTAATAATATCTTCCACCTCTTCTTCAACACCTACACTTATCAAACTCTCACTTTCTCTACACTCCTCGTGAGAACCAAAGAAACAAAACTGTATATCATCAGAAACTTTTTTTACATCCGATACTGAACCAAGCCAAAGAGCTGTGTTTATTTCACTTAAAGATAATGCAGGACTTTTTACGTAGTACAATTTTCTTACTAACTTCCGTATTTCTGAATGATGTACTGCTAACATTCTTAAATGATGAAAAGTACTTTTACACTTTTCTACAAAGACAAGACAGAGAATGACCCTGCAAGTTACTATATTTTCTCACTTTACAAGGAACTAGTCCTTGCAACATCTTAATCTTCTGTTTAACACTTTTTTTACCATAATCTCGTAAGAAAATTCGTAATATATCAATAGATTCCTGTCGTATACTACAAATACTACTACAATCCCACTTATACACTGGAGCTTGTGTACGTCTCCCTTGAACTTCTTCAGCTATTACTTCTTCCACATTTCTAGGAACCATCTTTTCTTTTTCAATTGAACAACCATTTTTTACCTCATAACAACAACCACTGGCATCAACTGCATGAACTAATGTATTTTGTTGAAAATAGCTTTCTTCATTAAAAAAAGGTTCAGTCCTAGAAGCGTGCTTCCATTCACCCGAAATTGTTTTGCAAAAGTTTCTTCTGTTAACCAGTCTTTTTCTTTTGCTTTTCTCCTTCATAAAGTGCATTATTTTATTCAATGTTTTCATTCTCTTCAATACCAATATAAACAATTTTCTTTTCAATTCAAAAGCCTTTTTGACTACACTTTCAATCTGTTGTTTTTTCTTGTAAGATGCTGATCTTCTTTTATATTTATTACAATCTTTCAATACATTTTGTAGTACTCTACTTTTATACATTCACTTCCTAATGTCTTTATATTCTTTCATCCTTCTTTGAACATAGATTGTTTTCCCATAACCTGATTTTCCATTAATTTGTCCTTTTTTCGTTTCCTTCTGATTGGTTGTACAACTTTTCTTTCTCTTTTCCCCATTTTGAAAATTCATTACGTTCTTTAAAAGTTTTTTAACAAATTCTTTAGTTCTCTTACCAGAAGTCTTTTTCTTCAATGTCACATGTTGTACTTCATCTAATTTCTGCTTTTCTCTCTCCTTTAAATAGTACTGTTTTTTTGTTGTCTTTTCTTTTGAACTTTTCTTGTCATACTGAATCTTTCTTCATAATAATGGAGAATATCTGAAAAAGAAGAAAAGTTTAAAAACTTTCTAAAAATTATTTAATATTATTAAAATAATAATATACAAATATTCTCATCTATTACTAAAAAAATACCTGCAATTTAAAAGGTACAGACATATGCATATATGGTTTTCGGAATATGGTGAGACTTACAGCTGAGACATGTCATAGGTTTTTGCTTTATATTTGCCTAGGCTCAACACCCTGAGCATTACTAGAATGGTGAAGCAGCAGCACGAAAGTGAGGTTTAAGGCATGTTAGGAGATGGATTAGTTATTACACTACTTTGTATGAGTCTGTGGAAAGGAACACTTCAAACATACCACATCATTTTCATTATCTGCTTCAAATATGAGGTGCAGTCTGTTAACTTTTAAGATCTGCATGGTGTTGTGACTAAGGTATGTCTCTACTTCAACATGTATTCTGATACGTATTATGCATATGGAGATGTTACACGTATAAAACACAAGCATACATCTAATTGGATGTTTCTTTTATATATGATGCTCCTAGGAAAAGGTACAGACATATGCATGCATACTTTCAGGAACATGGTGAGACTTATAGCTGAGATATGTGATACATTTCTGCTTTATATTTGGCTAGGCCCAACACCATAACGAGTCACAGAATGATGAAGCTCCAGCACAAAAGTGAGGTTTAACACATCTTAGGAAATGGATTAGTGATTAAGCTAATTTGTATGAGTGTGTGGAAAGGTACTCTTAAACTACGCGGCATAAATGTAGTTGCCGCGTAGTTTAAGTAAATATGAAGTGCAGTCTCTCAAGTTATAAGGTCTCTATGGTATTCTAACTGAAGTATTTCTCTGTTTACACATGTATTCTGATATGTGATATCCATCTGAAGATGCAAGATTTATTTATTTTATTTATTTATTTTAATTTTATTTATTTTGACAGTTTTGTATAGCGCGAACAAGACCCTTGCGGGTATCAGAGCGCTTTACAAGGCAGATATAGGTGGATGGCATATACATATAGAAAACACAGAATTATGCGAATACAGATATAGGTGGATGACATATACATATAAAAAACACAGAATTATGCGAATAAAGTATTGTTAACTATTAGCGGTTAGCATATATCTACAGGAGTGTATAAGAAAATGTTCAAGGGAATTTAGACATGAATATCGATTTCACTTCCTTTTTGAAAAAAGCAGTGGACGGATTAAGTCTTGTTTCTGGGGGTAAGGAGTTCCAAATCCTGGGAGCCATTCCTGAGAAGGTACGATTATATGTTTTCTTCTTGGAGAAACGTTGTGGTTTAAGTAGAAGATTATCAGACCTCCTGGTAGATCTGTTACCACCCGATAGTACTAGTTTCTCCACTAGGTACCTCGGGGTTTTGTGATGCAATGCCTTATGTGTCATACAAGCGATTTTTAAATGGATTCTGGCCTCAAAAGGTAACCAGTTGAGGGCCTGCAGGTCAGGGAAATGTGGCAGTTTCTTTTGTTGCCAGTGACGAGTCTAGCGGCTGTATTGATTGCGGCTCTTAGCGGAGCGGTCGTTGATTTAGGAAGGCCACAAAGAGCGACACTCCCATAGTCAACTCTGGGAATTACTAGAGTTTGGACTGCCTGTTTAAAGTCATTTGCGGGTATGAAGGGTTTCAATTTTCTCAGGGTGTTTATCTGAAAATTTGCTCCTTTAGTTGCAGCGCTGATGTGCTTCTGCATATTTAGTTTATTATCCAGGGTTACTCCTAGGGATTTAGCGGAATCGATGATGAGAGGTTGACCGTCGAGTGCAGTTAGGTGCTTCATCCACTCTTGGATGATGGATGTTTGGTTGGGGGAGCGATTAGGAGGAATTCTGTCTTTAGTGTGTTTAGTTTTAAATGGTTCCTAGCCAGCCAGGTCTGTGTCTTTTGGAGCGTTGAGTTAAGGGACTTGATGTCTTCAAGAGAGTGGACCTTAATGTAGAGCTGTGTGTCGTCGGCGTACATGTGATAATGGATGTTTGCGGAGTTGAGAAGCTCAGTGAGTGGTTCCATAAACAAATTGAAGAGTGTTGGGGAGAGGGAGGATCCCTGGGGTACTCCCAAAGTGACTGGGGTGAGGTTAGATAAGGATTGGTTAATCTTGAATCTTTGTGTTCTGTTTTGAAGGAAGGAGGTGAACCAGTTTAACACCGTTCCAGATAGTCCCATTCTTTGCTTCAAGAGGTCCATTAGGTTGTCGTGTTTGATTGTATCGAAGGCTGAGGATAAGTCCAGTAAGATTAGCAAGCAGGCTTTGTTTTGATCCAGTATTTGTAATGCGTCATCCATTATGTGAGTCATGGCTGATTCGGTACTGTGCCCTGAACGAAAGCCTGATTGGAATTGGTCGAGTAGGTTGAAATGGTCTATGTGGTTACTAAGCTGCATGTGGACACATTTTTCAAGCAGTTTGGCCAGGGTTGAGATGTTAGATATTGGGCGATAGTTATTCAAGTCTGAGGGATCTGCTGTTACTTTCTTTAGGATGGGGGAAACCTGACCAGTTTTGAGGATGTCAGGGATGGTTCCTTGCAGAAGAGAGGTATTAATAATCTTAGTCCATAGGGGCACTAGCAGTGGAATGAAGGTCTTTAGGTGGGATGCTGGGAGAGGGTCTGTGAAATGGTTGGAGGGATTCAAAGTAGTGAGTGTGTTTAGGATAGTTTCTTCGCTGTAGAAGTTGAAGGCGGTCCAGGAGGCGTTGTTCTTGAGGTCGAGCTTTGCAGAGCAGTTAAGCGGGGTCTCTGGTGTGGTGTGTGGGTCGGTCAGGGATAATAGATCGATAAGTAGGTCTGTCTTTAAGTTTTCAGTTTTTGTTGTGAAAAAGGAGGCAAGATCTTCGCAATTGGGAAGCGTATCCAGATTGGCTTGTGGGGAGTGGGTGACACCCTTAGATTGAGCTTTGATTATTTCGAACAGTTTTTTGGGGCGATTTTTAGCTTGGTCTAACTGTTTGCATATGAAATCAGCTTTTGCGCGTCTAATCCTTCTGTAATAGGCATTTCTGGTGCTTCTTAGTATTTTGAGGTGGGTAGCGGATGGGGCGGCTCTCCATTGTCTTTCAATTGTTCTCAGTGATCTTCTGTCCTCATTTAGTCTACCATCATACCAGGGATTTGAGATTTTGGTGGTGACTCTTTTTAGTTGCAGGGAAGCTAGGGTGTCGAGTACCCTGTTCATAGAGTTGAAGTAGTGAGTGGTTATATCCTGTACATCCTTTGATCCATCGGGTGGGGGTGTGAGGATGTGACTAGCGGATGCGAGATCGGCAGGATTGATGTTTTCTAGTTTCCTCTTCCAGATTTTTGTTCTCGATGGTTGTACAGAGAGAAGTTTAACTTCTTCCCTGATATGGAAAGTGATTATGTAATGGTCGGACCAATCGCAAGGGAGAATCGATTCCAGCTGGGTAGAATCTGCTTTGGAAATTACTAGATCAAGGATTGAGCCCTTTTCGTGTGTAGGGCTGTCACAGATTTGAGACAAGTTAAGGTCGGACAGGAACGTTTTGAGGCTATTGACCTCTGGGTCGTCGGGATCATTCCAATGGATGTTGAAATCCCCCAGGAAGATCTGTGTATTCTGTTGTCCAACATTTGTGGCTAGGATATCCATCATGTGTTCGATGAAGGTAAGGTTGTTACCAGGAGGATGGTAGAAAGAGTGTAGTGAGCATATTGGCTTGTTATTGCTAGTGATGTGTAGGCAAAGGTATTCACAGGAGGAGTACACTGTGGTGTTAGAGCGGTTTACAGAGAAGTTGTTCCTATGGATGCAGGCAATACCACCACCAAGCCTATCGGCTCTGTCAAGTCTAGTGATGTGATAGTTTGGGGGAACTAGTATGTCAAAGATGGGCGTGGATGATTTGTTTAGCCAGGTTTCCGTTAAGATTATAAGGTCGGGTTCATTGGTTATGATGAGGTCAGCTATATCGGCGGCATGACGTGCTGCCGATCTACAGTTTAGTAGGATACATTTTATCAGGGCCTTGGTCGGGGTGGTGTTCTGGTCGTGGGAGATAGGTACTCTTTTGAGGTTGTTTTCAACAATACCTCTCGGAATGTGTCTTGTAATTCTGGAGGCAATGGAATGGATGGGTTGGATTAAGGACAGTTTCTGCGTATTCTCCGTACGCGCAGGTCTAGTAGGTAGGGAAGGGGTTCGTAGGAATGAAGTAGTGACGTAAGATCATTCGGTGATAGGGTTTGCTTTTCCCTGACTGGACGGGTTGAGGCATTGGGGTAAGGTACTGTTTTCCATCTGGGGGTAACTGAGGCGAGGGGCTAGTACATGACCGCTGAATGGGTTTCGCTTGTGGCTTGGGTTGTTGCCGGATCAGGGCATGAAGAGTTTGGATGTCCTCTTTTATTTGTTGTAAGGATAGTAGTATCTCATCTAATCTGGGGTCATGTGTAGATGTTATCATATTAATAGCCTTGCCTGTGGTTAATTGAGGAGGGGTTGTGGCTTGTGTGGTGTCCCGGGGCCTGACGTGAGCTGGTTCGAGGAGTGGTGGTTTTTCAGTGAGGTAGTCCGTGGGGACGGGAGAGGCAGAGAGGGGACGAGAAGGGGTATTGATGTGTGCTTTAGGGGTGTTTGATTCATTATGCGGCATTGATGCAGAGTGGGAGTCACTGGGAAGGGGAGGAGTAGAGAGGGTACGTGAGGGGGTGTTGGTGTGGGCTGTAGGAGGGGGGACGGTGAGAGTCGTAGTGCAAGGAGGGGGAGAGTGTGGGACTGTAGACTTATCGGGAGTAGCTGTGTAAGGGGAGATTGGAGTAGCATCTGGAATGGGGTTATTGGGGGAGGTGGGGAGGGGTGAACTATCTGAAGATGTGTAAAACACAGTTATACATCCATTTTTATACTTCTTTTATGTATGATATCACTAAAAAAGGTACAGACACATGCATGCACTGTTTGAGGAAGATGGTGAGACTTACAGCAGACACATGTGAAAGGTTGCTGCTTTGCCCTTAGCTATGCTCAATACTTGAATAGTAGTACAATAGTGAAGCAGCAGCAGTAAAAAAGTGATGTTTAAGATAAGTTGGGTGAGAAATTAGTAATTATGCTACTTTATATGAGTCTGTAGAAAAGTTCACTTGAAGTATGCCACATAAATATAGGTGTGTGTTTGAAATGTAAAGTACAATCTGTCAAGTTTTAAAGCCTTTATACTCTTGTGACTGAGGTATGTCTCTACTTGCATAGGCATTTTGATACATATCATGCATGTGAAGTTGATAGACATATAAAACACAGGTATACATCTATTTGTATATTACTTTTTTTATATGAATTTGCTAGGAAAAGGAACAGACATATGTATACATTATTTCAGGAATATGGTGAGACCTACAGCTGAGACATGTGATAGTGTCTGGGTGATTGGAGGAGTGCAAGGATAGTGCCTGGGTTATTGCATGAGTGCATAGGTAGTACAAGGGTGATTGCATGAGTGCAGAAGTAGTGCCTGAGTGATTAGAGGAGTGCATAGGTAGTGCCTGGGTGATTTTATAAGTACATGGGTACTGCCTAAGTTATTGAAAGAGTGCATGGGTAATGCTTAGGTGATTGCATGAGTGCAGGGGTAATGTGTGGGTAATTGGAGGAGTGCTCGAGTAATGTCTGGGTGATTGCATGAGTGCAGGGGTAATGTCTGGGTGGTTGTATGAGTGTAGTGGTAGTGCCTGGGTGATTGGAGGAGTGCATAGGTAGTGCCTGGGTGATTTTATAAGTGCATGGGTACTGGCTGGGTGATTGGAAGAGTGCAGGAGTAGTGCCTGGGTGATTTGAAGAGTGCAAGGGTAGTGCCTGGGTCATTATATAAATGTATGGGTAGTGGCTGGATGATTGAAGGAGTGCTTTGGTAATGCCTGTCAGATTGCTTGAGTGCAGGGATAATGCCTGGGTGATTGCATGAGTGCAGGGATAATGCCTGGGTGATTTCAGGAGTGCAGGGGTAGTGCCTGGGTGATTGCATGAGTGCAGGGGTAGTGCCTGGGTGATTGTATGAGAACAAGGGTAGTGCCTGGGTGATTGGAGGAGTGCTCGGGTAGTGCCTGGGTGATTGCATACATGCATAGGTAGTGCCTGGGTGATTTTATAAGTGTATGGGTACTGGCTGAGTGATTGGAGGAGTGCATAGATACTGACAGGGTGATTGGAGGAGTGCAAGGGTAGTGCCTGGGTTGATTGAACCAATGTATAGCTAATGCATTGGTGATCGCATGAGTGCAGGGGTAATGTCTGGGGGATTACAGGAGTACATAGGAAGTGCCTGGGTGATTTTATAAGTGCATGGGTACTGCCTGGGTGATTGTAGGAGTACTGTGGTAGTGCCTGAGTGACTGGAGGAGTGCAAAAGTAGTTCCTGGGTGATTTTATAAGTGCATGGGTACTGGCTGAGTGATTACATAATTACAGGGATAGTGCCTGCGTGATTGGAAGAGTGCAAGAGTAGTGCCTGAGTGATTATATAAGTGCAAGGGTAGTGCCTGGGTGATTGGAGGAGTGCTCAGGTAGTGCCTGGGTGATTGCATACGTGCATAGATAGTGCCTGGGTGATTTTATAAGTATATGGGTACTGGCTGAGTGATTGGAGGAGTGCATAGATACTGACAGGGTGATTGGAAGAGTGCAAGGGTAGTGCCTGGGTTGATTGAACCAGTGTATAGCTAATGCATTGGTGATTGCATGAGTGCAGGGGTAATGTCTGGGGGATTAGAGGAGTACATAGGTAATGTCTGGGTGATTGCATGAGTGCAGGGGTAATGTTTGGGGGATTACATGAGTACATAGGAAGTGCCTGGGTGATTTTATAAGTGCATGGGTACTGCCTGGGTGATTAGAGGAGTACTGTGGTAGTGCCTGAGTGACTGGAGGAGTGCAAAGGTAGTGCCTGGGTGATTTTATAAGTACATGGGTACTGGCTGAGTGATTACATAATTACAGTGATAGTGCCTGCGTGATTGGAAGAGTGCAAGAGTAGTGCCTGAGTGATTATATAAGTGCATGGGTAGTGGCTGGGTGATTGAAGGAGTGCATGGGTAATTCCTGGGTGATTGCATGAGTGCAGAGGTAGTGCCTGGGTAATTGCATGAGTGCAGGGGTAGTGCCTGGGTGATTGCAGCAGTGCATAGGTAATGCCTGGATGATTGGAAGACTGCATAGGTAGTGCTTGGGAGATTTTATAACTGCATGGGTGTTGGGCCTATCCAAATATAAAGCAGCAGTCTATTACATGATTCAACTGTAAGTCTCTCCATATTGTTAAAAGCACGCATGCATATGTCTCTACCTTTTCAAATCATCATCATATCTCAAAGAAATATACAAATAGATGTATACCTGTATTTTATACGTCTAGTATCTTTACATGCCTAGCAGACATGAGAATACATGTGCAGGTACAGACATACAGCAATCACAAGACCATGCAGACCTTAAACCTAAAACTTGACAGACTGCACTTTACATTTCAAAGAGAGACCTACATTTCTGTGCTGTACTTCAAGTATACATTTCCCCAGACTCATAGAAAGTAGCCTAATCACTAATCCCTCTCCCAACATATTTTAAAACTCACTTCTGTGCTGCAGCTTCACCATTCTACACATACTCATAATGTTGTGCCTAGCCAAATATGAAACAGCAACCTATCAGATATCTCTGCCATAAGTCTCACCATATTCCTAAAACCATGCATGCTTGTATCTGTACCTATGGCCAAAAGCATAACAATACATGTGTAAGTAGAGACATACCTCACTCACAAGACCATAAAGGCTTTAAAACTTAACAGACTACACTTAACATTTCAAACACACACCTAAAATTATGCGGCATATTTCAAGTGAAGTTTTACACAGACTCTAATAAAGTACCATTATCACTAATTCGTCACCCAACATATCTTAAACATCACTTATCTACTGCTGCTGCTTCACTATTCTACTACTAATCAGGTATTGAGCATAGCTAAGAGCAAAGCAGCAACCCTTCACATATCTTAGTTGTAAGTCTCCTCATATTTCTAAAAGCATGCATGCCTGTGTCTGTACCTTTTCCTAGTGCCATCATATATAAAAGAAACATACAAATAGATGTATACCTGTACTTTATCCAATCCAATCCAAAAAAGCTTTATTCGACATTTTGTCATAAAAGCATTTTACATATATATACACATGATTGGTCCAGAATACAACTAAAATCTAGTAAAATATGTGACAAAGGAATAAATATCCTACAATAATTATTACCACTAGAACAGGTTACAATTAGAAAAGTTAAAAGTTACCTTAAAAAACAAATAAGAAGGAATCACAATATAAAATTGTACAATATCATGATTTCATCAGTTCACTTCCAATTATTTTTGACAATAAAATAAGTCTTCTACCTGGGCAATATGGATTTCATTACATCAATCAATCTACGGCTATCAAGTTTTAAACAGTCAAATTTGCTTGTACTATTGTAGGTTTAACCTTATTACCCACGCCCACCCCAAAAATGTTGCAACTCCTATAGAGATATACAATAGGGTGCTAGTACGTATTATCCTTTCTGCCTCCACGCTCTTCCTCGTACCCAGCATTTTACATATATGTTTCAACCAGGTCCGACGCGGGGCAGCATAAGCTGGGCACACAAATAGCATATGGGCAATCGTTTCACTATATAATAAGCAAACTGGACACTTATCATCGCCTGAGCTCGACCACCTAGATGTAAAAGATTTAAGAGGCAGCGAGCCCACCCTCAACTGGAAATACAATTTTCTATCCAACAGTTTGGTTATGCTGTCCCAGTAGGGTTCAAAGATAGGCCTGTCTTTAAAATTCAAAAACAAACCTGTCAATGAGGATGAATCACTTCATCTTTGGGTGTTATGCACCACCACGTCCCAGTACCTTTCTTTTAGTGCTTTTTTTGAGGGAGAGCGTGCTGAGAGTGGTTCCAACCAAAGAGAATTCATCCCCATGCTTGTAAGTACATCCCTAACTCCCCGCAGCCAACTTATCTTATGGAAAGTATCAGCGTTAATAACATCCATAAAACCCAATGCATACGGCTTTAATTCCGGCGTAGTCCACAATCTACGCCAGTATAAAACAGGGCGTAGTTTTGCAATGTCTGATATGGACTTTCTGCCAAGCTCATAGAGCAGAGGGCACTGTGGTGTACTTTGGGGAGATTGGTGATGCTACGCAGGAATCTATTTTCAGAGACTCTAAGTTTGGGCATGTTCTCAAACCCCCAAACTTCGGCACCATAAAGGGCCGCATTGACCACTTTCATATCGTAAACCTGGAGCACAGATCGCATAGGTTTTGTAAGTGACTTTTTGTGCTCCACGTTTAGCGCACCTGCCAATTGCCGATGTTTAAGTGTGGCAAGATCAATTTGCTGATTCCACTTCAGATCGCTCTGAATGTTTACCCCCAAATAAGTGAACATTCTGACTTGGTCCAGCGGTTGATTATTCATTAAAATGTTTCCTTTAAAAACATTATGTGAATTAAAAATCATAAACTTCGTCTTAGATACATTAATTTCTAGACCACGAGCGGTACAAAATTCTTCAAAGATAAGCAAAGCTTGCTGGAGTCCGCTCGGAGTTTTCGAAATTATTAAGGTATCGTCGGCGAACATTAAAATGGGTATTTTGGTCCCTGCTAGTGTTGGGGCATCAGTATTCACGGATGATATGTGGTCCACTATTCCGTTGATAAACAGCGAAAATAGGGTGGGTGCCATAGCACACCCTTGGCGCACCCCACGCTCTACTGGAAATGTACTAGTGTCCATGCCATGGGAGCCCCATCGGATTCTAGCTGAATTATCCTCGTGCAGCCTAATTACCATTGATAAGAGTTCGCTTGGCAACCCTAGATCCTTCAAGGTTGCCCACAATTTGGTGCGTGGTACTAAGTCAAAGGCCGACTTCAGATCCACAAAAGTGGCATAAAGACTGCCCTTGCTCAGAAACACCACTTTCCAGTATATAAGGATGAAGCGAAACACCTGATCAATGGTGCTAGTGAATGCCCGGAATCCGGCTTGCAGAGGAGACAGTATGTTATTGTCATCTATCCAGTCCTGTATTTTACTTAGTACTAACCTACCTATAATCTTCTGTAATGAGTCGATCAGACTTATGGGTCGATAATTCCCGGGTAATGATTTATCCCCTTTTTTGTATACCAGGACTATTACCGCACCCTTCCAAGAATCCGGGATGCGTGCTCCCTGTGCTATGGCATTTGCCAACATTTTAATATATCTCCCCCACCGTTCCTTCTCATGTGTAAACACGTCTCCGGGGAAGCCGTCTTGACCTGGTGCTCTTCCACCCGCCACCAATCTAAGGGCCAGTTCGACATCCTTGCTATTAAAAACCTCTTTAGTGTAAAACGCATGATTAAATTCTACCCCATATTCCTCTATTGGGCATCGAGTATACTGCGGCTTAAAATGATTAACCCAGTCATCCTGGGAGACATGGTTATGTGGTTCCTCAGGTTGGCCACCATGATCCCATTTTAGTAAGCTCCAAAATAATTTACTGTTATTTTGTATGCTAGCCTCTCTAAGGTCTTACCAGCGATTTTCATCCCAAGAGCGCTTTGCTTTGTACATCGTGATCTTGTAATTCGCCCTAGCAGTCCGTACCTGTACAGGCGCCCCGGTTTTAATCGCCCTCCCAAGGCTAGCTCGCACCTGTCTACACTCGTTATTATACCAACAGCAGGATCTTTGGGGTATCAGTTTCTTAGGCTTATGTCTCTTAACAAAATAAGTTCTCATTTGGGCAAAAAATCTTTCATGTAACTGGGTGACACCTTCTAAGTTCCCCTCAGTAGATAAAATATTTTCTAACTCTATCAGGGCACTGTCAGTGTCATTAGAAATATTAGTCAGTACATCACCCTGTTTGGCTAGATTTGCCCATTTCAATCTCCTCATATCGTTAGTAGGAACCACATCTAATGTGCATAATTCTACCTCACTGGGTTGAGGACGCGTGTGCCACCACATCTCAAAGGTAACACACAGGGGATTATGGTCACTTTCCATACGGTCCCTTATTTCCATGTCATCTATCTTATGCCACAGTTTCAAACTCACCAAGATATAGTCTATTCTACTATTGCTAGACCCATTATTAAATGTACTCAGCCCTAGTCTATCGTGCGGTGTCCTCCCATTTAGTGCTCTTAATCCCCTGTCAAGACAAATGGAGTTAATCTGAATAACTACATCTGTCCACTTCTTGACAGGGGTAAGTTCCAATTGTGGAATGCCCCATTGAGCATCTTCCTCATCAGTAAGTCGCGAATCTCCTATATCAAGTGGCTCAAATGTTGTATTCAAATCTCCCGCTATAATAATATTAGAATTAGCAGAATATTGCTCAAGGAGGTCCTCCAGGGCTGATAAAGTTTCGGACCTACCTCCCCGTGTTCCCCTGGCGTAAATATTGTAGATGTCAATTGACTTAGCTTTAGTCGCAGCACCTGTATATCATTATTATTAGAGGGGAGTTCTTTTATATTGATATTCAGTTCCTGGCGAATCCATATTGTTAGACCACCAGAAGGACGACCTAATCTGCCTTTTACCGCTGGGACATAATAGTTTAAAAATCCCTCGCAGTGCAGAGGTGTCAAAAGCCATGTCTCTTGAAAGAGACATATGTCAAAACAGTGGATAAAAGCTAGCCACTCCGATGACAAGAATTTTGAACTCAACCCTGCAATGTTCCAAGATAACAATTTTCCCCTAGTGGGGGTAAGACAAGTAGCCACTACTTCACTGACATTTTCCAAAAGAGTGTGCCCTTTCACAACTAGACAATCAGAGTAAAATTTACATGTTGCAATAGATTGTGTGCACTTTAAAGGACTATTCACATAGTTGGAGATTGCCCCTGGGCTACCACAAACAGGTACTATAGTATCAGAGGCCATCAAGGGACTACAAACACTCTCAGGCTCCAGTCAATCAATGCATTCAAGCGTTGAGCTACCCACCCTATCTATTCCAACCCGGGGGAATTGCCCCAACTGGGATCTAGGTGGGACAATGAGTGGAGCCCTCCGCATCTGAATTAAAGACGAGTCCTGGGAGCAAGACCTATATTCCAGAGCACATACATTTTCGGCCAACTCTTCATTCTTTAAGGTTAGTTCAATGCAGTCCCATAGGCTGCTCGGAGAGGGAAGCCTACGCGCCTTAGTGATATCCTCTCTAATCAGGGAACGGCAACCCCTAACATGTCGTATCCAGTGTATCACTTTATTAGTTAAGGAATCTGCAAATTCCCTACCACTACTAGGAACTACCTTTGGGACATTCACCATATATATTGTATGGGCGCTATGTGTTCTAGTAGAGCATTGTTCCCCCCTCCAGTCCAAACCCTTTTTTTGAGTGTGACTCGACATGGTAATGTTGTCACTCTGTGTATTGTGTGAGAAATTAAGTACTTTATTCCTATTAGGAGGGGTATTACAGTTAGCTCCTCTAATATGGCCTCTATTTATGTTGGTATGCCGCGATGGTATCACTTTATGTTTTGCCAACTCACTATTACAGGAGGCATCCTTAGTCAGACCAGTATTATTTTGTGAGGCAGGCATCGTCACGTTTGCAAACGGTTGGTTTAATAAAAAAGGGACCGCTGCGTCACGAGTTACACTATCAGGGGCATTAACCTCTCCTCGTGACGGAAACCCAACCATAGTTCTCAAACCCTCCAGCAACATCCTTATAGACTTAATTTCATCCCGCAGGGTGTGCACCTCCTGAATAACATCATGTAATGTCAGATGCTGTGTGTTTTCGGCAACCACCCCTTTTATGTTATTCGTGCCTGCTATGTGTGAGGTAATGTTGGAATCTCCCTGTACCTCAGACAATATGGCATACCTATTTGAACAGGTAACTACAACCTTGATAGGTTGAGACTGCAGCGAGCTATCATCTAGCTCAGCAGTTTCTATAAGTAGGGGGGAGTCAACTGTCTCAGCCATTTTCTTACTGGTGGCTACCTTCGGGTTTCTGGTGTTTTTCTTACATTGGTAAGAACATTGCGGGGACAGCTGACCCCTTATTTGGACTAGCCCTCATTCTATTTCCCATGCCTGTACGGAGATTAACACCATCATGATTAGATTTTGGTTTTGCCGCTAGTATTTCCTCACATTCTTCAACTAAGGTGTCGATTCTGTCCAAGGACAATTACTACCAGCATTCTTCATTGTCTTCCGTACTTTTTTCCCTCTGCCAATTTTACCTGCGTTTCCACCATCCCCCACTTCTCCCACATCCCCAACACCTACTCCTCCCTCCATAGACTTCCTTTTGCCCATTATGAGTCAGTTGTTTCAAAAGAAGCAGTGCTAATATCCAGCCAAACAGCAAGCAATAATCAATAATTTCTACACATAGGTGCGGATATGACCTAAGAACAACAGTACCTTGGTTGACCGGTGGTTGGTACGCTTAATACCCAAGTTTGAAGGGCAAATAAAAAGGGGGGTGGCCCTGCCCTGCCTCTTCCGGGCTATGACGGGCAAGGACGGGCCCGGGCGGGAGACACTTGCCGCTTTTGAGGCTTCAGACCACGCCTCTCCTCAGCTGCGGCCCCTCCAGACAGCGTGAAGCACTCTGGGACTGGTAGTCCCACCAGAGTGAAGTCCGTCACGAGGATGGATGAAGCGGGGGCCAAGTGAGTCTGAATCAGCCCAAGTGTACTCAGGATCCCTTCAGCAAGAAGCGCCAATGTCCCAAACAAGGTTGTGCGTCCCACGCTGCGGGAGACACTTGCCGCTTTTGAGGCTTCAGACCACGCCTCCCCTCAGCTGCAGCCCCTCCGGACAGCGTGAAGCACTCTGGGACTGGTAGTCCCACCAGAGTGAAGTCCGTCGCGAGGATGGGTGAAGCGGGGGCTAAGTGAGTCTGAGGGAGTCAGCCCAGGTGTATTCAGGATCCCTTCAGCAAGAAGTGCCGATGTCCCAAACAAGGTTTCGCGTCAGGGGGTATCGCAAACATTGTAGCAATGGAAAGTTGTAAAGACCCACCTTCCACAAGTACCGTGCCGTAAATATTCTTCGTTGTCCTTGCTGTAGCCTTTATTCCCCTACTGAGGTCCCGTCTTCCTCTATTAGGACCCTCAGATTACTTATTTCCCTTCCCGGGGTCGGATGCTTTCGCAGGCAGGTTTGTTGCTGTGCCCCCCGCTGTGATGGCGCTACCGCCGAGAGAGGAGCCGATGGGCAGGAGACCTGCAGTCCGCGCCTTCGCCGATTTCGCTCTGCGGCCCGTTATTGCTAGAGCGGAACAAGGTCTCCTTCTCCGCAAACGGCAACAGACGGCAAGGTTAGGCAGCCCCGCAACAATAGAAGCAATCTGTCGGAGCAACCCTGAACTTTATAAATCTAACATCTTCAGACGTATAACACGTACCATAATGCATTTGCAGGTAGAGACATACCTCACTCACAACACCATCCACATCTTAAAACTAGACAACTTACACTTCACATTTCAAACAGACACTGAAAATTATGCGGTATATTTGAACTGTAGCTTTCCACAGACTCACAAAAATTAGTCTAATAACTAATTTCTCTGCAAACATGTGTTAAACCTTACTTTTGAGCTGCAGCTTTAACCATTCTACAACTACTTAGAGAGTTACACCTAGCCAAAAATAAAGCAGAAACCCTTCACATGTCTCAACTGTAAGTCTCACTATATTCCTGAAAGCATGCATGCATAAATCTGTACCTTTTGCTAACAGCATCATATATAAAAGAAACATACAAATAGATAAATACATGTGTTTTATACACCTACCATCTTTAGATACATAACACACATCACAATATATCTCCTATTAAAGACTTTCTTCAATCACAACACTATGCACACCTCAAAACTTCACAGAACACACTTTCCATTTCAAGCAAACACCAACAACTATGTGGCACGTTTCAAATGTACCTCTCTACAGACTTATAAAAAGTAGCCTAATCACTAATACCTTATGTAAACATGTTTTAAACCACACTTTTGTGCTACAACTTCACCATTCTACTCCTACTCACGTTCTTGAGCTTAGCCACATCCAAAGCAACAACACCTCTTTGTTATACATCATGCATCTTCAAATGTATAAGACATATCAGAATACATATACAAGTACGGACATACTTCAATCACAACTCCATGCACACCTTAAAACTTGACAGAGTGCACATCCAATTTGAAAGCGACACCTAAAATTATGTGGTATACTTCAATTGTAGATTTCCAAACACTAATACAAACTTCCATAATCACTAATCCATCTTCCAATATACACATATTACAATACACAATTTATTTCAAACAACATTTAACTACAATAAAACAAACTACAATACACATATCTACATATAATAAAATATTTAAAACATCACAGTTCTTGAATAATTTTTAAAGTTTGAAAATAAGACTGATATATAATACACCTCACAAATATATAACTCACCTTCCAAATAGTTTTGTAGAATATGCAATATCAGCAACTCATAAAAGATTTTCTTATGCACACAATCAATGTAATGTACCACTCTCAACAATGTTAAACCAGTAATGGCAAACGTTCCCTCTCTTTCTCCACAGAAATAAATGTAAGTAACAAATCACATTGCTTCCTACATTATTTCAAGTTGTAAAACACATTTCTATTGGTTAGACATATTAACCCTTACCAACTGACTTCTAAAAGTGCCCAAACTGATTCTGGAATTTTTTAGAGTCGCGACTCCACCGTGCACCATTGCGATGGAGCCGCGAATCCACACAGGAGTTCGAAAATATATTACTAATAATAATAGCACTATTTTTTAAGAACACACCACTTCTAAACACAATACTGACTTGGGAAATCTTACTTTAATAACATATTACTTATATATAAATTACAATTCCATATTTTAAAACCACAGTTAAGATTCAACCCTTCCCCCATACTGCTTAATCCCAGTTTCCATAGTAACAGTTTTTGCAACATTCAACTGAACAGGCAGGTCACAAGTTCACCATATTTTCAAGTTCAGTACACAAGGTTACAAATGCAAACAGCAGGTGTGGTTGATTTTTGCAAAATATTACCTTATCCTATCTACTGTACCTTTCAAACGTTTTTAAATGACCAATAAGAAACATGCTTTTTAAAGAAAGTAACATGCACCCTATTTGTGATTGCACAATGTTCAGAAACAGCCAATCAATTCTCTACTTTTAAAAAACAGCATCTTGTCCACCATTTTAGATACCTCTCATTCTACCAACTGACTACCTCAGCTATAGACATCTTTTCATTACTTCCAGACATCCCTTCAAGATGCTTACAGTATGGATTGTTGGACACAGCTATGTTTTCTGGTGCACAAGGTATGCTGAACACAGAGGTATTGACAAAGACCTAGCTTTACAAAATGTGGATATTGAATGGATTGCACAGAGAGGATTAAAGTGGCACCAATTGATGCCTTTGGTTAAAACCTTTTTGCATCTCCAACCCCCTGAACTCATGATTGTGCACTGTGGTGGCAATGACCTAGGCACATTGACTGGAGTAGGTCTGGAAATGCTAATAAAGGACACCTTTGCACAATTGATGTTGCTTTTGCCTCAAACTGTCTTTGTACACTCTAATATATGCCAAAGACAGAAATGGAAGTGGTCAAATCAATTCTGTCCACAGATTGAAAAAGCTAGGAAAAATGTCAATAAAGCTGTTTCTGCTTACCTCAGAAACCATAGGATGGGCTCCATATATAACAATAATCTACGTTTTGATATGGATGACATGTACAGAAGTGATGGAGTACATTTCACAGATCATGGGAACAGAGTCTTTCTCAACAACCTCAAACTCTGCATCCGCACTTACATGTAGCTACAACAAAGTCATAATGAAAACAAGGGCTCTTTTTAGAGGCACCCTATAACACAATAGTGAATCTATATTTTTTTAACACATACTTACTCTTTTTAAATTTTTGGTGGATTCGAGCACCCGTTGCGAATTTGCAAAAGCATGAATTCAATGTACTACAAAACAATACACTTTACAAGTTTAACTATTATTTTTTAATTTTATATATTTTTACTAACTCTATCAATTTTAATCTTATCATTAACTTCAATCACACTCCCTTTTTAAAATAACTTCACAAATGAAACAATACCATCTAAATTGTATACTATTAAATTATTTATTTGAGGAGGATTCGCAAATCTGATGCGACGGTACACGGGGGGGTTGCGCTGAGAGCCGCCTTCGGGTCACGACTCCAAACTCAAAAGAAGAAAAAAAAATGCCCGACTTCCATTATTCGATATTCGCCCTGGGGACCCCATTCCCCGGGTCATTACCTCTTTTAAAAAAAAAATATATATTATGGAAGAAGGGCCGCATGGCCCCCCTTCCCTTGGCCACTTTCGGCCCCGGGGACCCCATCCCCGGGGCAAGGCCATCTATTTTTAAATAAAATAATTAAAAAAATTATAAAGAGGGGGATTGCATGGCCCCCCTCCTGAGGCCATTTTTAGCCCCGGGGACCCCATCCCCCGGGGCTTTGCCTCTGTTTTTTATTACAAAAATACGGGACCCCAACCACCAGGGCCTGGCCTCATGTTGGGGACCGCGGGGGGAGTCCCAATGCCCCCGTGGTCCCTGCCGGCTCCCCGCTTCCTGTGGGAGCCGGCATTGCTTTTGGACAAGGGGAGCTGCTAATATGCAGCTCCCCTTGTCCAAAAGCAATTTGCTTCGCTTCATGGAAGCGAGAGCAGGTTTCCTGCTCTTGCTTCAATGAAGTGAAGCATAGTTTCAATGACAGGGTGGGAGCCGTGCTCCTGCCCTGTCATTGCAAACTGCAATGTCCCGGGGGTGGGCACCCCGGGACATTGCTGGAGCCGGCCCTGGGGGATGGCGGTCCTCAGGGCCATAGAGGGCTCCAAGAGGGGGGCCGCGCTGCCCCCCTCCTAACAAGTTTAAAGCCCCAGGAGGTGGTGGTCCCCGGGGCCGGGGGTCCGCAACGGACCCCCATATTAATATAATTAGTGCCCCGGGGAGGTGGTGGTCCCCGGGGAGTATGGGGGGCTTGAACACCCCCACTATATTTTTGACACAGCCCCAGGGAGGTGGCAGTCATCGGGGATGCAGGGGAGGCACGTGCCCCCCACCGCATATATAAATTAAAGCCCTGGGGAGGTGGTGGTCCCTGGGCTGCATGAGGGGGCAGGAGCCCCCCCACGCTTTTATTTAAAAAAAATAAAAATAATAAAGCCCCGAATGCCCCCGGGACCTGGCCCACCCGGGGGCTGATTAAAATGAAGCACGGAAGACTGCGCTTCATTTTTCTTTATTTTCTAGGTGGGATTCACGCACCCAGCACGACTTCTGCCCTGTGGGATCCCCTGACCAGGCCTAGGGGGTCAGGGTGTTTCTACCCAGCCACCTTTCCTTCATTTATAACATTTATTTCCCTTTTTCCTTGTGACTCGGTTCAACTAAGTCACAAAATGGCTGGCAACACATTTTGGTTTGGAGTGTTGGCAGCCAATAAGAATGAAGCTCGTGCTCGGGAGGGTTCATGAACCCTCCTCGGCCCTCAGATATCGATATTTTATTTTTTGAATTTCTCAGGGAACTGCTGAATGGATTTACACCATTAAAAAATAGGTCACTTTCTGAACCAAGAGCTACCTCTTTGCCAAATTTGGTGTAATTCCGTTCAGCAGTTCGGGCTGTAGCAGTGTCTAAAGTTCCTATGGAAATTAACATGGAAAAACGCGTTTTGGGACCCCCCTTTTTTCTCGGCCCCCCTTGACGAATCACCCCGAGACTTTCAAGACAGGAGCTGACCTGAGTGAACCATTAGTTTTGAAAATTTCACGACGATTCGTCAAACGGCGCCACAGATATTGGCAAAAGAAAAAACGCTTTTTGAATAGAAACAAGGTCCTAACTATAACTACCTACTGGCGACCGCCAGCAGGTAATATATATTAAACGTGTCTTAGTGAATGCATGGGTGAATGACTAATCTGTGTGGATGTCTGTATCAGTCTGTCAGTTGGTGTGTAAGTGGCTGCATGGGTTCGTGAGTAGCTACATGAGTGTCTATATGGGTTAATGATTGGTTGTCTGAGTACCTGTATAGGTGCCTGAGTGTCTGTGTGGGTGGGTGGGGGCTCATTAAAACAAAGCACAGGAGACTGCACTTCATTTTTCTTTATTTTCTAGGCGGGATTCACGCACCCAGCATGACTTCCGCCCTGTGGGACCCCTGACCAGGCCTAGGGGGTCAGGGTGTTTCTACCCTGCCCCCTTTCCTTCATTTATAACATTTCTTTCCCTTTTTCCTTGTGACTCGGTTCAACTGAGTCACAAAATGGCTGCCAACACATTTTGGTTTGGAGTGTTGGCAGCCAATAAGAATGAAGCTCGTGCTCGGGAGGGTTCATGAACCCTCCTCGGCCCTCAGATATCGATATTTTTATTTTTTGAATTTCTCAGGGAACTGCTGAATGGATTTACACCATTAAAAAATAGGTCACTTTCTGAACCAAGAGCTACCTCTTTGCCAAATTTGGTGTAATTCCGTTCAGCAGTTCGGGCTGTAGCAGTGTCTAAAGTTCCTATGGAAATTAACATGGAAAAACGTGTTTTGGGACCCCCTTTTTTCTCGGCCCCCCTTGACGAATCACCCCAAGACTTTCAAGACAGGAGCTGACCTGAGTGAACAATTAGTTTTGAAAATTTCACGAAGATTCGTCAAACGGCGCCACAGATATTGGCAAAAGAAAAAACGCTTTTTGAATAGAAACAAAGTCCTAACTATAACTACCTACTGGCGACCGCCAGCAGGTAATATATATTAAACGTGTCTTAGTGAATGCATGGGTGAATGACTAATCTGTGTGGATGTCTGTATCAGTCTGTCAGTTGGTGTGTAAGTGGCTGCATGGGTTCGTGAGTAGCTACATGAGTGTCTATATGGGTTAATGATTGGTTGTCTGAGTACCTGTATAGGTGCCTGAGTGTCTGTGTGGGTGGGTGGGGGGTGTGTGACTCCCTGCATGGATGTGTGAGTGGGTGATTTACTGGGTGTATGGGTTCATGAGTGGATCTACAAGGGGCTGTATGGGTGAGTGAGTGTGCGTATGGCTGTGTTGGTGAGTGAATGGATGTCTCAGTGGTATATGTGTGAGTAACTACATATGTGAAAGGCAGTATATGTGAGTGTTGGAGTATATAAGTGTCTATATGTGAGATTGAGTGATTGTGAGAGTGGCAGTATGGATGAGTGTGTGCTTGTGTCAGTGATTGTAGAAGATAGTAAGTGTGTTAGTATCTGTATGAATAAGTGATGTGGTGTGTGTATAACTGTCTAGGTGAGTAAATGGCAGTGTGATTGATTCTTTGGCTGACTGACTAGGTGTGTGAGTAACTCTATGGGTGAGTGGCAGTGTGTGAGTGTCTGTATGGGTGTATAAGTGCATATATCAGTGGCTGTATTGATTAGTGACTGTGTGTAGGAGTGACTGTATGGGTGAGTGAGTGGATGTGTGTATAGACCTATGAATCAGTGAGTGGGTATGTACTAACTGGCATTGGTGTGTCTATGGTTTCAAAAAGGGTAGTCTGTATTTTAGAGTGGGTGTATGAAAGGTTATATTAGGGTGTGAAGAGGTGCATCAGATATTAAGTGGATGATGTCATCAGTGATGCCATTTGAGAGGTCATCAGTGATGTCATCAGTGATGTCACTGACCATGTCATGAGTGATATAAAATGTGACATTATCAGCAGTGCATTGCGGGGGCGCGAGTTATAGTTAGCTCAGCTAACTATAACGGCTGAATTTCTCTGGTTTTGTACAAGTGAAATGTCAGCCTAACTATAACGTCCCTGAAACCTGTGGTTTCTTCAGTGAATATCTAAGGTTTTTTAAATGCTAATTCCTAACTATAACGTTCCTGAAACCTATGTCTTTTTCAGTGAATATCTAAGGTTTTTTAAATGCTAATTCCTAACTATAACGTCCCTGAAACCTGTGTTGTTTTCAGTGAATTTTTAAGGTTTTTTAAATTTTAATTTCTAACTATGCCTACATAGGTAGAACATGTACAGAAAGAGGAAGAAAGGCACAGAAAGAAGCAAGAGAAGTGCAGAAAGAGGGAAGAGAGTTGCAGAAAGTGGAAGAAAGGTGCAGAAAGAAGCAAGAAAAATGCAGAAAGAGGCAACAGAAATCCAGAAAGAGGAAGAAAGGTGGTGAAAGAAGCAAGAGAAATGCAGATAGAAGCAACAGAGGTGCAGAAAGTGGCCTACTTTGACTGTACGTTTCCACAGACTCATACAAAGTAGCCTAATTACTAATCCTTCTCCCAAGATGTCTTAAAACTCACTTTTCTCTTGAAGGTTCACTATTCATCGACTGCTCAGAATGTTAGGCCTACCAAATGTAAAAGAGCAATCCTAACCATATCACGGTCATTTGTTTTCTCCAGAAACCCACTCTCCCTCCCAGCTCTCCGACATGCTACTCGACTTCTTTGAAATCCTGTCAAACTTCCACTCTGAGTGCTGAGAACTCCTCTTTTTGACCTGTGAGCTGTGACAGGCTCGCTGCTGCTGGAGACGCTGCTGGAGACGCTCCCTGCTGGGATCGCTTTCTGTGTATTCCGCGGTTCCTGCTTTCAGAGAGAGGCTTCACCGGGACTGTCGGCTCTCGCGGGCCAGCTGGGCTCTTTTGGGACCGCGGTGGTGACAGCACTGTTTCTTTTTTCCCGGCACATACCCTGCATACACTGGCCCCCCCTGCGGCTGGAGCCACGTGCGGGAGGCAGCTTGCTGGCAGCGAAGGGCGGGGCTGCCCTGCTGCACAAAAAAGGCTGCTTGTGACCCCGGTGGCATTGTGGAGGACGAAATATGGAGTGAAGGCTGGAAATATAAGTCACAGCTCCAGAAAGTAAGCTGAAAAAAACTGAATGAAATCTCGGCAGCCCAGTCTTTTTTTCTTTTTTTTTTTTGACCTGATATTGGAGGTTCTAGCTCTCTTTCCTAAATTTTCTTTTCTGACTGCTGCCTCTGGATGGTATTATACCTTTTTTGGGAGCTCCTTGGGTCCTGTTGGATAAAGGGAAAACATAAAGCTGTAAATATTTTTGAACTGGGTAGTGCTGGGCTTTATCCTCCTGAAGTGAAGAGCCCATAAGTGACTGCTGCCACCCTATTGTCTCACCGCGGGGAGCCCGAGTGCTCTGATTCCACCATCACTGCTGCTCTGTCTGCCGCCCTTATTGTTTGCTGCAGGGGAGGAAAACTACATTCCCCAGCCCGCTCTGTGGCAGGACGCTGCGGACGCTCTTGGGTTGCGCCATGAGGCGCATTTAAACTGGATAGGGCGGGACGCAAGCGGCTGAAGCCTGGGCCAAGGGCGGGCCCGTCCACACCCGTCGGAGCCCGGAGGAGGCTGGGCTGGGCCCCCCCTCTAACAACGGGATATCAGATTTTGGTTCCAAAATTCTCTGGTACTGTGGTGTATTATACCCCGTTTGTCTATCAATATTTGTGTTCGGGGTGGCGTATATTCTTGATTTTATAATGAGCAAACGCAAGGGAGTAGCGGGAACATTGGATGCTTTTATTGTCAGGGCTGAATCAATGCTCAGCCACGAGATTGAACTGACGGAGAGGCGACTCTCTTTACAACCTCTATCCCTGCAGAGGCGCTCCTCATTAGGTACTGTTAGATCTGACATCATTGGCGCCGGTCTCCCTTCCTCTTTTCGCTTCCTACCTTTTATGTTGGCTGGATTTAGATGCTCTGGGCGCTGTGCCACTGCCAATCAGTGACACAGCGCAAATGCTCCCTGTGTAAAGATAACTGTATGAATTGGGATAATCATAATTGGCTCGGTTGGTTTACCTGTCAGTCCCTAGTATCAGTGCACTGTGTGTGCCCAGGGCTGGTAGACCAAATACTGCTGGTGGGCCGGCAGCGCTGATTTGCGCTACCCACCGAAGCAGCTTTTAAAGTATGTCTGTGTAGCATGTTCTAATAGCGAGTTACCCTCCATTTCACGGTTTACTATTGTGAGGCTATCCGTTCTCATAGGCCAGAATGGGCAGGCTGAGTATTACATGCCCTAATCCTACCTGCACCCAGGAACCTGATAGGAACGTCGAATTTGATATGTTTAAGCTCAGGACATTGAGATACATCTTTTAGTAAGGATTATTTGCGTAGCCCATGTTCGAAAATACCTCTGCTAGAAACAAGGTATTTTCTGGCCTCAGCTTTCCTGTAGGCTTTGCTAGCGTGTGTATTGGCCGTCTGGTTTTGGAGCAGCAGGGCCAGCTGGGTCAGACCTGGCTGGAGAGAGAGATCGGCATTTAGAGTATGGAGAGGGGTGACTCTTCGATCTGAGCAGGGCCGTGCCTGGCAAGGTGAATGATGGCTCCACTTCCCACTGGGTGTCTGATAGCAGCCCCCCAGATTCTCAAAGGGCAGGATGTCACCTCGTAAACCAAGTGCTCCCCGACTCCACCGAACTGGTTCTGGCTGGATGCAGTGATTTGTGACTGCAGAGAACAAAGACTTTTTAGGTATAAAACGCTGCGCTGAAACCTATTTCAGGTGTGTTCCTTCTGGATGTCAAGACGAAACTCTGTCCGAGCGGACAGAGGAAAGGACTTTGAAACTTTCACCAAGCTTGCTGAAGAAACTACCCAAGGGCCTGAATTGAGAGCGCCTCCTGCTGAAGTCTCAGGGACATTAGACTTCACCCCATCAGCCGCCCGAATTCCTTTGCTAGGAATTCTACTTGCAGGTGAGGCCTCCGTCGAGTAATCTGGAACCTCTAGTCCTACTGTGAGGAACGCGGACTGGTAACCCTTGTGAACTCTGTGTGTGGGCCGCCGCAGCTAAGAGAGAGCTGCCACCGCTGAGTGCCCGCCATAATTTGAAGCTTCGCTGAAACTGTGTGGGCCGCCGCAGCTAAGAGAGAGCTGCCGCTGCTGAGTGCCCGCCTTATTTTGAATCCTCAGAACCTTCGCTGAAACTGTGTGGGCCGCCGCAGCTAAGAGAGAGCTGCCGCTGCTGAGTGCCCGCCTTATTTTGAATCCTCAGAACCTTTGCTGAAATCCTGTGGGCCGCCGCAGCTTCGAGAGCTGCCGCCGCTGGATGCCCGCACTTGTGTCAGTTGTACATCATCGTGATCTGTCCTGTGAGCCGCCGCAGCTAAGAGAGAGCTGCGCCGCTGAGTGCTTGCACCTTTGCTAACTTTTCATCATCGTGATTTGTCCTGTGAGCCACCGCAGCTAAGACAGAGCTGCTGCCGCGGAGTGCTCGCACCTTTGCTATCTTTGCATCACCGAGATTTGTCATGTGAGCCGCCACAGCCAAGAGAGGGCTGCCGCCGCTGAGTGCTCGCACCTTTGCTAACTTTGCATCATTGGGATTTGTTCTGTGGGCCGCCGCAGCTAAGAGAGAGCTGCTGCCACTAAGTGCCCGCGTCTTTGTCAACCTTGCACCATCGTGAATCGTCCCCTGGGCCGCCGCAGCTAGGAAAGCGCTGCTGCCTCCGCGAGCCCACCACGGAGCTGCACGACGAGAGTCATCGCCACCACCAGCCCGGGCCGCCACAGCCCCGTGCTGCTGCTGCTGGGAGCCCGCCTGTCCCAGAGTGCCCGAATCATTGTGAGTGCACTTTGCAGACCACTGCCATCGAGAACTGTGGTCGCTGGGAGTCCGCCTTCGAGAAGCTACGTGCTGTGTCCCCGTCCAACGGCAGGTATCTGGTGCGCAACGGGTCGCGTAGACCCAGGCCTTGAACTCAGTCCGTGCCACGTTCTGGTGAATACGTATTGCCTTTTTAAGTCCCTACTGATTTACGTGCATTGTGACTGGTTAAAACTTTTTTGATAGTCTCGTACTAAACCTTAGATAAAGATACTATTTTTTCTATACCTACTTGAGTTGTGTCCTTTTGTGGTGTCGTTACTGCCTTATTGTGCATGGTCATAAATGCTTCACACACTGCCTCTGAGATAGGCCTAACTGCTCGTGCTACATTACCACAGGGTTGAGCAGGGGTTATCAAAGGGGGTAGCCCACTTGCCCTGACTTAGGGAGAAGGGTCCCTATTTGGACAGTGGCGCCAGCCATTGCCAACTACAGACCCCCATTTCTAACAGGTACTATCACCTCGGGTGGCGCCCCCTAAACTTGCTTGTCTCCTACCTCGCAAGGCTTGTCACAGTCCTCTTCCGTAGCTGATTTGGAAGCATCTTCTATGGACATTTTAAACAGGCCAAGTATAGCCACAAGGACACAGATCTCTAAACCCCATTGTGAGGACAAGAGGAGAGAGCCACCAGTGGAGCGAAGGAGGGGTGCGGGCACCCAAAAACTAAAACAACAAAAAGGGCCTTGGCGTGTTAACTCTGAGGTGATACAAACCAGTTCTATCAGTACACAGACCGATGTTGTTTCTCCCTTACCAACATGTAGTATTGCTGGGGATGCTGCTCCTGATATTGTTAGGGAGACTGCTTTGGATATTGCTCTTGTACGATCAAAGAATTGATAGATAATAATTTTGATTTACTCTGGGGACGTTTAGTACACTTGAACATTGTAATGAATAAAATGAATGGTCAAAAAGAGACTTCTCAGATTGCTGCTATTGCAGGGGAGGGTTCAGGACTAGATGCCCTTCATAAAACAGTTAAAGCACCCTTAGAGAAACTGCTGGACAGGGTAAGAGTTATCGAGGACTTATTAAGAAAAGGTCATGGTGCATGTCCCATCAATCCCTCGAATAATCCCCCAAAGTTCGTATTGGATGATGGTAAGGTAGCTCTTCCTTCCCAGGTTGACACCTTACAAACTTCAGCTAATGCATCTGCAGGAAACAAGAGTACAATTAACATAAACCATAATGATGCCTTAGTCTATAACAAGTCTAGAGTAACTCAGCCGCCGCCTACTCCCAGTGCAATTCCCATGGATATGGAGGAGGTGAGACTGAATCTGTCGCCAGAGGCCACTCCACATACCATAATATTGGCGAATGTACCGAATCCTACTTCCCAGGTAAATGAAAATGGGAGGCACTGAGAAACAAGGCCCTCTGCTGGCTCGGGACAAAAACCGGGTTAACAGAAGCCCTGTTTGGTGAGTTTAAAATGGCGAGAAGAGTAGGATGGGTGGGGAGAAGGGAAAAAACACTCCCCGGCGACTGCATAGTTCTTACATTTAGAATGCCAAGAATGATACGTGAGCGTCTATGAAGACTCGGCAGTGACCATGTGACAAATAGAGGAATAAACGTATTGCCCCTTGGATATTTCTACCCCTCAATGAACCACATTCATTATTCTTCACAGCAGAGATCTATAAACCCTAATATTTACCACCAATTCAACTTACCCTTACAAAACCGATTTAACATACTTCCATCTTTAGAAGATATAGATTGACTTACTCCCACACTTAGTCATGTAGAGCAAAGCAGGATCGCCGCAAATCATCTTTCTGGCCCAAAATCAACATCCATTGAACTTAAGGAACTTGCTCACAATGATCGAAGTATTATAGATGCTTTATATGATGGTTACGCCCATCGTAGTCTGGGGCCACAGGTCGACGCCAAGTTAGACGGCGAAGCGGCTGGTGATATTATCGTACATTGTAATAAAGAGAAGGGATCACACCTGACAATCTTAAACACCCCTTATCTACACCCATTAAATAGTATTGTTCACCATTCTAACGTTCCTAATGTCGATTCTGTTCATAACAAGTGCGACACCCAGGGTGAATATAGGTCTAGCTTAATGAATATCCTCTTTTGGAATGTGGCGGGTTTAACTACAAAACTGTCTAACCTTGCCTGGCTAGAATTCATATATAACTACGATATGTTATGTATTCAATAAACCTGGGTAGATGCTATACAACACATCAACGGGTTTAAAACATTTTTTACACCGGCTGTACCCTCCAGTCAAGGGAGAAAAAAGGGTGGCTTATGCACCTACATATCATATAGGATGAATGTAAGAAAGGTAGACCTTGTGGAATTTAACACCTACTACCAGGTCTTAAAAATGTATATTGATAATTCCCATTGCATGGTCCGATTAAATTTCTACAATAAAATCACCGCCTCGCAAATGGAGGGAGTTTTGAGGCACCTACAGAAGGATCTGGATAAAATCCAAAAGAAAACAAACAAGGACCTTTGTATAATCTGGGGAGGGGACTTCAATATAGGCCCTTGCATTCATGCTGAAGGAGGTAACTGCGGTTTAATACTTGATGACGAGAAAGATATTTTTCATTTCTCGCATTCCCCCCTTGGGGACCAATTAAACCTGATTAAATATACCATGGACCTGGGATTTGCCAATGACTTCTGTTCACCACCCATACCGTTTAGCAGTACATTTAACAGTCGTGGGTTGTGCTCAACCATAGATTATCTATTAATATCAAATAGATACGCTGATAGAATACATAACTTCAAAACTCACACTGTTGCTTTCAGCGATCATTTTTCTATTAGTGTCACCTTAGATTTGCCGGCCAAAGTGTTATCCAAAAGACACACGGTTACCCAACCCATGCAAGATATTGCCATCAATAGATCCAATAGATACACAATTAAATGGGCGGGTGTAGATTCACTACAGCTAACCAAGTCGCTTTTAAGCAGCTGCAAAACAGATTTTTCTGTCTGTCTTGATGAGACTGTGGTGGATTCTGATATTTTTAATTCCTTCCGAAAAATCTCACAGGCCATACAAAATAAATTACTATCAGAATCTAAAAAAAAACCCTAATAGTAAGACAGGCTGGTTTGACTCCAAATGTAGCAAAGCGCATGCAGCTTTGAAATCCGCCCTACATAAGCCTACGAGAGATCAGGAAGCTATAAAAAGGGTTAGAGTAGCCTACAAAACGTCTCTCAAAGAGCGAAAAGAGGCCATAAGAACTGAACTGTGGCAGGCCCTTAAGCAAGCGTCAGACACAAAAGACATAAAAGGCTTTTGGAAGGCCGTGAACGCCCCATTCTT
Source organism: Calotriton arnoldi (assembly GCA_963921515.1). NCBI lineage: Eukaryota > Metazoa > Chordata > Amphibia > Caudata > Salamandridae > Calotriton > Calotriton arnoldi. The sequence goes on along the minus strand of CAWUFW010007745.1, from coordinate 491,603 downwards.
GGCCCCTAAAAACTCACCCAGTATTGAAATCACGATTGGGGAGGACCAATGGGTGACCCACTTTTCCAGACTATATTGTAATAATGTAGACATCCATTATGGTGAGGATCTTAGAACAGGCCCCTCAAGTTACCTCCCAATCAGTATTGATTTCAATGTGGATGAGGTGATTCTAGCCATTAATGCGAGCATGGGAGGAAAAGCCCATACCAGCAGACTTATATAAATCCTGCCCTTTACTGTGGGGTCCACTTTTAACCTTGGTTTTAAGGGCCTGTTGTTGACAAGGATTCACTCCGACCTGGGCGGAGTCCATACTTGTTCCCATTTTTAAGAAAGGCAATCGTAACGACCCGGTCTGCTATAGACCTATATACCTTTTGGACTCCCTTGTGAAAGTGGCTGGGCGTGTTATTTTAAATAGATTGCAGTTGTCGGCAGAGGACACAGGTGTAATCGCTGAGTTACAGTATGGATTCCGTCAAGGTTTAGGTACAGTGGAACAGGGCTTAAACTTACGTCTTTTACTGGGAAAATATATACAGGCTAAACAGGGGAGCCTTTATCTGTGCTTCGTTGATCTGAGTTCAGCCTTCGATTGTGTTAATCACTAGAAGTTGTGGAGTATACTAGAGTCCATGGGGGTGGAAACGTCACTTATTAACTTTTTAAAACAGTCTTATCTAGATGCTCGGGCAAGGGTTCGCTACGGGAGAACAGGTGAACTTAGTCACAATTTCCCTGTCAGGAAGGGGGTAAGGCAGGGGTGCGTATTAGCCCCCCCTCCTTTTTACCCTCTATATAAATAGTTTGGGCGCTACCTTATCGAGGGAATGTCAGGATCTACCGAGTATTGGCAAACGGCCAATTGGAGCATTGTTATACACCGATGATGCTGTTCTTTTAGCCCGCACACCAATCGGCCTGCAGAAAATCGTCTTGAGCTTTGCATCTTATATGTCTAGTTTAGACCTTAACGTAAACATCACCAAAACATTTACTATGAAATGTAGTAAGCTCAATGTTAAGTTTCGTGACATCTTCATAAACAATAAAAAACTTGAATTCGCTAACTACTTCTCATATTTGGGAATCGTCTTTGAAAGAAGGGTATCATGGGTCAAAGCCATTAATACTAGAAAATTGCTGTTTGCCAAAGCCATAGGAGCCTTGATAAACTTTGCCAGGAAGCAAGGAAAGCGTCCTATTAATGATTTGTTGACAATTTACCAAGCCAAATGTACCTCAAGTGGTATGTATGGAGCTGGTATTTGGGGTCAGGCAAATGTAGAGTCCCTACAGCAAGTTGAGAACAGGTTTTTAAAATATCTCTTAGCCGTTCCGAATAGCACAGCCACGTATATTTGTCACACCAAATTGGGACTATCATACCTGTCCGACCTAATTAAAATCCAGCCGATCTTATTATGACATAAGGTTTGGACTGGTATTGCAACTGGTCTCAATCGGGACGTGATAAACGACTGTTTGAACTTGCAACGGGTACATCGTATTCCTTGGCTTGCATATGTCAAAAATTTTATGAATGACTTAGGTTGTCCCGAGCATTTTGTTAATCCCGACAGTCTGACTCTTGTCACAAGGAAGGAATTAAAGCTATTATGCATCAACCACCTGGAGACGATCAGATTGTCCTCCAATATCATGAAAACATCTGTCAGAGCAAATCAACTGCTCCTGACCCAACCGGGGATACAACCCTATTTAATAAAAACACTAGGAAACTATGACAGGCTGCTATTGACCCGCCTACGTTTAGGCAATTTCCATAATATGGTCACATTCCCTAAGATAAATGACTGGTAACGCTCTCTATGCCCATGCCCTTGCGATGATATATCTGCACAGTCTACAATTCATATTATTTTTTTTTGTAAGTTTTATATTTTAATCAGGAAAAGATGGATTCTGCCTATTTTAAAAGTGCAAGGCCTGAGACAATGTCGACCTGCTTTCATCAAGCTACAATTTTTAGATGATGACATTTTTACTGATCACATAGCCAAATATCTGAAAGGGGTGGTTAGATAAAGGAAAACCATGCAAGGCCCCTCTTTTTCTTAATTGTTTATGGATTTTATGTATGACATGGCTGTGCACGCAAATTAGTTTGTAGTCCTTTTTGTCTTCTAATTTTATTTGATGTTATTTTTAACATATTGCTAAACCCACATATATGAATTGATGTATTCTCGTTTTTAATGTATTGTGCTTTTATGATTTAACACTTTTAAATCGAATAAAGCGTAATTTGTTTGTTTGTTTGTTCCACATCACTGTTGTAAGTCTGACCACGTTTGTGAAGGTATGCATGCATGTGTCTCTGCTTTTACCTAGTGACATGTTACATAAAATAAACATACAAATACTTGAATACCTGTGTTTCAAACAGCATACTCTGTAAATTTGTGTACAAAAGGTGTATGTATTTCTTTCTGCTCATAATACAGGGCACATGGGTATTTAATAGTATATTTGAGGGGTTCTAGACATGTCTGCCTGTGCAACCGAATGACAGAGCAGAACTAAGAAGATTTGACCACCTATAGGAGAAGCTACACACTTTTTAAGCTGCCATCTTTCGATGCATAACACATGTGAGAATACATGTACAGGTAGACATATACCTCAGTCACGAGAGCACACAGACCATTAAACTTGACAGCTTGCACTTCCCATTTGAATACAGAAATAGGCAAGAGAAGTACAGAAAGTAGCAAGAGAATTGCAGAAAAAAACAAGAGAGGTGCAGAAAGAGAAAGAAATGTGCAGAAAGAGGCAAGAGAAGTGCAGAAAGAAGTAAGAGAGGAACAGAAAAAGGCAAGAGAGGTGTAGAAAGAGGGAAGAGGGGTGCAGAAACTAGCAAGAGGGGTGCAGAAAGAAGCAAGAGAAGTACAGAAAGAAACAAGAGAAGTGCAGAAAGAAGCAAAAGAGGTGCAGAAAGAGGCAAGATGGTTGCAGAAAGAAACAAGAGAGGTGCAGAAAAAAGCAAGTGAAGTGCAGAAAGAAGCAACAGATGTGCAGAAAGATGCAAGAGAACTGCAGAAAGAGGCAAGAGAGGTGTAGAAAGAGGAAAGAGGTGTGCAGAAAGAGGCAAGAGAAGTGCAGAAAGAGGCAAGAGAGGTACAGAAAGAGGGAAGAGGGCTGCATAAAGAAGCAGTAAGGGAGCAGAAAGAAGCAAGAAAGGTGCAGAAAGAATCAAGAGAAGTGCAGAATGAAGGAACGGAGGTGCAGTAAGAGGCAAGAGAGGTGCAGAAAGAGGGAAGAGGGGTGCAGTAAGAGGCAAGAGGGGTGCAGAAAGAAGCAAGAGAGGTACGGAAAGAAGCAAGAGGAGTGCAGAAAGAAACAACAGAGGTGCAGAAAGAGGCAATAGGGGTACAGAAAGAGGCAAGAGAAGGGCAGAAAGAAGCAACAGAAATGTGGAAAGAGGAAAGAGAAGTGCAGAAAGTAGCAATAGAAGTGCAGAAAGAGGCAAGAGAAGTACAGAAAGAAGCAACAGAGGTGAAGAAAGAGGCAAGAGAGGTACAGAAAAAGGCAAGTGAGATGCAGAAACAGGCAAGAGGGATACAGAAAGAGGGAAGAGAAGTGCATAAAAAAGCAACAGAGGTGCAGAAGGAGGCAAGAGAACTGCAGAAAGAGGCAAGAGAGTTGCAGAAACAGGCAAGAGATGTGCAGAAAGAGGGAACAGGGGTATAGAAAGAGGCAAGAGAGGTGCAGAAAGAGGGCAGAGAGGTGTAGAAACAGGCAAGAGAGGTACATAAAGAGGGAACAGGGGTGCAGAAAGAGGCAAGAGAGGTGTAGAAAGAGGGAAGAGGGGTGCAGAAAGAGTCAAGAGTGGTGCAGAAAGAGGCAAGAGAAGTACAGAAAGAAGCAACAGAGGTGCAGAAAGAGGCAAGAGAGGTGCAGAAACAGGCAAGAAAAGTGTAGAAAGAGGCAAGAGAAGTGCTGAAAGAAGCAACAGAGGCGCAGAAAGAAGCAAGAGAAGTGATGAAAGAGACAAGAGAGTTGCAGAAAGAAACAACAGAGGTGGAGAGATGCAAAAAGAGGCAAACAAGGTGTAAAAAGAGACAAGTGGGGTGCAGAAACAGACAAGAGTGGTGCAGAAAGAGGCAAGAGAAGTGCAGAAAGGAGCAACAGAGATACAGAAGGAGGCAAAAGAACTGCAGAAAGAGGCAAGATAGTTGCAGAAAAAGGGAACATGGGTACAGAAAGAGGCAAGAGTGGTGCAGAAAGAAGCAAGAGAGGTGCAGAAAGAAGCAAGAGAAGTGTAGAAAGAAGCAACCGAGGTGCAGAAAGAGGCAAGAGGGGTGCAGAAAGAGGCAAGAGGAGTGCTGAAAGAAGCAGCAGAGGTGCAGAAAGAGGCAGGAGAAGTGCAGAAAGAAGGAACAGAAATGCAGAAAAAGGCAAGAGAAGTGCAGAAATAAGCAACAGAAATGCAGAAAGAGGCAAGAGAAGTGTCGAAAGAAGCAGCAGCGCAGAAAGAGGCAACAGAAGTGCAGAAAGAGGCAAGAGAGGAGCCCAAAGAGAAAAGAGAGGTGCACAAAGAGACAAGAGAGGTGCACAAAGAGGAAGACGAGCGCAGAAAGAGACAACAGGGGTGCAGAAAGAAGCAAGAGAGTGGCAGAAAGAAGCAAAAGAAGTGCAGAAAGAAGCAACAAAGGTGCAGAAGGAGGCAAGAGAACTGCAGAAAGAGGCAAGAGAGTTGCAGAAACAGGTTAAAGAGGTACAGAAAGAGGGAACAGGGGGGCAGACAGAGGCAAGAGAGGTGCAGGAAGAGGGGTGCAGAAAGAGGCAGGAGGGGTGCAGAGATTTGCAAGAGAGGTGCAGAAAGAACCAACAGAGGTGCAGAAAGAGGCAAGATGGGTGCAGAAAGAGGCAAGAAAAGTACAGAAAGAAGCAAAAGAAGTGCAGAAAGAGGCAAGAGATCTATAGAAAGAGGCAAGAGAGGTGCAGAAAGAGGCAAGAGAGGTGCAGAAAAAGGGAAGAAGGGTGCAGAAAGAGGCAAGCGGGGTGCAGAAAGAAGCAAGAGAGGTGCAGAAAGAAGCAACAGAGATGCAGAAAGAGGCAAGAGAGGTGCAGAAAGAGGCGAGAGAGGTGCAGAAAGAGGGAAGACGAGTGCGGAAAGAGGCAACAGGTTTGCAGAAAGAAGCAAGAGAGGTGCAGAATGAAGCAAGAGAAGTGCAGAAAGAAGCAACAGAGGTTCAGAAAGAGGCTGGAGGGGTGCAGAAAGAGGCAAGAGAAGTACAGAAAAAGCAACAGAGGTGCAGAAGGATGCAAGAGAACTGCAGAAAGAGGTATGAGAGTTATAGAAACAGGCAAAAGAGGTGCAGTAAGAGGGAACCGTGGTGCAGACAGAGGCAACAGAGGTGCAGAAAGAGGGTGGAGCGGTGCAGAAAGAACCAACAGAGGTGCTGAAAGAGGCAAGAGGGGTGCAGAAAGAGGCAAGAGAAGTTCAGAAAGAAGCATAAGAGGTACAGAAAGAGGCAGGAGAACTGCAGAAAGAGGCAAGAGAGGTGCATTAAGAGGCAAGAGAGCTGCATAAAAGGGAGGAAGGGTGCAGAAAGAGGCAAGAGGGGTGCAGATAGAAGCAAGAGAGGTGCAGAAAGAAGCAAGAGAAGTGCAGAAAGAAGCAACAGAGGTGCAGAAAGAGGCAAGAGGTGTGCAGAAAGAGGCAAGAGAGGTGAAAAAATAGGTAGGAGAGCTGCAGAAAGAGGGAACAGGGGTGCATATTGAGGCAAGAGAGGTGCAGAAAGAGGGAGGAAGGCTGCAGAAAGAGGCAAGAGGGGTGCAGAAAGAAGAGAGTGAGGTGCATAAACAGGCAAGAGAGGTGCAGAAACAGGCAAGTAAAGTGCAGAAACAGGCAACAGAAGTGCTGAAAGAAGCAACAGAGGTGTAGAAAGAAGCAAGAGAATTGATGAAAGAGACAAGAGAGTTGCAGAAAGAAACAAGAGAGGTGCAGAAAGAGGCAAGAAATGTGCAAAAAGAGGCAAGAGAGGTACAGAAACAGGCAAGTGAGGTGCAGAAACAGGCAAGAGGGTGTAGAAAGAGGCAAGAGAAGTGCAGAAAGAAGCAACAGAGGAACAGAAGGAGGCAAGAGAACTGCAGAAGGAGGAGAAGGAGAGTTGCAGAAACAGGCAAGGAAGGTGCAGAAAAAGGGAACAGGGGTACAGAAAGAGGCAAGAGAGGTACAAAAAGAGGGAAGAGTGGTACAGAAAGAGGCAAGAGGGGTTTAGAAAAAAGCAACAGAGGTGCAGAAAGAGGCAAGAGAAGTGCAGAAAGAAGGAACAGAAATGCATAACGAGGCAAAAGAAGTGTAGAAAGAAGCAACAGAGGTGCAGAAAGAAGCAGGAGAAGTGCAGAAAGAAACAAAAGAGGTGCATATAGTGGCAAGAGAAGTGCAGAAAGAGGCACGAGAGGTGCAGAAAGAGAGAAGAGAGGTGCAGAAAGAGGAAAGAGGGGTGCAGAAAGAGGCAAGAGGGATGCAGAAAGAAGTAAGAGAGGTGCAGAAAAAAGCAAGAGAAGTGGAGAAAGAGCCAACAGGGGTGCATAAAGATGCAAGTGGAGTGCAGAAATAGGCAAGAGAAGAGCAGAAAGAAGCAACAGAGGTGCAGAAAGAGGCAAGAGAGTTGTAGAAAGAGGGAAGAGGTGTGCAGAAAGAAGCTATAGAGGTGCAGAAAGAAACAATAGAGGTGCAGAAAGAAACAAGAGAAGTGCAGAAAGTAGCAACAGAGGTACAGAAATAGGCAAGTGGAGTGCAGAAAGAGGCAAGAGAAGTGGAGAAAGAAGCAACAGAGATGCAGAAAGAGGCAAGAGAAGTGCAGAAAGAGGCAAGAGAAGTGCAGAAAGAGGCAAGAGAGGTGCAGAAACAGGCAACAGAGGTGCAGAAAGAGGGAAGAGGGGTACAGAAAGAAGGAAGAGGGGTGCAGAAAGAAGCAACAGAGGTGCAGAAAGAGACAAAAGGGTACAGAAAGACGCAAGAGAGGTGCAGAAAGAAGCAAGGGAAGTACAGAAAGAAGCAAGCGAGGTACAGAAAGAAGCAAGCGAGGTGCAGAAAGAGGCAAGAGAAGTGCAGAAAGAGGCAAGAGAGGTGTAGAAAGAGGCAAGAGAGGTGCAGTAAGAGGGAAGAGGGTGCAGAAACATTCAAGAGAAGTGCAGAAAGAAGCAACAGATGTGCAGAAAGAGGCAATAGAGGTGCAGAAAGAAGCAAGTGAGGGGCCGAAAGAAGGGAGTTTCAGAAAGCGGATGCGCTATACAGAAGGAGCTAAGAGAAATGCAGTAAAAGGAAGAAAGGTGCTGAAAGAAGCAAGAGAAATGCAGAAAGAGGCAAGAGAGGTGCAGAAAGAAGCAAGAGTGGTTTTCACACCATTAGTACCAATTTAACACCCACATTTAGCAATAAGTAACAGGTGACCATTCCAGGTTCCAAAGGGCGTTCCACCATGCTGTTAAACTTGTTGCTGCATTTTTGGTAACGTTTGAGCTAGAAACAAGTTTTATTTGTTCAAATCTACAGATTATGCAGCAGATGATGGATTATGCGGCAAATGCAGAAAACGTATAATTGTGTGAAAATCGGTGCAGCCGAACAGCTGCATAATTCCAGTGGCCCTGCTCATACCTCTGACTAGGTCCAGAAGTGCTCCTCAGTGGTTCCTTCTTTTTTTATGGAAACGAGGAAGAGTAAACCTGAGGTTACCACTCCACAACACAGACTACCATACCACATAATTACTCTCCATAGCACATAATCCCACTCTACATAATTCCTATACACTAAATACAACATACTTTCTATCACTATAATTTCCCTGCACAACATACCACATAATTTCACTACACACAACGAACATCCACTCCACTCCAAAAAACATTAGTAAAAAACCTTTACATTTACAACGCCAATAGCTCTAACTCTCGCAAATGCAAGACCTATTACATGGCAAATGCTTCTTTAACTAGTAGTCGAGTTTGAAGAGTGGTGAAGAAAGGGGGCCTCTGACCAGCGCTCAGGAATTCCTCTGCATAGGACTTATAGGAGGTACCAGGAGGGCTTCATGGCCCCCAAAGTCCCCCAGGAGTAAAGTGGACATCCTTAGTGTGCTAGGAGGCACATTTGCAGAGTGGTAAAGAAAGGGGGGCATAGCCTCCGAAGACCTCTTAGCAATCATACTGTGTGAGACTTACTGGAGGTAACAGGATGGGTAGTTGGCCCCCAAGGAGATCCTTGGGGGCCAACTACACCTCCTATTACCTCCAGTAAGTCCCACACAGCAGGATTGCTAAGTTCTCATAGCCGGCCACGCCCTTTTTGCCCACCACTCTGCAAACGCGCTCCCTGGCGCGCTCTTGGATGGGGATTGAAGTCCCTTTGCTGCTGGTGGTTCTTAGGGGCCAACTAGCCTACATGTTACCTCCAATAAGCCCCACACAGTGGGATTGCTGAGAGGTGGACACAGGCCACACCCCCTTTCTCCACCACTCTGCAAATGCACCTCCTGGCTCGCTCATGGTTGGGGGATGAAGTCCCCTTGCCTCCTGAGGTTCCCTGGGGGACAACTAGCTCTCCTGTTGCCTCTAGTAAGCCCCACACACCTGGATTGCCGAGAGTGGTCAGAGGTCACATTCCCTTTTTACACCACTCTGCAAACACACCTCCTGGCCCACTGCTGCTTGGGGGTTGAAGTCCACTTTATTCCTGAAGTCCTCAACACACATTAGGACCTCATCGCCCCACCAGCAGTGCGCCAAGAGACTCATTTGCAGAGTGTTGTAAAAAGGAGCATGCCCTCAGACCACCTCTCAGCAATCCCACTGTGTGGTGCTTACTGGGGGTACCTGGTGGGCTAGTTGGCCCCTAAGAACCCTCACCAGTGAAGTGGACTTCATCCCCCTACCCAGAGCGTGGCAGGAGGCGCGTTTGCAGAGTGGTGCAGGGAGGGGGGCCTCCGGCGAGTTGCCGGTTTCTTTTTAAAAATTTTATTTTAGGAAAGGGGGCTGTGTGGCCCACTTCCCTTGACCCTTTTGGGCCCAAGGGACCCCATCCCCTGGGGTCTGAGCCATTTAAAAAATATATTTATATATTGAAACAGTAGGGGGGCACCCGGCTTCCCTCCCGAGGCCGATTTTTTTATGGAAAGGGGGCCGCATGGCCTTCCTTCCCAGGGCCATTTTTGGCCCTGAGAGCCCCATACCCCAGGGCCTGCCCTGCCTTTTTAAAAAAAAATTGGAGGGGGCTACGTGACCCCCCTCCTGAGGCCAATTTTGGCCCCGGGGACCCCATCCCTAGGGGCCGGGCCTTATGGTTTTTAAAAAATAAAATAATAAAATAAAAAGGGAGGGGGGGCTGAGTGGCCCCCCTCCCAGGCCATTTTTGGCCCTGGGGACCCCATCCCCTGGGGCATGGCCATAATGTTGGGGACCGCGGGGGAGCCCAAATGCCACTGTGGTCCCTGCCGGCTCCCCGCCTCCAGCTCCCTTTGCCCAAAAGCAATACTGCTTCGCTTCATGGAAGCGAAAGCAGTTTTCCTGCTCTCGCTTCCATGAAGCGACGCAGAAGTTTGCTATGGCAGGGCGGGAGCAGTGCTCAAGCCTTGCCATAGCAAACTGCAATGTCCCGGGGGTGGGCACCCCGCAACATTGCTAGAGCCGGCCCTGGGGGGTGCCGGTCCCCAGGGCCATGGAGGGCTCCATGAGGGGGGCCCGCCGGCCCCCCTCCCATCTTCTGTGCAGCCCCAGGAGGTGGTGGTCCCTGAGGCCGCAACAGACCCCAGTATTTTAATTAATGAATGCCCCGGGGAGGTGGTGGTACCAGGGGCAGTGTGGGAGGGGGCAGGAGCCACCCCACACTTCATTTAAAAAATTGAAGACCCGGGGAGGTGGTGGTCTCTGGGGCTTGGGGGGGCACTCATAATTAATGAATGCCCCGGGGATGTGGTGGTCCCTGGGGCAGCGTGGGGGGCAGGAGCACCCTACGCTTTTTTTAATAAAAAGCCCCGGGGAAGTGGCAATTCCCAGGGCTGTGGGGGGGCCACGTGCCCCTGCAGATCATTAAAATTGCCCCTGGAACATGGCGGTCCCCGGGGCAGCAGGGGTCCCACAGGGCCCCGCATCACATTTTGGCAATGCCACCGGGACCTGGCCCACCTGGGGGCTTAATTAAATGAAGCGCGAGAGACCGCACTTAATTTTTTTTTTTTCAGCAGGAATTGCGGACCCTTCGCAAATCCCACTGAAAATATTTTTAAAAAAATGCTTTTTTTGGCCCTCAGGCCTAGAGGGTCAGGGTGTTCCTACCCTGCCCTCTTTTCTTGTTTTTTAACCATTTTTATTGTGACTCAGTTCAACCGACTCACAAGATGGCTGCCAACACTTCCTGGTTTGAAGTGTTGGCAGCCAATCAGAGTCAAGCTCAAGATCGGGAGGGTTCGCGGATCCACCACGGTCACCAGATACTAATATTTCTAAATATATGAATTTCTCAGCAACTACTGAACGGATGTACACCATTTAACAAAAAGAGTGCACTCTGGACCAAGAGCTACCTTTCTGCCAAATTTGGTGTAATTCCATTCATCTGTTCGGGCTGTAGCTGCGACAAAAGTTTCCTATAGAGATTAACATGGAGAAAACGCGTTTTGGGACCCCCTTTTTTCTCAGCCCCTGCTTGACCAATCACCCCAAAACTTTCAAGACAGGAGCTGACCGGAGCGACTCATTAGTTTTGAAAAATTTGCAAAGATTTGTCAAATGGCGCCAAAGATAGTGGCAAATCAAAAATCGCTTTTCCTATGGAAACTAGGTCCTAACTATAACTACCTACTGGCGACCGCCGGTAGGTAATTTATATATATATTTTTTAAATCCCACTAGAACTTTTAGAGCTGCAGTGGCTAGCCTAGGTGCCGACAGTGAGGGATCCTCATACGTAGGCTGGATACATCCCTGTAGGGGAATGCATATACTGTAGGGATCTGTGTGCAATCTCATGGCAATCAGGCTAGGGCTAATCCTGCTTTTCATCCCACCCAACTCAACAGCCACAGCACCATAAATACGAGAGAGCGGTTGAGTCCCTCAGACCTGGTAAGGGTTGTCTTAAACCCTGAAACTTGCTGCTAAATTCTGAGCTCTTTCAGAACGGTTGGTAGGGAGACAACCGGGCCTATCATTGAAAGTTGTATATCGACCACAAACATGGAGAGCTTAAACTTGCCTCCCACTAATCTGATACCTTTTTATGCGTTTGTCCTGATTGCCTGTGCTGACTGTTCCAGTGTAAAGATTGCCTGTCAGTCTGCTAGAAATGACGCCTGTTTGGTCAGGGAGAACGTCTGATGACATAAACTCCAGTAGTCTGAATGTGAGGATTTTGTTAATATTTTGGCATCCTTATTGACTAGTGAAGATTGGCCTATGAGAGGCACAATCTGTGGCTTCGAGCATGAGACCTAGATCATTTGCTTGATGCAAACCATGCAGTGACAAAATATCTGCATCAATTTTTCCCTGTCGGACTAGTACCATAGCGTGAATTCGGCCAAATGCATTGAAGCGCTTCACATAAATTCTGGTTACCACAAGGCAGACGACACCAAGCAATGAATGATACGAGCGCCACTATGCAAACAAAGGGACCCCAAATCCCCCTCACCTCCATAGCCCAATGTGCCCACCGTAGCCACCACCGAGTGCAGGAATCTCTACATTGCACTCGGGTCAGGCGAGAAACGGCTCTCAAGCCTGTGCGGTTCACTGAGGCACTTTTTGAACCATGGCTGCAGAGCTGGAAGCGGAGCGTGCTGGCGGTAATCCTGGTCGGCCTGAAGGAACCTGAAACTAAGAAACACGAAACATGTGGGTGATGCTCTAGGTTCCCTGCACATGAGGGAGGGAGGAGGTCTCCTTTGCAAGGCGGCGGGTGGGAAAAGAAACCCGCTTGCCACCTCACAGCACCTTTTATGGGCGAGGCTGACATAATTGCTGGAGTTGTATATCAATGGGGTAACCTGTAAGACCACTGGACTCGGGTAAAGGACAGTACATAAAGAGAGCGTCACAGTGGAAATTAGTCTGACAACATAACTATAAGATTTAATCATATATAACTAAATGAAAATCATACACCACATTAGAATAAGGCCAAGAATGGCTATAAATTTTATTCTATCAGATCTGGGAACAAATCCAAAAGGTAAAACACAATCTGTAGAACAGTATCAATAACAATATCAATCGAACAATTGAAAGGTGCATTGGCAAGGGATGATAGTGCGTGAGGGGTTAGTGAAAGTGAACATAGGGGAAAGGTAGTGAGCATATATACATCAAAAAGCAGAGTTTGAAACCTATCCGGCCAGACGACTGGCATCCATATAAATGATAAATCATAACACACACAAAGGAGGATGCAGATATCTAATCTCTTTCATCCATGTTTGATAAGAACAAAAAAAGTCAACGTTTCGACCCCTATAAAATACAGATAAGTTGATGCCGGATAGGTTTCAAACTCTGCTTTTTTATATATATATGCTCACTACCTTTCCCCTATGTTCACTTTCACTAACCCCTCACGCACTATCATCCCTTGCCAATGCACCTTTCAATTGTTCGATTGATATTGTTATTGATACTGTTCTACAGATTGTGTTTTACCTTTTGGATTTGTTCCCAGATCTGATAGAATAAAATTTATAGCCATTCTTGGCCTTATTCTAATGTGGTGTATGATTTTCATTTAGTGACATAATTGCTGGGACAGCCCCGGAAGCACTCCAGCTTTATAGTTAGTTTGGTTCTCATGTAGTAAAAAGATTTCTTTTTATGTGTTATTAGTAATTGTTGGGGTATATTTGAATCTCCATATTATTTAAGATGTTCCTAGTGTTTCTCTGGTTGTTCAACATATTCTAGCAATTTATCATATTAGGGTTGGTATAGTAGAGAGTTGGCCTGCTGTTTGTTTCGGAGCATGTGGTAGAATATTTTTTAGCATTGTTTCTGTTGGTTCTCGTGAGCTCATACTGGCTTCTTGTACATCCTGTAAAATATTTTTGACTTCTATTTCAGTAAACATAGGAGACTGTTCTGTTCCCTAATGCTTTCAACTATTTCATTTTTAGTGGTTTCTTTGCCATAGCATGAGTTTGCAAAATGTATGCTGCATTTGCATTATTTTTCCCTCTGGTGGCACTCTGCTTATAATAAGTATATCATTTAAAATTTAATTACAGCTTCCCTTTTGGGATCTGATTTATTTTTCTGGTTCCAACATTTTATCTGTGGGCATTAAAATATAGAAAATATATATACATTTTATTAAATAACAATAGGCGATGTTATATTAATTTTAACATTTTTGGAATTGGAGGTGCACATTTTAGCTTACATTCTTGATGCTGCCTTTACGTTGTTTTAGTTAGAATTTTGCTTTGCAGGTCTGTTTGGTGCTGTGCTTGAGACAATTTTTGTTGTTGCAGTCTGTTCAGAGGAACAATTGGTTAGTTCTGTTGGCTTATTTTTTTAATCTAAAATTTCGTTGGGGTTGCTGATTTATTTCATTGTTTTAATCTGTTAAAGCACTTGTTCCTTTTTATGTTAGTTTTGTGCTTTGTTTACTATACTTACTTTTAAGGTGGTCTTTTCTGAATTTGAATTGAATTGGGCTCTTTCTTTATTTTATTTTCCTTTTTAGCGTTTTTTCCTTCTTGAAGGGGAATTTGGAAAATAAGCATCTAGCATAGCTTTCATTATCTGAAAATACTTATAGTTATGTATTACTGTTGTTAGCCATCATTGTTTGTAAAACTCACTTTGTTTGTAGTGTTTTGTAGTTCCTTGAAGTGTTGCAGTCTTTTTTCTTAGCTTTCCAATCTTGCAGAGTGAAGCCATTCCTTTTTTAGGAGACATTTCATTGTGCACGTTCTTGGACTTTTTATACTGTATTTCTGTTTGTTAACTGTTTAAAGTTTAAATTGATTGATTGTTTGGAGGCTAGATTGAGTTTGTTTTTTTTGCACCATTTATGATAAATACCTAATTAGTGTTTTCGTTATTCATTCAATGCATATTCATTTTATGTTGACTCATTTTTACATGTCTGTAGAAATGTAAAGTAATATCGTGTTTTATTTAGAACTATGTCGGATATTCTCAAGAACGTGTGATAATTATCGCAAAATTAGCTTAACGCAACTTTGCACATCGCAGTCCATCGCGGGAAAATAACACTGTGTTAACTTTGTATTCTCAACCCGGCGGCACCATGCAATAGTCTCACGATAACGCGCCAAATGAACGCGTTAAAATCAACGCGACGCCGAAAAAAATGCAAAACACGAACGCAAAAAAGTTGCGATGCCCCAAATCGCGATACAAAAATCAGCGATATCCAGCAACAGGCCTGCAATTCCCACGCGTCATGCGGGAAAATGCACTATAAAAGCAGAAAAAAAAAAATAATAAACTGCGTAGAACCATGGATGCACCCGGACCAAGTGCAGAGGACAACGCGAACCCAACAAGCCCCGCAGACGACCAGCAAGGAACCTCGGGTCGGGGAAGGGCAAGGAGAAGAGGAAGAGGAAGACGGGGTTCAGTCCACAGGAAAACAGGATCATCGTCACGGAGGTGATAGAACACTACCAACAACTGTTCGTCACCTCCACTGTGTCATTGGCAACACAAACGGAAATATGGCAGTCGATCGTGAACAACGTGAATGCAGTCGGAGTGTTGAGGAGGTCAATGGAGGAGGTCAAGAGGCGCTGGCATGATGTGAATAGCCAAACCAAGCAGAAACGCACTGCCAACCGGAAGGCAGCAACGGCGACTGGAGGTGGGAGTCCTGCGCCACAGGAGGAGCTGGATGAGCTGGAGGAAATGGTGGCCAGAGTCATCAGTGTGAAGACGGTGCAAGAAGTTGGGGTCCGGACACAGCTCGATATGACCTGACCCAACAGCAACAGGGTGAGTAACGACCAGGGACTGGGGGGACGGGAGGAGATGGGCACAATGGCACAGATGCACAATTATTTGTAGCACACTGCACACCCACAATGATTTTGGAACATGTACCTGATACCCTTGGCACACTGCAGCACACATAGAAACACCAAGTAGGCCCCCGTCCACTATGTGCACAAAGGGGACCCCCCTCCCTATCACCAATCTCACAACCTACCCATGCACATGTGCTGAATCCAGCAAAGCAGCGGCTCTGTGAGTTACACTGACAATGAAAGTGACACTGCATGACAAATAGCATGGCTGCAGTCAAAATACATGACATGGTGCACGACATGACACTGAGGTGACCCGGTGTGGATCACATCCTCAAAGGAGCAGGTCACACTCTGACACATCCACGTGCACATACAACCCCTGATGTCAACAACACATCTGCAGACAAACAATGCACAAGAGTACAAAAACAGTCCAAGAGCACAAATGACCCAAGTCGCCAACATCTCAGTGCCTTAAAAGCACACAAGTCAAAGGCACACCGCCTCAAAGGGATAAGGGGCCGCTAAATCAGAGTTGCAGGGGCAACTCTCCCACAATGCAGCACACACATAGCAATCACAGCACATCAACATTGACGACAATGTGGTACAAAGTGCAACACTTTCACTACAGAACAGAGGACACAACTGGTGCCGCTTGTGCGTAGAAACTGGCCAATCACATCTGGCATAGCAGGAAACTGTGAGATGATCATGTACGAGTACAACCTCACATCCGTCATGTAGTCGAAATGTCCACTGTCTCCCATCAAATAGCCAGCTCATCCAAAACAGTCACAATGTACATTGTCATGCAGTCTGTATGTAAACATGTACAGTGCGTCAACATACATGGAACACACTGTTCACCTGCAACTCCCCTTTACATTGCAGAGGGACAATCAACACCTCCTGCAGAGCAGACCAGACATCTCTTCAGTGATGATGAGGAGGACCCCCTGGCCATCAGCTCCGACACCCTCCAACGGCTCGTGGACAGCCTCCGCACCCCACCTCCAGGAGCAGGGCAGCCAGCTGCATCGAGGTGACCCCAACCCCTGCACAGCCCACACAGCAGGAAGCACCCACCACCACGGCAGGCTCCCAGCACCTCACGGAAAGACACATGGCATTCCAACGCCGTGTGTCAGACTGCCAGAGGGGGCTGGCTGAACAGGTGCGGGTGGGTTTTGACCTCATCGCAGC
This sequence comes from Calotriton arnoldi, assembly GCA_963921515.1. Taxonomy (NCBI): domain Eukaryota; kingdom Metazoa; phylum Chordata; class Amphibia; order Caudata; family Salamandridae; genus Calotriton; species Calotriton arnoldi. The sequence goes on along the minus strand of CAWUFW010007745.1, from coordinate 475,374 downwards.
CAAACATGATGCCATACGTGGGTGTATGAGTCCCATCAGGGACCACTTACAGTCCCTAATGGACACCCACAGTCCGTTCCATGCTCTACAACAATCCTTGGCTGACCTCGCTGGAGCCATTACTCGGATACAAGAACTGTCTAGTCAGACAGGCTCCAGCGATGACAGCACAGAGTTGGCACAGATGCGGAGGACAATGGAGAACATGGAGCGGATGCAGGCTGGAAGGATGGCTGCCACGGCTGTACACCAGCGAGATGTAGCTGGGATCTTCCATGCCCTGCAGAACCTCATCTTGCCATTGCTGCCACAGAGCCTGTCCCAGATGACTGCTGCAGGAACTTCGACACACACATCTCCGCCCCCTGATGTGTCAGTGGCACACAGTGATGCAGCCATACCACCTCTGCCACCCGATGTGTCAGTGGCACACAGTGATGCAGCCATACCACCTCTAACAATTGATGTGTCAGTGGCACACAGTGATGCAGCCATAACACCTCCGCCACCTGGTGTGTCAGTAGCACACAGTGATGCAGCCATAACAACACCACACACACCTGACACACCTGACACAGACGACATATCAGAGGACTAAGATGTGGATGGCAATGACTCTGTGTGAGAGAGGAGGTTGTAGCATTCATCCCCGCCATATGGCCTGTTCCTGCTTGGTTCAGCCCTCTGCATCATGCCTGGGAACAATACCTTCCACTGTCCCCCGAAACACTCTGCGACATTCACCTGGACCCCGACATGGACTGCCATACCTGCTCTGGTTACCAATGACACAGCAATCAGGCTGCGGACTGAACTCTTCCTTTTCCGATTAAATTGTCATTCCCCAAAGGACTCTGGTTGGCCCTCCACTGGGCAACCATGTGATGTGGGTTTTGCATGGCCATGTACTGCTTCAGCTCTGACACTCCACAGAATGTGAATAAAACATTCCAAATCACACAGATGTGTCATGTCTATGTTCAATCAAGTATATAAGTATGGATGAATGTAGGGACATTGATTGCACAAAAAGGTACTGTAGGAAGGTGGAATCTGACTATATGGTTGCCCCCACTTTTTTTATGGTGTTTTGCTGGTTTATGACTTAGTTGGACTGGGACCCTGCTATTCAGGGCCCCAGTCTATCTGCTCTCTCTAAACGACATGGAGTGCACTCTAGGTGCACTAGTGATTGGATACTGTGGTGCCTTATGAGTCCCTAGTATATGGTACCTTAGGTGCCAAGGGCATAGGTACTTCACAGGCCTACCAGGGGCTGCAGCATGTGTTATGCCACCCCTGGGAAGCAGTCTAAATCTGACACCACAGGCCTGCTACTGCAGCCTGGGTGAGGTGGTGCTAGCACCCCTCACTGAGATATAGGTTTCCTATATCTCTCCTGCACACACATATAAACCTATCAGTCACCCCTAAGGCAGGCCCTATCAATCCTGAGGGCAGGGTGCTTGGCTTCTATGTGAGGGGGTGCCTCTGCAGCTCTCAGAGTCTATTCTCTGGTGCTGTTTGTGGATGCGGTTAAACCATATACTATTTAAGTGCATTATATCCTCGCGGTAAATGCTAACTTTGGAATGGCTGCATCAAAACATGTCGTGTTTGGTGTCAAACATCTTGGAATACTACCCCCCGCCAATCTTGGCGGCGGGGGTAGCATTCCACCCTTCTAGAGGGATAAGACATGTACCTGCTGTGGAAACGCGGTAGAATCCTAAAGAGCCCTGGCATCACAAAATGGATGCCACCAGTCACAGACACTGGGCTGCCCTCCTGCTGATGACCGAAACTCGCAGTGGAGGAAGCCCAACAATAGGCATCCTGTCACAGGGAGGTGTAACCACCTTCCAGACAGGGTTTAGTGTATTGGGGCTGGGTGGATGCACTCTTAGAGTGCTTTGAAGTCCTGCACTGGGGGAGCAGAAGGCTCCTCTGTGCATATGCCAGTTCAAACCAGCTCAGGGGCTACCTGCCCCTGCTCTGGCGCGAAACTGGACAAAGGGAAGTGGGTGTAGCCACCCCTCCCTTGACCCTCCCATAGGTGGGGTCATAGAGCTAGTCCATCCCCTCTTTTTAGTATAAGAGGGGGAACCTTGCCATTGCAAAGCAGATAACCCCTGGACGACGCTCTACAGAAGAATCCTGGCCCTTCGACGTTCCACTACCTTTGGAAGACAGAAGAATCTCCCTCGGAGTCAAGGAGTGACTCCCTGCTTGGCAGGCACCAAAAACGACAACGACGGTCGCAAACTACGCCGCTCCCGCCGGAGTCCGAAGTCCCTGCAGCCCAAGAAGTGGATTTCCTGACCTCTCCCAGGCCATCGTGAGTCCCCAGCGAAGCTGAGGCAAGTGGACCCCCGAGTAACGAGGAACCGCGACCCCTGGGTACCGTGCACTATTGTCGAGTGCAACCCCTTCACAACGTTCTACGAACTTGTGCTTTGGACCACGTGTGGTCCCGACCTCCAGCAGGAATCCCTCCGAAGATCAGAGGCCTACACCGTCCCGAGTGACCGTGGGCCCCTGTTGAGTGATTCCGCCCGAGGTGTCTTTGCGATCCCTTGCCTGCTGGCTTGTGGGTCCCCAAAAGACTTCTTAAAGAAACCAAAGGGCTCCCCTGGTTGCTCCAGGCCTGCCCTAACTTACCCTCGCTGGGTGAGTTCCACAGACCTTGCTGGTCTGCGCCATCGACTTTTCTTCATCTCCCCGAGACTTGCTGCTGCCAAGGCTTGTTGGCTCCTATCGAGTTGCCGATACCGCAGTCAGCTGCAGACGTCGAGGGACACACCGAATCCAGCTCCTGGTCGTCGACGACGCCTCCTGGACCACGTGGCTGAAGAGTCAAGGCACCCGCAACCGACCTGAAGCGACCGACGACGGTGGGCATCCATCTTCCTTGCCCCGGGTCACTGCCAAGTGACTTTGAACACTGTCCCCTCTGCTTTCAGGTCATCCTTCTTCAGAATCCAGGCTTGGATTCCACCGGACACTTCTTCAGCTCCCGCAAGCAGCAAGTCTTCTTTGTTCGCCATTGAAAACGACGCCCCGACCCGACACCAAAGGACACCTGTGCACCCGGCTTCCCTGGGTGAGGTAACTCCAGCACTACGGTGCTCCTGTGGGTGTGGGCCCTAGAACTACTTACCCTGTAAGTGACTTGCTTGTAGGTTCTCCCGAAGTATCCTAAAACTCTTTATTTCCAACCGCGACTTGCCCCATTGAAGTTAACGGCGATTCGCGCCTGTGTATCCACACTGCACGCGTCCCCCGTGGGTCCTTTACTTACCTGCCTTGGGTGGTTTCGTGAGGCCCCAGCACTTCTGAAGGCCCTAGGCCTTGTCTCCTTGCAAGTCGTTGTTTCTAAGTCTCTTACTTAGTATATGGTCTGGTACGCCCCTAGGGCCCCAGCCATATCTTGTGCTTAACTTATTGTGAAACGTTGATTTGTGCATATGTTTGTCTTCTAATCTCATAAAGAGATTAGTAGAGAGTTATTTAGAAATAAATACATATATATTTGATATATATACCTGTGTGGTGTCTTTTCATTTGGTGATTCAAGAGATTATATGGTAAAACAAGCTGCTTTACATTCCTCCGAGACTTAGCCTGAAGGCTGCTCTCCACAGCTACCACTAGGATAGCTTTCTTTAAAAGGTTGTCTTAAACCTATCTACCATAAGAGTCGATTTGCCCTGGTGCAAGGTGTCCACTTTAATTAGTGAACAGCATATACCAGGCCAACTTCTCACATTGGTGGGCAGCGTGTGGGATTCCAGCTTGCCATTGTTTTACCAGAAAATCTCTATTTGAATTACTAACTGAAAACCATTATAGGTACTCAAGGTACATATAAAATCAAGCTTAGTATCAATAAGTTCTACTGAACTTAGAGCTGTGTGCCAAGGGATAGCACACCCTTTCCACAGCTCAAGCTAGGATCAGTAGGCCACAAACTAGTGTAGGTAGTACAACACTGCACAACACTAGAATGTCCTTAAGGGGTGGACCCAGTGGATCCACTCAGCCTCAGTATAAGGACATGGCTTTCTCTGACTTGAGAGCCATGTGTGTTGACAGACACCTGAGGCTAGGACAGAGTCCCTCAACACTCCACCTGATAGATCTGCTGACAGCAGATGACCTTAGATTGGCTCTAGGAGCTAAAGGGTTTGAATCAGTGGGTGGGTCAGTCATAGTATCTGGGTCAGATGATGAAAATCAGAATGACCAAGACTCTGTGATTGAAGGGCCAGGCTCCAAGGGGCCTGAAAAGGACAGAGGAATTCTCCATAAGAGAACTGACAGAGTGGATGAGAGGCACAGATCCCCTTCCAGGGAATCTGAGCACTCTTATCACTCTGGCAGAGAATTTGTCCAAGAGAGGAGCTCATACTTTAACTTAAGAGAGACCTCCTCTGAGAGAAGGTGCAAACTGCTCCAGTATGAGGAAGCCAAAGTGGCCCTCAGAACCAAGCAGTTGGCACTGGATAGAGAAGCCCTGGAGATCCAGAGAGCTTCCAGAAGGGAGGGTTTAGAACCCCCTGGTGGCAGCAACAGTGTCCCTAGAGGCAGAGAATATGTCCCTGACCATAGGAACCTGAGCAAGGTTGTTCCTCCCTACCAGAGTGGGGATGATATCCACAAATGGATAACTGCTATGGAGAGGGCCTGTAGAGTACAGCAGGTCCCCCAAAAGCAGTGGGCAGCAATCTTGTGGCTCTCCTTTTCAGATAAAGGAAGAGACAAGCTCCTCACTGTTAGAGAGGAGGATGCTGATGATTATGAGGTCCTGAAGAGTGCACTGATAGATGGGTTTGGCTTAACCACTGAAGAGTACAGGTTGAAGTTCAGAGATACCCAGAAGGCACAGACTCAGGACTGGACAGACTTTGTAGATTGTGCATCCAAGGCTCTGGAGGGTTGGCTGGTTGGCAGTAGGGTTACTGATTTCAAAGGATTTTATAATCTAATGATGAGAGAACAGATCCTTAATAATTGTCAAAACCAGCTTTTACACCAGTACCTGGTGGACTCTGATCTGACCTCTCCCCAAGAATTGGGAAAGAAGGCAGACAAATGGGTCAGAACCAGGGTAAGGCCTAAGAATCAGGGTGGTGACCACAAGAAAGATTCTACCAAGTCCCAAGAGAAAGGTGGGGATAAATCTAAGGATAAGTCCACTACAGGGCCCCAAAATTCCTCTTCTGGGGGTGGGTCCCAAACTCCTTCCTCTCCTGAAAAGAAACCATATTGCCATGTCTGTAAAAAGCCTGGGCACTGGAAAACTGATCCCAGTTGCCCCAGGATTGGCAATAAAGAAAATGTTCCTCCCACAACTACTACCACCCCTCCTGGTACTACCAATAGTAATCCTCCAGTTGGGAGTAGTGCACCCAAAAGTTAGGTGCTTTTGCAAGAGGAACAGAGGTGGGCCCTAGTTTAGACAGGGACCCCTCAACAGACTCCTCTGACTCTGATGGTGGTATAGGATTTGCCACCTTTACCATGGGTCCCATAGCATTGGGCAGGTACAGACTGGAGCCAATAATTAATGGTCAGAAAGCTGTGGCATTTAGGGACACAGGGGCTAGTGTCACCATGGTGGCAGGGAAACTAGTCCCCCTCACCAGCTTTTACCTGAGTTTAAATACCAGGTGACCAACATTGATGGTGTCAGAACAGATCACCCCATGGCCATAGTCAATCTCAGCTGGGAGGGAGTCACAGGCCCAAAGAGAGTGGCAGTGTCCCCAACCTTACCTGTAGATTGCCTGATGGGCAATGATCTGGAAATTTCAGCCTGGGCTGAAATTGAACACCAAACCCATCTGAAGATGTTGGGTGTCCCTGTAGAGGTTAGTGGGGCTGTGATGGCCACAGCCCCAGCCCAAGATTTTGGAGAGATGGAGCCTGGAAGAATGGCCCACTCTCCCCCAGAAGAGAGCACAAGGGTTGAAGAAAAGTCTTCTTCCCTCCAGACAGTAGGTAAGGGTCAGCCTCCTCAGGGAACTGACCCTACCCCTAGTGAAGGAACTGCCACAGAGGTAGTCAGGCCTGGCCTGGCCACCCCCTGATGGCAGAGGACCCTTACAAGGTGGTACCCAGTCTGGAGCAGGTAACCTGCCCCTCTCTACCCTGCCTCAGTCAGCCCAGGGCTGCAGAGGTCAGGGAGGTCAGTGGACCCCCAGGGCCCCCTGTCCAGAGGAACCCCCATCAGCAGATTAGGGGAACCCAGGCTAGTAGCCCTAGCCAGGTAGAAATTCCTCAACCCACTGAGGGATCCCCCATACCTTTATGTAGGGACCTCCCCCAGAAGGACTCTGTTAGGCAAGGGCAAACCTGGGACCAAAAGGTTCCAAACATGCCATGTCCCTCCAGTGTTCCACCCAAAGGGACCCAACCCCCGGCTGTAGGCAGTCAAAGGTTGACCCTTAGAGCAGAGTACCACTCAGTCATGGAAAGACAGGCATACATGGTGACCAGTGAGCTGAGAAAGCTGAGGCCAACATTCCTAGGGCCACACTTCCCTACTCAGACACCTCACCAGCCTGGTACTTTACCAAAGCACACCACAGGTAGTGATTCCCCATGGTGGAGACCCTCTCATACCCTTAGGGTGAGGGATTGCTTAGTGGACCATAAGACAGGGGGCAACCATGCTAGTGCAGGTGCTTCCTTATATGGCCACTTAGTCAATAAAGGCTCAACTGGCCAAGGTTAGCCTTATCTCCTTTCGTTTGGGGGGGTTATGTAGGAAGGTGGAATCTGACTATATGGTTGCCCCCACTTTTTTTATGGTGTTTTGCTGGTTTATGACTTAGTTGGACTGGGACCCTGCTATTCAGGGCCCCAGTCTATCTGCTCTCTCTAAACGACATGGAGTGCACTCTAGGTGCACTAGTGATTGGATACTGTGGTGCCTTATGAGTCCCTAGTATATGGTACCTTAGGTGCCAAGGGCATAGGTACTTCACAGGCCTACCAGGGGCTGCAGCATGTGTTATGCCACCCCTGGGAAGCAGTCTAAATCTGACACCACAGGCCTGCTACTGCAGCTTGGGTGAGGTGGTGCTAGCACCCCTCACTGAGATATAGGTTTCCTATATCTCTCCTGCACACACATATAAACCTATCAGTCACCCCTAAGGCAGGCCCTATCAATCCTGAGGGCAGGGTGCTTGGCTTCTATGTGAGGGGGTGCCTCTGCCTGAGCAGGGCCCCTCTGCAGCTCTCAGAGTCTATTCTCTGGTGCTGTTTGTGGATGCGGTTAAACCATATACTATTTAAGTGCATTATATCCTCGCGGTAAATGCTAACTTTGGAATGGCTGCATCAAAACATGTCGTGTTTGGTGTCAAACATCTTGGAATACTACCCCCCGCCAATCTTGGCGGCGGGGGTAGCATTCCACCCTTCTAGAGGGATAAGACATGTACCTGCTGTGGAAACGCGGTAGAATCCTAAAGAGCCCTGGCATCACAAAATGGATGCCACCAGTCACAGACACTGGGCTGCCCTCCTGCTGATGACCGAAACTCGCAGTGGAGGAAGCCCAACAATAGGCATCCTGTCACAGGGAGGTGTAACCACCTTCCAGACAGGGTTTAGTGTATTGGGGCTGGGTGGATGCACTCTTAGAGTGCTTTGAAGTCCTGCACTGGGGAGCAGAAGGCTCCTCTGTGCATATGCCAGTTCAAACCAGCTCAGGGGCTACCTGCCCCTGCTCTGGCGCGAAACTGGACAAAGGGAAGTGGGTGTAGCCACCCCTCCCTTGACCCTCCCATAGGTGGGGTCATAGAGCTAGTCCATCCCCTCTTTTTAGTATAAGAGGGGAACCTTGCCATTGCAAAGCAGATAACCCCTGGACGACGCTCTACAGAAGAATCCTGGCCCTTCGACGTTCCACTACCTTTGGAAGACAGAAGAATCTCCTTGGAGTCAAGGAGTGACTCCCCTGCTTGGCAGGCACCAAAAACGACAACGACGGTCGCAAACTACGCCGCTCCCGCCGGAGTCCGAAGTCCCTGCAGCCCAAGAAGTGGATTTCCTGACCTCTCCCAGGCCATCGTGAGTCCCCAGCGAAGCTGAGGCAAGTGGACCCCCGAGTAACGAGGAACCGCGACCCCTGGGTACCGTGCACTATTGTCGAGTGCAACCCCTTCACAACGTTCTACGAACTTGTGCTTTGGACCACGTGTGGTCCCGACCTCCAGCAGGAATCCCTCCGAAGATCAGAGGCCTACACCGTCCCGAGTGACCGTGGGCCCCTGTTGAGTGATTCCGCCCGAGGTGTCTTTGCGATCCCTTGCCTGCTGGCTTGTGGGTCCCCAAAAGACTTCTTAAAGAAACCAAAGGGCTCCCCTGGTTGCTCCAGGCCTGCCCTAACTTACCCTTGCTGGGTGAGTTCCACAGACCTTGCTGGTCTGCGCCATCGACTTTCTTCATCTCCCCGAGACTTGCTGCTGCCAAGGCTTGTTGGCTCCTATCGAGTTGCCGACACCGCAGTCAGCTGCAGACGTCGAGGGACACACCGAATCCAGCTCCTGGTCGTCGTCGACGCCTCCTGGACCACGTGGCTGAAGAGTCAAGGCACCCGCAACCGACCTGAAGCGACCGACGACGGTGGGCATCCATCTTCCTTGCCCCGGGTCACTGCCAAGTGACTTTGAACACTGTCCCCTCTGCTTTCAGGTCATCCTTCTTCAGAATCCAGGCTTGGATTCCACCGGACACTTCTTCAGCTCCCGCAAGCAGCAAGTCTTCTTTGTTCGCCATTGAAAACGACGCCGCGACCCGACACCAAAGGACACCTGTGCACCCGGCTTCCCTGGGTGAGGTAACTCCAGCACTACGGTGCTCCTGTGGGTGTGGGCCCTAGAACTACTTACCCTGTAAGTGACTTGCTTGTAGGTTCTCCCGAAGTATCCTAAAACTCTTTATTTCCAACCGCGACTTGCCCCATTGAAGTTAACGGCGATTCGCGCCTGTGTATCCACACTGCACGCGTCCCCCGTGGGTCCTTTACTTACCTGCCTTGGGTGGTTTCGTGAGGCCCCAGCACTTCTGAAGGCCCTAGGCCTTGTCTCCTTGCAAGTCGTTGTTTCTAAGTCTCTTACTTAGTATATGGTCTGGTACGCCCCTAGGGCCCCAGCCATATCTTGTGCTTAACTTATTGTGAAACGTTGATTTGTGCATATGTTTGTCTTCTAATCTCATAAAGAGATTAGTAGAGAGTTATTTAGAAATAAATACATATATATTTGATATATATACCTGTGTGGTGTCTTTTCATTTGGTGATTCAAGAGATTATATGGTAAAACAAGCTGCTTTACATTCCTCCGAGACTTAGCCTGAAGGCTGCTCTCCACAGCTACCACTAGGATAGCTTTCTTTAAAAGGTTGTCTTAAACCTATCTACCATAAGAGTCGATTTGCCCTGGTGCAAGGTGTCCACTTTAATTAGTGAACAGCATATACCAGGCCAACTTCTCACAGGTACACCCTGGGAAATAACATCAATGCGCATGTTTGACCCTGACCCACATGGCCAATTAGATGACTGGGAAGGTGTGAACTAGCTGTGGCCTCATTGCTCATGAACAACAATCTCGCAACCCCCCAACGTAGCCCCACGTCCATGTTTTAAATGGGGCTGTGTGTAAAAATGTCTAATTCGGTAGCAGGCCTAAAGTAGTGTCCCCCATCACATGTGACAACAGAACATCTCTTCGCATACCTACTCACACTCAATTGTGTGGACACAGCCTGTTTTGATGGATCACATTGATCCACATGGCAAGAAGTTGGACACCATACTCACATTGCTGAAGACACGTAAGAGCACAGGTCTACCAGCAACTATCCCAACCACAATGTCTGGCTCACAGAGGGGGAGCTGGCAATAGGGACTCACCCGCAAGTGAAATGCATCAGTCAGTCCCTCCCTGTGTACGGACAATGCTCATTGAGGCACACGATTTGTCATTCTAATCAACACTCATCACAGTTGAACACTAGTGAAGTGGCGTAGACTTTATTAGCATGTGCATGTCAGTACGGGCAAGACAAGGGCCACAACATGCAGACCAATGCTTCAGACACTAACAGGCAGCATGGGAACATGTAGAGGTGCAAGAAATGGGGAGGCAAAAATGAACACCAATCATTACGGATGGCAACGGTCTCAGCCCACCATGCCTTGCTGGACGAGTCATGTGATGTTTGGCGTATGCTCATTGCCCCGTGTCAGGGGACACGATTCACAGCCCATGGGATCGGAATAGTGCTGTACCACTGGACTGCGCAGACTGTCTGCTCTGCTGACAGTGAGCAGGTGAAAGGGTCCAACAAGGTCACATGTAGTACTACATTGCAATGTGTGTACTCTCCCTCCAGCAGTATGTCAGATTTAGGAACCTTGCCAAGTGACGCTGTGCAGCTCCGCCCATGGGACTGCCTCTCCTTGCACAGGTGTGTGTCAACACGCGTAGGTGCACGCACATGCATTCTGAGTCCAGGCGAATGCAGCCATGTCCACTGTTGTGGTGGGATATGTGACCATTTCTCCAAGATGCAACAAGGTGTTGGGACCTGTGCTCTGGGTTACAAGCAGTTGTGGCTGCAGGAACGTAGTTACTTGTCCATGAATGTGAGCGCAGTTTCCTTGGCGATCAGTTCCAAGAGTACGTCGTTGTCGACTTCAACGAACATGAGGACGAGCCAATACACGGACAGATGTGCTCCGTCCACGCCGTTTCACCAATCCGCAACACAGCCCAATAGGGGAGCGCTTCGATGTGGTCACTGCACACGAGGAATTGTGCAATCTCCCATGCCCAACTGCCAGCACATACGCCAAATATCAAGGCATCCCATGAACAGGTATCACAGTTACACTCCTGGTCATGGGCCAACAGGGGGCGCACACACAAGTCATAATCCAGTTCAGCTACCGTTGTGTTGGATAGGCAGACATCCATGGGCCACTCGAATATGCATGATCGACAGTGAAACCAGGGCTGGACGCAGGTGACGTACGCAAGACGGAAGCTCAGACGGTAACTGATGCGCAACACTGCCAGTGGCAGTGCCCCCAACAAATGCAGCATACGTGCATGGTACAGTTCCACGTGACAGGGGTTGTGCATGTGCCCGGGATGTTCTGCCATTGCGTTGGTGGCTCTCGTAGAACCGGCACTCTTCTGACCGGCGGCAGTTATGTGGATGATATGCCACAGCTAGGAGCAATGAGTCGTATGTGTGTGCAACGTTTGGACGTATGGGTTGTTGTGTACGTAAGTGTCAAGGGCATTCCATGCAAGGGTACCTCGAGCAAGGACTTCTGTGTGTGGGGTGTGGATACGTTGGTCTTTCATTAGCGCTGTGCGTAGTGTGGGAGTCGTCATCATCTGCCATGGTATCTCTCTCAGGGGGTGCCTGCCGCATGCAAGACCAAGGTCGGAGGTGCAGATGTCCTTTCGCCTTATGTATTGAGACAAAGGAGCTTTCATCCCTAATGTAAGTCTGACTACTGCTTGCATTCCTGAAATGTGATGTGGCTTTCGCGCTGCATTTGGGGCTAGGCCTTAGGCTTATGGTGCACCAATAGTGATACACACACAACAGTTGGCATGTATGTGCCAAGAGCCTTCCTCTCACTGTTTCTCTCTCCCTCTCTTTCTCTCTTTCTCTCTCTCCCTCTCTTTCACTCTCTCTCTCTCTCCCTTTCTTTCTCTCTCTCTCTGTCCTTTGATGAGCGCATGACACACCTTCTTATCTTGAATTTTGTCGTGCAGGCTGTGACTTACAGATTGTCCAGAGAAGACCCGCCATGACTCTTCCAAATAGTTGTTTTAAGTTAAATTTGAATAAATTGATTTGTTTGGAAATTCAGAGATGAATGAATGATTCTCCTTTTTCGGACCACACATGAATGTTAATTGTTGTAATTGTGCGACATCAGGCGAATTGTTTTGTTCCTGATTTCGTAAAGTTGGTGTGAAATATCTTTGTCCGGGGGGGGAGGGGTTGATCGGGGTAGGGCCCCGGGGGGGGGGTCCTGGGGGTGGTGGCAGTGGGTGTTGTGGCCCTCTTGGGTGTCCGAGCTGCATGATCAGTAGCTCCATGGCATCTGTTGTTTTTCTGGTGTGGCTGTGTGCTGGGCTCCCATTTCTGGTGCAGGTTGTCGTCCGACTTAACACCAGGTAAGAGCAGGTGTTAAATCCCTGCTGCTAACACGCCTTATTGCCTGTTTAGTGATCTTATCGCCGATCTGGCTGGTCGTTGGGAATATTGCGAAGTGATGTTGTCGCAGCTTTTTGCACAGGAACGCCTACTCTACATCTCATTAGCGTTAGTTGCCGGTGTCATCCGTGGCGATGTTTTTTGCGGCTGCTATCGCAGGAAAACTGGCGATATCGGCTGTTATCACCAGCTTGTGAATGGAACGATAAATCTATCGCCACTTTGGCTGCGATAAAGTGCCGCTAACTCGGCAATAAGACCTTGAGAATATGCCCCTATGTTTACTTTCTGGTGTATGACTTTTTGGTTTTTACGGTTGTGATATTTCCTTAATTGTAATGTGAAGGCGATATTTATTATTTCTTTATTTTTGTTTATGTTATTGATGTTTTTGAGCTATTTTTTCCGTGATATTTTTGTCATTGACATTTGTGTGTTTTCCATTTATGTATAGGGTCATGATATTTACATTTTCAATATTTTCTGAGATATTTATTCATGTCAAAATTGTTTTTCTTGAAATAGAGTCATGCATTCGTCTCACCTTGTCTACATTGATGATCTGATCTACTCATCTACAAATTATGATCAAGTGAGACATGGGTAAGAAAAATTAACCTGCCTGCGCACTGGCACCTGTTCCGGAAACTGAAAAAATTTGCATTTCTTGAAACATCTGTCCAAAATGTTACTTTTTACCCCAAATTAAAGCCACCATTTTAAATATCCCTTTCAAGAAGATGCTTTCCAATTATGGCATTCCTATTGGAGGCTATCTCACTTACAGCTGTTTAAGTCCGTAAAGATGGCCGTAGCTGACTGGTTGTGCTGGACTGGACTCAACGTCAGTCAGTTTCGGGTAGATTTCTGGCAGATACCCTGTTACTCTCTGTATGTCAACAAATTGAAATGATCTTTAGAGATAACAGGATATTGTTTTTACACACTGTAGCTTATGCAGTGAAATAAGCAACTACTAATATGAGAATTGCACCCAGAAAATGGCCACCTTGTCAAAGTTGAAGAATAAAGAGCTAATCTTCATGATCCTCAGAGAAGAAACTGAGATAGGAGAAAAGGCAGAAGAATACATTTTACACTGCAAATTCACAAGACAACCAAAAATCCATGTTTATATCTGGACTGCACCACCTTGAAGTAGCAAAGCTTTAGCAATACTTGTAAACCAATGAAAATGACAAAAACACAAATTATGAATTACGAGAGAGAGATGGGCATTGACAGAGAGAAAGAGGCAATGAGAGTGACAGTATAAAAGAAAGCAAGGCTGGGAGACATAACTAAAAAAGACAGAGGGAGCCAGTGCTTGATTTGTAAAAGAATGAGTGCCTGTGCCCAAAACTCTGCTCAGAAGCAGGCGGTTGGTGCAATTAAATGTCACACACAGAATACCAAGACAGCTCAGTCTTGAATATACTTCATCCTCCTTAATCTACTCTAGGCACTCTCTATTTCATTATCCAACTCTTGCAGGCTCCTACTTTCTCCCTATATGCCCAGTTTTTCATCTTTCTCTTCCTCAAACTTTACATTTTGTTTATTTTTCTCTTCTTGCTCTCAGTAAATATCTGATGAGGCAAAATAAGTGCCGATCCTCAAAAATGAGTTCTGGTGTCGCCGACTGGCAACCGCTGGCTCAAATTATGCACTGGAGAGAGTGTATGGGGAAGAGCGTATCGAGAGAAGAAAACGATGAGTGAAAGAAACAGACTTAGTGATTGAGAGAGCCACGGTTAGGCTTGGACAAAAAATAGGCCTGGCCACTATTACTGAATTAGAAAGCCAGGAAAGTGGCCCATGTTTGCTTATTGGGGCAGCTTTTAACTTGTAAAAACACGCTGTGTACATGTTTTGCATGCAAGATATATAAGACTGCATATGTTTGAGCTTGCTGCAGGCAATTTCTGCTTTGAAATCAGTAGAAAAAAGCTCAGCAGACCATAAAACAGGCCCACAAACATCCAAAACACCGGCCTACACACTGACCTGTCAGACCAACTTGTCGGGCACTGCTTGATTGCTCAAGAGGGGTGTCCGACCTTGGAGAGAGATAAAATAAGACATGGGAAATGAGGTAGGGTGAATAAGAGAGAGAAAAACAGAGTGTGGAATGAGAAAGGAAACGAGAGAGAGAAGGGATGGAGAGATAGAACAAATGAGACAGAGAAAGAATGAGAGAGAGTGTGTGAGAATAAGAGAAGACATTGGCATTTAGATAAAGCTGCTTCAGTAATGCTATTTGTGAGAATATATTACATTTCTAAATAGCACGTCAGCAGATCAAGGTTTTCTGCTCCACTCTGGAATGGGTATCAAGGGGATAGAGGTCTTGTGTGCTAGAAGGTCAGCACCCAAAAGAGTTGAGGAGGGAAAATGTATCAAAAAATAATAAAAAACAAACTAACCCGCCATATAACAGGTCCAGGGAGAGATCTCAACGTTAAGATACCTAAAAGGAAGAGGCATAGGCCCACATGCATCAAAGAAAAAAATTGCGACTCTAAAATAGCGAAAATTAAGGATTCGCTATTTCAGATTCGCTAAACGGAATGCACCAAATAATTCGGTAAATATTTGCGATTTCTTAAAAATCGCTAAAATATTTACCGATTACTTATTTACCGATTCCGTATTTGCGAATTCGCAAATACCGATTCGGTATCTGCGAATTCGCAAATACCGAATTGGTATTTGCGAAAGCGCCAATCGTCTCATGGAGATGACATCATACCAGGAAGTGAATCCCAGATACCACACACCTGTGCAGAGTTAGAGACTGAGGAGGAGGAAGACTGTTGGTGCACAGCCTGGAAAACACATTTTCTAGCAGAATCTGAGACCAACAATTACAATGGACCCAGGAAACAAAAAGCAAAAAGGAGAAGGCAGGAAGAGGAAGATCAAATTCAGTGAGAGGGAACTGGAAATACTCACTGAGGAAGTCGTCCAAAAAATGACCAGCTGTTTGGGAAACAATCCCTGCATGTCGCAGAGTCAGTCAAGCGGAAGATCTGGCTTGGGATACAAGCCCGGGTCAATTCTGTGGGGGTAACACACCGTGACATCAGCAACTTACAGAAGCGATGGTATGACCTTCGCAGCCGGGCAAAAGAGAGAGTGGCTGAAAGGCTGGCATCTGCAAGAAAAACAGGAGGGGGAACATCCACTCAGCCTGCAAACACCCCAATGGACGACTTGGTGGAATCCACTCTGCAGCCCGAGGCAGTTGTCGGGGTCACGCAGATTGACACCTCAGGACATGCGGGGACCTCCCAAGGTAAGAGCACATCCAAACATATTGCAAAATAATTGTAAGCCAAAGTGCAACAAATGCATACCCTGCGTAGTGTAGCAGGCATGAGTCCAGTCCACCTCTTACTTGCAACCCCCTAATTCATTGTGGGAGTTGTATGCAAACATATGTAATGGCAAAGCATGGAGGGAGTAGCACAGTTCAAATGCAACAGAGTACAGCAAGGCAGTGACAACAGTAGACTTCCTACATCACAGAAGTTAATTTATTACACCTCTGTGAGCGCAATGTCACAAACATGTGCAAAAAATAGATATATTACATTTTACAAAACAAAATGATCTTGCACTGTTTCCCTCACAGATGCATCACAGGAGAGTGACGTGGCAGACATCCATGATTCACAGGGACATACAGACCAGCAAGATGAGGGACAAGAGATGCCGGCATCCTCGCCCCTACCTGTTCCCACTCAACGCAGGAGAAGAGTACTACCACTGCCCGATTTGGATAGTGAGGAGGACACACAAACAAGAGCAGACCCACAGGGCACTGCCCATACACCCCCACCCCCACCACCAGAGGTAACAATACCACCACGTCACAGTCCGTTCCGCAGGCGAAGGCCAAGTCCATTTCTGAGGTCTGCTGTGGACGATGGTGAAGCTGCCTGCAGTGTGCTTGAGACCAAGATGTTGAGGGTCCAGCGCCTGCAACAGAAGAACATGCGACTCATGCAGGAGCAATTGGGAACAATGGCCACACACATGGGTGGGATTCGTGACTGCATGAAGGAGCAGACGACTGCACTCGTTGAGGGGTTCAGGGCACACGGTGACAAACTTGACCGTGTTGCAACAGCCATTGAACAGATGTGCAGTGTCATGCAGGCTGGGCATATCTCCAATACCAGGAGGCAACAACATTCTATGGGGCGCATGCGCAGATACACCAGGGCCATCAACAGGCTGAGTTCTACGACAGCTCAGCTATACAGGCGTGCAGTCGCCATGCAGGTCGAGATGACCCACTGCTGTGGGGATGTGGCCAGGGGCCTAATCCAGGTCACCACTGCTGTGGAAGGGCTGCAGACAGCAGCAGCCAGTGGGAACCTCATGCATGGAGGGGGAGAGTGAGGAGGCCTCCAGCCTTAGCAGCCTACTGGTGCCTGTGGCACATAGCAGGAGGCGCAGTAGCAGGAGTCAGGCAGTCACAGAAGACACCATGTCAGATGCAGCTGGGCCTACTACAAGGGCCACAGGGGGGCGTCACAGGAAGCGTTAGACATTTGGACATACAAACAATCTGGTGATGTAACCAGATATGTGTTACCTAAACACACTGCAGTTGCAGTCCCAAGGCAGGCAATGAAATGTAATTGCCTGTACATGGTATGTGTGCATTAACACATACAGACAACTGTCACATTAAACCTTTAACCAAATTCTGTGTTGTCATGTGCTTACTCACCTTAGAAGTAATGTTGCGTGATTTCTGCTCTTCTACGTCTGCCCTCTGCTGCATGTGGTCCGCCTGCTGCATGGGGTGGTTGTATCGGCTGTATGTCCTGTTCTGGCTCGCTGTCAGAGTCCACCAAGGGGATGCCTCTATTGGTGGCTATGTTGTGCAACATAGCGCACGTTGCCACAATCTTACAGCATTTCTCAGGACTGTACTGTAATGCCCCACCGCTCTTGTGTATGATGCGGAATCGTGATTTGAGTACCCCAAATGTCCTTTCAATAACATTGTGCGTCGCAATGTGCGCACGATTGTAACGTCGCTCCCTTTGAGTGGCAGGATTCAGGTATGGGGTGAGGATGTAAGACCTCACAGGGTATGCGCTATCACCTACAGGATGTGAGACACCAACATACATTAGTCACTGCAATGTGTCACCATGGTGTAAATTTTTAAATTACAGTATTACATTGATTTACCCAGTAGATATCCTTCTCCGAACTCCCCCGCAAGTAGACGTCTGTGTATTCCACTGTGCCGGAAGATGTATGCGTCATGGGCACTGCCAGGGTAACTTGCCACAATGTCAGTGATTAGTGTTTTTGAGTTGCATGTTACCTGTATGTTCAGTGAGTGGTAAGATTTCCGGTTGCGGTAGATATACTCATTCACTGCAGGGGGACATATGGGTACATGCGTCCCATCGATACAACCAATCACATGCGGGAACTGTGCAACCTGATAGAAATCTAATTTGGTTTGCATCAAATCCTGTGGTGTGGTGGGGAACCTGATGTGGTTGTGTATCCTCTGCAACATGGCATTTAGGAAACTGTTAAAAAAACGGGATATGGCACTTTGGGAGACCCCGCCAGCTGCTGCAATTACTCCCTGGAAGGACCCTGAAGCTAGGAGATGCAGGGAACACGGGACCTGCACATGGGTGGGTATGGCATGTGTCCTGCGGGTCTGCCGCTGCAGTATAGGGTCTAACTCAGCAATTAGAGCCAAGATAGCTGCAGCATTCAGCCTATATTTATCATAGATCTCCTCCTCCGTCTGCCCTAGCAATGTGACGCGCACTCTAAAGATTCTCTCCTGGATCCTCCTTCTCCTCTGTGCTGCTGCTCTCAGCCTCATCCTCCTCGCCACAACGTAGAGCGCTGCCATGGTGGGTCTGTGGGATGCATTCTGGGACTGTTTAAGTAGTTTGCTGATGATTTACACCTGTTTTTGATTATGTGTGATTTTTACCACCTGATGTGATGTCTTCTAGTTTAAGGAATGCAAATTGCGAATTTAGGCTGGTTCTGTATTAGCGAAAACTTGATGCATCGCATTTTGCGATTTCTTAATTGCGCTTCCTAAAATACAGATTCGGTATTACCGATTCTGTATTTTATGAAGCGCTAAAATTGCGAGTACTACTATTTCTTGCGGTTTCGCTTAATGCATCTGAACTAGCTAATTTGCGATCGGTAAAGGCTTTTTTACCGATTCGCAATTTTTCCGGGCGCAAATTAGCTTGATGCATGTGGGCCATAATGCTTTGTTTCTGGACAGGGTACGTTTGATAAAAAACATACTTTGTACAAACTCCATTTGTTGGATCAGATTAAACTGTCGGAATGAAAAATCAAGACGACCTGCCCAAGGGGCTCCCATTAATAGGTGTAACATCCTTCCACGGGCACACCAGTGTACTGTATAAAGGTCTTCTGGCTGTAATTTATTCCCGTGGGTCCCACCATGGTTTGCTAATTATTCTTCAGTTTTGCCAGTAATGTCCTGCCCTCCAGGAAGAAAGCACCTTCTAATTTGTATTCCTTTTGTGTTATTTTTCCAAAGCATATTGTTTGTGATATCCGGCACAATATTATTATTAACACGTGGTCAGAGTAAAAGGATCTTAATGCCATTACATGTACGTCTAACTCACTACAAAAGCAATGCAGTTTGTCATTTGTTTTTCCCAGGGCGCCCTGGGAAATAACTGTTAGTAGTCGATTTTAAATATTGCTCGATTTTTTCTTTATAAAGGTCATTCTCAAACGCATTTTAGAAAACCTATAGGCCAAAATGCGTGCACAGTCCTTTGGGTAGGGATACTGTGGTAGGTTGCTAAGATGTGCAGGGACCAATAAACCTGCTACTTTGTTGCACTCCAAAGACCGGTTACAGCTATTGTAGAATTGCACACACACATAAACAGACAGGTGCAGCCAGCACAGGTAAAAGCGGTGGGGCAGGAGCGGGGGGGAAGTCGACAGACAAAGGGATAGGTAAAATAAAATAAATAAAAAAATAAAACCACTTACCTTGCGCTCGCCGCATCGAGAAAAAAGCTGCAGGCAGTGTCCTAGGAGGAGGCATCATCCACATGGAGACTCTGGACTAAGTTGCAGTGAAGATTTCTGAGTTCGGACTTAGTTTCATTTCTTGAAGTGGAAAATATCCAGCGGGACAAGGCTGGAGGCTGTAGCCGATGAGAATTCCAGGGAGCCAGATGCACCTTTCGCAAAGGACATCTGAACAGGATGTGTTGCAGCAGAGAAGAATGCAGCAGGAGCTGCCATGAAGTCAAGCGGACTAGTGATCCATCTTGGGCGGCTGGATGAGCAGGTTGGTTCCGGTCTCCTCTCTATTCTCAGAGCGCTTCTTAGCCAAAAATGTTCAAGTTCCGAAGTTTTGGATGTTTGTTATCTGGGTACTTTTAACACCACCACCATCAAGGGAGCAGGGCTGGAGGGACACAACTTGGGGGTTAGAAATCACTCAGGCTGAGTCCAGGTACAGGTTCAAGATGGTTAGAGATTTTGTCTCTGATCAGGAGGCCAGCCAACTAGCCCTCAGAGTCACTCCGGTAGTCCTGGGTTCAAGCATTGGGACAGGGCTCAAGCAGTAGGGCAGGCCTCTGAGGGTTCAAGGCAGACTGAAGGCAGCAAAACAGTTCTTCCATGTGCAGCAACGCAGCCTTGTTGAGTAAACAACAGGCCACAGCAGCAGACAGTCTTCTGGGAGTCCTTTTGCAGGTCTAGAAAGTGAATTGAAGAGTGGGTCTGAGGGTCCTATTTTTATACCTGCTGCCTTCTTTGAAGTAGGAGAAGATTTTGGAGATTTCCCTTTGAAGTGCTTGAAGTTTCCTGCTTCCTCTGGCCTGACTCCTGGCTGTCTGCATGAACAATGCAAGAGTGAGAAGTCCTTTAAGAGAAGGCAGAGCACTTCCTATTCAGTTGCAAGTGGGGCTGTACCCAGCTCTGCCCCTCCATCCTGCCAGTGATGACCCATCCAGGAACACTTCATCCCTCTGTTGTGTGTCTGTCTGTGAGTAATCAACAAGGTCAAACTGCCAACTACACCCAACTGGGACGCAGGAGCATGCTGCAGGCACCAAATAGGACAGGAGAACGCCAACTTTCTAAAAGTGGCATTTTCAAAATCTGACTTTACCATTAAAGAGGGTTTTAAATTACAATCTCTCAGACACCAAAGACGAAATGTTACCTGTTCCCAATCAAGTGTTAGCATTTATTAAGTATACTAAGGCAACCTAATGTTAGCCTAACAGAGAGGGCGGCCTCATATTGGTAAAAAACTAACTTAAGAGTCTTTTACTACCAGGACATGTAAAACTTAAAAGTACATGTCCAGCCTTTTAATTGCAATGCACCCGGCCCTATAGGCTACCTAGGGCCTACCTTAGGGGTGACATATGTAATAAAAGGGGAGTTTAAGGCTTGGCAAGGAGCTTACATTGCCTAGTTAATTGACAGTTTAAAACTGCATTCAGGATGCAATGGCAGACCAAGGACATGTTTTAATGGGCTATTTAAGTGGTTGGCACAATACATGCTGCAGGCCCACTAGTAGCATTTAATTTACAGGCCCTGGGTGTAAAGAATTGGGTTGAGTATTGACTGGGGTGTGAGCCCTGATCAAACAGCAACCACAATTGAGTCGGCGATGTGGCGAGCGCAGGGTAGATGGTTTTATTTATTTATTTATTTTACATTTCTATCCCGTTGTTTGTTACTTTCATCCCTCCTGCCCCCGCCCCAGCCCCACTTCCCCACCGTGCTTACCTGCAAGGCCGCCACTGATTACACAAGGAACTTGGATTGCTTCATGGTTACAGCCAGAATGCAGCATCCACTCTTGAAAGTGTAACAAGCCTGGTAAGAGAGTGTTTGTTTAAAACTACGTTTTATGGAGAAGAATCTCGAATTTTACTCTTTGCTACACACCTCACACTGCTTTTTAACACCTGCTATAAACCCACTCACTTTTAAGGTGCCACGCCACCTATGAACACCTGTCTTTCATTATAGATGCAGGAACTGGCTTGCGCATCCCTGTGTTTGATTGGGTTCTGCCTCAGCCTAGCGCTGAAAGTCTAGTTTATGGGAATACAGGGACCTCACTGCTACACACCGCAGAAACTGCAGATTCATGCTGCGTGATTACAGCATCAGGTAAATAGAAAAGAAGGAGGAGGATGTGACTTAACTGCTAGAGCGCCTCATTTTGAAGCTGGAGAAGCGGGTTCGAGTCTCCGCGTGAGGCTCAACATCCTGGGGCATATGTACAAGCACCTATCGCCACAAAACGTCACTTTTCCCAACGTTGTGGTGGCGATAGGGGCTGCTCCTTATGTACAAGGCAGCGTTAAGCCACTTAATGTGGCTTAACGCTGCCTTGTACATAAGGCCGCCTTTCACACTATGGTTAGCGTGAAAGGGGTGGGCAGTGGGTGTTGCGGTGGGCATTCCACCGCAACACCCATTCATTTTGACGCTGCCCCCTATGTACAACGGTGGCGTACATAGAAGGCAGCGCCAACATTAAGACCAGGTAAATCCTGGTCTTAAGTTGGTGAAACGAGGAGAAATGCATTATTTCTCCTCATTTTGGCTTTTTCCATGTGTGAAGCAAAATGCCATGGTTTGTTTATGTACAGGAAGGTGTCCCCTCCTGTACATAAACAAACCTTTAAAAGAAACGCCATTTTGTCACTTTCATGTGTGCTGCATGAAGCAGCACACATGAAAATGACAGAATGGCATTTTAGGATTGTTTATGTGCAGGAAGGGACACCTTCCTACACATAAACAATCCTCCCCTGCACGCAGACACCCTTGCACTATGGTGCAAGGGTGCCTGCGTTGGCGCTAAGTTGCTAAACTTAGCACCATCGCAGGGGGAAACGCAAGGCTGCACCACATTCTTGTAAATATGGTGCAGCCTTGCATTTCAAAAGTGGCAGAGCGCGGCGTTAAGCCAAGTAGGCTAACGCCACGCTCCGCCACTTCCTTGTACATATCCCCCCTGTGTTTCTGGGCAAATCACTTAATCTCTCCGTGAAAATGAATGTGTCCGTTTGTAATGCAATTGGTGATCGTGTAAAGCGCTTCCGGTCGAGTTCGCGCTATATAACACTGCAAAAAAAGAATGTGACTATTCCAGGAAGTCTGAATCTGCAGTGTGGGAGATGTAGTTTCTATTCGTGCGACTGCAAGTATAAAGTACACTCAAACATTGTATTATGGGCGATGTCCTGCTCGTATATGGTGACCGGTGGATAAACTGATAAAGGCTTCTTGGGAACACTTATTTTGATTTTCCACTGGTTGACGACCAGACCATGGTACCTCCTGCTGCCAGAGGCTTCAGATTCTGACACCAGCTCAGGCGTGGGCAGGTCAGCCATGCAGGGCCGTCACAAGGGAAGGGTCGCGGCAGAAGTGGTATATTATGTCCCAGACCCCACACTTTACAGATCTCTGAGGTCCTTCAGTAGAATGTATTTATAGATTTGCAATTCTACTCAAGCCTTCGGTCTTCAATAATAATGAAGCAGTTTACGTTGCCAAACCTCTAGATCGTGCCAGTTGCAATATTGTCTCTTTATTAACACTTAGAAACCGTTACTTATGGCACCTGCCAAAAACGAATTAAACATCTAGAGGGCCCCACATTGCTTTGGCACCAGGCTTTGCAATAACTTCTGACAAGCCTGCAGCCATGGTTCTGTCTGTGAAAATAGTTTGCAGGCAACTCCTATAACTTTCGAAACAGCCACCAGCTGCATATAATGTTGTATAAGCAAGCCTTCAACCCATGCTAAAAGACTTTTGACTTTATGTTTAATTTGGTTTCACACAAAACCTTTTATTGTGGTGAAACATGTTTAGTAAATTTTACACGCACTGGCCATATCTGTACTTCAAAATAATAAAACTCATGTTCTGTCCAACATGTGCAAAGGTTGCCTGATTTAGTGTTCAAATGAGAAGACAGCATAGAGTGATACAGAAGGACACACTGATATTGTGCTCACTCTCACAGAGATGCGGACATTGATATGGGTGCAGAAACTGATACAAGTGCATATGTTAGTACAACTACACACACACTGAAACATCTGCACACTGTTACACAATAATTCTCGAAAAAAGCTGGACTTATGATACTTGTGGGTGATGGGATCTTAAAAGTGCACCTTAGCTTAGCAAAGTCACCCACTGAAGTCACCTGGCATGCAGTGGTTGGGATGTTTTAAGATGATCGCAGAAATGGAGTCCAGAGGAATCTGTGATGGTAGGACTGTGTGGAGGAGGTCTGCTGATCAGTAGGAAAGAAACCATAAAGGTTGGAGATCGAGAGAAATTGATGAGGAAGGATTTACATTCTGAGACAATAACGACTTTTATGGATTGGTTAGGAAGAACGTTTTTGAAATGACTAGCCCCCGCCCCCCCATCCGCAACTTCCAGTCAGTATTTGGTAGTAATAGAAATTGAAGATAAAAATCGGGCCCATTGCAGGCATTTTTAGCATACTACAAACTATTTCCACAACTACTGCTGAACATTGTGGCTGGTGCTTGGGTATAAGGGACGTAACTTTATTAATTATATTGCTTTTAATATGAATGTAGTGATTTTAAACAATTATACAATAACATTCTTTGATTGGATTTGATAGTAAGGTGGAATAGCTTTCTGTATACCAGGAACAGCATCATTCCTTAACCATGTTTCTGTATTGAACAGGAAGTTGGGGCTAGAGTCAGATATCTTGTTTGGGAAAGGCATATCCATTAATTAAGGTGTTTCCTGCGTTAAGACTCTATGGATCATTCTGAAGCTGTGGCTCATTTGGCCTATCTCCTCCGGTCACCTCCTCTGAACCACCAGTTACTTCACTTCTACTTCTTCCCGCATCCTAATCTGCCTCCCATTCGTTATCCTCCTGTTACCTCCAGTAAGTACCAAATAGCAGGATTGCTGAGAGGGCTTCGGAGGCCACGCCCCATTTCCCCACCACGCTGATAGCACACCTCCTGGTGCACTGCTGGTTAGGGTATGAAGACCCCTAGGATGCTGAGGGTCGTTGGGAGCCAAGAACCCCTTCTGTTACCTCCAGTTCGTCACACACAGCGCAATTGCTGATAGCTGTTTGGAGGCCCGCCCCCTTTCTCTACCACTCTGCAAATGCGCCTCCTGGCGCACTACTGGCTGAGGGATGAAGTCCTGTTGGCTGCTGAGGGCACTTGGGGGCCAAGAATCCCTCCTGTTACCTTCAGTAAGTCCCATACAGCGGGATTCTTGAGAGCAGGTCGGGACCCCCGCTCCCTTTCTCCACCACTCTGCAAACATGACTACTAGTTAGAAAACCATAGAAATTCACGTATAAAACCAAAGGTTACACAAATGTTATAGTTAGGAAATAGAATTTGAAAAACCTTAGAAATTCACTTAAAAGAACCAAAGGTTACAGAAATGTTATAGTTAGGAAATAGAACTAAAAAACCTTAAAAATTAACTGAAAAAAAACAAAAGTTACAGGGATGTTATAGCTAGGCTCAGATTTTACTCGTACAAAACCATTGAAATTCAGCAGTTATAATTACCTGAGTTAACTATAATGTACGCCCCTGCAATGCACTGATTATAACCTCACATATTACATCACTCATGACATGGTCAGTGACATCACTGATGACATCACTGATGACATCTCAAATAACATCCCTGATGTCAATAGTGATGACAACATCCACAGAACTACTCACACACCCATTCACACCCCCATACAACCTCTCATGTGCCCACTTGCACTCACACTCCCACACAACACTCACATACCCATTCACAGACCCATACCAGTACTCACACACCCACTCACTCCTCCATAGATCCACTCACACACACACTCACTCACTTGTACAGCCACTCACACAACCATTCACTCACCCATACAGCCACTCATACAACCAGTCATTCACCCGTACAGCCACTCACATAGCCACACACTCACCCATACAGCTACTCACACATACACTTATTTACCTACACAGTCACTCACACACCCACTCACTCACCCATACAGTCTCTCAACACAGTCACTCACTCACCTAAACACTCACACACTCACTCACACACCCACACAACCAGTACCATACCCATTCACACATCCATACAAGCACTCACACATCCGCTCACTCACCCATACAGCCATTCACACAGACACTCTCCAATACAGCCACTCAAACACCAACTCACTTAACCAAACACCCACTCAAACGACCTCTCACTCACCTATATAGCAACTTCCACGCTGAGACCCTCACTCACACAGCCATCCAGACACCCACTCACTCACTCACCCATACAGTCACTACACACCCACTTACCCACCCATAGAGCCACTCACACCTCCACTCACTCACCCATACATCCACTGGCACACCCACTCACTCATGTACCAATACAGCCACTCAGGCAGCATTTCACTCACCCAATCACAAACCCACTTATACACCCATTCGGCCACTTATGCACCCATACACACAATGATACAGTCACACAGCCATTCACATAATATATATTAGAAGTAGTATCACTCAGTAGTAGTGCACCTAGTATACTAATTTAACTTTTGTAGTTATTTAGTATATATGTTGAACATTCATAAACACTTACAAAACTCTCTCACTCAATGATGTCATCAGTGATGTCACTGACCATGTCATGAGCGATGTAATATGTGAGGTCATAAGCAGTGCATTACGGAGGCATAAGTTATAGTTAGCGCAGGTACCTATAGCTGCTAAATTATTTCTAAGGTTGTGTGTGGGTGAAATCTGAGCCTATCTACAGCGTCCCTGTAAACTTTGATTTTTTTCAGTGAATATATATATAAAATATTATATCCACAAAGTGGTGTCGGAGCGCTCTAACTGCTGGTGCAGTATTTGGGAGTGATACCACAGCTCCCCAATAATCTTGTACACAAATAGAAAGAGAATGCTGCACTACGGAGAGTTCGAATCAACAATTTCTTTTAATCACAACACTAACCACATTTCCCTCCAACTGATGCATTTCGACACAGAGGTCTTTGTCACGGATATACATATATCTGTATATGACTGCTTATTCTTTTCACCATCTTCATAATGCTGGTTACATTGCTTTGTTTTATCTGCCTAATAATCGCAGCTCATTCTCTTTACAAGAATACAAGATTACTATTGATTCAATAAATGTATTTAAAACGTCCCTCGTATCTTTCTTATTTTTACCAAGGGCATGCATGAGTAGACAACGATAGGGGCAAGATCTGTTTCCACAATTCCCTTGGGGATCAGAGCATCATGTTCGAGGTTGCAAAAACCACCTGCCACCCCAGGGAGGTTAGGGGTTCGGTTGAGGGACTGTGAGCTAGTCAGGAATTGGGCCAACAGTCTCTGATGGTGTAGATTGACTCAGAATCTGCATTCTGAAGTTCTGTTGTCCTAAGACGCAGTCTTACCTTTTGTAGTGGGAACTGTATAATATGGCGCTACCAACGTTCTTAGATCAGGTACTTATTTAACGGGTCTCCTGAGTAGTTCTTGTTTGTGCCCAAGGTACCCCAGTCACCCTTATACAGAGACATCCATAGTGTTAAGGATCAACTCCTCCTCAGCATAATAGGAAGCACCTATTTTTGGCTGCAGGTTGTTCAAGCTAGAACCTTTAAAAGGATACCTCACTATGGTTATTACTTCTCTGCAATCCTTTTACTACAATGGTGAATGTAATTAGTATTTCTGCTAATTGCAGACCTGCTGTTACAGCACTGATATTGCTACATGGGCTATAAAATGGAGGTAGAGATGTTACAATTGTGGTTGAGGCTCACAAAGCATATAGAACTGAAGCATTTTACTCATGGTTCACCTTTCCAGCAAAAATAAAGTCAGCAAAACAGGAGGTCTGAAGGCAAAAAGTTAGGGGGAAACCACGCCAAGGATGTCAGGTCCAACACTGGGTATATGGTGTACCACTTTACTAGGGACTTATAAGTAAATTAAATAAGCCAATCAGGTGTAAGCCACTTTTACCACATTTTAAAGAGTGAAAGTAAGCACTTTAGCACTAGTTAGCAATGGTAAAGTCCACAGAGTCCTAATGCCAACAAAAAAAAAAGAATTCAGCAAAAATAGGAGGGGTGTAGGCAATAAAGTTTGGGGATGACCCTGCAGAGAAAGCCAAACCTAACAGGAAAGGTTCACCCAAGAGCATAACTATGTGAACTACACAGGCCTGAGATACCCTGTCAGGCCTTAGTAGCTCACCCATGGGCTAGTTTTCTTTTCTTTCCACTATTGCTCTAAACATGCATTTTTAATGGTGAAAAACAAAAATGTTCAAAATACCAAAGTGCACATAAAACAACAAAGAATGAGCTCCTCACGCAGGGACATGAGGTGACTCAAGGTCTAGCTGTTGTCTGCCCATCACAATGAGATCAGAGAAGGTGAAGTAGGTCCGATTGCCCTACAGCCAAAACTTGGGCAATCTGCTACTCACACACTCATTCTGTCTGTAAAATACAAAAGATCACCTTTTATATTCAACTGAGGTAGTCACATTATAAAGAATGCAAAAGAAAACAGAGACCACGGTTTCTTGCGTAATGGGTGTCATTTCAAGTTCCTCCTTTGCATTCTGGTACATGTAGTTGTGCCTCTCATACCCCGTTAGAAACGTAAAACAGTGTGTCAGACAACACAAAGACACATGCTCGGCTTTGGAAGAGCTGCTTACACTTGCTTTGGCACAACTGTAGATCTCTGACTCTAATCACAAACAAACAGGCACATTTCACTTAACTGCTCTCGAAGCATCATCGAGCTGGGGTAGAAAATTGGCCCGGCACCAAAATTAAAGTGCCCCCCTAAAAGATGACCCACATTTATTTTGTTTATTTATTTATAGAGTTTTATATAGCGCGGACTTGACCCAAGGGCTTCAGAGTGCTTTAAAGAGATTCACACAAGCAGCAAATGCCTGAGATATGTTTGGAGTAGATACAATATACAGAGTGACAAATAGTGATGCTTGGTATGTGACAAGGTGTATACATTTTGAGGTAGATTACAGGTACACATAATTGTTTATAGCGCATTGCAGAGCATCGCATCAATTTTACGACCTTGCTGGAGGGGCAGTTAGAGGAAAAGTACATAGGAACAGTATAGGAAAAAGCAGCAGAGAAAGAAAGATTAGTCTTTGGGATGGGTGTTGTAGTTCTGAGGTAGCGGGGATAAGTTTGGGCAAGGGAAATAAGAGACACAGTTTTCCTTGTGATGGTGTTGCACCGATTAACTTAGAGGGTGCGAAGCCAAGTGCCCGCAGACTGATCAGATGCTCAAGGGGGTGGATTTAGGTAAATTGTTAGAGAGTAAGAGCTTCAGTTTCTTCTTGAAATTCGTGAAGGATTGATTTTCCTGCAGGTCCTGGGGCAGGGAGTTCCAGAATCTAGGAGCATTCCCAGGGAAGGAGCGGGAGTGGGAATTCTCTCCCTTAAATTTTGTTGGGATCAGGAGTAGACTGTTTGAGCTTCGTTGGTGTCTCATTTGACTGGCTTTTGAGAAGTTATTTGTGCGGTAGATCGTTTTTTCAGTGTAGAGCGCTTTGTGAGTTAAGCAGGCAGTTTTAAAAATGCCCCTTGCCTCTATTGGCAGCCAGCTGAGTTGCTCAAGGGTGGGAGTGATGTGGTCAAAGAGCTTTTCCCCCGATATAAGTCTGGCTGCAGCGTGGTGGAGTAGCTTTCACTGGGGTTAGGTAAGATTTTGGGGCGTCCGCGATCATTGCTTTTCCATAGTCCAGCTTGGGTAGGACTAGTGATTGCACTGCTGTTAGTCCAGCTTGGGTAGGACTAGTGATTGCACTGCTGTCTTTATGTCTTCAATGGGGATGAAGGGTTTAACTCTTGCAAGGTTTTTCAGTGTGTAGAAAGCGGTTTTTGCAGAGGCATTGATATGGTCTTTCATGCTTAGGTGGCAGTCAAGAGTAATCCCCAGGGATTTGGCAGCTCTGGAGATGGTCAGTTTGCAGTTTAATGCCGTGAGGTTGTCAAGTCAGGTGTCTACGGGAAAGGATTTTCCTTTGTGATGGCTGAGAAGGAGTTCAGTTTTTCTGGGGTTGAGTGTGAGGTGGTTGTTTGTCAGCCAGGCTTGAACCATGGTGAGAGTGTTATTTGGGTGCTGGATGTCTTTGACTGACGAGTTTTTCATGTAAAGTTGAGTGTCGTCAGCATATAGATGGTAAGCTATTTTGGCTTGCTTCATGATCATTGCAAGGGGTTCCATATAAAGCTTGAATAAGGTGGGAGATAGGATTGACCCTTGGGGAACTCCTTGTGAGACTGGAGTGGTGTTTGAGGTTGAGTTGCTGAGCTTGATGAGCTGCAAGTGTTGGTTTTGAAAGGAAGAGAACCATTGGAGGACAGTCCCGTAGATGCCAGCACACTGCAAAAGGATGTTTAGGAGGATGCCATGGTTTACAGTGTTGAAAGCAGCGGAGAGGTCAGGGGGACTAGGAGGCTGGCCTGGCCCTTGTCCAGAGATCTGTGTAGGCCGTCAATGATGTTTAGTAAAGCTGTCTCTGTATACTGAAGCCTTTTCTGAATCCAGTTTGGAAAGTGTCAAGTAGGTTGTATTTTTTGATGTGGGTGTTGAGTTGAGCAAGCACACATTTTTCCATTGTTTTAGCAAGGAGAGGGAGGTTGGTATCGGTCTGTAGTAATTAAGGTCATTCTAGTCGGCGTCTGGTTTTTTGAGTAGGGGTTTGACTTGGCCAAGTTTGAGAGGAGCCGGCTTGGAGCCATTCGATGGGGAGGAGTTGATGATTTAGTCCAAATAGGCGAGATGACATGCTTGAAGTTTTTTCACAATCGCGGCAGGGAGGGGGTCGGAGAAGTGAGATGCCAGGTTTATGCTGGAGAGGATGTTAATGCCTTCTTCTTCCGGGGTAAAATTGAATTCAGACCAGGTTGCGTTATTTTTCAGTTGCAAGGGGTGAAGGTTTGTGGGTTGGGTTGGAGTGTGTGGGAAGCATCTATTCATTGAAGGCAGGGTTGCGGGTGAGTCCCTTCCGCCAGTGGCATCCTTGGTGCAGAGGGAGTAGGTTGGTAGTTCTAGAGATAGTCCCTTGTTCGATGCTTTGCTGGCGAAAAATGTCATGAATTCTTCACAGCGATTTGATGAGCTGTTAGATGTATGTGGGGGGAAGGAGGGGGTTTGCTGTTTGAGGATGTTGAATAGGGCTTTGGGCCTGTTCTAGACTGGTAAAGTTGCTCTTGGAAGAATGTGGATTTTTCTTTAAATATGTGTATTTTGTATTTTTGTCGTTCGGCTCGGAAGAATAAGAGGTTGATGTCTCCAATTTCTTTCGGCTAAACGTAGTTGCCGCCTTTCATTGTTCAGGTTTTTGTTGAACCATGATCTGGAGGGGATATTCCTTGATTTTTTGAGTTTCAGGGGGGCAATTGTTTCAACTAGTTCAATTATTTTTGTGTTGTTGTGGGCAGAGAGGTCCTCAGTGGATAAAAGGCCTGGTGGACGAAGGATTTGAGTGCTGACAAGTGCTTCAAGCTCCGCTTGGGGGATTTGGTGGATGTTTCTTACCCAGAGCTTGAGTTGGCTGTACTGGTGTGAGCGATGATGGGTGGAATTGAGACCGAAGAAAATAATGGTCTGACCAGTCGGATGGAAGGATAGAGCACAGAGATAGAGTGTTGTGCTTGGAGATGATTGCGCCTAGGGTAGAGCCCTTGTTGTGCGTTTGCATGTTGCAATGTTGGGTGAGATTATTTGCTTCCAGGAGGGTGTGGAGGGCTTGTACTGTGGGGACTTTTGCATTGTTCAGGTGCAGGTTTAGGTCTCTTCATATAATGTAGGGGCTGCCTTTAGGGAAATTTGTGATATCAGGCAGGCCAGGTCTTTGAGGAATTGTGAATTTTGTACCGGGGGGTGATGATGATGTAGAATTTGATGGGGTTGGGTTCATTTGAGGAGTGCTGGACTCCTAGGTATTCAAAGGTAGGGTGCTTGGCAGTGCGGAAAGGAGTTTAAAAAAGATAGTTTTTGTGCATAATGGGAATTCCGCCACCTCTTCCCCCTTTGCGTTTGCTGCGAATGATTGAAAAGCCCGGTGGGGAGATGAGGTTGATGTAAGGGGAGCAATGATCGTTTAGCCAGATTTCATTTAAGAAGCAGATGTTCGTGTTGCATTGTAAGATATAGCAGTGGCATGCTTGTTTGCTGATCTGCAGTTTAGAAGCATGCAGTGAGGCGTGGGAGACGGTCTCTGTTCAGGATGACTGGGTTGGATGAAAGTTAATTAAGAGGGCGAGATATGTTTTTGCTCCTGTTCGAGCTAAGTATAACCAGGATCTTGCAGAGAGAGATTTGGCTGGGGGGATTTGCATATGTGCTGTCCAGCAATTTCACCTCCTATTTGGACGTTTGAGTAGGTGTGATGCCTTTAGGTATGAGGCGGAGAGGCGTGGTTGTGTCAAGGTCGGAGTTTGCCCGTGGTGCAGGGGGTTAGGGCTGGGAGTGGATATTTTTTTCCTCAGTGCAAAGAGATGAGATTTCTTCCAGAATAGAGTTGATTTTGAGTTCTAGATGGGCTATCCCTGTTCCATTTGTAGCCTTTCAAGCTGGCCTGCCTCCTCAGCAGGACTTTGGGCTACCTCATCACCACATGAACAAATTGGGCTTCTCTTCAGGGGGATCCCTGCACTGGGCTTCCCCATTACATTCTGGCAACAAGACAGAGTCTTTCACTTATGCCAGATCTCTATACTGTTCACCATCACCTTTTTCATGTGCACCATATGCACATACCATTACATGTGCAAAAAGAAGTGCCTAATCATAAGCCATCACTGGTAGCCAGTGCATGCTCTCGGAGTGGACTGCTGCCTTTTGCACTGCCCAATCAAAAATATTTCCCAGTGCAGATTCAAGTGCAAGCCAAATACTGGATGTATACACCCGTGTTTCATCCCTGAGGGTCAATTTGTATGTCTTGTACCCACTGCTCATGATCCTAGACATACCCTAGTATCCTATGCCTTTCTGGAACTCCTGTACTGCATTTCCATCCAGCTTGCATACTAGGTTTGTGCACATGTACTGGTTCTTAGACCTATAAGGCATTTTCTTTTCCCTCCGATTATTTCCGTACATGCCCAGTTGAGTCATTATTCCATACGTTAGTACCCATTGCCCTTACTGTGACCTTAGTATACACTACCTCATGCATTCCCTATGAACTGGCCTAGACGAGCACACTCCGCCTCATCCGGAACCATGGCACACTCCTCTCTGACTGTCTAGCCCAGCAGTACTGCAGCAGGACCACCCACAATATGACTTACCGCACCACTGTCATGGAAAGGTACGGCATAAATTCATACTGCATTAAATACCCACAAAAACTCTCCAAAAAGGCTGCAAAAAGCTTCACACACAGAACGCTACCCTTTCATAGCACTACTCTTTAAGCACCCATATGCCATGATGAATAGAAACAAAGCAAATGAGAGTGATGCTGAAGCTTACCAATGGCAAGCTTAAGGGCGGGCTGTAAGCCCACTGATTGAAACCAACATGTCTTTAAGAGACAGTGTATGTGATGTCAAGCCGAGACCTAAAAATAATGACAGCACCATACATGAAAGTTTCTGTGGAGGTTTGTATGAGGATTTAACACTCCGATCTTTTTATGTTTGATTCCAAGCACTTAAGTTCTAGCTACAATCTCACTTCTCCCACAACCACAAACTTCATAGTTTCTGTTATAAGATTACCAGCGAACCCGATTCCAGTCCTGAGCTTTTCTTTTACAAACCGTAGTAATCTGATGTTGTAGTCCAAGTGTGATCATGCATGGGACCCAGGCGAAAACTACCACAGTGCATCATGTTTTGAAATAAAAGCCTACGGCTGGAGCATTGTGTTTTCGGTGGTATTAATTCATTTGGTCACATTAATGAGGGGGTGTGCTTGTGCTGATTGGTTAAGTAAAATTATTTACCTGTTAGGCTAGTAAAAGCCTAACTTTTTAGCTTGCGCATTCAGCACGCTTTGCTCAGATCTAGGAAATTATAAATTCATGACTGCCAACAGGCCATCCCCAATGTCATAAGGATCACAAAGGCCAAGACTGTTGTTTGCATGCTGAGACTCATACGCTTCCCTCATGTTAAGTGAACATTGAAACTACATTTTACACAAGGGAAAGTGGGGGAAGAGGGTAGTGTGTGTGCATACGTGTGCTTGTGTGTGTGTGTGTACAAAGTGTTCACAATGTTTGGCTGTAGGAAGCCTCATCAGTTTTATCTATACCCCTTTGTGTTCCCCATTGAAAACAAATATCTGGAGGCGCCACTGTTTATGTAAGACAAGTTAGTAGGATTATTTAGCAATATAACACACACGAACACAAACATGCAGCACCTAAAAAGGAGGCTGTAATACATAGCAACACATGGCGCACTCTGTTCCAATGTAAGAAAAGGAGAAAATGGAGAAATAAAGCTTCCCTGGCCTGTCCCACCAAATAACACATTCATAATAAACCAAGCATCAGAACTTTTCCTAATTATGCGGCAAAGTGATTCCATTTTCACTTCACAGCTGCTATTTTCTTGTCAAAGGATTTCACCTGGTAGGCTACCAAAGACGAGCCTGCTAAGAGAGTGGCAACGGGGCTAAAAGCAGTAGCAAGAAAACATATTTTTTAGAGGTGAGGAAAGGGCCCCGTTTCTCATGGAAGTGTCTCTAACACAAGCATGCACGTAAGGTTTGAAAGAATCTCAAAATACCTCAGATAACACACCCTTGTAGCGAAGTAAAAGACAAGCTTCAACTAGCATTTTCTTCCCCCACAAAATCCACGAGTAATTAAATGCTCAAGGGCTGTCAATTTGTTTTCAGACTTTCCTTAAAGGGTGTCTAAGTTTGGCGAGCGTGCATTGCTTGTTTGACCCCTTAAGTATGGTTCAAGCATTACAGACAGATGTGGTTAGCATGGACTGCGCCTGTTTTATGTAAGAGATTATGCCGCATGAGTCAATGAAGGAGGACTTTACGAATCAGCTGCTGAGTATGCCTGGGTGGAACTCGTGGATTTTAACTCCGCGGAATTCCGCAGTGTGCCAAAAAAACTCTGCGAGAATCCACAGATTCTGTGAATTGGTGGAATTAGGCCTGCTGCGCTGCTTGCACTGTGATTAAGTGCCAGGAGCTCGTTTTGTGCTGTAAAATCAGCATGAACTGCACCACATGGCACACCTGGAGGTGCAGCTACTCAAGCTGGTTGTGCTGTTGCTTTAATAGATTTTCTTCTTGAGCAGCAGTCTTCTGACCTCAAAAGGCTGCCCGCGTATAAGAAATCTCATTGGGTGCCCTCCTAGCAATTGAAAAATAGTGCTAGGGGATGCCAAATCTAGCTCATGCTCGCCAACTTGCCATTTGCGAGTCATGTGTGAGAAAAACTCTGTGACACAGCAGTTGGTGGAATTTGGCTTGAAATCCGTATTACAAGTGTAACTGTGAGTGGCCAAAACTCTTCCAACTCTGCTTGCGAAGCCGAATATATCACCCACCCCTACTGCTGAGTCTGTGGGCAGGTGGAAGACAACATTTAATAAACAAATACAATGGACGGAGGGTCCTAGGGAAACATTTAAGAGACCTGCAAAGGATTATATCCCCAAACTATCAATCAAATACAACACAAATCCTTGGGTCTAAGTTATCTGAACAAACCTGACAAACTTACACAAAGGCACTATCACACAACCTAACTGGGGGAAAGATCCCTTTAGGAAGAAATCCCTCACCCACCTATGGTGGCATGCTTCATCATTTGGGACTCCCCTCCCAGAGGAAAAGCCTAGTTCCTCTGAGGGCTACAACCCCCTCACTGAGAGGGAGGAGCTCAGGGATGTTTAACAACTACTCTAGCTGGATCAGCTAGATCCTCCAAATGAAACTGCTAGTGTGAGTGAGAAAGCAACGCAAAAGAATTTGAAGTGAGTGAAGTGATATTAAAACTGGCTAGAGAGAACCAAGCATAAGCTTTATTCAGGAGTTCTCACTGTCAGGATTAAAAAACAGTGCACCTGCGGTATGGATTTAAACCGCACGTGTCAAGTGGAAAATTATGGTCGACATGTTTCAGCCATGAGGCCCCCAATTCGGACCAGGCTTTCTTCAGGACCACTAAGATGCTGCTGTGGGCTTGAAGACAAATAAAAAGTAGCTCTAAAAACGGTAGCAGTGGAAGGAAACAAGTACTTGGACTGTGCTCTAGAGGAGGGCTAAACACAAGAACAGGAAATGATGCCTGCCAAACACAAGAAGAGGACTCCTGCATGCTATACTGAATGGCAACAAAGCAAATGAGACCGACGATGAAGCTTTCCAGTGGTAAGTTTATGGGCAGGTTGTAAACCCACTGATTGAAAACAACAAGTCTCGAAGAGAAAGCACATGAACTATCTAGCCGAGGCACAAATACTGGCCCAACAAGTGATAAAACAAGCCAACAAACATTAAAAAAAACTGCCGCACACACTGGCCTGTCAGATCAGCCTATCGGGAACTGGCTAATCCCCCTATAGGCAGGTCCGACTATATCTCGAAACATAACATCACAACCTTGATATCTTATTGGCTAGCACCCTGCATGTCAATACTAGTAAATTAAACAGATGTAAAGACGGGAAACACAGTATAAAGGATGCCTATTGGGGACACAGCCAGAAGAAGGAGAGGAGTTGGAAAGGACTGGTCCAGAAGTCAGGCACACACACAGGTGAAAGCACAGGCGTCATTGGCAGGTAGTGATAGTAGGGTATCCACATGAAGAGGATGTAGCATTACTGTCAGAGCTGCCCACTTTGGCACTGGGTAACCAGGTTCGGGTCTCGGCATCGGTTGAAAATTACTGTGATTCTGCTAATGGTGAAAGGGGGTGGACGCAGCACATCTGTCCGGACCTGCTAATGGATTGCCTCGACAATGACCTCATGTTGGAAATGATAGCCTACGAAGCTGCAATCTCTTTCATGGACGAGTAACTACGTACCTGCAGCCACAACAGATTGGAACCCATTGCACATGTCCCAACACCTTGTTGCATCTTGAAGATCTGGTCACATATCCCACGACAACAGTGGACATGGCTGCATTTGCCTGGACTCCGAATACATGAGCGGACAACAACGCAGGTTAACACACACCTGTGAAAGGTGAGGCACTCCCCCGAAGTGGACAGCGGCGCTTGGCAACGTTCCTCATTCTGACATACTGCTGCATTGGTCTGCATGTTGTGGCACTTATCTTGCCCGTACTGACACGCATATGCTAATAAAGTCTACGCACCTTCACTTGTATTCAACTGTGATGAGTGTTGATTTGAATGACAATGTGTGTCTCACTGCCTATCTGGGTCACGGCCATACATGCGCATTGATAGCATTACCCACGGAGTACCTTTTTGTGGAATCACTGTCCCTATATTCATCCATACTTTCATACTTTATTGATCATAGCCATGACACATCTGTGTGAATTAGAATGTTTTATTCGCATTCAGTGGAGTGTTGAAGCTGGACCAGTACAGGGCCATGAAAACCCCACTTTACATTGTTGCCCCGTGGAGTGCCAGCCAGAGTCATTCAGGGATTGACAAGTTCATCGGAAGAGGTAGACTTCAGTCCGCAGTGTGATTGCTGTGTCATTGGTAACCAAACAAAATATGTCAGCCATGGATTGTTGGAGAGCATGGAGCGGACAGTGGGTGTCCGTTAGGTACTGTAAGTCATCCCTGATGGGACTTAGACACCCACGTATGGCATCTAGTTTGGCTGCCATGAGGTCGAACCCCACCCGCAGCTGATCAGCCATCTTCTCCTGGCACCCTAACACACGGCGTTGGAATGCCATGTGTTGGTCGTGGGGGGTCCTGGGAGACAGCCGTGGTAGTGGGTGCTTCCTGCTGTGTGGTCTGTGCAGGGGGTGGGGTCTTCTCGATGCAGCTGGGCTGCCCTGCTCCTGGAGGTGGGGTGCCGAAGCTGTCCATGAGCTGTTGGAGGGCATCGGTGTCGATGTTGGGGAGGTCCTCTTCATCATCAGTGCTGAGTTGTTGGGTCTGCTCTGCAGGAGGTGTTGATTCTCCCTCTGCAATGTGAAGGGGAGATGCAGATGGACATTGTGTTCACATGTATGTTCACGCATTGTACAAGTTTACTAACAGACTGCATGACAATGTACATTGTGACTGTTTGTGAGGAGATGCTTATTTGATTCAGGACAGTTGACATCTCTACACCATCAGGGATGTGAGGTTGTACTTGTACATTATCATCTCACAGTTTCCTGGTATGCCAAATGCGAATGGCCATTTTCTACACACAAGCGGCAGCAGTTGTGTCCTCTGTTCTGTTGTGAAAGTGTTGCAGTTTGTACCACATTGTTGTCAATGTTGAGGTGCTCTGATTCTTATGTGTGTGTGCTGCATTGTGGGTGTGTTGCCCCTTCAGCTCTGATTTGGCTGGCCCTTATCCCTTTCAGGCGGTGTGCCTTTCACTTCTGTGCTTATACAGTGCTGAGATATTGCAGACTTGGGTAAATTGGGCTCTTGGTCGGAGTTGTGACTCTTCGGCATGGTTTGTCCGCAGATGTGCTATACTTAATTGTGCATGTGTGCCATTGTGCCCATCTCCCTCCGTCCCCCCAGACCCTGGTCGTTACTCACCCTGTTGCTGTTGGCTCAGGTCATGTTGGGCAGTGTCCGGTCCCCCAACTCCTGCCACCGTCTCCCAATGATGACTCGGGTCACCATTTCCTCCATCTCATCCAGCTCCTGGTGTGTCGCTGGACTCCCACCTCCAGTCAGCATTGCTGCTTTCAGGTTGGCTGCGAGTTTCAGCTTGGTTTTGCGCTTCACATCAGTCCAGCGCTTCTTGCAGTCATCCACTTCCCTTCTCTTCACTCCGACTGCATTCACCTTGGCCAAGATGGACTGCCATATTGTATTTTTAGTTGCCAATGACACAGTGGAGGTGATGAACAGTTGGTGGTGGTGTTCTATCACCTCCGTAATGAGGATCTGGTTTTCCTGCGTACTGAAATGCGGGTTCCTCTTCTTCTTCTCCTTGCCCTTCCCTGACCTCGAGGTCCCAGGCTGGTCCTCCGTGGGGCTTGTGGGGTTCTGGTTGTCCTCTGTACTTGCTCCGGCTACCTCCATGGTGCTTCACAGTTGTTTGTGTTTTGTTTGTGTTTTTTGTTGCCGCTTTTATGGTGGTTTTTCCCGCCTGACTTGTGGGACTTGCAGGCCTGGCGCTGCTTATCGCTGAATTTTTTATCGCAGTTGGGCCCACCGCAACTTTTTTCACGTTCGGGTTTAGATTTTTATCGCCGTCCCGGTAATTTTATCGCGAACATTTGACGCGTTATCGGGAAACTATCGCATGTTACCGCTGTGTTGAGAATACGTTAACACAGAGTTATTTTCCCGCGTTAGACCGCGATATGAAAAATTGCGTTAACCTATTTTTGCGATGATCGCACGTTCTTGAAAATATCCCCCACAGTTCGGCTATAGAGAAAATTACAGCACCGAATCTGCGCTGCTCACAGCCACTGAGGAAATGAGATCATCCCTTGATAAGGGAGGTAATGCAGTGCTGATCTTGCTTGATCTTTCAGCTGCCTTCAATATGGTCAATCATGAAGTACTTGTTGACCGTCTGCAGAATCTGGGGTTCAATAACTCAGCACTGGTGCTGCTCAAATCCTTTCTTTCAGGATGCCAACAAGTGGTGTCAAGTGGGATTTCCAACTCAGGAATTTTCTGTCTGCCTTGTGGGGTACATCAGGGGTCTTCCCTATCCCCAACTTTATTTAATCTTTACGTCACTCCACTTGTCGCTCTGATCAGATCTTTTGGGCTATCCTTGGCATATTCCTTCTACTGGCTCAGAACTGTTAAAAAAATTGAGAAATTTCTGCCAGCTGACTCAATGAAAGCTGTGGTCATAGCCTTAGTACTCTCACGACTGGACTACTGCAACAGTCTCTATACTAGCCTCTCCAAAGGCTCACTCAGAAATCTCCAGACTATCCAATATTCTGCCTCTCGGTTTCTTCTTAAAATCCCCAAATTTCAATCTGCCAGGGCCACTATTAGACAATTGCACTGGCTTCTGGTCCACCATCGCATTTCTTTTTAAGGCTCTCCCTCTAGCGTACCAGTCAATCTATGGAAAAGCACCTGCCTACTTGAAGGCAAATTTGGCGCGTTACATCCCCAGTAGAAATCTTCGTTCGATCTCAGCTAACTTACTGAGGGTCGCTCCCTTCAAACGTGTTACTTGGGGAGGTAGAAGCTTTTTTTAGAACCACGGCTCTACTGTGGAACAACCTGCCTCTGGAACTCAAAGTAGCACCCATGCTCCTGGCATTTAGGAAGAACCTCAAAGCATGATTATTCAACCAATGATCCCCTAGGACTTGGCCCTCATTTGCTCTCTTCTGATATTCCCAGCGCCAAGACGCCTCCGGGTATTCGTGCGCTTTATAAGATATTTCATTCATTCATTCAGGGACACAGAGAGTGGTTTAAGTACAGTAGTGAATGGCAGGTAGTGCAGTGCATGGACATGGGTAGCACGGTATTTACTAAAGGGATAGGGGAGAAACCAGAAGAACACACAGTGGCAGTACAGTGGTTAGAAGCAGACAGTGCTAGTATGGTCCGTGCTCAGGGACACAGACACTGGTATAAGTAGATCAGTCAGTTAATGCGGTACAGAATAAACTGCCACAAGCATAGCAGTAACCACCAGCAGGGGCAGTAGAGCAGTCAGAAGTAGACCGTGCTTGTACTGTTCTCAGGGACACAGATAGTGGTACAATAGTCAGTAGACTATAGTACAGGGGCAGTAAAAGAGAGACTGTCAGAAGCAGGACAGAAGGCAGCAGCAGCACAGCACTCAATGGCAGTCCCCTCACCTTCTGTGGCTGCAGGGCCATGTTGATGGGCTGCTTGTTCTTGGTGGGTTGCAAGTTGCAACAGATGATGAAAGCATAGAGCTGTAGGCACTCATAACCCTTGTGGCCCTTGTTGAACATGGAATGTCTGGGCTGAAGCAGCTGCCGCCCCCTGTGTCCCATTCCCTGGGCCCCTGGGGTGCACGCACCATGGTGGAGGCCACCAGCGGTGGGCAAGTGCAGGATGCCAGAGCAGCACCTTGCCCAGTGGTGGGTGCTCACCCTCCAGTTTCAAAATCCAATGATGTCACTTCATGCTGCTCTTACCTCCATAGTTCTCACTCAACACCTTTGGAGAGTGATCAACATTTTGAATTTCTCCTGCCAAAATGTGAAATGATTAAAAGAATCAACTTTTCCTCTTTGGAATGTCCAATACTTGTGTGGGTCCCCTAGGCTCAGCTGCAAGAAATTATAAAGTCTGTAAGCGCCTAACTGATTAAGCCATCCTACCGGCCATGCCTATGGCATCTTCTGAACCATTCTAAATTCTAGGACAATGGCATATGTCTAGTTTTGCATGGAATTCATGCCTATCCATGATTGTCCTCATCTTCAGCCTATTTGTCAATCCAATCACATCAACCTCTTTCTAAAGCACTGATTTTCATATAATCCCTGAAGCATCAGGAGACACCTTTATAATGTTTCCTACCATAGAGGTGAGACCCATATCCCAAAGCCCTCACCACCTTTGCCATCCATGCACTGAAAACCACTCTGGTTGTCCACATACAGCAGAATAAATGTGTTATCTATGGAAGCACATTTGATTTTCTATTTGCATTTTACTATAGTTTGACCAAGAATTATGAGAGGAGAATCTATCCGTCAGATCTCCAGAATGTTTCACAACTTGCATTTCCTATTACACGAGGAGCAATTTTTGTAGGCTGAATGTTCAAAAGCAAATTATTAAAGCAATTAGTATAGAGTTAAAAGCATTGAAAGATACCTTTTGTGGAGCAGTGAGGTATGTTGATCTATCCAAGTCTCTCTATTTCCTAGCAGTAAGGAGAATATGAGGCCTGATTCATAAAGACAGTTGCATGAGTAAAAGTGACTTTTGTAGTAATTCTATTTTAGTTGTGAGATGCATGAGCAAGCCAGGGGTGTTCATGGCTTTCTACTGGGTTATTCCTAAACTTCCGCTGTACTGCAAATAAATATTTGTGAATCAGGCTAAGTGTTCTAAAACAGAAGTGCTGTATTTGGCTTAGTAGATATATTTGAAACAACTACAATCATGTTCAAAGAGATAATCACTTATCCCACAGAATGACTGAACAGAATTGATAACAACTTCTCCTATTTTAGGAAATTTAGTGGCCTCGACCATGTGTACCCCAAAATGGGATGTGGATTTAACTGTACCTATAAATAAAATTACCCTTGAGTGAGCTGTTAGCTACATGCTAGTAAGTACCCACTGTTCTGAATATTCCTCAAAATGTGCATGTATCGTTATTTAGACTGTATCCCCATCCCAGGAAATTTTGGCAGATTTTAACTGCTGAAATGTACCTGTGAAAAATTGGGTGGCATCCGAAATGTGTGGTAAAAAAGTTACTCTGTTAATTTTTGTGCATTTCAGCATTATGGTGAACAAGCAGAATCATTGGTCTTGCGACCCACGTAGAGTTTAATCATCAATCAATCAAACAGTACTTGTAAAGCGTGGCTTATCACCCATGAGGGTATCCAGGCACTGGGCTGCTGGGTTTAATCAAAGAGCCAGGCCTTGAGTTTCTTCCTGATGTCGTTCAGTGAGGTAGATGTTGGTAGGTGGAGGGGGAGGGCATTCCTGGACTTGGTGGCGAGGTGGGAGAAGGAGCGTCCTCCGCTTTGGGTATGGCGGATGCACGGTGTCTGTGCGAGGGCAAGGTGGGCGGAGCAAGGGTTTCTGGATGGTTGGTGGAAGTTGAGGCGGTGGTTCATGTAGGCATGCCCTTGGTTATGGAGGCCTTTGTAGGCATGAGTCAGTAGTGTGAATTGGCATCTCTTCTGAATGGGGAGCCAATGTAGATTTCTCAGGTGCTGGGTGATGTGGGTCCTTTTGGGCAGGTTGAGGATTAGTCTGGCCACTGAGTTCTGTACCATCTGGAGTCTTCTCATGAGATCACTGGTGGCACCTGCTTAGAGTGAGTTGGCATGGTCCAAATAGCTGGTGATAAGGGCTTGTGTGATTGTTTACCTGGTGGGGAGCCATTTGAAGATTCTTCAGAGCATGTGGAGGGTGTGGAGCCAATCATATCTATCAGAAAACGTTTGTGTCTTTTATCTATTTTTTTTTCAGTCAAAAGAAATTTTAGATAAATCACAATTAACCTAATTTATCACAGTTTATATAATGTGGGTGAGCATGCATGACAGCAGGTAAAAAATGTACCTAATGTTTAAAAAATATATACATGAATGAGTTCCTATTTTATATGTCATACATTCAGATTTGACTGAGACGCACATTATTCCAAATGTACGTGAACTAGATAAATATTAAACCACAAACCCCGTAAAATGCATGCCGGGCATGAAACACAGGCAAATTAGTCTTCAGTTTGATTTTCTTAAAATCTCAAAGATACATGTGGCATTCTGCAGCACGCATAGAAAGAGGAAAATGCCATTAATGATTGTTTTTGTGCATGATGGTGTCCCTTCCCGCACAAAAACAATCATACCCGCAGCGCAGGCACACTTGCAAAATGATGCAATGGTACCTGCACTGGTGCATGGCAGCCAATTGTGCACCAGCGCAGGGGAAAGCACAGGGATGCATCGTATCGTTGCTAATATGATGCATCCCTGTGCTTTGAAAATGACACAGCAAGGCGCAGCTAAATGGCTTGCGGCACCACGCTGCGTCATTTTCTTGTAGATGAGGCCCTTTAATTACAGAGTGCAATATAGTCTGCACCCCTCCCCCCCCAATATTTTTGGGTAGGGCAGTCCTGATACAGTTCGCTGAAGGAAAATGCCTGGTTAATTCCATGATGAGCAGAGTGTGGCACAGAAAACTCAAAAATTTGGATTGTATGCCCCTTTTTTAAGTGCTAAACTCGCAATAGGGGCTATTTATCATATCCGTTGAGTTCCAAATTGTGGGGTATCAATTTTTAACACCTGTGATAAATATCACCTACCCCTCTGGGGCGCACGTAAACTGGGCCATAGAGAGATCCTTTTCCCTTCAGTCAATCTGAGATAAGCCAGAAAATAAATTTAGATGTTTCTTAGTTTCTCCTGTAATAATCTCCCAAACACAATGACCATTGTTTGCACAGCTCTTCTCTGCAATTTTGCACTGTGTGGAGCTTTTTTATGCACAAAAGTATTAAACAGTAGTTTCTCAGCATGGAATTATAAGTTAGGGAATAACTGTCATGGCAGAAAGGAGCATTGTGCGCTGACAGAGATAAAAGTTGCCAGGGACCGGGGAAGAGGCATGGCTGCTATCGTTGCCCAAGCCTCTACCGGAGTAAACAGTGACAGCTCCTCCGCTAAGGTGGAGAAGCGTCACCCCACTGCTCTTTGAGCAGTGCAAAAAATAAAAATAAAACAATAATAACAAGATATTATTATAATTTTCTTTTTTCTATGCGTGACTTGGAGCCGGGCCGGGGTGGGGCTGGGCTGAGTACGCCCGAGCAGAGTGAGGAGTGGTTTGCACTCCCTAAGTGCGCATGACTGTTTCGCCGGCCCTCTTGTGTTACACAGCCCGGTGAAGAACATGCCCATGCTCCCAGGCACTGACTGAGCGGCCAAACAGGCCGCTCAGACCAAT
The DNA here is from genome assembly GCA_963921515.1 of Calotriton arnoldi. NCBI lineage: Eukaryota > Metazoa > Chordata > Amphibia > Caudata > Salamandridae > Calotriton > Calotriton arnoldi. The sequence goes on along the minus strand of CAWUFW010007745.1, from coordinate 431,185 downwards.
CACGACGCTGCTCATGAAGCGTCGTGATTGGCTGGGAGAGTCTGGGAGCCTGGGTGCTTCCGGTGCTGAAAGAAGAGGACGGAGGAGAGTCGTGCGACGGGAAGGTACGTTTATTTTACTTATTTTTTTCATCCGCTCCCCCCACCGCCCCACCATGCAGCACCAAGGCAGCTGCCACTGTCAGTCAGGCCTCTAAAGCAACCAGCTCTTGTGTTTCTGCAATTGGGAAAATCAGATGAGAAAACACTGATCCATGTACGATCAAGCAGAATGGAATTCCACTCTGCCCGACTCGTAATCGGTTCCTTACTATTTTCTGAAAAATTAAACTTATGCTGGACCATTGAGATAGTATTAAAAGGGTCATCTGGTGTAGGGGAAAAGCTGTTCTCTTCAGCCAGTCTTGCATCAATATAAATCAGCAGCAATTGGTATCCTAGAACATAGCTTTGTTTCATGACCCCTGTTGAACTTTGAGAAATAATGTGGCACCATTCACCGACTGGCCCCCTAAACAAGGCATTTTGTCCCAACAGTCAACATTTTCGTGCATAAGGGGCATAGCACAAAATTTCACAACATTTTGAAAAGTTGTGAATTTTTTTAGGGTCCATTGTGAAGGCTGCAATATAAAACAGAAAAACAAAGCAAAACATTTCTGAATTACCTGCACTTGGCATCATAGTGAGCTCCTGTTAAAAGTGCTTGCCCGTCAAGTTCTACAAAACGTAATTCTTTAAATATTGCTAACACATAATTGAATATATGTTTCTAGGCGCTCTATAGTCACCAGCTGTGAAAAATGTCTGCTCTTTACAATCTCTCGTTACCATATTGCGTATCTGTAGGCTTTGGTCTGCTATAGTTGCTAGGCTTCTCTCGTTGAAGCTTGCAGAGTTGGGCTCTGGCACTTGCCCAAAAACGGAACGATTCTTTTCAAATCACTTTCTCTCCCTCTGACTCAAATTACAAAAATGCGTCATTTAATTAAGCTGCTCATTCTACCTTGCCCTGCTACATCAAACATCTGAAAAATTAAAATGCATAAATTAATGGCAAGCTTTTTTTCATGAAGAAAGATAGCTCTTGTTCAGATTTACTGTTTTCCATAAATCTTGACCATTTCCTTTTCATTACAAATGTGGTTAATTGTTCATAGTGCCAGACTGCAAACACCATGAGCTAAAGGAAAAAAATGTTTATAAAATGATGCATCATTTTTCAGCTACGTCTATCACTTGCCAAATAATGATCATTGCTAATCAACTGTTGGTGTATGCTGTAAGTGTAACTCCTTGAATTACTTACCAGTAGCCTTCATTACAATTATCTTTCTCGTTACATGATTTATTGAGATAGGCTGGACCTGGACAGTCAGTAATGTAACAAGTGAGAGAAAGCTCAGTATAATGAAGGATACCTGTGAGTAACGGGGGACTTTAATTACTTGGTCGCGCTACATCTTTACTTATTTATCTTATTGAAAACACACCCAAGTGAAAATGTTGTGACACCAAAGACTTAACGTCAGTATACTTTTAGAACTGTGGGGCATATTCACAACAGAATTGCGGAGCGCGTGTTACGCCACAATTGGTAATGCTGTGCTCTGACAATCTGAAAATGCAGGGATGTGCCGTATTTACAATAATACGGCGCACCCCTGCATTTCCCTTAGGACTGGCATTACATTTATCTGCCTAGTGCCAATGCAGGCACCCTTGCACCATAGTGCAAGGGTGTCTGCGTTGCAGGGAATGATTGTTCATGTGCGGGAAATTATCCCTTCCTGCACATAAACAATCACTAATGGTGATTTGATCTTTATATGTGTGCTGCAGAATTCAGCGCACATAGAAATGGCAAAAACAAGGAGAAATTAATAATTTCTCCTCACTGCACCAGTTTATGGGCAGGTTTTCCCTGGTCTTATTTTTGGCGCTGCCCCATATTTACGCAAGCCTTGTAAATAGGGGGCAGCGTCCAAAAGCAATGGGTGTTGCGGCGGAATGACCACTGCAACACCCATTGCCCGCCCCTTTCATGCTAAGTGCTGCGTGAATAGGGGCATTATTTACAAGTTGCCTTAAGCCAAGTTAAGCGGCTTCATGCCGCCTTGTAAATAAGGTGAAGGAGTTATCGCCACCAGAACGTCAAAAAAAGTGATGTTCTGGTGGCGATAACCCTTGTAAATATGCACCTGTATTCATTAGGACAACAATACTGAAGCCTGCACAATTTCAGTGTCTGGTTGCTTGGAAAACCTCCAATTCCTTTCTTCCACCCACAAGAGAAACGTGTGATGCCTAAAGAGACAAATAGATGGTTAGTCACACACAAATGACAGTTACATAGACTAGAATAAAAGGAACCCACAGGGTGCTGCCAACAGTAGGCCTCACTAGACTAGAGCACACATGAAGTAAAGAAGGCAAGTCCATGGGCCTGATTCACAAAGGTAACCTAACACTTTTGCTTAAGTTTACAATTATTTGCTATTCACAAAGGTATATTACTTATAGTATCTTTACGTCCGTGGAGTCTCCTCACATAAATAGATAGGGCAGTTCTATTAGGGCAGCTACTTCTTATGCTTTTGCAATAGTTCAGTTATTCCACAGACTTAGTGACAGAGAAGATGTAAAACCCTTTCGATCTGTGACAAACACATTATCAAAATCTCTGGAAAGATTGAACCTATTGACAATGTCGCTTTTACTGTCAACTGCTATAGTGCTTGCTTTTGGGCCACTGGCATAGCCTGTAGAATACTGCTCATTAAAGACCAAAATCAGATCAGCTAAAGTAGAAACTAACCACTGATGAGGATTCAACAGTAGAATCCCTGCAATAATCTGCCACTAAAGTGTACACACTCTCTAAACAAGGTACAGTAAAACCAATAATCGCTACCCACTACAATTTCTGTATTGTTGTCACTAAGGCCAATCTCAAATACCAATGAAGAAAATCTAAAATTCAAGAAACATCATATGGTAATGATAGCAATGATTTCTTTTTGCATCAAGATTGGAACGACACCTAAGTCGGGAAATAAATCCCTCTTGTCAAAGCCCAAATAGATGACCAATGTCTCTTCCACAGGTTAGTTGTTTGAAATTAGCTTAAAAAAGCCACTTTATGGTAAGGCCCTTCAGGGAAGAATTGGGAAATGGCATCTCTGAAGTGGATAAGTATGCTAGAATATGTCCTGCATTCCAATCATACCTTGCTATAAGTTGTTTTATTTTATGTCTCCTTGTCCTTAACCTCAGGATTGACTCCCTAGGAGGCCAACTTCCATTCATCAGAAATACAACACTTTTTTCTTAGCTATTAATTTGGTAGCCACAACTTTCTGTAGGAGGGACCCGGTTTCCACATAAAAATATCACCACCTCTTAAAGGTGACTTGGTGAATCACCTGCACTTAGGATAGGATAATCAAGAAGAGGATGGCACCATATCATTCCTGATTTGCATGCCATACCTCCTTTCATTTACAGAAACATATAACCATTGCTTATGCTTTTGTGTGCAACACTGATGCAATTGTGCCACAATCTATCTGTTTTTATAGACCTATTATTCTCACTAGAATCTTTGCAATGGCTTTCACCTCCATGCGAGAAGATAATGACATGGAAAATGTATCCCAGAAATCACTTTTCACTCACCTGCAGACTGGCTCTCCCCCAGTCTGCAGGTGAGTACAAATTGATACCTTTGATGACGTTTCCAGTTCATTATCTTCTTGATTGACTTGAATGCCATGTACCAGGACACCTACCAATTTTGTACATAGATTCACCACAAACCAATTCTTGAGCGATTACATAAACTTTGATGAGTAGTGTTTGCAAACTCCTGGTGCTTTCCTTGATTCCAACACCTTGCATTATTCAGCATTTTCAAGGTTGTGCATTCAACCTCATCTTGACACTCAAAGCACAGTCTATTGATGTCAGTGCTCAGAGGCCATAGCTACAATCAATTGGACTTAGCTACCCCACTGTGCCTGCCTCTGTTAGCTTCTTGCAGCATCCTACACCCATTATATCTATAAGTCAGGAATATAGGCCTGATCTATGAAGATTCAATTCACAAAAAGTAGTCGCACATTTTGCACCAATGTTTTACCAATGGAATCTAATTTTGCGGACCAACCTATGAACTAATAGGTCTATTCAGAAAAAAAACAAATCACAGCGTGTAGAAGAAAAACCTGCTTAGTTAATATTCATTAGGCAAGAAACAAATGGTAACCCCCCTGTTATTGGATGCAATCAAAGGGATGGTGGCCTGCATTATGTGTCATCCTGAAACACCTCCATGTGACTTTTGAGACTGCAAGACAACAAATAAAAGGTTATTTGGATCCTAATGGATACGTTTAGTGGTGAATCTAAAATCTCCTCAGATTATAACATTCAAGGAAATTCTTAGGTTCCTTAAATAGCATCTGTATACAGGATCAATACTGTTAAACTGTTATGCGCCCCACTTTGGAAGCCTACAAGAATTACTCAATGATTCCCAGAGATCGTGGCCTTCATTATTACAAGCAAAACGGACAGAGCGCCCAGTTCAAATGGCATACAGGTTGGTATTTGAAAAAAGAGCACGTTAGAATGGGTTGTGGCAGTCCAGCCACAGTATAGCAATATTTTACAAATGACTGCCTTCTGCCATCCTGAAAGAGTTCAATCTACAAACAGGGAAAATAATCAGATTCGATCAACTAGAGATTAATATCATTATTGGACTAGGAAGGCAAAACCTTTGCCAAATTCCCTCTAGCAAAAGTAAAAGCCATGATCAAGGCAAACAATTTACTAGAGTATAAGCAGATAGGATCACAAACTGGCTACTCTACATTCAACAACATCTTCACCCTTGAATCATTAGCTAGTAAAGGAATTTCCTGTCCAAATGACAAATCCTTTGTTGATGCAGTGCCGCATTTGATGGATTAGATCATGTGGGGTTCTGGACCAAACTTTAGACCTAGAGAACATTAGAACAATAGGACAAATTAAGACTCACTGCTGAACCTAATCATACAATTGTATACTGGTTAGGGTATAACTAAAATTTGATGGCAGAACGACGCCTAAAATATCCACGTCCAATCATCTCACACAAGGGTGCATCCTGGTACCAATGTTATTTTGCTTATACATTATGGATTGACTACAGTTTCTGACCAAAAACAACACCTTTTCACCAAAAATGGGCCTGCATCACGTTCCCATTATGACTCATGTAGATGATCTAGTTTTACTAACCATGCCTGTTGGATAACAGAGATTATTCAACCACCTTAGCCGACTACAAATAACGTAACCACCTCCAGATAACTCTAATTATGGTGTTCTCAAAAACAAAAGTCAACTTCACTGGGAAAATAAAGAGATGTAAAGCTGAACAGGCCAACAACTATAACTATGTAGATGTGACGACTGTTAAGGTTCAACAATATCTGAAATCTTTATCATCCAGATGGCAAAGTGTAACAAGAGCATTAAAACAACTTCTCTTATCTTATGGCATTTGTTCCATTCCAGAGGCAGTAAACACATTTTCAAAAAGGTACAACCTTTGTCATGTAATGCTACATGTCAGTACTTGCTAGGCTTTTAGACAAAAGCCAAACGTAGTTACTAAATAAACTTTACAACACAGAATACACCTAGAACTAAACCTTGCAGCAGTACTGGCAAGCAGTGAAACAAGCATTGGTAATGCATCGGTTTCACCTATGTAATCAATAAAAATTGTCTTCATCAATCATCCTCCGGGAGAAGGAAAGAGCTTCCTGGCAGATAAGACGGGAGTGGAGAGCATGTGGTGCAGCGACCATAGCTGCTGACTCGAGAGCTGGGGCTCCCGGTTCAAGTCTCTGCGCCCCGTGCAACACCATGTGATTCTGTGCAAATCACTTAATCTCTTTGGGTGATAAATTGTTATATAAATGTGCTGCAATAGTAAAAAGCAAAACTTTATGAAAATATAGTTAAAAAAAGCATTTATTAACAGTATTTCGGGGGCAGGAAACTGAAAAGAGAAGCAGACCAGGAACAAGCATTGGAAAACGCAGGGAAATATGCTACAGTCAATAGAAATGGAGGAAAGGTAAGTGGCACGCACAAGAACCAATAAGAAGCCAGGAAAGAGAGGAGGCGGGATGTAAGTTGCTTTTAAATTTATGTTGAAAACAATAGATTTCTCATGTGCAGGCGGAACCTAAAAAAGTACCTGACATATAGAGCGCCCTCTAAGTCTGTTCCTGGTATACTTAAAGCTCAACCATAAAGGTGTTGAAACGAGCCAGAGAACAGGCCCTTCTTCTACTGTCACAAAATCAACATTGACTTTTGAACACAGATTTATAAGTTAGGTAGCTGGGACTTAATGGTGAATCTTTCTAACTTGAATGGAAACCGCTGCTCAGACATAACCGCAGACAATGGTTGTTCTAGTCTGACTTTTTGAAAATTTATGATGAACCAGGGATCCAAGTACCTCATATCAACATACATCTAGGGCAGGCTACTCTATCTCACATCCCCTTTGGACGCTCGTGTACAAAATGCCCTTCTTCATTTATGACCACTGTGCACCTCCATTTAAGAACCTATGGGATCCTAGAGATGAATCAGCACACAAAACCATGTGTCGCATTTGTGTCCCGAACAAAGAGACCACTGCGCAGTTAATTTGTCCCTGCCCTGCATTGTTAGAGCAGTGAATAGTGAAGAATCCTCAGTAACCATACAGTCAGCCATTCGGCTATGCCTTCTCATACGAATAAATCGAAATATGTTGTGCAGTTCAGGAAGACCCTAAGCAGAGAGCACTGTAGACTGAATCCTGGCAGGCCTGGAAATCCATCATTGCTGAGCAACTCAAACTTAACATCACACTGGGAAGAACAATCCCAGTATCTCAATGTTAGGAACATTTAGACTGTTTTTAACTATCTGTTTTATAACAATGATTCAATAAAGGATGAAGAACTCTAAACAGCTTTGACAAAATCTTCCTTTTTAAATACATTTATTGCATCGTGATTTTAATCAAACACAATAAAATTAACTAACAACAATCAGCATTTGTGACTTTAAAATCCTTTATACTGTAATTGTTGTGCATTGTTACAGTTCCACATCACCAAAATCATTCCAGTATCCATCAAAAGTATTTTTGGGCCAAAACAACATCTATCAAAAGTATGAAGCAGAAATCGTAAAGCATATCTGAAAAAATCTCTTTCAATTATATATATGAAAATGCTCTGTGTCTGGAATTTTACCATGACAGCTATTCAATTCTTTATAATAGGTTAGTTTTCATGCCCACGGACTACTTATTCACAATTCTTTTGTGTATTTTAACTGCATTGTCTTCACGGGGCCGCGGCTTGCCAATGCCATGTATGCATTATTCATTCGAGCTTTACCCAACCATGCACATCTTCTTTCGTTATGCAACAAAACAAGATTTTGTACGCTTAAAAAGGGTGGTTGAGCATCGAATTCACCGCAAAGGGGTGTCTACATAAAAAAAGAGTTACACCAGCTTCTTCTTATTGAGAAAATTATAATTCTTTGCATGAGCCTCGAATTCGGATGTAGGAGACACGCTACCTCACTGAACAAAGATGCGAGAGATTGTTTATCATATAAAATAGGAACATCACTTCCTGGTGTTTTTAATTCAATGATTTGTAATTGCACAATGTTTTAATAAGGTTTATTCGTTTCTATTTCAGTTCCAATTAGCTCTCATTGGTTTCAATTATGCCCCCTAGAGTGAAGTTACCACCCTTAATTACTTACAATTGTTTTTATTTCTGTTGCATTTAAATGTTGTAATGAATGTTTATCCTCCCTTTTTGTTCTACCCAATTCAAATCGTGTTGCGGCAGGGAATAGTCTACAGGAGAACGAAAAGAATAGCTGAATCTACATTTAAATTGTATATTTTGAAATATATAGACATAGTTTCTTTGAGGGCGCTGCACACAAAATTAACTGTGCCACATGGTCAGTGGGTACTGGAACCCCAACCATTTTGGACAGGAATATCACTGTTTTCACACCATCTTCTCAGCTATAGGCAACATTTACCTGGTTCATTTGAGTTCGGCCTTCTAATTACTACCTATACAGTGGCGGCTCGCATAGGGCCTGCTGCGGGGCGTTGGGGCGGGGCGGGGGAGGGGCAGGGGCCGGGTGTGGGGGTAGTAAACTCAGACATACGACAGAACGGAGGTAGGTAATAATCACTTTCCTCCGTTCCGTCGTTTGTCCGAGTTTACTACCCCCCCACCCTGCCCCTCCCCCGCCCCGCCAACCGCCCCGTATTTACTAGTGTGATATCTTCAGAATTAATGTGCAGGTATGACACTCCTATACCAATATGGTAAGGGAACATAATAGTGATAAATACATTTCATATGATTGACTTTAATTGCTACTTTATTTTCACACTATTCCAAATATAACTGGTATTGTAAACTAAATTGGGTTCTATTTACCGCATGTTAATTAGACTTTTAATAAAAAAATACTTTTATAAAAAGAACACGTTGCTAATGTAACAGTGAATAATTACAATTATACTTACTATTTTTTTCTGTGTTTTTGGAACTTAAAACGTCCTTACAGAAGTTACATTTTGCTCCAATGTGTTACTGCTGTAGGATTCTGCAGGACTTCAAAAAGAATGCACTATAACATGGTTTCATTTTGTTTTTAGTTAGTAAAGTAAAAGGTTTCAAAACCATAAAAAGCTAGGCATGCGATGGAGGTATCATTAAAATAATCTAATGCCAACAATGTATAGTATCACACGTACGTGTCTTTAGAGAATAGTTGGAACTGATGAAGGATGAAAATTATTTATTTTATTTTATTTATTTTTGGAGTTTTATAAAACGCGAACATGACCGAAGTGTATCAGAGCATTGTACATATCATAGATAAACATAAACGAAGAGCTGATACATAAAAAAAACATCTAATGGAAACAAATTGCAACTACTAAGAGCTCTGGTAAGATATGATGTGTAGTAACAGTTATTAATAGACGATCTCCATTCTTTATTAGTCATTGGAATATGTTCTCCAGGGTAGTTTTTATTGATTTTGCTTTGCGGTGGTTCTGTATCAGGAACCCATGGGGCAACGTTTGTGTGGGTTCACTGGGATTGAAGCCCTTCAGCCCTGTATTGGCATTCCAGTCATTGTAGCAGCCAATGCGTCCAGGAGACGGGCTCATCTTGACTTTTAAGTGAGGAATCTGCCCATTAGGATCTTTTTCACCTCTTTTTTGAAGATGTGGGTCGATGCATTGGACAGAACCTTAGGTGTTAAGGAGTTCCAAATCCTTGGAGCATTAGTACGGGCCAGGTGCAGGGGGTATTGTAAAGACTGGATAGTAATAATTCTTAAAACAAATAGTGTCTTAAAACAGTAGCTGTAGTCACAGAAGCCTAAACCTTACTACTGAACAGATGTTGTCCAGCTTCACAAGATGAGCCTCTCTAAAACTGCCAGATCACCCACATTCATCCTCATGCCCATGACAAAACACTATGTGCAGAGCAAGGCGCCTACAGCAGCAATCATCAAATTAAAAACATCCCACTCTAAACAAAACTCTTTACACATGTCCCAACCTGAAAGTCATCCTCATATCTGATACATAGTTTGCAAATCAGGCATCCAGCAATGATTTTCTTGTTTTCCCTTTTCTCTCTCTCTTCTGAAAAAGTACTTGCCCTTCTCCATTCCGCTTGTCTGATTGTTCGCTAGACACACGCCATTCCTCCATGATTAAATAAAGGAATTCTGCAACTATGCCAATCCTTTGGGACCTGTGCAGCATGTCCTACAAGAAGGAATGGATCATGTTGCCTAGAATTCAGCCCAAGTCATCCCGCTATTAATAAAATCTTTTGCTGACCTGGGTACCCTCAGTAATTATCATCCTATTTATTTTCTTCCTCTTCCATCAATGATTCTCGAAAAATAAAAGAGTTCTTAACTGCCTACCTTCTGTGAAGCACATTTTCTATTTGATTCTTTTTAAACTGGCTTCCTCCCACTTCATGGCATGGAAGTTGCACTTCTCAATGGTGTGGAAGATCTGTGCCTTATACTAGATTTCATTTCAGCTTTTGACCATGTCTCTCACAAGATCCTTCTACACAAACTGGTCTCTAAGGGCATTGGTAATCTTGCTTTTAGATGTCTCAGCTCTTTCCTCTCAGGAAGGATGAAAGTAAACTCTTTGCCTCCTTTTCCCTAAGTTTCTAAACCTAACACCTGTTGGGTGCCACAAAGATCTTCTCTTAGACTCCGCTGTTCAGCTTTATGAATCCTCCCAAGGCATCCATTGTCCAAGATTTCATCTTTACTTTAATGGCATGTGAATATTCTCTTTTACAAATGATCTGGGTCCTCTCAAGACCAAATTTTGGACCTGTCTTACTGCATTTGCATCTTGGATGAAATATAATTGTCTTGAGCTAAATGGAGACTAAGATGGATTATATTGGAAGGTTCCCAATTGGTCGTTTCTCCCTCCACATGATCTCTAGAATGATGTCCTCCCAAACTATGCAATACACACTAGTCTACCTCATCGACCAAAAATGAAGATGTACTTCTTGACAACAACCTTACCTTCACTCAACAAATGAATGGTGAGTGGTGTGTCTTCCTGATGCTGTGACTACATCAGGCTGCTCATAAAAAAGTCCTACTATTTCTCCCTATGAATTGTAGACAAATGGTTGTTCAGCCCCTTATACTAACTTTATTTAGGCCCTGGCAAATACTGGCTTCAACAGCTTCAATCCATCCAAAATACAGTCCATGAGATTACTCACTAGCATTTCTGTTCGTGACTCCATTTCCTATCTCCAGCCTTACTTGCACTGGCCACTGCAGGATGATATGTTATGTGTACTTTGTGCGGTCAGAGGCAGAAATATGCTGGCCGTGCCACAGCAGTTCTGCTACAGCAAGGCCAAGCATATTTTGAGTTGCCTTACCACCACCCTTTTCATGGCGGTGAGCCCACATTGAAAAGGGTGGCAGTGAGGCAACTGAGGGGGCCCTAATAGGGCCCCTACCACCTCAGGGACCAGGGGGTGCATGCAGTGGGCACATGTAGTAGCCTCCTGGATTTGCACCCCCAGTTCCTGCATGCTGTGGCATGTATGTCACACAATGCAGAAAGGTGAAGTTGGCACTCTGGGAGTGGCGGTCTGCATGTTAGGCTCTTCAATGGGTCTAACAGATTGCTGCTGTCAGACTTCCGCATGACCGCCGCACGACAGCCTGCCAGATCAGGATTGAAGACCTCAATCAATCAATCATGTGTTTGTTAAAGCGTGACTACTCACCCGTAAGGGTCTCAAGGTGCTGGGGAGGAGGGGAGGTGCAGGTTTCCAGTCCATCAAGGAGGGGGTCTGTCGAAGAGCCACGTTTTGAGGTTTCTCGTGAAGATGGGGAGTGATGTTGTCTGTCTGAGGTTGAGCGGTAGGGCGTTTCAGGCTCTGGCTGTGAGGCAGGAGCGGCCTCCCGATCTGGTCTTTCTGGTGCGGGGGTCCATGGCGTAGGAGAGCTGGGCTGATCGTAGGGTCCTTTGGGGTGCGTGGAATTTGAGTCGGCTGTTCAGGTATGCTGGTCCGTTGTTGTGGAGGGCTTTGTGTGCGTGGGTGAGGATCTTGAAGGTGATTCTAGCCTTGATGGGGAGCCAGTGGAGTGTGCGCAGGTGCTGGGAGATATGGCAGTGTCTTGGCAGATTGAGGACCAGTCTTGCGGCGGCACTCTGGATGTTTTGTAGCTTGCAGGTGAGGTTTTTGTCTATTCCGGCGTAGAGTGCGTTGCCGTAGTCGAGTCTGCTGGTGACGAGGGTGTGAGTGACGGTCTTTCTGTGCTCGAGGGGGATCCATTTGAAGGTCTTACTTAGGAAGCGGAGGGTGTGGAAGCAGGAGGATGCGACGGAGTTGATCTGGCGGTCCATTTTGAGCTTGGAGTCTAGGATGATACCAAGGTTGCGTGCGTGGTCTGTGGGGGTGAGTGGACTTCCGAGGGTGGGGGGCCACCAGGTGTCGTTCCAGACGTCGGGGTGTGGGCCCATGATGAGTACTTCTGTTTTGTCAGTGTTGAGTTGTAGGCAGCTGCTTTTCATCCATTTGGCGATGGCTTCCATGCCTTCTTGAAAGTTGTGTTTTGCTGAGTTGGGTTCATTGGATAGGGAGAGGATGAGTTGGGTGTCGTCTGCGTATGAAACAATGTTGAGTCCGTGGGTTCTGACGATGGGGGCGAGCGGAGCCATGTAGACGTTGAAGAGCGTGGGGCTGAGGGAGGACCCCTGGGGGACTCCGCAGGTGGTTGGTGTAGCGTTCGAGAGGAAAGGAGGGTGTCTGACCTGCTGCATTCTGCCGGAGAGGAAAGAGTGGATCCAGTAGAGGGCCTTGTCCTGGATCCCTGCGTCGTGGAGTCTGCGTGTTAGGGTGCGGTGGGAGACTGTGTCGAATGCCGCTGAGAGGTCAAGGAGGATGAGGGCTACTGTTTCTCCTCTGTCCAGGAGGGAGCGGATGTCGTCTGTTGCGGCGAGGAGGGTGGTTTCTGTGCTGTGGTTTTTTCTGAAGCCGGATTGGGAGGAGTCGAGGATGTTGTGCTCTTCGATGAAGGTGGTGAGTTGGCTGTTTATGGCTTTCTCGACTTTTGCTGGGAACGGGAGCAGGGAGATGGGTCTGTAGTTTCTGAGGTCGGTGGGGTCCGCCGAGGGTTTCTTCAGGAGGGGGTTGATCTCGGCGTGTTTCCAGTCGTCGGGGAAGGAGGTATTCGCCAGGGAGCGGTTGATGGTGTGGCGAAGCATGGGTGCTATGGTGTCGGCGGCTCTGTTGAAGATGTGGTGGGGGCAGGAGTCCGTGGGGGCCCCGGAGTGGATTGACGTCATCGTCTTCAGTGTGTCTTTGGTGGTGAGGGCTGTCCAGCTGTTAATCGTTGGCTTCAGGGTGTCGGGGTGGATGGTGAGGGTTCAGGGTGTTGGTTGTCTTCGTCGAAGTTGTTGTAAATGTTCTTGATTTTGTGGTGGAAGAAGGTGCTGAGTTTGTTGCAGAGGTCTTGTGAGGGAGGAATGTCAGTAGACTCGCTGGTGGGTTGGGCGTACTCCTTGATGATGCTGAAGAGTTCTTTGCTGTTGTACGCGTGTGTGGAGATTCTGTCTTCGATCGCTGTTTTTCTTGTATTTCTGATGAGTTGGTGGTGGGCGTTGGTGGCGGCTCTGAAGTTGGTGTGGGCTTCTGTGGATTCGGAGTTCCTCCAGGCCTTTTCGAGGTGGGCGGCTTGTGCGTCTGGACTCTCGAAGTTCGGTGGTAAACCATCTGGCTTTCTTGGCGTGTGTGTTGTTGTTCTTCTTGAGGGGGCTATGGTGTTGCCGCTGTCGGAGATCCATCTGTGCAGAGTTCGGGCTGCGGTGTTGGGGTTGTCGTCTTCCGCGATGGTTGGGGTGGAGTTGCTGAGTGAGGAGGTGAGCTGGTCGTCGGTGATTTTGGTCCAGTTTCTTCGTGGGAGCAGGTGCTGGTATCTGTGGATGGTGGGTGTTCTGAAGGTGAAGTGGATGCATCGATGGTCTGTCCACGGGAGTTCGGTGGTGTGGCTGAAAGTGATGGAGTATCCTGTTGTGAAGAGGGGGTTGAGGGTGTGTCCTGCTGAGTGCGTGGGTTCGGTCACGATCTGGCGGAGTCCAATGTTGTGGAGGTTGTCCAGGAGGGATGTGGTGTTGGGGTCTAGTTGGTTGTCGAGGTGGAAGTTGAGGTCTCCCAGTAGGGTGTAGTTGGTGGATGCTATGGCTTGCTGGGAGATGATGTCTTATGGAGTTGGTGAAAGGTCCGCGGGGTCGGTAGATGAGAGTTCCTCGGAGGGTGGTGGTAGGGCTGGCCTGTATCTTGAAGTGTAGGTGTTCCATCAGGTCTGTGGGCTCGTCGGGGAGTGTGCTCAGCCGGAGGGTGGATTTGTGGACAATGGCGATTCCTCCTCCCGGGCGGGTGGGGTGGTCCTTCCGGGAGATCTTGTATCCTTGGGGAATGGCGATGGCGATGTCCGGTCCCGAGGTGGTGTTGGTCCAGGTTTCGGTGAAGAATGCTACATCCGGGGTGGTGCTGTCGAGGAGGTCCCAGATTTCTGTGGCGTATTTGTGGAGTGATCGGACGTTCAGGAGGATGCATTGCAGGGTCTTCGGTTTGGTTGTGTTCTTGCAGGCGGGTTGTGCTGGGTCCGTGTTCCTGGCGGTGCTGCAGGTGTGCTGGCAGTGGTGACAGCTGCAGGGTCCCTGGGTGTCGGCTGGTGATGCTAGCTTGCAGTTGTTGTTGCGGCCTGGGTTGAGTGCGTGGAGTGCCGCTGGGTTGTAGCGTTGGGGAGGTCCAGGGTTCCTGGCGCTGGTCGCTGTCGGGTCACAGACGGACACAGACGGGGTTGCCTTCGGCACGCCAGCGGCACGGCCGCACACCGGCCGCCATTAAGTAGGGGTCGTGGAGGGCTGGACAGCTGGGAGGTGGGAGTGGGGAGGGGACGTGGCTCGGGCTGGTCGCGCTGGGGGGAGGGGCCGCAGGGGCAGCAGCGGCGGTAAAAACTGGGGAAGCAAGCAAAAGAAGATGAAAAATGTAAAGAGTAAAAGGGTGAAAAAAGAAAAGAAAAAGATATAAAGAGTAAAAGGGTGAAAAGAATAAAGGGTGAAATGGAGCAGAAAGCAGAAGAAAAATGCTATAAAGAGTGAAAGGGTGAAAAAGCTAAAGGGTGAAAACGGAGCAGGAAGGAGAGGATGAAGGGGGCAGAAAGCAGAGCGAGAGAAAGGAGTCAGAGGTCCACTGGACCACTAGGGATGAGGCGCAGGTATAACCTGAGGGTGGGGAGGGCCTCGAACACCAACACTAAGGGAGTGCAGGGGCTCAGGAGAGGCCTCACTTAATGGTGGAGCTGCAAGGGTGGGAGAGCAATTTCACTGACAATGAGTCAGTGGTCTTACTCGCCTGTCCCCGCAGCGGCCGCCATTTAGTAGGGGTCGGGGAGGGCTGGACAGCTGAGAGGCGGGAGCGGGGAGGGGAACTGGCTCGGGCTGGTCGGCTGGGGGGGAGGGGCCGCGGGGGCAGCAGCGGCGGGAAAAACTGGGGAAGCAAGCAAAAGAAGAGGAAAAATGTAAAGAGTAAAAGGGTGAAAAAAGAAAAGAAAAAGATATAAAGAGTAAAAGGGTGAAAAGAATGAAGGGTGAATTGGAGCAGAAAGCAGAAGAAAAATGCTATAAAGAGTGAAAGGGTGAAAAAGCTAAAGGGTGAAAACGGAGCAGAAAGGAGAGGATGAAGGGGGTAGAAAGCGGAGCGAGAGAAAGGAGTCAGAGGTCCACTGGACCACCAGGGATGAGGCGATGGTATAACCTGCGGGTGGAGGAGGGCCTCGAACACCAACACTACGGGAGTGCAGGGGCTCAGAAGAGGCCTCACTTAATGGTGGAGCTGCGAGGGTGGGAGAGCAATTTCACTGACAATGAGTCAGTGGTCTTGCTCGCCTGTCCCCGCAGCGGCCGC
The DNA here is from genome assembly GCA_963921515.1 of Calotriton arnoldi. NCBI lineage: Eukaryota > Metazoa > Chordata > Amphibia > Caudata > Salamandridae > Calotriton > Calotriton arnoldi. The sequence goes on along the minus strand of CAWUFW010007745.1, from coordinate 415,578 downwards.
CATTAAGTAGGGGTTGGGGAGGGCTGGACAACTGGGAGGCGGGAGGGGAACTGACTCAGGCTGGTTGCACTGTGGGGGAGGGACCGAGGGGGCAGCAGCGGCAGGAAAAACTGGGGAAGCAAGCAAAAGAAGAGGAAAAATGTAAAGAGTAAAAGGGTGAAAAAAGAAAAGATATAAAGAGTAAAAGGGTGAAAAGAATAAAGGGTGAAGCGGAGCAGAAAGCAGAAGAAAAATGCTATAAAGAGTTAAAGGGTGAAAAAGCTAAAGGGTGAAAACGGAGCAGAAAGGAGAGGATGAAGGGGCAGAAAGCGGAACGAGAGAAAGGAGTCAGATGTCCACTGGACCACCAGGGATGAGGCGCAGGTATAACCTGCGGGTGGAGGAGGGCCTCGAACACCAACACTACGGGAGCGCCTCACTTAATGGTGGAGCTGCGAGGGTGGGAGAGCAATTTCACTGACTATGAGTCAGTGAAATCTGGAAGGCGGTTGCACCATGGGCTTGCCTTGCACCATCTGCTGGTGGACCGTCAAACTCGTACTCTTCCTATTTCCTGCCTGTTCCATCATGGCGGCCGTGCTGTGGAATTGTTTGTGCAACAAATCATTAGTCCTTCATCCTTTTCTATGCCCTGGAGCCTTAGCATTTATCTAGCTCCATCTCATGTGAGGGTCTACAGCTGGTTGGGAACCTGGGACATGTTTTGGAAGGTTTGCTGGCCTCTGCGGCATGTTCAGACATGCCGCAGAGGCTGGGCTACTCAGCAGGCATTAACACCACCATGAGCCCTGCGCCAAAGGACTGCAAAATAATACAGATTTTGATTGTTGAGAGAGCAACATGCACAGAAACCACTAACCCGCAAAGTCTGAATGAATGACCAATTGAAAAAAAACAGGAACGTGTGAGGAGCAAATAAATTCCATGCCATACCTTTGTGTCTGTACATTGAAAAGCAGGAAACTCTAAAATGTGGTGGAAGCAAATATTTTAATACGATCAAAAGAAATCAATATAGTCATAATATTTCAGAAAATGGTCGTTTGTACACCGCACACTTTTATCATTAAAACTGTGTCTGTGCAAATCAATCAATCAATCAGGGATTTGTGGAGTGCACTACTCACCCGTGAGGGTCTCAAGGCGCTGGGGGGTACGGGCAGCTCTGTCTCATCCGAAGAGCCATGTCTTGAGGCTCTTGCTGAATGCATGCAGTGTGGGGGTTTGTATGATGCTGAGGGGGAGTTCGTTCCAGGTCTTGCCTGCGATGTAGGTGAAGGATCGTCCCCCGCTCTGAGTATGTGTGGGATTTCGGCCAGGGCAAGGTCGGCGGAGCCGAGGCTTCTCTTAGGTGTGTAGAAGGTGATTCTTTCGTTGAGGTATGGGGTCCGATATTGTGGAGGGATTTGTAGGCATGAATGAGGAGCTTGAAGGTCACTCTCTTTTCGACTGGGAGCCATTGGAGTTCTCACAGGTGCTGTGTGATGTGGTGCTGTCATGGGACGCAGAGGACAAGAATATGCTGCGGCGTTCTGGATGGTCTGGAGTTTGAGGAGAAGAGATTTGTTTATTCCAGCGTAGAGGGCGTTCCCGTACTCTAGTCTGCTGGTTATGAGTGCGTGGGTGACAATCTTTCTGGATTCGGGGAGGGTCCATTTGAAGGTCTTGCGGTGTTGAAGCACGCAGAAGATACGGCATTGATCTGTTGGTTCATGGTGAGGGAGGAGTCGAGTATGATGCCGAGGTTTTGAGCATGATCTGTGGGTGTGGGTGTGGGGGGGGGAGGTTGCCGAGGGAGGTGGACCACCAGGTGTTGTCCCATATGGAGGGGGTGGATCCAAGGGCGAGGACTTCCATTTTCTCTGATTTGAGCTTTAGGCAGCTGTTGCTCTATTTTCCTGGAAGCTGCATCTGGTGATGTTGGGTTCGTTGGTGAGGGAGAGGATAAGCTGGGTGTCGTCGGCTTAAGATATGATGCTGAGTCCATGTTTTCTGATGATGGTGGCGAGAGGGGCCATGTAGATGTTGAAGAGCGTGGGGCTGAGTGAGGATCCTTGGAGTACTCCGCAGCTGATCTCTGTGGGTTCAGAGAGGAAGGGCAGGAGTCTGATTCTTTGGGTTCGGCTGGTGAGAAAGGAGCAGATCCAGTCAAGGGCGGTTCCTCGGATGCCGGCGTCGTGGAGTCTGGGGGTTAGTGTGCAGTGGGAGACAGTGTCGAAGGCTGCTGAGAGGTCTAGTAGGATGAGGGCAGCCGTGTGGCCCTAGTCGAAGAGGTTGCGGATGTCATCCATGGTGGCTAGGAGGGCGGTTTCGGTGGTGTGGTTGCTGCGAAATCCGGATTGGGAAGAGTCGAGGACTGAGTTGGCTTCTATGAAGTTAGTGAGCTGATTGTTGACAATCTTCTTGGTGACTGGTACCAAAGGGGAGGAAAGAGATGGGTTGATTGTTCTTGAGATCCATCAGGTCTGCGGTGGGCTTCTTAAGGAGGGGCTTGACTTCTGCGCGTTTCCAGTTATCGGGGAATGTGTCTGTTTTAAGGGAGCAGTTGATGGTACACCGTAGTTTGGGTGCTATGGTGGAGGCGGCTCAGTGGAAGATGTGGGGTGGGCATGGGTCAGTGGGGGCTCCTGAGTGTATACTTCTCATGGTCTTGGTGGTGTCTTCTGTGGAGACAGGGGTTCAGGTGGTGATGGTAGGCTGGGCTGCCTTGCCAGTTGAAGGAGTGGAGTCGGTGCCTAGGGTCTGCTTGTTGAAATTGCCGTAGAGAGTACTGATCTTGAGATGGAAGTAGGAGCCGAGTTTGTTTCAGAGGTCCTGGGAGGGAGGGGTGTTGGAGGATTCACTGGGGGGTTTGGTGAATTCCTTTATGATGCTGAAGAGTTCCTTAGAGTTGCGGGAGATGGTGAGGATTCTCTACTGGATGAAATTCTTCTTCGTGGTTCTGGTGAGTTGGTGGTGTTCTGTCATGGCGGTCTTGTAGGCGGAGCAAGCTTCGGGGGGTTTGCTGTTCCTCCAGGCTTTCTGTAGTCGTCGGCATGTGTAATTTGATTCTAGGAGGTCAGTGGTCAACCAGGTGGCTTTCGTGGTGCGTTGTCTGTTGGAGTTTTGGAGGGGGGCGAGTGTGTCTGCGCAGTCGGTAATCCATCTGCGGAGTGCGTTGGCCGCAGAGTTGAGGGCGGAGTTGAGGTGCTCTTTGGTAATCTTGTTCCAGTTCCTGCGCAGGGGCGAGGTGTAGGCTTGTGTGCGGTGGGTTTCGAGAAGGAGAAGTGGGCGCAGTGGTGGTCCGTCCAGAGGGGTTGCCTGGTATGGATGAAGCAAATGTTGTGTCCTCCAGGGAAGATGGGGCCGAGGGAGTGTCCTGCCTTGTGGGTGGGGGTAGTGACGAGCTGTCTCAGTCTGATGTTGGCGAGGTTGTCCAGGAGGGAGGTGGAGTTGGGGTTGCTGGGGTTGTCAAGGTGGAAATTCAGGTCTCCGAGGAGTACGTAGTCCGTGGATTTAAGGGCATGGGGCGCACGAAGTCTGTGATGGTAGTGGTGAATGTGGAGTGCGGTCCGGGAGGTCTGTAGGTGAGGGTGCCGCGTAGAGTCATTCTGGGATTGACCTGGATCTGGAAATGGAGGTGTTCCATAGGGGACGGTTTGTGCTGGATGAGGTGAGTCAGAGGGAGTGTTTGTGTACGGTGGCGATTCCACCTCCAGGGTCCTTCCTCTGGATCTTGTATCCGTTGGGGATGGCGGTTGCGATGTCAGGTGCAGAGCTGGTCCACTTCTCTGTGAGGAAGGCGACGTTGGGCGAGAGGGTGTTGAGAAGGTCCCACATTTGTACTGTGTGTCTGTACAGGGAGCGTACATTGAGGAGGATGCAGCTCAGGAGTTTGGGTGCACTGGTATCCGGTGGGTTGGTGGTGGTATTGGGGGTCCGGAGGTGGGTGAAGTTGCAGCAGCAGTGTCGGCAGGAGAACTGGCCTTGGGTGGTGTTTGGTGTCGACAGCTGGCAGTTGTTGTTTCTTCCAGGGTTGAGCGTGTGGAGGGTTGCTGAGTCATAGTGCTGTCGGGTCAGAGGACCAGAGTTCCTGGCATTGGTCATGGACAGATCGTGTATGGGTGTAGACAGGCTTGCCTTTGGCACGCATTCAGCATGCCAGCGGCGCCCCCACGCAGTGCCGCCATTATGTAGGGGTAGGGGGGCAGGACAGCTGGGAGGTGGAAACGGGAGGGGCCACGGGGGCAGCAGCAGCGGGAAGGGAAGAGTGGGGAAAACGGGGGTTGGGAATAGGGAGGAGAAGCAGAGATACGAAAGGCAGACAAAAAAGAAAGCAGATACGGAAAAAAGGCAGATAAAAAAGGCAAATATTAAAAATAGGCAGATGAACCAAGGCAAATAAGAAAAATAGGCAGATGAACCAAGGCAAATGAGAAAAATAGGCAGATAGACAAAGGCAAATAAGAAAAATAGGCAGATAAACAAAGGCAAATAAGGAAAATAGGCAGATAAAGGAAACACAGGGAGAGAAAAGGGCTGCGGGGGCAGCAGCGGCGGGAAGGGAAGAGCGTGAAAAACCGGGGGAGGGAATAGGGAGGAGAGGCAGAGATTCGAAAGGCAGACAAAAAAGAAAGCAGATACGAATAAAAGGCAGATCAAAGAGGCAGATAATAAAAATAGGCAGATGAACCAAGGCAAATAAGAAAAATATGTAGGTGAACCAAGGCAAATGAGAAAACTAGGCAGATAGACAAAGGCAAATAAGAAAAATAGGCAGATAAACAAAGGCAAATAAGGAAAATAGGCAGATAAAAAGGTAAATAAAGGAAAATAGGCAGAAAAACAAAGACAGATAAAAGAAGCACAGGGAGAGAAAAGAGCAGCGAGAATGGAGCAGGGAGGCCGGCTTATACAAGAGAGTCTTGGGGACTCAAACCGCTGTCAGCTGCGCAGGGAGGCCGGGCACTAGCAGGCAGAGATATGATGGTGCTGGGTGCTGGGAGAGCAGAAACCCAAGGGGTCTTGCTCGATCCCAGCGCGCAGCAGCTGCCATTAAGTAGGTGTAGGAGGTGCGGGACAGCTGGAAGGTGTGAGCGGGAGGGGCCACGGGGGCAGCAGTGGTGGGAAGGGAAGAGCGGGGAAAACAGGGGGAGAGAATAGGGAGGAGAGGCAGAGATACGAAAGGCAGACAAAAAAGAAAGCAGCTACAAATAAAAGGCAGATAAAAAAGGCAAATAATAAAATAGGCAGATGAACCAAGGCAAATAGGAAACATATGCAGATGAACCAAGCCAAATGAGAAAAATAGGCAGATAGACAAAGGCAAATAAGAAAAATAGGCAGATAAACAAAGGCAAAAAAGGAAAATAGGGAGCTAAACAAAGGTAAATAAGGTAAAATAGGCAGATAAACAAAGGCAGATAAAGGAAGCACAGGGAGAGAAAGGAGCGGCGAGAATGGAGCCAGGAGGCCGGCTTAAACAAGAGAGTCTCTGGGACTCAAACCACGGTCGGCTTCGCAGGGAGGCAGGGGGCTAACAGGCAGAGCTATGACGGAGCTGCGTGCTGGGAGAGCAGAAACCCAAGGGGTGTTGCTCGATCTCAGGGCACAGCGGCCACCATTAAGGTTATTTGTGATAAGTAGAAAAATCAGGAATATTTAACCCAACTTCTGATTTTGGGTGTATTAACTTTAATAGTGACATACAAGGTTTTTTATTATTCCACAGAAATAAAGATAATATAGAATTAATCCTTTTTAAAAACTTGAAGGAAATGGGTTTTGGAATATTAGAGACTTTATAAAGTATTATGGGAGTTAACATCATCTTAATGGTGTCTTAACGGCCCCACCAGGATAAATAAAGAGGATGCCATGTATTAGTTAATGTAGAAATTTTCTGTATACATTTATCTATACATAGAGAGAGTGTTGCTGTGATGGAAGAAGTAAAATATAAACCTAAGTATTTAATGTTTTGAGGACTCCATAAAAAGTTAGAATTGGTAAAGTCAGCTTTAAAAGTAAACTTGGTCAAAGGTAATATCTCACATTTATCATTATTCAACTTGTATCCAGATACTGAAGCGTTAGACTTAACTTCTTGTAAAAATGTAGGAAGAGAAAGTTGAGGTTGTGAAATGAATAATATATCATCAGCATAAGCTGCTAGCTTAATTTGTTGATTTTTAAAATCAAATTCATGTATATCTTGGTTCTGACGTATTTTAGACAAAAAAGGTTCTAGGGCTAAATTAAAAAGGAATGAGGAGAGAGGGCAGCCTTGACTGTCACCTCTACCCAAAATAAAATATGGAGAGATAAGACCATTTACACAAACAGCTGCACGAGGATGTGAATAAAGATTAGAAATCAAAGATACAATTTTTGGGCCAAAGACAAACCATTAAAGTTCTTGAAATAGATAGGGCCAATAAACTCGATCAAAAAGAGTATTACCAACAGTTGGAGCATAGATATTAAATACTATGTAACCATCGTCCATCATCCTCTGAAATTTGAGACAGCAATTTCACAGGAAGCGCTTTGCGACAAAGAGTTAAAACCCCATTTCATTTGTCATCTCCTGGTGAGAAAAAGACTTCACCTACCCAACCCCTTTTCAATTTTAAGGATTCATCTGCCATGAGGTGAGATTCTTGTATAAGGGCTATATCTGCCTCAAGCTTTGACAAATGTGATAAGACATGTTGTCTCTTTATGGGAGAATTCAAACCTCTGATGTTCCAGGAAATAATTTTCATTGTCATAGAATTATAACAGAAAAAAAGAAAGACCATAATCTAGGTAAACCAGATAAAAAGCAAGATACAAACCATATAACAGCCCAACCATTCAAAGAAATGATAAAACAGTACATCAAGACCAAGAAAAATGAATACGAATAAATAGATAAAGTAGTATAGAAAGACAAATAAAGGGAATGCAACCGAAGGAAAGGGGGAGAAGGGACAGATAGAGAAAAGGGAAAAAAAGGTGAGAGAAAACAAGAGGAGTAAAACATACCTAAGAGTTCCAGAAAAAGACGGGGGATGAGACCACATGGTACAGATTAGATGTCCAAGCCCTACTGAACAGAAGGTGAGGAGAGACCGCATCACATAGGACGAGGACAAAAGGCAGGCACAGACATTAATGATCCTGCAAAGGAGGTAAAAAAAGGCAGTTAATATAAAAGAACATCATTAATCTATTCGGCTGTAACATAACGCGCAATGTTAAACTAATCATCGGCACATTAAAGTTTAAAACAAAACTAAAAGGCCAAGAACTATTGTGGAAGTCCAATGAGGCTAAGTGGCTTGAGATGTAGAGGCTACAGAAGTATCCATAGATTCTAATTCACAGGAATTAATGAAACTCTTCAACCTGATCGGGTCCTCATAAAATATGGTTTTGTTTCTATAAGTGACTTTAAATAGGCAAGGATGAAAAAGACCATATCGGGCTCCAAGAGAACGAAGATCAGATCTCATGTTGAGGAATTCCTTGCATCTGTCTGCTGTGGTTTTAGCATAAAGTGGTGCCCGACCATGAGATATGTTGAATTGTTTTGACCGCTGCAAGAACTTTAACAAGTCAGTATATTCTAAAAAATACAAGATGACACCTCTTGGCCTCCGTGAGCAACAGTAGGCTGACAACCTAGTCTGTGAGCACACTGGATATTAGAATTGTTCCTTCTGGTAAATTGAACAGCCTAGGGAGGAAGGATTTGAAGAAAGGGAGGGGCTCAGAGCCCTCCGTGCCCTCTGATAGACCGTAAATGCGAAGATTCTTTCTTCTGCTCCTATTTTCCAGGTCTTCAACCTGTTTTTGAAGTCAGGAGACCTAAGATTGAAGTGCGTTGACTTTAAGATCAGTGAGCCCAAAAGATGATACACTTTGCTCTATCATGGTGAGCCTCTCGTCCATCCGGGACCAACTATCCATGAGATACTGCAGCTTAGCATTTGTTTCCTCCATGAAGGGCCGCAGAGCACGTATCTCCTCTAACAACAGATCCAATGAGACAGGAAACGAGGTCTTTGGCGGGTAAGGCAGATCTTTTTTCAGCCTTTTTGTAGAGGACTTCCCTGTAGCAAGAGGGGGATGGGGAAGAACCTCTAGAAAAAGATGCCAAGGAGTCTTCCATTTTGGAAAATTTTGTGACGATAGTCGAGTTTTTACTGAAGGATTGAGTGGAGCGTGCTGTAGGAGGACTCTTTTTTTTAGTCTACCCATATAAATTAGAGGCAGGCAGGAGTGGAATCCTAAAGGCTGCACAAAAAATAGGTGCACACTACCTGACAAGAAATCCTTGAAAATGGTGACCGGCAGTAATACAAAATAAACTAGAATGTCATTAATTGCAACAGTTATAAATGAAATGAGGCACCAACCACCAAGAAGAGCCACCAAAACTGTCATTTATGGCATTGGAAAATGCCGTTGGGAGAAAGAGGCAATCAACCTCACCAGTGTCGTATTGTTGCAGGGAGCTGATCCGATGTAAGATGGCGGCCGCGTCCGTCACTGCACTGAAGCAATATGCGCCTCCGATCAAAAACAAGTTGAAGAGCCAAAAAAACATCTGCAAGGGCTTCCTCCTGTGACAGCAGGACATCTGCCAACGAAAGTGCCGCTCCACCATAAGAAAAAACAGTGCTTTTTGGTGGTCAGTCCGCACCACTCTGAGGCGTGTCACTCGGGCATCGCCATCTTCCGCGGACGTCAAGCCACATCCCCTATGCCACTACATTCTAACATTGCAATCAACAACATTGTACTCTTCACTAATGCACTTAACACCACTATACTCACAAACAATACACTCTGTGTGACACCACTCTAGCCCAATCTATTCTGAACCCCTGAACTGTACATCACTATACTCTACACAGCAACACTCTACAACACTGTACTCTAAGTCACTCTACTCGACACCACTGAACTCTATGCCACTCTACTCTGCACCACTACACGTCATAACACTGCACTGCACTGTACTCTGCACCACTCCACTCTACTGCACTCAATGCCAATTCACTCTATGCCAATGCATCCGATGCCACTACGCTCTACACCACAACACACTATGCCACTACACTCTATACCGCTACACTCTACACCAATACACTCCACTCTACTCTAATCTACTGTGCACCACTGCAACCTATTACACTGCACTCGGCACCATTCTTTTGTACACCTCTGCACTCCAAAACGCACCACTCCACTCTACGCCTTTCAACTCTACTATGCCCCACTCTACTCTATGCTAATGCAATCTACCCCACTCTACTATGCACAACTTTACTCTTTGCCACTACACTCTATACAACTCCAGGATATGCCACTCCACTGTATTTTGCACCACTGAGCTCTATGCTACTCCATGCTACTCTACTATGCAAAACTGCACTCTATGGCACTGCACTCTAGGCCAATCCACTCTCCTCTTTACAACTCCACTCTATACCGCTTCACTCTACTTTGAAACATTCTACTCTACACCACTACTGTTGGAAAGTGTGTTATTAGTAGTGGTAAATGTGAATCTACCACTGGCAATTAGGCCACTAACACAGTCTAAGGCTCAGTAAAGGTCTCAATGAATTATTCCCATGCTCAACCCTGAGTAGCGTGACTGCGAGCAAGCAGGCTTAACTTAGGAGACAGGTATGTAAAGCATTTAATAACTCAAATTCGGTAAATAATTAAGACACATCACACAATACAAAATCCCACACCAATTTATAAAATAGGAAATATTTTATCTTTAAAATGACACCAAAATGACAAAAATCCAATGTAGGAACCCGTACATATAATGTTTTTTTTTTAAATTTAGCACTATATAGCACTTAGAAACCTATAGCGTCACTCTGGGACATCTGGTCAGGCTTGACCCAGACAAAGTCAGAATTTCAAGCTGACCGTGATAGAGTCCTGCTTGGATACCCCTTGCGGTAGGCAGCTGTGGCCCGTGCAGGTAAGAGCGGTGATGTGGGAGGGTGGGGGAGTCGACAGACGACAACGAGGGAAAATAAAAGAAAATCACCTACATTGCGCTTGCCGCATCGCCGAGTCGGCGATGCAGCGAGCGCAAGTAAGTGGTTTTCTTTTTCTTTTATTTTATTTTTCTGCTGGGGTCCCTCAATACTATTCACCAGTCCGGGTTTGGTGAGGGTTCACCGGCTTGCTTTCCACAGAGCTCCCAGTCAAACTCTGGAAGTCGGGCCTCCAGAGATTTTCAGTGGGACGAACCAGCAGGGCAGGCCGGCTCGTGGCTGAAGGTCACCGGCTTGGCTCTTGCATTTGAGTCGATCCCCTTATGAGGCTTTTTTCCAAAGTTGCTCCAAACTTCTCCAAACTTCTGAACGTCTTTCTGAAGTTCCTCTTGGGGGTCCAAAGTGCCCAAAACACAATCCAAGGGTCTGAAATCTCCAAGATGGTCCTTGAAAGGTTGGGACCACAATTCCCACAATTCACATTGACAAAACCCTTACAAATCCACTGGCCGCATTCCAGGCAGGGTATTCTTGGTGGAGAAGGTCCAGGTGAGCTCTGCTAACAAATAGCTTGCAGGTAGTCCACTCTTTGTTCCTCTTGAAGCAAGTTACATCCAAAGTACTGTAGTTCTAGGTAATGCAACAGGCATAGTCAGTCAGAATGCAGGGCCTGATGGTGCAAATCAACTTTTTAGCTTGGCAAGCCTTCTTCTTCTCTTAGTTTCAAGCACTTCTGTCCCAAAAGATGCAGGGCAACACCCCAGAGCATGACCACTTCCACAAAAGTGTGGCATAATCTTCTCCCAGAAAGCACTATTTCTCCAAAATTCAGTATGGTTGAACTCTCAGCAGAGGAGCAAGAACTAGTTAAACCTACCTCCAGTACAGCTCATTTCCATAGCCTCACTCCTCCTATCACCCACAAATTCTAGCCTTAACCCTGCCATCTGGCTGGGTCAGAGGGGCGGGGAGGGGGTTAGATGGACCTGGATTCACTGTCTGTCCTATTCCTCCTTTGAAACTCATGCTTTATGACCCCCTCCCCCATGGTCCAGCATTCTTTTGTAGCAGAGCTCTCTAAAACAGATAGCCTCTCTCTGGGTGAGCACTTATCACTTCATCAAAGCGGTCAAGCTAATCCTGTTAACTCTGAGCAATCGGGGAGACCATATGAAGGCTGAATTTTGGCTTACAGACAAGAAAGTCTTATAACTTCTGTTCTGTATATTTTATTACATATTCAACAGTAGCATATTGCTGGGGTTATCCATACCATTCCCCTGAGTCCTTGAACAGTATTTATAATTAAGTCCTAGCGATAGTTATGCTTTAATAAACTATTGCCATGTTATCTTATTGTGCTATGCATTTACAATGGGGAAAATGCAATGGGCAATTTCTCATTACCAGGCCATATAAAACATCTTTTATAAGGGCCCTGCTTATAGTTACGTGACCCCCCTACCCCTGGGACACATAAGAAAGACTTGAGGGGTCCTGAATATGCAAAAATACTGTAAATCCCCACTCCACAGTGCTCCTAGTACTAACATCGATTTTGGGAGGCACTTTACTACAATGGAGAAAGTGAAATGTGCAATTTCTCTATCCCCATGGCATATAAAACATATTTTATAAGGGCCCTCCTTATAATGACGCCCTCCACCTCAGGGAGACCCTGGGGGTACCTAAAATGCCAACATATTGTAGTTGATCACTTTTTAAGTGCCCCACCCACCAAAATCGATTTTGGGCACAATTTACATTTAAAAGCAGTGCTGCAACACAGGGCTATTTTTGAAATGACCTTAGGCTCTCAGCAGTGCACACATGCAAGTACAGGAAAGCCTGCTGGCCTCTAAACAGCCATTCCTTATTATGTAATAAGGACTTAAAGGTAGTTTTAACCCCCTGCCCTATTTTGTAGCAGGGACCTATAGGGTAGATCATGCCAATTAGAAGTGTAACCTAATATATAGCGTACCCTCATGTATGTGTGCTTTTTCACTGAGTTTTTAACATAGCACTGGCCCTGGGCCTGATTAAACAGAGCCCGGCGAAAGTCCGAGTTAGTTACCACCAGTGACAGTCAGCAAAAAACTGGGGGTGCACAGAGCACACAGGATGACTTTGCAACATAGCCCCCCCCCCAAACGAAAGGTGATGGGTTACTAACTAACGCCCCCGTAGTCCTCATCAGCTAAGTGGGAAAATGTGCAAAGTCCATCCACATTGGCATGGGCAAACCCAGGTTGGTGCTCCATTCCCTGTAAGGACATGAACCGCCTCAATAGCCTGTGGCCAGTTTGAACATAAAAGTGAGTTCCAAACAAATATGGTCTCAGCTTTTTCAGGGACCAAACCACAGCAAAGGCCTCTCCCTCAATGGTACTCCACCTCTGCTCCCTGGGAAGAAGGTGCCTGCTAATGAAGGCAACTGGCTGATCAAAGCCCTCCTCATTTACCTGTGACAACACTGCCCCAATCCCTTGTTCTGAAGCATCTGTCTGAACCACACATTCCTTTGTGTAGTCAGGGGCCCGTTGCACTGGTGCTGAACACATAGCAGATTTCCGAGTGTCAAAAGCTTTCTGACACACTGAGGTCCAATCAACTTTCTTGGGTTTTTTCTTAGAAGTCAATTCTGTCAGGGGAGCCACAATGATACCATACTTCTGACCAAATCTTCTATAGTCAGTCCATGGAAGGCCCTGACCTGCGTCTGGGTGACAGGAGCTGTTTAATCCAAAATGGTTTGAATTTTGGCCTGGAGAGGCTGTACATGTTCTCCACCTACAAGGTATCCGAGGTTCACAACAGAACTCTGCCCTATTTGACACTTTCTGGCCCTAATAGTCATACCTGCCTGCTGCATGGCCTGCAGCACTTCCCTCAGGTGGCTTAAGTGATCCCCACAGGTGGGACTGTATACATCTATATCATCCAGATATGCTGAACTGAACTGCTCCAACCCAGACAGCTGTTCACCAACTTTTGGAAGGTGGCAGGGTCATTCTTCATGCCAAAGGGTATGATAGTGTCCCTCTGGGGTGGGGAATGCTTACCTCTCCTTTGCTCCATCTGTGAGGGTAATCTGCAAGTAGCCTAACCTGTCAATGAGCTCTCCAGCTCTAGGTATAGGGTGAGCATCAATCAATCAATCAATCAATCAATCAATCACAGAACTTGTAGAGCGCACTACTTACCCGCGAGGGTCTCAAGGCGCTGGGGAGAGGGAAGGGGGGGGTGCTGCTACTGGTCGAACAGCCAGGTCTTGAGTAGCCTCCTGAAGGTCAGCAGGTCTTGGGTCTGTCGTAGGCTTAGTGGAAGGGTGTTCCAGGTCTTGGCGGCGAGGTGTGAGAAGGATCTGCCGCCGGTTGTTCTTCGAATGCGAGGGACGGTGGCGAGGGAGAGGTCGGCGGAGCGGAGCTGGCGGTTGGGGACGTAGAAGAAGAGTCGTCTGTTGAGGTAGGCTGGGCCAGTTTTGTGGAGTGCCTTGTGTGCGTGGATGAGGAGTTTGAAGGTGATCCTCCTGTCGACGGGGAGCCAGTGCAGGTTCCTCAAGTGGGGGGTGATGTGGCTGTGGCGTGGTACGTCGAGGATCAGGCGTGCGGAGGCGTTTTGTATGCGTTGCAGTCGCTTGATGAGCTTGGCCGGGGCTCCCGCGTAGAGGGCGTTCCCATAGTCAAGTCTGCTACTGACGAGGGCCTGGGTGACTGTTCTTCTTGTGTCTGTCGGGATCCACCTGTAGATCTTGCGAAGCATGCGGAGGGTGTTGAAGCAGGAGGAGGAGACTGCGTTGACTTGCTTGGCCATGGAGAGCGTTGAGTCGAGGATGACTCCCAGGTTGCGTGCGTGGTCGGTGGGTGTCGGGGCTGCTCCCAGCGTCGTTGGCCACCAGGAGTCGTCCCAGGCTGAGGGGTTGGAGCCGAGGATGAGGACCTCCGTCTTGTCCGTGTTCAGTTTTAGTCGGCTGATCTTCATCCAATCGGCGACGGCCTTCATTCCTTCATGGAGATTGGCTTTGGCGGCGAGGGGGTCCTTGGTGAGGGAGAGGATCAGTTGAGTGTCGTCGGCGTAGGAGATAATGTTGAGGTCGTGCTGTCTGGCGATGCGTGCGAGCGGGGCCATGTAGATGTTGACTGCATTAAGTCCTCTATAGTCCACGCAGAACCTTAACTCCTTCGGTCCTCCTTGGATTAGGTTTGGGCACCAGCACCACTGGGCTGGCCCATGGACTGATAGAAGGCTTAATTTCCCCCAACTCCAGCAACTTAGCCACTTCAGCCTTGATGATGGCTCTGACATGGTCAGACAACCTGTAGAGTTTATTTTTGACAGGTGGGCTGTCACCAGTGTCAATGTGGTGCACACACCACTCAGTGATACCTGGGGTCAAAGAGAACATGCCAGCAAACTGCTCCAGCACCTGCTTGCAGTCTCTGTGCTACTGGTTTGTCAATTTGGGAGCGAGTACCACTCCCTCCACTGACCCATCTTGCACATTATTGGAGAGGAGATCGGGCACTGACTCAGTCTTTCCTATACTCCCTCATCTGTGACCAGAAGCATGGTCGTGTCTGCCCTGTCGTGGTGGGGTTTCAATCTATTCACATGCAGGACCCTATGAGGGTTACCGGGGGTTCCAAGGTCGAGCAGGTAGGTCATTTCACCCATCTTTTCAATGATTGGATAGGGTCCACTCCACTTGTCATGGAGGGCCCTGGGAGCCACAGGCTCCAACACCCACACCAACTGTCCTGGAGTATACTCAGGCATAGTAGCTTTCTGATCATACCAGTGCTGCATGAGCTCCAGGATGGCCTCCAGTTTCCTGCCTGCCTTGCACATGTACTCTGCCATTCGAGATCTTAGGCCTAGCATGTAGTCCAGCACATTGGCCTTTGCCTCTTTGAAAGGCTTCTCCAAAGACTCTCTCAGCAGGCACAATAGCCCCCTCATTGGGTGTCTAAACATCAGCTCAAAGAGACTGAAACCAACCCCTTTTTGTGGGACCTCTCTGTAGGCAAACAGTAGGCATGGGAGGAGAGCATCCCACCTCCTCCTGAGTTTGTCACACAGCCCATTGATCATGCCCATCAGGGTCTTGTTGAACCTCTCCACCAGACCATTAGTATGGGGGTCATATGGGGTGGTGAACTTGTAGTAAACACCACGTTCATCCCACATCGCTTTCAGATAGCTGGACAGAATGTTTGTGCCCCTATCTGAAACAACCTCTTTTGGAAAACCCACTCTGGTGAATGCACCCAGAAGTGCCCTGGCAACTGCTGGAGCAGCTATGGTCCTGAGAAGAATTGCCTCAGGGTACCTTGTGGCATGGTCCACTACTACCAAGATATACCTATTCCCTGATGCAGTAGGTGGGCCCAGGGGGCCAACAATGTCCATCTCCACTCTCTCAAAGGGAGTCACAACCACTGGCACTGGTCTCACGGGAGCCTTTGACTTGCCCCCTGCCTTGCCACTGGCCTGACAGGTGACACAGGAGCTGCAAAACTCCTTTACCTTCTCAGACATATGGGGCCAGTGTTGTAATTTGGCAGCATTTAAGTTAAGCATTAACTGAAGACAGCCTGTATTTAGAGGCTAAATTGTCCGCTTTGTGGAATCCATTTTGTATTTCTGGCAGCCATTTTGGCTGCCATGTGCTACCATGTGCTCGCCATGTGCTCTGTCCTACCTTCCTGTCAACTGCTCTTGAAATCTGCCTAGAGACAAGTTATATTTAGTTCCTCTTGCTTTGCACATGCTCAGTTGAGCTTGCAGCTGTTCCGAGTTTATAAATGTCAGGATGTGTCTACTAAAAGTAGAAACTGTTAGCTCCACCCACTTGTCGACTGTGCATTCTCTGTATGACCTTATATGTGCCTAAAACCAGCATTTGTGTTAGTACCGCCTTCATTTGAGCCCCTGTGTGGGTATAAAAGGACCAGGATCCTTCCATTCAGTGTGCTACTTCATGCATTACTGAAGGGTGATGTGCGAATGTTAGCTCCACCTCATGAGGTTTAATAAACTCTGTCTTTTCTATTTCCAGTTTCTGTGCCAACTTCTTCCTAAGTGTCTGAGGACTCTGTGCAGAGAAGGGAGAACCCCTAAGCACTGGTAGGCCTTGCTGAGGCTCACTACAACAAATTGGCGCTTCCAACGTGGGACTCATCAGCGACTCGGATGCCCGAAGGACTGGTCGCGACGAAGGATTGGAATCTCGCTTTTGGACGCGATCGCTGCCTGAGGAGACCAGAGTCTTGGCACCCACGGCGTTTTTCCTTTCTTTCTGATCTGACCATCCCGGCGGCGCCGGTCCTTGACTGAGATCTCTTCTGTTGATTCGCCGTGCAGTGACCATTTGGTCGATTTGAGAACTTGGCAGTTGGAACCTGGACACCATTTGATTGGTAAGAGCCGTTTTGCGGCACTTGCTGTTGGTTTGATGCCTTTGATTGGTAAGGTAGTTTTAGTAACACTTACTGTGGCTTTGTTTGTATGATTGGCCAATTTTGGAATCTGTTTTGTAATTATATATGTATTGCAATACATATAGGCAGGTAATGAGGAGAATTTTCTCTATTTAAAATTGTTTGAACAGCGCAACGTACGAAAAGTACCTTAAGCGCTACTTTGATTATAATACTGCATATTTTGCACTATTTTTTGGCATGCCTGTTTTCAGCACACTTCGTAGGATGTGTTGCTTTTGTAGTGGTACCAATTTGAGACTTGACGAAGCACAACCAGCCCCCCGGAGGGGACGCCTAATAGGGATATGTATATTAAGTATGGTATTTCTTCTATAATGTACTGCACGTTATGGAACAAATATACTAGTAAAGATCCTGAGTTGCGTTGGCCTATGTATGGGTCATTTGATTTGCGAAAAATTCAGTATGTGGAACAATGTATGTTTAAACGAAAGACTAGGCAAGATATGTTTGATTGTGTGCGAATGTGGGAGAAAGAAGTGCGTGAGCGAATGAAGCGTGAGCAAGCCTTGATTGACAAAGAACAGCGAAAGACCATTTATGCGAAAGCATTAGAGTTAAAAAACAAGGAGATGAGAGAAATTAAAGAGAGGGAAGATAGGGAACGCCATTTACAGGTAACTGGCCAATATGCTGTTAGGCAGCCCCTTTATCCTATCCTTAATAAACCGCAAGATGATTTCCTGTTATTAGATCGTTCTCCACCTCCGTATATTTTTTCTTCTGCTCCTCATGAGTCAGATGAGGACTCTTTTTCAGACCAGGACAAAGCTCGAGAAACTCGTTCCATGTTATCTGCTGAGCGTGCATCTGACATCAGATCTACTGCGCGTAAAGCCGTTCGTAGTACTACCAGTGCTTCTGAACGTTTAAATAGTATAAAAGGATGGCAGGAAAGGGAGCAAATATATTTTACCGATACATTTGCTGCAGAGGTTATTGAACGATTTAGGAAGTATTCGGTAGAAGTGGAGCCCGATGATGTAGCAACTAACTGTAAACAATTACGTGACGGTCTTTTTGTCTTCTCCCAGGTGGCTGACACAATCAGACGCTTGGTTAAACTGCGTGTTGAAGCAGCCCGTTTGCAAGAGGAGAAAAAGGCAGCAGAAGCAGCTGCACTAGCATCTCAGATCAGCATGGCACGAACTTCTACTCCTGAAACAGATAAGAATGCTGTAATTCATGTGAAACCCATGCGGGAAGCCGCGCCTTTATATGTTCCTCCTAAAGGAACGGGTACAGAGGATGATAAGACTTCTCTTAATGCGAAAGGGTACTTTATTTATAATTGGGTTTACACTCCTTGGAATAGAGCAGATGTTATGGCCCTTAAAAATGCATTGCCTGACCCGCGAAAGAATCCAGCAGCCTTTTATGAGGAAGTTGAGGGTGCAATCAGCTCTTGTACTATGACTCTGTCTGATATTGATTTGTTTTTTGGATTAATATTACCACCTGATATGTGGAGAACTGTGCGCAAAATAGATGATAATGCGACATTTGGAGCATTGTGGAAAGATTTAGAGCGGTTAGATGAAGATAGAGAACCTGCACAGAAACCGTGTCAGTTAATTTTAAATCTTCCGGCAGCTATATTAGTTAAGTTAAAGACGATCATTCCCCCTAAAAAGATAGATTGGACAGTGCTAGCGTCTTGCAAGCAAAAGGTAGATGAATCAGTTTCTGACTTCTTCACACGCTTTGAAGAAGCATTTCACGATTTTAGTGGCCAGTCATTGACAGATGACACAGGTAGGCATCTGTTTGTCGATAAATATGTCGCAAACCTTTTGCCAGGAATAGCTAGTCGCTTAAAGGCCAGTGAGAGTTCATGGACTACATCTTCTCCGGTTTCTCTTTTAACTATGGCCCAGTATTATGAGCGGCAAGAATTAGAAGCCAAAGGTAATGAGGACAAAAAGTCTAAAGAGTTGAAAACAAAGGTTATGTTGGCTCAAGCTTATGGTCCGCCTTCTAGAGATAATGATAGAGGTGGACGTGGATCTTATGGTTCGTCCTTTCCTTCCTCTGCCCGTTCGAATTTGTCTGTTGATCAGTGTGCGTACTGCAAAAAATTTGGACATTGGCTTTCTGATTGTCCAGTGCTGCGTGCTCAGCAGAATCTACGTGGTCGGGGACAAATGAGAAATCGTTCAGGATATCAAGGGCCTAGAGGAAGCGCGAATGATCGTGCTCGGTTTGATGCTAATACACGTGGGCAGAATGGGTTTAACACTTTTGATAGAAGGAACCAATATCAAATGTCTGACTATGTGCCCTCTGATTTTCAAGATTCTGCTTATGCATAGGATTGCCTAGGATGGGGTAAGGAATCAGTTGAAGTTCCAGTAGATCAGAGGGGTCCCTATGTTACAGCACATGTTTTGGGTTCTACTGATCAGTTTCTGGTTGATACAGGAGCTACTCGTAGCGCCTTGTCTAAACAATTGGTTCCAAGGGCTCCCCTGTCTGGCTTAACCATTACATCGATAGGTTTCGATGGAACACCTTCCCTTAGCCCATTGTCACAACCACTTGCATTTGATATTGATAAGTTTACTGCTCCATGTCCGTTTTTGCTTTCTCCAAACACACCAGACAATATTGTGGGTCTTGATATGCTTAAATATTTTAGGGCTACGATACGGTGTTCTCCGGAAGGAGTACGGGTTATTTTGAATGACAACTACCCTATGATTGAGAGATCTTGTATTGTTAAAGAGGACATTGCACTAGCCTCACTCCCTAGTACTTTGTGGGCTACTTCGGATACTGATGTAGGGCAAATGGTTATTCCACCAGTACATATTAGTGTCAAGGAGGGCGCTTTATTGCCAAGACTGCCTCAGTATAAAATTTCTCGAGAAGGAGAAGAAGCACTCACACGTATTGTACATGATTTAATTAAGGTGGGGGTTGTGGAAGAAGTTCCTTACAATATTTGCAATAGTCCGATTCTTCCCATTTTGAAAAAAGATACTGACACTAGGATTTATAGATTTATTATCGATTTGAGAGAAGTCAACAAGATTGTAGTACCACAGTACCCTGTAGTCTCTGACATAACGACATTGCTTACCCTGGTCCCTCCAACAGCAACTACATTTTCTGTAATTGATCTGAAGAACGCTTTCTTCTCGATTCCTATTCATCCTGATAGCCGATATTTGTTCGGTTTCACTTTGAATAATAGATCATACAGATTTTGTAGAGTTCCTCAAGGCTATACTGAGAGTCCTAGTATTTACAGTCAAGCATTGAAGAGACAGCTTGATTCCTTTACCTTGCCTAAAGGAGTGGCTCTCATACAATATGTCGATGACATCTTGTTGGCAGCCGATACACCTGAGCAGTGTGAGAAATGCACTTTGTCTTTGCTTTCTTTTCTTGCTACACACCACCATAAAGTATCACGAAAGAAATTGCAATATTGTAGACCGAAGGTGACCTATTTAGGACACCTTCTGTCTAAGGAGGGCCGTGCACTGACACCAGATCGCATTCAAGCAATTTTAGACACCCCAGTACCTTCCACGCAGAAAGATGTCCGTGCATTCATTGGTCTGACTTCGTTTTGCAGGCAATGGATATTGGGTTTTTCACACATTGTTAAACCCTTGCTAGCACTTTTGACTAAAAACACACCGATCCCCCTTCCATGGACAGATGAATGTCAAAATGCTTTTTGTCAGTTGAGACAAGCTCTTTGCTCTGCACCAGTGTTAGGCACACCAGATTACACGAAGGCTTTTACACTCTATGTACATGAGAAAGAAGGATGTGCATTGTCAGTTTTAGTACAGACACACGGGGACAAACAGCGTCCTTGTGCATACCTTTCTGCAGTTCTTGACCCTGTTGCTCGTGCATTGCCTGGGTGTTTCCGTTCAGTTGCAGCGACGGCTGTGTCCATACGTCAGAGTGAAGGGATAGTTTTGTCACACAAACTGTTGGTGCTAGTACCCCATGCAGTAGATGCCCTTTTGAATCAGACTAAGACTCAGCACTTAACTAGTGCTCGTTTGACAGGATACGAATTGACACTGCTAGCACCTCATATTACCTTGAAAAGATGTGCGACACTGAACCCAGCCACTTTGTTGCCATATCCTGCGACTCAGTCTCAGTCAAAGGAGCCTCACGATTGTATATTCCTTACTGAGGAACAGACAAAGGGTCGCATCGATTTGCAAGATACGCCCCTCCCAGATGTAGATGGGGAACTGTGGGTTGATGGGTCCTGTTTGAAGTTACCAGATGGCACGACTTCAGCTGCTTATGCAATTACCACGCTTGAGACAGTAGTGGAAACAGCTCGCATACCTCAGAAGTCAGCTCAAGCAGCTGAACTAATAGCTTTGACACGAGCGTGTGAGCTTAGCACTGACTTGTGTGTGAACATTTACACGGATAGTCGCTATGCTTTTGGAGTGGTTCATGATTTTGGCCTACTCTGGAAGGAAAGAGGCTTTCTTACATCCCATGGGATGCAGATAATGCACGGAGAGTTAGTGCATAATCTCTTGACTGCACTTACATACCCAAAGAAAGTTGCTATTATGAAGTGTAGCGCACACAAGAAAGTGACTGACAAAATAGGACAAGGCAATGCCTTTGCAGACCGCGTAGCCCGTGAGACTGCGATGCAGCGAAGCACTACACCCATGTACGTAGTGAAATCACAAGCTGAGCGTTGGCATGATGCTAGAGAGGAAGTATTGGATATACAGAGATCTGCTTCTGTGGAAGAGCTTGAGCAATGGTCTAAAGAAGGAATATTAGATGATGAGGGTTGTTGGCGTAACAAAGACATGAATAAATGGAAATTGCCTGCGGCCTATTTACAACCTATGGTTCAAATGGCACATGGGCTGGCACATGTTGGAGCTCTAGCAATAACTAAATTGCTTACACAAGTTTGGGAGCATCCTGAAATTGCTAGCACAGCCAAAAGGGTAGTACAGTCCTGTTTGATCTGTTGGCAGTATAATCCTGGAAAAGGGACACGAACTCCTACAGGAGGGTTTGCTACACCAACTGCACCTTTTGAAGTTTTGCAGATGGATTACATCCAACTCGAACGCTGCAATAATCTGAAATATGTCCTAGTGGTGGTGTGTGCCTTTAGCAAATGGATAGAGGCATACCCTACGAAGGATAATACTGCTCTCACCACAGCAAAGGTGCTTCTAAAGGAGTTTTTCCCTAGATACGGTGTTTGTAAACTTTTGTGGAGTGACAATGGACCTCATTTTATTGGGCAAGTTGTTGAGCATGTCCTGAAAGGATTAGGGATCAAACAGAAATTCCATACAGTTTTCCACCCGCAATCAGCAGGATTGGTGGAAAGGTATAACGCTACTCTAAAAACAAAGTTGGCGAAAATACTGGCTTCCACGTCTCTAAAGTGGCCAGATGCCCTACCTTTGGCATTGTTGTCCATAAGATCGGTGCCACATTCACGATCAGGTCTTACCCCCTATGAGGTGGTGTTTGGGAGACCAATGAACATTTGGGGAATTCCTAAGCCACGCCCCATACATGATGTTCCTTGTGTTCTGATGAATGATTATTTGGCACAGTTAACTGACAGTTTGATTTCTATTCATCAACAGGTTCGAGAAGCTCTTCCTGACAGATCTACAGGTGAGGCCCACGAACTCCGTCCTGGTGACCATGTAATGGTCAAGGTCTTTGACAGATCGAACAGCTTGGAGCCAAGGTGGCGAGGACCAGAGCAGGTGCTCCTTGCGACAAGGACAGCAGTTCGAGTGACAAACAGAAAGAATTGGATCCACAGCACACACTGCAAACGCGTGTCGCCTGCCTTGGTGGAACCTGCTGTGTTGACCGACCATCGAGAGATTCTGGAGACGGAGAAAGGCCAAGCTATCTCACCTGACGAATCTGCGGAAGTCTTCCCGGACCACACGATCACTGGAGTATCCAGATATCAATTAAGACCGAGGAAAGGATCTGCAGTTTTGAAAAAGACTGGTTGAGCTACCACCCTGGGTTAGTGAAACGGAGAGCCATTGTGGCAAGGGGAGGGGGATCAGCCCTGTATTAGTGTAGTGACACCCGCTTTGGCCCATGGTGAAGAAATCAGCGGCTGCCCAGGGAGAAGAGCTCCAACGACTGTTTTCAACAAGTTTTCAGAAAGATCAATCATTACTGCTGCTAAAATGAAAAAACAAATCATTTGTGCTGTAGGGTTTGTTGTTGCTATGGTGGCTATGGCAGCAATTACGTGGTACATCGAGAAGGTGGCTCCTGTTCGACAGCTTTTTGTTGCCACTACAACAGTACCCGTGGAACACCACTACTTTACTCTTCCTTACCATGAGCAAAAGCATCGACAATCTTACCTGAACAATACTTTTATCCAGATGTTGCACCATACTCACAATGCTACGAATACTACCAACTGTTGGGTGTGTGGGATGATACCTGCACATCAAAAGAAAGGAGGAACACCTTTTATTCCTCTTCCATTTTCTCACAATGGTTCTTGTCAAGCTTGGTATGCGCTTTTGTTTGCATATGGAAAGCCTTCAGTAGGTGGGATTATTTTTCAACTTAATAAAGTATGTTATCAAAATAAAGAAGGTTATCCACAAGCCAAAGGGACTAAATGGGAATGGGAAGAGTATCAACCGGACAATATTTCAACACCATATGTTTTCACAAATGTGAGAATAATAAAGAACATTGGACCTTTTGTGATTTCTGTGACAAAAGCTAAAGCAGACTTGTGTATTTGTAGTGTTGGAAGAATTCCAGTGGGGAGGAGCGAGTGTACTGTAATCCTGACCATTGAAGGTGCCAATAAGAGCACTTTCACAGCCTCGCATAACACGTATTTTGTGTGTGGAAATAACGGATATTATCAATTACCTGTTGGGTGGTCAGGAATCTGCTATGTATCTTTTCTGTTGCCCCCTGTGTTTCTGGCACCTGCATTGTATCACCGTGATTTTAAACTGTACAATGACATTTCCAAAAACAGAAATAAGAGGACAATAAGTATGGATGAAGTTGACCAAACCGACACTACCCTACAACAATATGTTGATTTCAACTTGGGCTTATTTTTCTTTGTGGGTGCTGCATTAAACAGCAGGAAAATCCGACGACTGACTCGTGTTGTGGAAGCTGTTACTAATCAGACAGCTATGGCACTTGGGAACATTACAGAGGAACTACAGATTGCAAGGATTGTAGCACTCCAGAATAGGATGGTGCTAGACGTGATTTTGGCTGATCGAGGTGGTGCATGTCGCATCATCGGTAGCAGCTGTTGTGTATTCATACCAGATCACTCACCTTCAGTATATGACGCAATATCAAAATTGCATAAGATTGCTGCAGAAATTCATCCAGAGACTGGAACTTGGACTTTTGCTGGATGGTTTTGGACTCTTGTTTCTGCTTGGGGCTGGAAGCTACTGACTATCCTGTGTGTAATAATTATAATATTTTTTACATGCTGTGTATGTATCCAATGTGGTCCAATGCTTTGCTCCATTTGCATTTCTGCTTGTATACCTGCCAGAGGGAACATTGCTGAAACAAAGGCCCAACAAATGTTGAATAAAGAGGTGGCCGAAATAATGTTAATAGATGTACGGGATGAATATCTAGATTACCCCAGATAAACGAATGTCTTCAGCCAATGCTGAAAGGGTCGTCTGTTGTAATTTGGCAGCATTTAAGTTAAGCATTAACTGAAGACAGCCTGTATTTAGAGGCTAAATTGTCCGCTTTGTGGAATCCATTTTGTATTTCTGGCAGCCATTTTGGCTGCCATGTGCTACCATGTGCTCGCCATGTGCTCTGTCCTACCTTCCTGTCAACTGCTCTTGAAATCTGCCTAGAGACAAGTTATATTTAGTTCCTCTTGCTTTGCACATGCTCAGTTGAGCTTGCAGCTGTTCCGAGTTTATAAATGTCAGGATGTGTCTACTAAAAGTAGAAACTGTTAGCTCCACCCACTTGTCGACTGTGCATTCTCTGTATGACCTTATATGTGCCTAAAACCAGCATTTGTGTTAGTACCGCCTTCATTTGAGCCCCTGTGTGGGTATAAAAGGACCAGGATCCTTCCATTCAGTGTGCTACTTCATGCATTACTGAAGGGTGATGTGCGAATGTTAGCTCCACCTCAT
This sequence comes from Calotriton arnoldi, assembly GCA_963921515.1. NCBI lineage: Eukaryota > Metazoa > Chordata > Amphibia > Caudata > Salamandridae > Calotriton > Calotriton arnoldi. The sequence continues at coordinate 390,906 of CAWUFW010007745.1, read as the reverse complement.
GAGGTTTAATAAACTCTGTCTTTTCTATTTCCAGTTTCTGTGCCAACTTCTTCCTAAGTGTCTGAGGACTCTGTGCAGAGAAGGGAGAACCCCTAAGCACTGGTAGGCCTTGCTGAGGCTCACTACAACACCAGTAGAAATGGTTCACCAACCAGTTCCAAGTCTTAGCCTGTCCCAAATCTCATGCTAAGGTGATGTCATGACCCAAGGCCAGGATGAACTCTCTTTACTTTTTTGGCACCACCAACCTCTGGGTGGCTCCTTCCTTGAGGTTTCTGGCCTCAGTATAAAGCAGTCCATCTTCCCAGTAGATTCTGTGAAACCACTGTCATCCCCCTCCTCTTGCTTGGAGGCAATCTGCCTTAAGCTCTCAAGGGTGTTGCAGTCTCTCTGTCCCTGACAGAATTCCTGTCCGGGTCTACAACAAATAGCCTCTCTCTGGGTGAGCACTTATCACTCAATCAAAGCAGCCAGGCTAATCCTGTTAACTCTGACCAATCAGGGGAGACCACAGGAAGGCTGAATTTTGGTTTACAAACAAGAAAGTCTTATAACTTCTGTTCTGCATATTTTAGGATAACTTCAACAGAAGCATCGTGTTGAGTTTATCAATACTGTTCCCCTAAGTCCTTGAAGTATATATTTAGTTAATTCCTAGCGATAGTTGTGCATTTATAAACTATTACCATTTAATCCAATGGTGCTAGGCATCTACACTAGGGGAAAATGCAAAGGACGATTTCTCCATCAACAGGGCATATAAAACATATTTTATGAGGACCCTGCTTATAGTTACAAGACCCCCACCCCCTGGGGCACCTAGGGGAGACTTTAGGGGTCCTGAATATTGAACCATATTGAAGATCCTCACTCCACAGTGCTCCTAGCACCAATGTAAGTTTGGGAGGCACTCTACTACAATGGGGAAAGTGAAATTAGCAATTTCTTTATCCAAGGGCATATAAAACATCATTTATAAGGGCCCTCCTCATAATGACATGGCTCCCACCCTTGGAACACCTAGGGAGACCCTGGGGATATGTAAAAAGCCCAAATATTTTAGTTTATCACTTTTTAAGTGCCCCCACCACCAAAGTTGAGTTTGGGCACAGTTTACATTTAAAGGCAGTGCTGAAACACAGGGCTGCTTTTAAAATGACCTCAGACTCTCATCAGTGCACACATGCAAGTGTGGAAAAGGCTGCTGGCTTCTAAACTGCCATGCCCTTTTATGTACTAGGGACTTAAAGGTAGTTTTCATATCCCTGTCCTATTATGTACTAGGGACATGTAGGGTAGGTCATGCTAATTATAAGTGTACCCTAATATATAGTGTACCCTCATGTATGTGTATGTTTTCAATGTGTTTTTAACATAGCACTGGCCCTGGGCCTAGTTAAACAGAGCCTAGGGACAGTCAGAGTCAGTTACCACCAGTACCAGCCAGCAAAAAAATGGGAGTGCACAGGGCACATAGGATGACTTTGCAATATACACTACACTCTACACTACACTACTCTAAGCCACTCGTTTACAATCTGTGACACTCCATTCTACTCCCCTGCCACTGCAATATGCGCAGCATCACTCTATGCCACTATTCACAACTTTACTCTACACCGCTGGTGTCTACATCACATAATTACTATACACATAATTCCACTGCACAACATGCTGCATATTTACACTCCACAAATCCACTCCACATCACACAAATCCACGCCATACAAGTACACAACTAACAATTCCAATCCAACCTACATAATTCTACTCAAACCACACATATCCACTCCATAACACAGGGATAAAAGGCATTGCTATTTACAACGCCAATAGCTCTAACCCCCAAAAAATGTGAGACCTATTGCATTTCTAATGCTTGTTTCTTCCTGGCACCAAAATATTGAACTTCTTTACCACATTTGCTCTATGGCCAATCCATTCTACTAAACTCTACTAAACAAGAAATAAATTAAACTTGGTCTTTCTAAATCGAAATAGTATGCTACTAATTTGCTCTTTTTCCTTTCTTACTGCTCCAGGACTCCTTTGAGGTTATAAGTGTCCTTTAGAAATAGTATTAATTTATTCATTCATTCATGCTACAAAATCATCAAGAATAGCAGAGATGGCTAGCAATAAGTGGTGAGGCTTAGTGCTAGCTTACATGGCAGCAATTACCTGTACTTCAATTACCAACAACATTCCCATCCTTGACTATAAAGCCGCCTGCTAAACTAAGAATCACAACAACATATGAATCGTAATATACCACCCCAATACAACCCCACCTTTCTTGATGAATTTCCTGGACTCACTCTCTGCTTGCAGACTAACCCAACAAAATTGTTATCATAGGGCTTTTTCACTTGTGGCTAGACACCCTAGGTGCCAAGCTGGCTTTCTTGACAATATGAAAGTGAATTTAGAATTAACACATGAAGTGTGTTTAGTTAGCACTAATAAGTTGTAAATATTATAATTGAACTGTATTTAACATAACACAGCTTTTTAAATTGACATGATTAGGTGTCAAATTAATGTCCATTTTTGCACTTTGAAAATTTTAAAATGAACATGGTTTCTCGTTTCTCTGTCTGTTCAGCTCTAGTTAAATATGTGTCCTCCAGCATTTTGTAAACTACTCTTAATTCAAGAAGTTTTACGGTCTTGTTTTTGTTGTATCTTTAAAAAGTATTCTTCTGTGTTCTTGATATTCCTAGATGAAGGAGCAGGGTTCAAATGTATCTTTACAAGGCCACTTCCTCTGGCTAACAGAGGTTGTGAATGTCATTTTAAATGAGAGTTTGTTTTCTCATGTGGGGTGTTACAGTGATGTTCAATAGTATTAAAGCAAAAATAATTTTCCATGAGATGTGTTTTCAGTTTTGCATTTGGATATTGTGATGTAACATTTGTTTCACATCATGTCAACAGTGAGATTTCTCAGTTTGAAAAAAACATATAACATGCTGTTTTTGGGATGTATGCCAGACTTTTCTGGACTTCTATTGAGCATGTCCCTCTTACGGACTGCTGTTTGACTTTGTACTTAGAATATTTGCCAGACATGTCTGTACTCTCTTAGAGAGTATTAGTCAGTTTATTGGTTCAATGTTTAGAGTTTACTGACCGATGCATTATTTTGCCTTGTGCTAGACTGTGTCTGGTTCTGGCTATTTAACTTGAATAGAAACTTCTTTCATGGTAGTATGCGCAAACATAGGACATCCTCCTTTACACCTCCCTCTTGTTTACAACTGTGTAACTGGTGGAAGAATGTTGTACAAAGCTGAACACTGCAACTCCCAGAAACCCTGGGAACAGTGTACACAGACTGGAAAACGACACACCTGTAATCAGGCTATATAAGCCCTGCCCATGAAGAGGAAGGTGCTTGACAATATTGTATTCCCCTGCGTGTTGTTTATGCCTCCAGGAAGCTAGCAGGCTGCTTGCCTCTCAGACCCGTTCAGAGACACTCGTTCCAAGTTAGGCTTCAAGTGTATTTATGCGCTACTTTTCTCTCTCGAGCACGACATTTGGAAGTCAGCAGGGGGCTAACTTCCTTTAGAAGCCTTTTCCACTTCGTCTCCGGATTTCAACCCCTGTTGGGCTCCCCTGCCGAGAGATTCATCAGCGGTTTTTCTTTGAATTTGACAACCGCATTTCCCAGCTGTGAACCCTCATTTCAAGCAAGCAGCAGGAGCCGTTTGCATTTCATTTTTGCTACAGCGTGTGTGTGAGAAAGCGGCAGGAGTCGTTTCTTATTTCGTCTTCACCGCATGAGTACGTGGAAGCGGCAGGAGCCATTTAATTATTTCATTATTACAGCGTGTATGCGAGAAAGCGGCAGGAGCCGTTTCTTATCTCATCTTCACCACGTGAGTACGCAGAAGCCGCAGGACCCGTTTGTTATTTCATTTTGTCAGCGCGAGTGTGCAGAAGTGGCAGGAGTCGTTTACATTTCATTTTACTGCGGGTGTGCGCGAGAGCCTTTTTTCTTTGACCAAGGTTATTTAACACCAGTAGCAGGCACCTCTCCACCTGTTAGCATTTCCTCCTGCTGATAGGATTTTGGAAGTTTTGCTGAGTGTTGGACTTTGTTGCTTGCGACAGAGGGGGCCTCGTCGAGAGCAGAATCTTCTTTACCTTTCACTTGAATTATTTTTGGGGGATTATTGCTACAGAGTTTCCTGCATGAGGAAGTTTGTTTTCGAATTGCATTAACTGTTCTCTTCTGGATTTCACTGCCAAGGTCATGACAGACTGCAAGTCGTGTAGCAAGTATGAATGAACTTTTTCATTTCCTTCTTCAGCTTATGTGAGTGTCTAGCTTTGAGAGATAATATGATACTACTGTGTTATATGTTAATTTCTTTATGAATGTTGTTTCTCTTTTCTACCCTGCTACAGGGAATACACATAAGCGGGAGACGTTCCAGAGAGCACATTTCCAAGATAGAAAGGACGCTGCAGATGAAGCCTTTCTTGCTCGCTTCAGCAGCTTTTTCTTGTTTTATCCCATTCCCCTTTTCCCCTGAGTGGTGCCTTTTCAGGATAGCTTTGCTGAATGTTCTTGAGACGTATCATGAAGGGTAAATTGGAGACTTAGCTTCACACATCGCCCATCCTGGGTACAGATTCAGGTTAGTGGTACTCCAATTGACTACCTGACATATCTGACAACTGAGCCCTAAGTTAATTACCATTATTTAGCATTTTGAGAACTTATTGACATTTTGATTTGAACTAACTAACTACCTATTTTTGCATTCTGTAAAGGTTTTGTTTATTAAATAAACATTCCTGGTCTTGACTTTGAACCTTATCAGGTGTAAGTTTGATTTGACTTGGTTTATCTCTAGTCTGGGGTCATTGTACTTTGAAACTCACACAAAGCCCACAGATCCCAAATATGTGTGCTAAAAATAATAATTAAATGTCCACAGTGTTTAGGAGAACATATTAACACCAACGACAGCAGGCAGGCCATTGGCCTGAAATAAGTGGTTTATGGCACAACTCAGAAAGCAGGGAACAAGCAGGACCTCATTTTCAGGTACAACATTGCAACCCTTAACCTAGAATTTCAACCCCAGGTATGGTTGAATCACTCTTTCTCCATTAACCCTCAATGGGCCTCAAATTCCCTAATAAGTGGTTCAATGTGGAGATTCTAAAGATGAAACACACCAACAGAATTTGCAATGGAAAAGACACAAAATCCAGACCAAAGTGGACACTTTCCACTGCTATATTCACAATAGAGGCTATCACAAAGCCATTAAGTGAGCTAAAAAGGCCTATTTTGCAAAACACGTTTATAAAACACCCAATAAGATTTTTAAAATATGTTTTATTAGTAGTGCACAGAATTTAACATTATAGCATTGTTGGATGTCTCCATCAGTTTGTAAAGAAATAACGCATTACAGGTGGTACATACTATCTAACAGGAAATATCTATATTGTAGCTATTTTACATTTTGAAGGCCAATTGGCTTATCTAATATCCAAAATATTTATGAACACCCCCACTCTCCTCTCGCTTGATCGATGCATTGACAGGCCTATACAAATCCACATTGCATGACTTAACCATTCAATTCCTGAAAAAAAACCATCACAATTTAAATCTCACTGTGCTGATCCCAACCTTAGTAGCAGTCTTTTAAAAATCCTACAGTTTATTTAGCTTCATATCCTTCCAGTTTCAGAGTTGACATTACAACACCAATCAACGATAAAGTAAGGTAAGATTACAAGAAAACAGTGTTGTGTGTGTAAGGGACAACTACGGAGGAAGGTCATCATTCTTAGTGTAAGTTTTTAGAGATTTGGTCATCTCGTCCCATCGAAAGGCTATAGGAAAGTTCCCTAGGCGAGCTCACTCCTCTCTGTGCAAATATCCACTTTCAGCGTTTAACTATACAATAGTCATTTGCAGCTATTTCATTGCTACAGGTGGGTTGAAATTTTCCAATGCATAGTGATGTTGCAATGTATTGAAAGCAATGTTAAGTTAATTAACTTCACTGTTGTTCTGTCGTATTTGGAGCGTGGCATATTTCAACTGAATTACATACCTCGTGCCCATTATCTGTGTTAGTTTAGTGGTGATTTCATCCCAATGAAGCATTAAAGATAGGTAGGGCAACATCATATGGGGAGATCAGCATCCATGGCTGAGCAGCTAGGAAAAGCGGACACCATAGCGCAGTAAATCTTGCTAAGTTTATATGGTGTGAATTAGGCCCTATTTAGGATATATAATTGAATCAAGTTAAATTTCATGTTGCACAATATCTTGTGTGGGCTTGCTAGTATCCATTCTGAATCATTCAGGAGACTTTGTAGATGTGTTTCCAATTGTTCTAGAAGTTTAGGTTGTTCTACTGTAATGCACAGCACCCGCCGCAATGTTAAAAATGCAAGATGCGACCGCCATGGTGGTGGTCGCATCCTAATGTGGTGTGCGGAACCGCCGCATGTATTGTGGACGGTCCCGGTCACCACCACGATGGCGGACGGACTCCAGTCCGTCCGCCATCATAATCGGCCCCTATGTTTGTATTTGTTGTCGACGTACTCACTATAAAAGTCAAACTAGGAATGATGATTTATATTTAAAAAGTGAAAAGGAAAATAATGATAAGTGGCAGCAATTTGGTGTCTATTTGTTGGTAGAAGGTCAATTTGAGTTGGCTACTGATCAAGTTATTTGTAAATACTGTTACTACAAATTAGAAGATAACAAAATGCCAGCTAGAGCAGTATATAACAACTTAGAGTTGGTACCTATTCCTCAGGAACTGGCAGATTTAAATGTATATGAGTCTATTCTTATTTAATCTGTACACCCATTTCAGGCCATAGTTCGAATGGAGCCTAAAACAAGTACGCCGCCATCAACAGATTTACAAAGAGGTCTGAAAGGAAGAGTTGTGTACTTACCTTTAGATTTTAAGAAAAACATTGAAACTGTTGGTGTAGACAGGGAGGAAAATGAGCCAGTAGTTATTCTAGTAAATGGTTTACCAACAAAGAGTCGAAAAATCTGGCAAGAATTTGTAGATGTTACTAAACTTCAAAAGGCTACATTGTACCTGGTACAGAATAATATTTTTTATAAGAATGTAAATGTTGATGAAGAAGTAATATGCTTAGATGATGAATCACTAATGTCAAGTGGCAAAATAGAAAAAGTGGACAAGTCCTGGAGTGAAGAGATTTATGAAAATTATACTATACATCCTCTACATTTGAAAGAAATCATTGAAACAGTATTGAATTATTTAAAATGAATGAAGCAAAGGGAATTCCCATGAGTGTATGGGAAAAAAGTTTAGAAGCTCGTTGTTTTCCACAGCCATTCTCCACTGGAGAAGGTGGACGATTTGATGAGCGAGCTGTACGGATTCCAGATTCAGAATACCAATCAACTAGATTACTCTGAAGATCCAAGATTTCGACAGTGCATTCCATACATATTTCATCTTCTGTTTGAAAGTGATTTGTCTGCACTTTCATATGCAGTGACCCACATATTAAAAACAGGAGTTCATCTTCAACATGTTTCTGCAAAAGAGTTCATGGACAAAGTTCAACAAAGAGATGAACATTTAGAATCTCAGTTAATTAATTTGATGGCATTTCAACGTGGTACCAATGAATATTGGTATCGTCATCATGGTGAACTTAAATGCATGTTAAGAAACTTAGGTACACCTACATGGTTTGTAACACTTAGCTGTGCTGAATATACGTGGGAAGATTTACTTGAATTTCTAAGAGAAGAAAATTCAAATGTTTAAAACATTGAATTGAAGACAGTTGGAGAACTCTGTTCCTTGTAAATGTGTGCAGGTATTTTAACCATAGGTTTCAAAGTATGATGTCATTTATCTGCAATAAAAACATTCCACCTCTTGGAGAAGTAACTGATTTCTTTTGGCAAAAAGAGTACCAAGCCGGAGGTGCTCCTCATATACACATGCCATTATGGATAAAGAATGTACCAACATTTTGAACTGATACTCATGAAACTGTTTTGTCTTTCATCAAACAGTATGTTACATGTGCCATTCCAAGAGATGGTATAGAAAAGAGCATGAAACAACAAGTTTTATGGTTTCAAAGTCATCGATGTGGGAAAAACTGCAGACGGAAATACAAGTGTAAAGGGAAATTTTATACAAAATGTAGTTTTGGAAACCCATGTCCTGTAATTTCTAAAGGAAGAGTAAATAGTTTTTTGTTAGCAGTAAGACATACAATAACTCGGAAATCTCCCAAGAATACATACAACTTAAAAAGAACAGAAGTATCAAAGTACATTAATGACTACAATCCAGTTATTTTGATAATGTGGAATGCAAACATGGATATTCAGTATGTTGCAGGTAATTCAATTGCTGTTGCTCACTATGTTACATCATATATTACAAAATCAGAGATGAAAGAAATGTGGGAAGAAATTCCAGCAGAGAAGAGTCTTAGCAAGAAATTGTACAGCTTCAGCTTGAACATGTTTTCCCATAGAGAGATTGGGTCCTATGAATGTTTGGATTGTTTGAGCTCAGCCAGTTTATATTCAAAGTCAAGAGGAATCATTTGGGTAAGTCTAGGTCTTATCTCTATACAAAACCGAGTTTTGAAATCTTTACAAGAAATCGAATACTTAGCATAGTATGAACCAGAAAGTCCTGATATTGTGAAAACTACTATGTTGGATACATAATATCCCAAAAGGAGTCCACATTTTGAAAATTGTTGTCATTATGAAATACTTCAGCACTATACGTTTAAAAAGAATGCCAGAGAAAATATAAAACAAGAAAGATATGCAGTAATTGCATATGATGGATGTCTAGTGAAACATGTCAAAGGGAATCTTATTAATCACAGAAAACTGACTTGTGATAGTGCAGATAAGAGAGAATCTTTCTATTTAGCACTTCTGCAACTGTTCAAGCCTTGGCATAGTGAAACTGAATTACTTGGAGATTTTGACTGCTATGAAGATTCTTTTAATGCAACAAAAGACAGCATTCAGTGCACATTTTTTTCTAACTTATCTAAAAATGTTAAATAATGAGATTGAACAAGAAAGTGCTATTGCAGCTGAAATAGCTAGAAAAAGTTCACAAGGCAGTCAAAGTTCTGGTTCACTGAGCCAGGATACACTAGGACAACCAATTATTGAAAATGAAGCAGCGATAGCCATGAATGAGGTAGAAACTGCAATGCAACAAGCACAACAGGATATTATTCAGTTGGGAAAGTTAGAGGAACAACTAAATATTGAACAAAAAGAAATATATCTACAAGTCAAACACAACAGGTACAACATGGTTTGCTGCATGAAAAAAAATGTAATGTTCATCATTAAAACCTATTTTAATGTACATCAGTGGTCAAGCTGGAACAGGGAAAAGGTCCTTAATTAAAGTTTTGACTAGTCATCTACACAAAACTACAGAATCACATTTATCTTGTGTTGTAACAGCTCCAATCGGATTAGCAGCAAACAACATGAAAGGTATTACTTTACATCGATTACTTATGCTACCTGTTGAACATGATAATAAATTGGAATATCAGAAGCTATCTAGAGAAGCTTGTTATGAAGTCTCAAGAGTACTGAAGAAAATGAAACTTTTAATCATTGATGAGGTGAGCATGGTCTCAAACTTAATGCTTGTCTTTGTACACTTGAGAATGCAACAGATTTTAAAAACAGATTACGATGTTCTGTTTGGAGGAAAACGATTAATTATTTTTGGAGATTACTACAACTTACTCATGTAAAACGAGAACCTGTTTTTAAAACTCTTCTCCATGATGACACAAGGAAATCTTTGGGAAGTATTGGGAATGTAAATATTTGGTTAGACTTTGAACATAAAGAACTTGTTAAGAATATGCAACAAGCAGGTGATGAAGATTACGGCAATATTCTTAAAGACATAGGAATTGGTGTCTTGACGGAACAAGGAAAATAAACTTTAGAAACTTGACTGCTAAGGAACTTGTTTACAACTGGAGAAAGAGCAGTTGAAGTAATGTACAATATTCTTGTAGAAAACAAATCTATAGTTTGTCTAATGCATACACTGCAAGAGTGTTCTACATTTACTGAACAACTTCTCAAACTGGAAAAATGAGAAATTGTAGAAATTAAAGCTATTGACAAAATCGCACGCCTGGGAGTGACAATTCTTCTTAATGAGAAACTACAGGCTAAATTAGATTCTTTGGAAAAGTCTGTATCTAAAACTTCAGGATTAGAAAAGACTTCACATGTATGTAAAAACTGTAGAGAAATTTGTGGCGTAATTTGAATGTAGAAGAAGGGTTAGTAAGTGGAGCAATGGGAAAAGTTGTTAATTTTATAAATTTTCAAAATAGACATGGAATAGAATTTTTTATTGTAAAATTTGATCAGATTCATGAGGTAAGACAGATTGGGCGTTGGGTTGTACGTTTTTTGCTTGTAAAAGACTTGTATGTTCACAGACGACAGTTTCCTCTGTAACTATTCATAAATCTCAAGGTTTAAGTATAGACAGAGCTTTTGTAAATATTAGAAGTATGGTGTTCAAAGAGGGAATTGCATATGTTGCATTGTCTCGGGTATGAACATTGTCTGGTTTGTATTTGATAGATTTTGATGTGGAAAAGGTTAGTGCTGATGCAAATTGTGTAAGAGAGTACAATCGTGTAAGAATACTTTATGCTCCTGATTTAGGTGAATATCCCATATATGAGAAACGTATAAGGTGTCCAAAATGGAAATATGTCAAACATTCAACTGAGGTTCAAAAAAAGAAAACAATTGAAGAGAAACTTAAAGGAGTAAAGAAAAAAATTTGAAAGTTTTGAAGAAATAGTAGGATACCAGTTGGAAAACAGTTCAGGTATCAACTGTTATGCTAATGTGATTCTGAATATTGTGTTTCATCTACCAAATCTTCATCATGAGATCATGGGAAATCATGAAAAAAGATTCTGTTCTGCACTACATCATGTATTTCAACAGTTGCTAAGTGACAGAAGTAAAGTGCATACTGCTTCTGGCATTCGGCATCTTTTAGATAGATGTACTGGATCATTGACATTTACTCTCAACATACAACAAGATGCACAAGAATTTCTAATGCTTATGCTTCGAGTATTAGAACATAAAGGAATACACATTGAAAACTTATTTGAAGTAAGTTACAGATGGGATCATAAGAGTGAAGAGTGTTCATTTACTTCTACCACTCAAATATAAACAGAAGGATTCCTATACTTATCAATACCAGACTGCATATCAGTACCTTTTAACAAATTGATAAAAACAGCAAATCAGGATATGAGATGTTCACATTGTAGATCAGAGATGTTGTCTACATTACATATAGAAAGATTTGGAAAATATCTCATTTTAATGTTAGAACGCTGTAGAGCAAATGGCAGAAAATTGGCATCAAAAATTACAAATTTTAAAGGAAGTCAAATATCTATTTCAGGAATAAATTTTACAACAGGGGCTATTATTTTCCATGATGGACCAACTACAACATCTGGACACTATACTGTTTATATAAAGTGTAATAAAGGATGGACGCATTGCAATGATGCCCACTTGGAATTCAAAGCTAGATTGCCTTATGAATAACGAAATACTTATATGTTATTGCTGCAGTCAAAGTTTTGAGTACATCATTCGGCCTAATGGGGAAGATGTCAACACAAAGTAGAGAGCACTGCAAACTATTAGTGTTTATCATTAGTGATTTGATTATTATTTGTGCTAATTGATATTACATTTTCAAAATTGTGTTTAAAAGCAAATAGTTTATACTAATGTTGTCTAAATTGTACCTGATGTAAATGAGAGTGTACATTTTGTGAAATGTATTTGTGATGAATAATAGATTTAATGTAGATGAAAGAAGTGATTAACAAAGTGTAGATAGGAAAATGCATAGCTACACATATTGATAATGATGTTCTATGCTGATTTGTTTATTTTTTCTACAATCAATTTGATTGTTTTTTTCCCCGCTGCTCAATGATGATGTTACATTGAAATCACTGTGTCTGGAGAAGTTAAGTGGAATCTGAGAACAGCAAAAAAAGGAAACTAAGAATGGTATGTAATTCTAAATTTATGTTGTCTTCTCAAAAATATAATATTATAATTTGTCTAATATATTATCATTAAATAACAGGTTTTCTTTTTCTTCTTTATAATAGCTGCTGTTGAAGTTTGAAAACAGTTTTAATGCTGTTTATGATAATAATACTCTAAAATAGTTTTGCTGAGTGATGTATGTAAATTACTTGAAAGGTAATAATACATAATATTATATGCATAATAACCTGTAAAAATGTTTTAAATTTAATTATATGTTTTTTCTTTGTAATATAATTAATGTTCATCCTTTAGACTATTTGAAAAGTATCATAATACTTCTGAGGAGAAGTATTAGACTAACTTTCTATAAAATAGTATAGACCAATAAAAGTGATTTTATTGCAAGTTATTTATTCGTCATTATACAGGGCAGGTGTGTATTGAACTCTGTATCCAAAAACTTCTCAGACACATACATAGATAACTGATGTCTGTTTCTGTGACTCAATACTGTAGTAGAACTGTTAAAATTTGTGCACCTGTATGATAAACTACATAGTTTTGAAATTAGAGTCATAAAATGCACAACATGTGTCTGAATATATCTAGAAGCATACATTCTAGAATACATTTCACACCACATGTTTTTGAAATTTGCGTACAAGAAGATGTATGCATTACTTTCTCCTCCTTATATAGAACAGGTGGTTATTGAAAGTGCTTTTTATTATATTTGAAAATGTAACAGTTTTGAAGTATGATATATTTTCTCATTTCAAGAAGTATTTTAACATATATTATAGAGCTAATAGGACTAAGTTTTGAAGGATAGAATCTACTGTATACAGCACAACCCATGCACTCATTCAACCATACAAACACTATGCTTGCACTCATTCATTCATTCAGGCACTATGCATACAGCCATTCAATCATCCTGATAGTACTCATACACTCATTCAATCACCAAGACACTACTCTACCACTGTTCCAATTACCCAGGCAGTACCCATACACTCAGCCATTCTCCCAGGCACTACCCATGCACTCCTCTATCCACCCAGGCAGTACCTATGCACTCATGGAATTACCCAGGGTCTACACATGCACTCATGCAGCTAAACACACACTATGCATGCACTCATCCAATCACTCAGGGACTACCCAAACACTCATTCATTCACCTGGGTACTATCTATCTACTTATGGAATCACTGAGACACTGCTCTTGCACTCATCCTTTCATTGAGGCACTACACATGCATTCATCTATTTATTCACACACTGCACATGGATTCATACAGTCATTGAGGCACTATACATGCACTCATCCAATCACCTAGGCAGTACCTATACACTCATTCATTCACCCAGGTACTACCCATGCATTGATCGAATCACTCAGACACTACCCATGTACTCACTGAATGAGCCAGGCACTACCCTTGCACTAATCCATTCACTCAGGTACTACCCATGCACTCATCCAATCACTCAGGCGCTATGCTTGTACTCAACCATTCACTCAGTCACTAGTCATGCACTCATGCATTCACTCATGCAGTACTCATGCACTCATCCAATCACCAAGGCACTATCCATGCACTCATCCAATCACTTAGGCACTATCCTTCAACTGAACCATTCACTCATGTAGTACCCATGCACTCATACATTCACTCAGGCAGTACTCATCCACTCATCCAATCTTCCAGCCACTACCCATGCACTCATGCAATCACCCAGGCACTACCCATACTCTCATTCATTAATGCAGGTAGTACCCATGCATTCATTGAATCACTCAGACACTACCTATGCACTCACTAAATTAGCCATGCACTACCCTTGTAGTAATCCATTCACTCACGGTCTACCCAAGCACTCATGCATTCACTCAGGCAGTACTCATGCACTCATCCAATCTCCCAGCCAGTACTCATGCACTCATCCAATTACCCAGGCCTTACCCATATCCTCATTCATTCATCCAGGTACTATTCATGCACTCATGGAATAACTCAGGCACTTTTCTTGCACTCATCCAATCTCCCAGGCACTATGCATGCACTCATCCAATCACCCAGGCACTACCCATACACTCATTCATTCACCCAGGTACCATCCATGCAATCATGCAACCACCCAGGCAGTGCTGTTGCACTCACCCATTCATCCAGGCACTATCCATGCACTCATCCATTCTCTTGGGCACTGTCCATGCAGTCATGCAATCATCAAGGCAGTACCCATGCACTCACCTAATGAGCCTGGCACTACTCATGCAGTCATCCAACCAGCCAGGCACTATTCACACATTCTTCCAATCACTCAGGCACTCTCCATTCACTCACACAATCAGGCAGCCACTAACCTTGCACTCATCCATTCACTCAAGCACTACTCATTTACTCATCCACTCACTCAGACTCTATGTATACACTCATCCTATCATACAGACACTATCCATTGACTCATGTATTCACACAACATATACCTTTTCTTTCTTAAACCAGAACAGGTGGTTCCGTAAGAACCATTTTTTTCTTCTTTTTTACAAACTACTTTATATTTTTTCTAACAATTTTGTGTTTTCTCTGGTGCTTTTTAAGATATTAACAATGAAAAGTTCTCCAATACTAAGAACAGTAATACACTTAGGACAAAAAAGTCCTGCCTTTGAAAATTCCGAAAGAGTCAGTGGGATGAACTCCAACCTGTTGCCAGCTCAAGAAGTGGAAGGCTGCTCATCATCGTTCCCATCGTATTGTCTTGCAAGTTCAGCTCTTGCAAGCCTGTTCTGATGCATGGTTCTAAGATGTTTTTACATCGACGATGTACCACAGGAATATTTTTTCTCAGAACCATGAGAGAGCACCTTTTTGCAGATGTTGCATGTCACCTTGCTCGCATTCACTTTCTTTTCTCCCTTCCTGTATGGTAAAAAATTGCCACACCACATTCTCCTTCTTTTTGCGCCTTGGCTCCTCTTCCTCTTCCAGCAGGGTCTCCTCCTCCTCCTCATGGAAATCCTGTGGTGTTGCCATTTCAAATTTTCAGTGTTAAGTCTGCAAGACACCAAAAACTCCTTCAAAATTGTCTTGGTCCTGATAAAGTATGACTGTTGCCAACCACACCCAAAATTACAGGAATGAGGGTGGGATCTAGTAAACTAAAGGATGACAGGATCTTTAACCAATCAAATCTCTTTTTTTTGTGTCACCTGGGGTCCGCAACTCCTACGCGCTGCCACCGCGTACAGGACGCGATTTCGCAACTTCTTTTAAATTTACATTTCAACAATATTTGGTTCTATCTTATAATATCTTAATTCCAATAGCTGTATCTCTTTATTTTAAATAAAGTAAATGAATCTATATAAATATATAATATTGTTTAAAAAAACATTAGATTCACGTCCCCTATGCGAATCCGGAAGTTGCGATGTACGCGGACGTACCGCGATTCCTGAAATTATTATAAAAAAATAATTTTAATCGCTTTCTTTTATTAATATACAAGTTTATTTACTATCTTAGCAAAACTGTAACCTTGAACTTAAGAATATTACTGTCTACATATATGTATTAATAGTGCAAATAAAAAAAAACGAGTTGCATCCAGGTCGCTATTCCGCATTAAAATTTTCGAAAGAAACAAGGAGATTTAATTTAATTTAAACTAAAATATTAAAGAAATTATCAAGTGTAAATTATACATTATGTGAAATATAACAGTTAAAAATCACGCTGGAGCAGCGATTTGCATGCGAATCCGGAAGTAAGGCCCGGTAATGTACACAGTGGATTCACGAACCTGCGAAATACATACATTTTATGTTTAATTATAGTCTAGTATAACTACATATTCATTATATTACTGTACAACTAAACTACTACCCCTAACATATGCAGAAAGTATTAATTTCACTATATATTACACTTTTAAATAAAGAAATGGGTTCATGCACAAAACGCGAGGATCAGCGTCCAGTACACCACTCCATTTTTATATAAAAAAGGCATTTTTGAATATATATATATATATATGAAAATCTGCATTCTTTAAAAAGAACAAAGAATCCCTTTAATTCTAATCATTTGCTTCTGTGCCATGCTGGGCTGCCAGTGAAGATTCAAAAGACTGCCATATGCTTATATGTATTGTATAGCGCTTCTATGGATATGAGAAATATGTAGGTAAATGGGCACCACAATTGCAACAGGTAACTTGCGCCAATAAATATCAAATGATGATGATTCATGTGATGGCTGGGAGGATCTTTACAGGCAAACTAAACTTGATATGTAATGTTTGGGTGATAATTCTGGATCAATGCTTACCTTCTACTTGTCACTGGATAGGTTACTTTACTTGATTGTCCTTTCGTTAACGTAAGTCCATCTTTTTCTTCTGAGACCACTCAGTTTACCTAGACTAGACAAAGACTCAATTTCTTTTCATGTACTTGTTCATCAGGTCGTTCTCTTTTTGGATGAAATAAAATGTGCAAGTATCATTGAACTCAGCGATAAGAAAGACTAATGCCTATCTATTGCTATTGGAAACAGGAGGAGCCAAATAGGCTTACGCTTGTGCACTGGAGAGAGGTGCATTGAGTAAGATAATGCAGACTAGTTGCTCAAGTTGCAAACCCTAAGTGGTTGCAATTTGGACTTAAGAACAGTTACTTTTTTATTGTTTGGATGATCAGCCAGGTACATGGCAGCTAGTTTTCTGGGATCAGTACGAGACTGACTCGACATTAATGGCATTCCACTGCACCAGCCTATTCTCTATGGTCTGATTTATCATGCACAATGCTTACCTTGACTCTCCAATATTGTCAGTATCTTTTATCATTTCACAGTCCTTCTCTTCTGCAAGGAACCTTCATGGCTCTCCTGCTCTGTGTTTTTAACCTTGCACCCAGGAAGGAAAATTTCAGAAGAATGCAGATGTACTGTCCATTTCTATACAGCATTATTTTTCATTTATCATACATTTTTTTTACTGTGTGGGTCCCCCCTATTTTGCATTTTTCCATCCTTGGTAATGATTAGGGAACTTGGATGGAGTGGCAGGATGCTCCCAACTGGTGACCTGAGGAAGTCAAAGTGGCATTGACAGCTTCCTCCTCTTCCTCCAGAACCGCCAGCCAGTGATGCTACAAACAGTGACCTTCAACATCCGGAGGCAAAGTAGAGCAACAATCTCCCACTGGGACTCTGGGGTGCATTAAATTTATGCAGCAAACTTTATTTGAAAATGACATAGATTGTGCTAAATTAACTGAGCTAACTTGACAAGGCAGCTGATTTTTTAATTTTTTTTGACAACTAATGGCATGTCATAATAATTCTAAAGGCTCTGCTCCTAATAAAACTACAGGGCTTGGGCTAGGTTTGTCAATGGACATGTTGGGTCATATCATATGTAATAAGCTTAGTCAGGTGGTTAATGGAAGAGAGAAGATAGAACTGTATAATGGATGCCATGAGAAGAAGACACTAAGGAGAAAATGTGGGAGAAATGTGGCACATGCTGAGATTGGATTGTGGACTGGCTGAGACAGAATGGGGAGGTAGGTGGTAGGTATGGGTGGGCACAGGGAAACATACTTTTTGTTCGCTCAAATACTTTCAATGGAAGAGAGGCTCGGACAGAAACATAGGATGGTGGATGACTTAAATCTGGACTTGGAGGCAAAGAGTAATATCTTAATAAGTGCAGCAGTTGAAATTGAGAAAGAAAAGTGACTTTCCTCTCGTCCCAGCAGCCGCTTTGTGCCCCATAGCAGGATGGTCCTCCATGCCTTGCTCCATCGCCTGGAGTGGTTGAGGTTCTACTTTGAAAAAAATGTAACACAATAATTTAGAATATAATGGCCAACTAAAGAATTGGAATAAGTTAAAAAAATTACTACCTAACAAATGTGAAATTATTGTTAGCCAGTGTAGTACAGCTTTGAAAAGTATACTTGACATTTTAAAAATCATGCAGTGAACAATTCAAAGCTATAAAACAAATTTTTAATAATGGTGGGAAATGGCTAGAAAAGGTTCAGAAAGACACTGATAAATGGAGGGGAAGGAAACTGAAAGGAAACGTGTTAAAGAGGGGTGAGGGAAAGGTTTCTGCAACAGTAACAAAAAGGTTTTGGCAATGACGATAGGTCTGGCTTATGAATGAGTGACGCTGTTTGTGCATGGGGCACTGTCAGGCCATCGTTGAGGGCATCCACTATCAGGCAACAACACCCTGGTGGGATCCTAGTCCTAGGGTGCACCACCAGCCATCTTCTGCCTTCCTGCTGGGCTGCCACTCACCCTGGTAGGACTGCAAGTCCCAGGGTGCAACGCAAGGTTTTACCACTGCTGCAGGTGAGGGGGAGGTGCGTCCACCGTGCTCAAAAGTGCTGCCTCACCCCAGTGGCGCGGGACGCTGTTTGTGCATGGGGCACTGTCGGGCCATCGTTGGGGGCATCCACTATCAGGCAACAACACCCTGGTGGGATCCTAGTCCCATGGTGCACCACCAGCCATCTCTGCCTTCCTGCTGGGCTGCCACTCACCCTGGTGGGACTGCAAGTCCCAGGGTAAAACGCGAGGTTTTACCACCGCCGCAGGTGAGGGGGAGGTGCTTCCACTGTGCTCAAAAGTGCTGCCTCACCCCCATGGTGCAGGACGCGTGCGGGCCGCGCCCGGGCAAAGCCCGGGCCAAGGGCGGGCCCGTCCTTGCCCGTCATTGCCAGGAAGAGGCAGGGCAGGGCCACCCCCTTTGATTTGTGGGCCATCTAACTGTGAGTTCAAACCATCCTAACTTCGATTCCATCTCTGACTTTGTATCTGTTTGTAGACTCTGTTCTTGGACCTCATTAGCTGCTACACCAGTTGTGCACCTGAGCACCTGAACTTGGCCCATTTGTTACCTTGGGGACGTTTATTACCTATCTTTGCATTTCCTGGGTTGTTAGAAGCCCGCTCATTGCTAGTTTGCTTCTTGTTTTTGACCCATGCTTTGATTATTTCAGTTACATAGTTGAATTACATTTATACTATGTGGGTGCAGTGATTTGGGGCTAGTACAGTAGCTCTTTGTCGATTACTGTAGTTGGGATCTGTGTGCTCTCTGGTTGCATGCTGGGTGTATTAGCTTTAATTCTTTTTTTAATTGCAGACTAAATAGGATTTTGGGGAGCAACTCTGGCCCAATCTCTAGATTTGTAAGGCATTAAGACCCATAATATACCATGAGGAAAAGGAAGTCCAGAGACTCTGAAAGTGGGGTCGGAGGGACACAACCGAAATCAAAATCAAACAAAACCTGTAAAGTGCGCCAGTCGGCAGGAGGCAATTGTGTTCTTGATCGCATAGATGACCTTCTTGTTGAATGCGAGGATATTTTATCTTCGCCAGCCGATTCACCATTGACCCCTGATCCCCCTTGCCCATCAAATCACTCCAATAGTAAAGAGTCCTGCCAGGCTAAACGTATTCCATCTATGTTTAGAAAGCCCAAAACACGCAGCACGAAGAACTGCTCCACTGACCACTCACTAGTGCCCAACAAGTCTGACGTTGATGTACTAGAGGTAGATGAGGTAGAGGGGGCGTTAAACTCTGAACTTTCTGTCAGGGTTCTAGATAACGCTTCAGCTGTTAGTAATTCAACCACCAATCTTATCCTCTCTAATAGGTTCCTTCCACTTCAGCCCATGCATGAGCCTTCAGTGGTAGTGGAGATGGGGCCAGGAGAGTGTCATAACCTAGATGATGGGAGAAAGGAATCGAGAGCCGACCAAGGGCCCGATGATACCTCAACATGGTCAATATGCGAGACTGCCACCATTGATCAGGCCCTTAAGGGCCAGGATCCACTTAAGACTATAGCTGACCTGAGGTCCGAGATAGATATCTTGAAAAAAGCAGTACAAGAGCTAACGGTACGAATAAAATTGCTAGTAAATAAAGGTGATACCGAAGCCCAACTGCCCAAGCAGCTTCCCAAAGAATTTTCGATCCGCAAAACTACCCCTGCTAGTCCTACTGCTCTATCTTTAGGCTCTGTTGCTAATTCCATCTGCAAGAATTCCTCTGATCCTCTGCCTAGTAACACTGTGCCCTATGTTAACATAGCTCATAGGTGAATTCCAGTCCAGTTGCCACCCAGTGGTCTCCCAATCCCCCACCCCCACTGACAATAGCCTCCGTCGAGATATACCCAGTAGGCAAGTCTCACCACATGGACCACCTAAGAGTATTTTTCTGATCAATGTCCCTAGGTTGCCGTCCACCACGAGGCACGAAAACGAAGACTCCCTTATCAATAAAAGTATACATTGGATACACCATGTGAGGAGTTGCCGATCAGTAATTAGGGAGGACATCTGTGGGGCCAAAAGGATTAATGGAACTAATTCCCTGACAGACTGTATAGAGTTACTCTTTGGAAATGCGAACACTGTCCATGATTTAATTGCGTTAGAAGGTAGGTTCAATCCTTCCACTCGCACAGGGATTCAGACGAAGTATCGCCCTTTAATGCGCCCATCACTGCTAACCACCCATAACCTGGTTCATCAGCAGACCCCTGGTTCAAGTCTTGATGTAAATGATTGACTCATACATCCAACCCTGCCATTAGGTTTTATACTACATCCTCCCATCCCAACCCCCTATATTCCTGAGACAATCTACCCTGATGCCTCAACCTCACCTATAGCAATGGCCCTGGACATCTTAACCGGCGATGTGAACCTGGCCGCAACCAGTTGCCGCAATGAGGGGGGTAGTCCCGAGGAACATGGGACGGGATCCTAGGGAGGAGGTATGGAAGAGTGTGAAAACCCTGTACCTATAGGTAATATAGACCACATGACTAAACTCTCCCTATTGTCATGGAATGTTGCCGGGGTGAGAACTAAACTCGCACTTGCTCACTCGATCCAATACATAGAAAAGCATGACATTTGTAGTCTAACATAAATGTGGTGCCCTTCTCCCATCTTTATCCCTGGGTATATCCCATTCCATCGTTCTGCGATCGCTAGTAAATCTGGGCGCCCAAGTGGAGGTTTACTAATCCTAATTAAAATTGATCTCCACTGCTCTATTAAAGAACTTAAGACTAACAGCCCGGACATACTACCGGTCCAATTAAGGGTAGAAGATGGGTTGGGGATGGATCTTTTTAACGTGTATGCCAAAGGGACGAAGGCAGGAAGTACATCCTCCACTCTCCAGGAGTTGGAGAACCTTCTGGACACTAGAGAAACTTTATCACCAGTAATAGTCGCAGGTGACTTTAATACCACCTTTGAACCTCTGGGGCAGGAGGACCTGTGTGGAAGCAAGGAAGAGGAGGAGCTATGGAACATTCCCCCCATCAAAAAATGGTCTCAAACGGCATTGCAGCTAAATGCAATAACACTTGAATTTGGTTTGAGGGCTGCTAATGGACGAACCAACTCTGATAAGTTAGGAGCAAATACTTTCAATCGGACCACCAATATGAGCCTAATTGACTATTTTCTGCTAGACTTAAGATTGTGGCCTAAAGTTGTCGACATGACGGTAGGGTCTACCACGGACAGTGATCACAACCCCCTTGAGCTAACCTTAATTTCTCCTTGGGCCAGATGCCTAATTTCCTCTGATGCTACTCTCGCGACCAGGATGGTCCATTCTACTAATAATAATAGGCGTCTTAAATAGGCACGTGTAGCAATGGACCCGGAGAAGTTAGCTCTTATTAACACTAACTTGGAGGCCAGTACTAGACTGATATCCAGTCTTATAGAAGCCTCGGGTGATCCTGCTAAGGTTGCTGACTGCCATACTAATTTTTTTAACTTGTTGGCCACTTTTATTTTAGAATACAGTGGAAAAAGGGGAACACAAGCTCAAAATCGCATTTTGCCTGGTTTGCGCAAGAATGCGGGGACCTTAGATCCCAGCTGGCCTCGGCAATCCATTCGAACAATGTAAGCCAAGTTAGGGAAACCAGGCGAGCTTACAAAAAAGCGACTCTCAAGGCCAAAAAGGATTGGGAAGTGGAGCGTTGGTCACTGATTAGTGACGCCTGTGCAAAAAAAGACACACAACGTTTCTGGCTTTTAGTATCTAGGGGAGAGGAAAATAGATCCCAGTCACCTTATAATAACATTCCTGTCGATGAATGGCATCACCACTTTTCATCTCTATACACTGGAGAGCCTACTCCCGCTAACGAAGACCCAAAAGTCGCTTATGACAGCTTTGAGACCGATGGGTTCTTCAGTTTAGCGGAAATAAAATCTAGCATTAATGCAATCATTAGATCCAAAGCCCCCGGGCCGGACGCCATTCCTGGTGACCTATTTCTCAGTAACATTGAGAATTGGTCATTGTATATCCTGGCATTGGCTAATGGAATAGCTGTTGGCTCAGAAATTCCGCCCTCATGGAAAGGGGCTGAAGTTATCCCAGTGTTCAAAAAGGGTGATCGTTCACTTCCCTCGAATTATAGACCCATCAGCCTGATCGACAGTGCCCAAAAGGTCTTTGCCCGAGCACTTCTCATGATAATTCAAACCTGGATAGAAGATAATAACATTCTGACTCCCTCTCAAGCCGGGTTCAGACAGAAAGTTAGCACTGTCGATCAGGTCTTCTGCTTCCTATTACTAACATGGAAGACAGTGATAATCTCTAAGGGAAGCCTATATATAGCTTTCATTGACTTACTGTCTGCTTTTGACCTTATTCCTAGACACAAACTTTGGTGTGTCTTGAAGGAAATGGGCATCCCACCAGAAATTTTATCGTTGACCATTCGCCTGCATGAGAACAACTATGCAAGGGTACGATGGGGTAACCAAGGTCAATTGTCAGACCCGATTAGGGTAGATAGAGGTGTCCGACAAGGGTGTTTAATGGCCCCTACTCTCTTTTCACTCTTCATTAATGGTGTTGTTCAGTTTCTCGCTGAGAGCCCAGCAGATGCGCCGATACTGGGGGGGGGTGTCAAGGTGACAACCTTGCTTTTTGCAGATGACACTTGGATAGTTTCCAAGACCCCGAGTGGCCTGCAATCCCTTCTAAAACGCTTCGAGTCTTTTTGCGCACTAGGAGGGCTTGAGATAAACACCGCAAAGACTAAGCTACTAATGATCAACCCTCTCCGATCCTTTAAAGGGAAGATTTTTCTAGAGGGGAAACCATTAGAAAGAGTGAGTACCTTTGAGTACATGGGTGTCACTCTCTCTGACGACCTTTCCTGGAGACCTCAAGTCAAGAGACAGTACCTACAGCTAAGGCGTATCTCAGGGGCATTGATCAAGGAGCATAAGATCTCACTGAGTAAGCCAAAAGCAGCCCCCATTTGTATTTACGATCACAAAGCAGCTTTATATGGGGCGGAACTCTGGGGGATTGAAAATTTGGACGCACTCCTAGTGACCGAAAACAAATTTTTGAGATCCCTTTGTTCTCTCCCGCAGAGTACCCCCCTGCAACCACTGAGATTCGACCTGGGTAGATTCACGATTGTGCAAAAAGCACAATTACGCCCTCTGCTCTTTTGGCTACGTTTAAAAACTACCCCCGAGCTAAACCCATACGCTGCTGCTCTGGACGAGGTCTATGCGCTAGATCGCTATGGTTAACCAGGGTGAAACTATTGATGTCCTCTAGGGATGGAAGGCATATGGGATACCGACACCCCAGAATCCCTTCCAACGAAAGCCCAGGTTAAGAAACACTGCTGGGACTGGGTGGCGCAGTCCCTTATCTCCCATCAAACCAGGGGCCACTTCACCCTTGATTTCATGGAGTTCAAACTGGAAGGTGCCTTCGAGCAATATCTGGAGGTTATTACAAATGCCCAGGATAGTAAACTCTTTATGCAATTTAGATTTGGTTCTCTCCCTCTTAACACCTTTGTTGCCTCCTGGTCTCAGCATTCTTCTGCTTCTCTGATCTGCCTCTTGCAGCCGAGTCCATCAGTCACATACTTTTTGCATGCCCTAGGTACCACCATTTGAGATCTAGGTGAATAGCTCCTATCTGTAAACAGCTAGGTACTCGCAGTCACAGCAATGCGCTACGTATCTTAAAATCTGACGCTAGTACGCTAATTGTCTGTGCTGTTCCCAAATTTCTAGGCGAAATGTGGATCAGCAGAAGGTATGCATTGTCCATGCAACTGACGTAACCCCTTTGGTATTTAATATCTCTTACATGATTTTTAAAATGTATTAATTTACTAATTTAGTATTGTACTAATCATGAAATTGTATTGCATGACGGGTCATGCCGCTAATTCTTATGGCATAGATTTTTGCTGTTACATTTCTCGGTCTCGATTTTAATTGTTTTTATTGTTTTTTAAATTTTGTTTTATTATTGTATCAGATAGTCTGAGATGAACCAGCTTTTGGATCCTTGTAATCAACTTCGGTCCTTTAGCACCCTAGACACTAGCACTTTCAAAATCTTGAAATGGACTACTGGGGGTTAGGCAGACTTCAATAATCCTATACTCCTGTTTTTGTGAGAAGGTTGTTAATCTATTATACCTAATGCATATGCACTTTTGTGGACTCTCTTTTCTTTCCCCCGGAGCTTTAGGAAGTATGGACTCTAAGAGGGAAAATCCACATGTTAATATTGATTGTTATTTTAAAATTGATGGTTTTATTATGTTTGTATTGTATTGTATGCATGTGATACTTTTATGGCCGCAATGGCCAAAATAAAGTTATTTGACTGACCGAGTGTGCCTTTTGCGTCACTGATGATGCTCATTTAGTCATCATACATTCACTCTGTCATTCATCTTTGCCCTCATGCATCCATTCATTGATCTTCTGACTCATCCTTCCATTCACCCTCTGACACAGCCGCAATAAAACACACACACAAAACTTAACAACATATGCAAGATAAATGAAAAGAATACAAGTAGAAGAAAAAAACATTCTGCCTTCTAAACACAGTGGCTTATGTTTGCAAAAACATAACAGCAGGTGTCTGTCTTGCAAAGGTATTATAAATAGTCTGTTGTTGTTTTATAGTTCGAACATGGCCGGCACATATAGAGCCAACATGTTGGCCATCTTAGAATGGTAAAACAATGATAGACTACGCACAACAGCATTCCATAATGATCTCCTCATATAGAGTAAGTGGCCACGTGCAATGTGGCCATCTGCAGATAAAATGAGCAACAAGCAAGCAAGCCATTAGCTTGAAGAGCTGTAGTATCCTCTTGAAAAACATTAAAATAAAAAGAAGAGAAGCAAATAAATAAAATGGAAGCTATAAAGGAGAAAACTCAAAACTAAAAAAGGGGCCAGCCAGACTCATACTGAAACAGACTAATTATCAGGTGGGTGTGCACATGTGATCAGAAAATGCCATCATTTACAGGGCAAAAGAACCAATGATTGATGCAGACTGAACTATTATCCCATGGAGCTCGCTGTCAATAATTGAAGCAGAGTGTAAATGACACTCAGACAGACCAATGGCAGAACATAGTGGACCCAAGGCCCTCTATATATCTATACAGATGTATATATTTATATATATATGGATGCATGCATTATTTAATGATTTTTTATTATAATATTCTGGCAAACATCTAGGAATAGATTCTAGCAAGATTTATTACAGTGCAAAATCTTCTACCATTAGGTTTTGTCAGATGCCGTAACAACACCAAAATGATTCCCTAGAAAGGAAATTTGACATTTTGTGTAACAAAATATGTATCTCTTGGCTTTAATACAGAGAAATAACAATCCATCCTAAAATGCCTGTTGATTTTAACATAGTTTTTTGGTAAGCAATACGCTAAGCCTAATGTGTTTATCATAACTTTTCATAAAAATAGAGATCAGACCTATGGCAACAAAAATATTTTTCCAAGTGAATGAATCAGGCCTGAAGCTGTTACCAATGGCTTATCACTATAAACAACATAAGCCTTTTGTATTGAGCATAAGTTATCCCACAAAGCAGCCATCAGGCATACAGTCATAAAATTACATATTACTGAAAATTACAGTTGGCAAAGCAAAATATTATCACTTCTAAGAGGGCCTAACAAATCTTTGTCAGAGGGGGTAACCAGCACCTAAATGATTGTCTACTATGGTAATCTGTGAGATTCTGTGTAACAAAATACCTCTTTTTAGGCTTGAATGCAGAGTAATAAAAATCAACCCTTAAATGCCTATTGACTTCAACATATGAGTTTCACAACTAATATGTCAGGCTTACTGCCTTTAACGTAATTTTTCATTTTAAAAAAATCATTACCTTTGCTTTGCAAGCTACGCAACTCAGACCTACTTTGTTGGTTCATAAGTAGGGCCGGACTGGCTACCGGGCATTTTGGTGGGCTGACGAGCTGGGGGCCGATTTCAATGTGGTGGGTGCTAATTTTGTGGATGGGGACCTGTATGCACTTCTAAATAAACAAAGGAAAACAAATGGTTTTAAAGCATACTTTACAACCATTTGGTTTTGCATGGTTTACTTAGGAATGCCCGGTAGCCAGTCCGGCCCTGTTCATAAGACTTCCCGCAAGGCAACCATTAGCTATACCATATTAACATAACAAATATATACAAAATACAGTTGTCAAAGCAATAAGCAATCCCTACTAATAGAACCTAATAAGGATTACCATACTGCATATCGTCTATTCCTACGGTTTTCCAAGTGGCTCATCAGCACCAAAACCCTTGCCTACTAGTAATCTGTGAAATGCCATATAACAAAATGCATGCCTACAAGCCTTAGCATAGTGTAATAACAGCCTACCCTTAAAGGCTGTTTGCCTTTAACACCAATGTTCACAATAAGTAAGGTCTACTTGCTCTCTCATAACTTTTCATTATAAATAGGTCACACAAAAGAAATCTGACATACCTTTTCCCAGTGAACTGATATGGCCTCTATCCATTACCAATGGCTTGAAACTATATAAAACTCAGGCCTCCGGAAGTGCACAGAAGCTGGCAACCATCAGGCATACATTTATAAAACTACAATTCTGTACAAAATTGCAGTTGGTAAAAAAATAGGAAGCCCCTCTTAATAGAGACTAACAAGAATCATCACAGTGAAATTCTACTCCCAAGGTGTGTCAGAGTGGGTGACCAACACCATTACCCTTGCCTACAATGGACATCTGTGAGCTTACATGTAACCAAATGCATTTCTATGGCCTGTAACATAATGTGACAACAATCCACTGTCTTTACCATCTTCAGATGGCAAGGCTTACTGGCTTTACCATCTGCTTTTTACAATAAATAAGCTAGGCCTACTTACTTTCTAATAACTTTTCAAAATTAACAGGACAGACCTATGTCATCGGGCATAACATATCCCTGCACATCAATCAAGCCTATAGCTGTTATTATTGGTTTGTCACCATAATTAATTCTGGGCTACTATACTGAGCATAAGCTTTTCCACAAAGCAACCATTCAGGGAGGCAATTATAAAATCACTAATGTATACACAATTACAGTTGGCAAAGAGAAATAATATCTCTCTTAACAGAGCCTAGCAGGAATTCTCTCTGTGCAAATCTTCTATACCCATGGTTTGTCAGAGTGGGTAACCAACACTAAAACCCTTAATCTATGAGAGTCCATGTAACAAGAAGCATTGGCAAAACAAACAGGTTTGGTGGTCGGCACCAGGCTTTTGGCATTGACCATTCTTGTTTAGTTCAGCCATGATTTATGCAGAACTTTATTGTCAGGGAAGCAGCAAGGTCATCATCAACCTCAACAAAAGATATGCTAAAGGCAAAAATATGTCTGTGGTTTAAAAAAAGCATACAATATCTTAGTAGTCCCTGACTTTGAGGGTGACTACTTTGTGTGTGGATGTGCTCCTTGTGAAAGAGCAGCATGAATGAACTCAAATTGAAGGCAGACAGGGGATGAAGTGTGCTAACTCAAAGCTCCATCATACATGCTGCAGTGGCTGAAAGAAACATGTCTATGCCACAACAACAGGCTAATGGGTGACGTCTCGCTGAAAACTCTTATAGGTAACAATTTTATTCACATAATTGTAGTAAAGTCAAAAGGTATTTGCTAACACAAGACCTAAAGAAAACAATCAGTCTGGAATTGGCTGCTAGCCTTTTGCCTTTCTTAATGCATTTTTGTAACAGTTTTGTAAAGCCTTCTTAAAATAGATAGAGAGGCTTGCAAAAACAGACAGAGAAGTTTGCAAAGACAGAGAGAAAGGGCTAGATAGACAGATGGACAGATAGATAGACAGATAGACAGATAGATAGATAGATAGATAGATATTTATTGAGTAGCAGTAATATCGAGTCCAAAATCTCAGACTACAGAAATATCGACAGTCAGAATATCGTTGTCAAGAATATCGAGTTGAAGGTAAGTAATATCGTTTTTCAAAATATCGAAGTAATTAATATCGTTAGCAAAAATATCGTTGTTAAAAATATTGTTGTTTTATTTAATGTTATGTATTTTAGTGTGTATTTTATATGTATGTGTTCTATTTTTTTGTGTAAGTATTGCATTTGTTTTTTAATATATGTGTTACATTTTTAGAAGTTAATAATTTTGCGTTTCAGTTCCGTAGTGGGTTGTGGGTTTATAGGGGAAGAGGGTGGAGAGTAATTTAATTATAATTAATTTAATAATAATTTTTATAAGTTATTAATTTATTTTAATTAATTTTTGCGTTTTTGTTTCTTAGCGGGTTGTGGGTTTATAGGGGAATGGGGTAGGAAGTAATTTAGGGGCCCATTACGATGGCGGGCGGAAGCACAACCGCCGTGCTGGCGGATGCAAAAACCACCAGTTACCGCCGGCACGCAGCAGTCCACACGCCCGCCCAATTACGATGCGAAAAGTAGGCCAAACACCGCCGGCAAGCCAGCAACACCGTCCGCCATCAAAGTGCGCCCGTACACGTAGCGGCGCAGCACAACTGACACACACCGTCCGACGAAACACGTACCGCCCGGCGCATAAATTACGATGCCGCAAACAAACGGCTCCCACGGCCAAGAGATACCGTACGACAAACCGAAGCGGTAACACGGACGCCGAGCACGGACAACGAAGAAGCGGCTCCCCGAGCATGAATCCAGCACTGCAGGCCCTCCCCATGCTCCTGCTGATGCACCACCAAGGATGCAACGTACCGCGGAGACGCAGGTAGGCACACACACAACAAGTGCACGCAAACAGCGCACACAGTGCAAGGGCGGAAAAAGCGGACAACCCCCCACCAGCGCGTGTACACTACACAGCCACCATTGCATCCACATATGACACACAGGCCAAATCGTAACATCGCGTAACACATGTGTACACACCACCTGGGACTAGGAACCAACCACCCCGTCACGGCCCCAAAGCGGCGATGACGCCGCCACACATGCGCACAACGCAGAGGCCAACCGCAGCGCCATGCATGCGTCGCACACAGACACAGGGACACAACCAAGCAGCACACACATCAGCCCCACCCCGAACGCACATGACACGTGACAGGCCTGCCACAGACATGTCCCCAACGCCCAATTCACGGACAACACCCAACGCCACACAACCGACGCACACATGTCAGTGAAGTCACGCAACAGCAGGACACACCCCAGTGTAACAAACATGGCGAAGCACACAGCGGCGGCAACACCAACTAGGAGAAGCAGGGCCCCTTCGGGAAGAGGAACGCCAGTACCACACTGAAACACCCATACCACCCTGCACATATGAACAAGACATATAAAACGGACCACCAAAGAGCCCGGGGACCGACAACAGGTGGCCCAAGAATAACATTCACACACAAGGCCCAACGCAGAGCGGAAAGGCAGCCTGCCGCCCACACAAGGGAGAGCAGACAGCACTGAATGACCTTCCATTCCAACTCCGAAACCACAGCCCTACGACAGAAGCCGGTGAATACAGCCATTGTCCAAGAATAGACCAACACAGGCATGCCGAGGAGACCGACCACAGGGCAGATAGCGCATATCACAGAAGCACACAACGGACGGGGAAGAAAGAAGAAAACACTCCCCGATGTCGGCCACATGCAAGTTAATTGGAAGGAGTCACACATCACTGACCTTGAACTGTCTGAGAAGCATGTGGGAAGAGGGCCCGTGTCCTCCAAACAAGCCAACAGAACACAAGTCCTGTCTCCCTACGACTACACAGAGCTCACAGCAACCTCGGAGCGTGCACATTGCAGACTGCACACACAGCCGGAGCACGCCACTACAACGCACCGCTGCGAAATGGCAACCGCAACACACCTACCCAACTACGCCGAACAGCTCAAGCTGTACAAAACCAACCTGTTTCATACATTGGGATGCGATCTCCTGTCCCTGCTGAACGTAAGTTACCGACTGACTTACCGCATCACATTGTTCAGCTGCGTCATGCCCGTCTTCTACTGTCGGAGGTGTCCCTACCAGCATCCCGTGGAGATATGCCTCTCCAACCCGGCATGTCTGAAGGCGGACCTGCTACCACTACTCCTCCCTCTGGACGCACACGACAGGGCCTGCTCTGCCTATGGGGGCATGGCGTATGTGGCCAACATCGCACCCGCACTGAAATGGGACCACTGTGCCTCCACACGACGGATCATCGAGAACAGCTACATCGAATGTCACCCAGCATGCCCCATCATGGTCCTCCAAGGGACAACTTACGAACAACACCTTGACAGCCACCATCCGCTACATTGGCTGGCAAACATGTACACCACCAATGACATGGAAGCCCTGCTGGACGGCATCGCATACCTGACAACCTGTCAATTCGTCGGACCACAACGCAGGTTCCCCGATTGACCTATGATGTCCAACCCCGCACCCATGCTTAGCTTCCGCACGGACTGGCCAGTCACCACCACAACAGCCATACCAAACGACCGGCAACTGTAACCACACCATCAACGACATCGCCATGACATCGGATATGACCGGGACATGCACACTGTTCCCCATCACATCCAGGAACACCGCATGCATCGTGGGAGGCAGTGGCATGGGCTCTGTGTATCGCACCCACATGGACGGAACTGTACGAACAACCAGGACACGACATGGATCCAGCGCCCATGGACACACACACCACTCAGTGGACATGAATAGGTCGCCTGGAGTCTGTGGGTGCTGCACCCTCCCACCCCCGCCCCGGGAATCCCATACCAGGACCTTTGCATGGACGACAAGTGCATACAACAACAACACGACCCCAGTGACTGTGACATGTCCAGTAACCACCACAGTGCAACAACAAGTGGCACGCTGCTGCATGCACGCAAGCACATGCCCTGATGTCATCTCACATGCACGCGTGCATGAGGAACAACCGCAGCAAACCTGTCACATGGAACTGAGATGGACTGTGCCCATGATGCCAAGCGGTCTGGTAGGCTACATGTATACCGTCTGTGTCAAAGTCCGCAGCTCCGCAGCTATACGTAAATGTACATTAGCACAGCCTTGGCCAAGCAGATGTCACTCTGAAGCCCACATCCCACATGCAACAGCCAATCACATGTAACCCCACACCCTATCCCATTTGCAATCATGCTCAGTATATCCTCAACATGTATTCCGCTGCCAGTAGTGTCCACTATACTGCATCACAGAGGACAGAAGACTCAATATAATGTTTGAAACCAAAACTGTCTCCGCTGACTCATTTCACAAGTACGAATGAGAGAGGATGAGAGTATGTGAAGTACACGGCAGTCGTGACATGACCATGTAGTCCACTGGTATTGGATGTCAACGCAAATGAGTAGCACTACTGTGGAAGACACACATGTGTCGTGTGAAGTCGTATGGACGCAGTGCTCAGGTGGGTGGGTGTGACGGGTAGATGCGCACATGCCAAATTGGAGCACGCCGTGTTGGGAGGGGTCATGAACAGTACACCACCGCTTCCCTGGGCATTGTGAGAGGACACCTGTCGGGGGGAGTGAACACGTGTGTGCACAGCAGCCGGGCACACGTACAAAGCGGTACCAGGCGCACCTCAGCCCACCCTCTGTGGACAAGCTGGATCCTGTTGTGCGCCCACCATGCCCCTTGACAAGGCACACACAGCCCCAGTCGACCAGGTGTAACCCCAACATAGTCAATCCGCACAGGCGATACAGGGCACGGGATGGCAGTGGAGCATGGTGTGTGAGAGGTCTCCTCGCGCTCCTCCTGGTCATATCACGCAGGCAATAGAACCTCAACGTCTAGCATGGCACAAGTCAAATGGAAGTGTAGGGGGACGCACCACAGCACGAGCAGCACTGACGTCACGGGAGGTGGCTCGCACCATCCCATCCATTGCCCATCATACCAACCACGCCACATGCCATTGCGACTAAGTGCAAGCGCGTGCGCCACCACCCCCGAGCCCTCCCCAGAGAGGCCAAAGAGTGAATGTGTGGGCCATCAGCCACAGACGGACGCGGCCTGGCCGCAAGGGCAGCCACAGCCACTGGGTGTCGCAGGTGGCGGATCCGGAAGGCGAAGACTGTGATGCATAGTCCATGCAGGCCGGGTCTCCATTTGGGGCACCACGCAGGTGGACGGCGTCCCGCCACACATCATACCCTGAGACAGCCCACTCGTGCAACTGGACCCACACATACACTCCTTGCCCTCTCTGGTGCGAGCTTGGGGCTGCCTGTGCAGGCGCTAGCCTCGCAGGTGAGCATGCATATTGGGGGAGCGAGGGGAGGACATGAGGGCTGGGGCGAAGATGACTGTATCACTGTCAGTAAGTACAAGGGATGACCCAGATGTGGAAAGGAAGAGACGTGTCCCGTGTGTACTGCAACTAGTCGCCAATCCAACTACCCCCCATGTCCGGAATGTAAGCCCGCCCATCCGCCACATCGAACATACCACCAGCACGACAACCTTCCCATTCGAAACACTGACTGGGGGTGGCGACCAGTGTACAATCATGTGTAGCCTACCCACGCGTACATGTGGGCCCTCCATGATCCATGTCACCTGCGGCAAAGTCATGACATGCGCAATGAGGGAAGTGAGGAGAGCTGTCCGCCCCACGCGCAGAAGGTGCATCAGCTCCACAGACCCAGCAGCGAGTCCAGCAGGGGTCACATGTGCAGGGGCAGCTGTGCCTGGTGTGAAGGCACATGCATATAGACAGCACATCGACCAATGTGTAGTCTGCCCACATCTACAGTCCATCATCATGCGGACATAGGAATTGAACACAGGGCAACACATCTTCAGTTGGTGCACCCACCGTGACCAACAATGCGCAATCATCGACGTACCCGCCCTGTGCATGGCCCCCCACCCAACGGAGGCACATCCAGTGCCACCATCCCACACACACAAGCCTTCCACGGAACATGCTGTGTCCAATGGTCAGTACAGAGTCAGCGCCCATCTGGTGGATCCTGAACAGGAGACACATGCACACACATGCCAGCTCCCACTATGTACGTCTGCCACCTGGCACGTGCAATGTAACCTCTCACCTGTGACGTGTGACTGCAAGCACACAGCCGTCTTGGCATGGGGCTGTCAATGTGGACACCTGTCAATGTTTCGGGAGGTGTGATCCGTACAGTGCTGTACATAGGGTGCAGTGCTGACACCTACTACTGTCTCATATCCCCTCGTGCCACAGGTCCCACTTGTTTTGGCCGCTCAGCCTGTGCCCACATCGTCGTCGTCGTGTGCCATACTCATCCAGCCGCGGAAGCAGTTCCATGCTCAGCAGACATTCATGTTGCCGTGGCGTTGCCGCTTGACGGATATGCAGTCAGTCCCCATCAGCACGCCCCGCAAGTCATTGGGGCCTAGATCCCCATGTGCATGCACATGGCAGTGGTTTGTATCACTAGCCATTGCCATTGTTGGGAGACCTGTGTAAGTGTATTGTGGCCGTGCCGTCCCAGCTTGACAGCTGGGCTGTGGCTCATGTGCTTGCTCAGTCATGTCAGTGATGTGTATGCGAAATTGCTATGTGTCGTGTTGCTTTGACATGTGTCCTCTGCCATTGTCCCTAGGCGGAGACCGAACATTGACCGCCCATACCAATTGCTGGCGGACATGGACGATACAGAGGTTATTAGGAAGTTTCGGCTGGACAGGCCAACCCTGCATCGACTGTGTGCCATGTTAGAACCCCATCTCCGTCCCCGCAGGGTGTATCCGACTGCTGTCACCCCCACGGCTAAGGTGATGGCCGCCATGCATTTCTTCGCCACTGGGTCATTCCAGCACACAGTGGGCATTGGAGGAGGGATGTCCCAGCCCATGTTCAGCAAGGTGCTGAGGGATGTACTGGCAGCCATGATGCTGTACCGAAACAGGTACATCCGCTTCCCCAGGGCTCGTGAATTGGCGGCAGTGAAGGGTGCATTCTATGCCCTTGGCAGAATCCCACACGTCGTTGGAGCCATTGACTGCACACATGTCGGCCTTGTTCCACCACAGGCCACTGAGCACCTGTACCGCAACAGGAAGCACACGCACTCCCTGAATGTGCAAGTGGTGTGCCTTGCGGACATGGTGATCACCCACGTGTGTGCAAAGTTCCCAGGCTCGGCCCATGACGCACACATAATGCGCAACAGCATCTTGCCACGACTGATGTCCAATATGCAACAGGATCGTGCCTGTATTGTCGGTGAGTATGTGGAGTGGTGTAGCGTGCTGGTTGTGCGATGCTGTCCCCTGTCCAGTTGGAATTGCAACGGTTCTCTGTGTCCCTCACACCCAGGTGACTCTGCGTACCCGAATGGGGCATGGCTGCTCAGTCCATTGAGGAATCCTCGCACCCCAGCAGACGATCGCTACAATGAGGCACATGGGAGGACCAGACGTGTGGTCGAGCGTACCTTTGGCCTCCTCAAGTCCAGGTTCAGGTGCCTGGACCGCACCGGGGGTGCGCTGGCGTACTCCCCACAGAAGGTGTGCCGGATAGTGGTGGCGTGCTGCATGCTGCACAATCTGGCCATTCGGAAGCAGATCCCCCTCATCGTGGATGACGGAGATCAACCAGGGCCCCAGCCCGCAGACCAGGACAGCTCGAGTGAGGAGGACAGCGGAGAGGAGGAAGCTGGTAATGTGCGGCAGCAGCTCATCGCCCGCTACTTCACTTGACGGTGAGTGTCCATGTACGACGGCTGATGTGGCTGTATCTGTGCAGGTGTGTGTGTGCTGTGTCAGGGTGGCCGTTTGTTCACTGCGTGCTGTGTGTCAACGCTCCATGGCCAGGGTAGTATGCCACTGTTGGTGGCTGTGGCATTGTGCCCTATTGCTCTGTGCGATGTGTGTACATTGCTTGTAGTTGTTGACATGTACTGTGTGATGGGTGTGTGACACACTCATTGAATGTGTTCCTGTTCTGTCTCCCACCCCTAGGTCCCTACAGGCCCTCCGGATTCAATTGCCATGCCACGCATCAGGTGCCTTTCCGCCCAAGGTGGCCGTTGTATTCCGTACAAATAAAACACAGGGCACAAACAGCAGTTAGTGTAAAAGGTGCATTTATTACAAACTGTGACATGTGATTGTGTGTAAGGTGATGACAAAAGTGGTGCGTGCAGTGACAATGAGCTGTCGGTCATGGCTGCGTGATGCTCAGGGTGTACCCACTGGTTCTATGTCCATAGTCCAACACACACATGCCATCCAGATGGCTGTGTGGAGTGGGATCGTAGTCCAAGTCAATGCAGTGGCTGGTCAAGGAAGGCTGGCGGAAGGCTGGCTGGCTGCCTCACTTGCGTTTGGAGCGTGCGAAGTCCTCCCGGGAGATCTGTTTCCACTTCGGACGGCCCCTTCCACGTTTGCGAGGGGGGTGCCTGCTTGCGACATGCTGGTGGTTGAGGTGTGCTCACTGGCTGTGGACGCAGGGGAACTGGACACTGCTGCTCCACCCTGCGCCCCGGCAGGTGGTGGCGGAGGGGAGCTGCTGTCCCTGGCTGTGACCTCACCGCCACCACCAGCTGGCCCATGAGGTCCACGAGTTGGCCCATACGGGCGTCCATGGACCTCAGCACCCCCAGCACCTCACGCGTGTCTGAAGCAGACCGGACCCATTGTCCTTGGGCCTCTTCATAGGCCCCAAGGACTCTGGCCATTTGAGGCAGGGCATGGCTCCCAGGGGAGGCTGGCGTTTCCCTGACCCTGCTCCTCCTACCAGTCCTGCTGCCACCGGCCTGCCCACTAGCCACATTGCTCACCACGGTCCTCGCTGTGGCTCCCAGGGTGGATCCAGTCGGCCGGGCCACCACCTGCGCTGGGGCTGGTGCCAGCGAAGACGTGGTGGTGGTGGCGGCGGTGGTGGTCGGTGCGGCGATGGTGGCGGTTGCGGCAGTGGTAGTGGCCACAATGACCGTGGGTGTGGCCGCAACGACAGTGGCAGCAGGGGGCTGGGAATGTTCAGCAGCCCTGGATGATGGGTTGGTGGGTAGGAGGGGTCCTGGGGAGCGGCTGGGCCCTGCCACACCAGATGGGCCTGCTTGGTGGTCCGTGTCCGAAGAGGAGGACAGATCCTCCAGATCCGTGTGTCCTCGTTGGGGGCTTGTAGGCTGGCTGTGCTGGCTGCTGGCTCCATCCCCAGCATCCAGCAGTTCGTCACCTGTGGAGAGAATGAGATTTGTTATTGTGTTGCACCTGGCGAAGTATGTATTTGTCGTCTGACATTAACAGTTCGTGCAATCTCGTACATGGGTTTCCCGGAGGCGTGTGTGTGGCTGTAGCATCTGTAGTTGTGTGTGCTTGGCAATGGGACTGTGTGCTGTGCACATGTGGCATGGGACGGATTGGCCATGCCGATGGGTGTGTTGCTGTGCCCCTACTTATTGTGACTCTGGTGTATGCGGGCTCCTGGCCCATCCTGGGTCTGGTTTGTACTTTGCTTTTGGTGTTCAGATGGAACGCTTAGGAACGCATATGGCAACATGGGGGCCATGCCCCAGATTCGCATTTGGGAGGGAATATGCTTTTGGGGTTCAAATGGAACGCTTAGGAACGCATATGGCAACATGGGGGCCATGCCCCAGATTCGCATTTGGGTGGGAATATGCTTTTGGGGTTCAAATGGAACGCTTAGGAACGCATATGGCAACATGGGGGCCATGCCCCAGATTCGCATTTGGGAGGGAATATGCTTTTGGGGTTCAAATGGAACGCTTAGGAACGCATATGGCAACATGGGGGCCATGCCCCAGATTCGCATTTGGGTGGGAATATGCTTTTGGGGTTCAAATGGAACGCTTAGGAACGCATATGGCAACATGGGGGCCATGCCCCAGATTCGCATTTGGGAGGGGATATGCTTTTGGGGTTCAAATGGAACGCTTAGGAACGCATATGGCAACATGGGGGCCATGCCCCAGATTCGCATTTGGGAGGGGATATGCTTTTGGGGTTCAAATGGAACGCTTAGGAACGCATATGGCAACATGGGGGCCATGCCCCAGATTCGCATTTGGGATGGAATATGCTTTTGGGGTTCAAATGGAACGCTTAGGAACGCATATGGCAACATGGGGGCCATGCCCCAGATTCGCATTTGGGAGGGGATATGCTTTTGGGGTTCAAATGGAACGCTTAGGAACGCATATGGCAACATGGGGGCCATGCCCCAGATTCGCATTTGGGATGGAATATGCTTTTGGGGTTCAAATGGAACGCTTAGGAACGCATATGGCAACATGGGGGCCATGCCCCAGATTCGCATTTGGGAGGGAATATGCTTTTGGGGTTCAAATGGAACGCTTAGGAACGCATATGGCAACATGGGGGCCATGCCCCAGATTCGCATTTGGGATGGAATATGCTTTTGGGGTTCAAATGGAATGCTTAGGAACGCATATGGCAACATGGGGGCCATGCCCCAGATTCGCATTTGGGAGGGAATATGCTTTTGGGGTTCAAATGGAACGCTTAGGAACGCATATGGCAACATGGGGGCCATGCCCCAGATTCGCATTTGGGAGGGAATATGCTTTTGGGGTTCAAATGGAACACTTAGGAACGCATATGGCAACATGGGGGCCATGCCCCAGATTCGCATTTGGGTGGGAATATGCTTTTGGGGTACATGCTGTGAGCCATGGGTGCCGAACGTGACATGTGTTGTGGCAGCATGACAGTGCATGGTTTGAGGTGTGTGCATGCTTGACATGGCCTGCATATTTGCTGTCTGTTGTGATTACTGGACATGGCATTGGACGCATCGTTATGAGTGAGTGATGGTTGTGTGCCAGCCAACGTATTGCAGTTGTCCCATCTCCTTGGTGTGCGTGCTGCCCTGTGCCATGTGCATCACTGCAGTGCTCGGGGGGTGTGGCCCATGTTGTGTGTTGTTGCTCACAGTGTGTCGTGCGCTTCATTGACTTCTGGCACATGGTTGGTCATGGGCATGTATCTTAGCGTGACTGCTGTATGTGTGGCAGCTGTGCGGATGACATGCCTTTCATGAGACTGGGGCTGACGGATGGGATGGATGGTATGTTGTATGTGCATGGTGTGTCTGTGTGTTTGATGGGTTCAGTGGTGTTCGTGTGCATTTATGTTGTTCCGCTCTGTTGCGTCTAGTGTTGTTTGTCTTACATAGGCGTAGTCGTGGGGTGTGTGGTTGACAGGCAGTAGGGGCTACATGGACAGGACTTCAATGGTGTTTCGGTTGTGTGTGATGAGTTGCACAGTGGCTGCCGTGTGGTACTATATTCAGTGTGGCTTGTGCATGCAGACGTGGCTCCTTGGGTGTTGCTATGTCTGTGATGGGTCATGTGGGGTGTGAGTCTGTTGTTCATGTCCGTGTGCACATTGTTCACTTGTTCGTGACGGTGGGCGGTGCTGCGTGTTCATCTGCTACGTGACATGTCCCATGTGTTGGTCGTGTTATGGTCCTCATGCCTCCAGTAATCCAGCCCTGTCCAGTTTCCCACCTGCAAGTTGTTCGTGCGTGCACTGTACTGGATGCCACATGGCTCTAAGCGGGGGGTGCTCCATGTTGCAGGTCTGTGGGGGTGGGGGGGTGTTGTGGGTTGTGGGGGTGGCTGGACACCCACTGACACCGATTGCTGTGGACCGTGATGTCTGCCTTTCGGCTGTCGTTGTGCACTGCGGTGGCTGACACGTGGCTGTGGGGTGTGGGGGATGCTCCTCCTTGCTGTGCTGTGGGACTAGGGGCCTGGTGTGTGTTGTACTTGGGCTGTCCACCGTCCCACCCACTGCACTTTGTGTTCCTGCCACTTACCTGTTACTTGTCGGTTAGTGCAGCTGTGGCAGACACATGGGTGTGGTGGGTGCTCGTTGTGGCGCTTCTGGCATATTTGGGGACCTGTTGGTGGTTACGTGGCTGGCTGAGTGTACACATGTCCCCACGTATGTTACAGTTGTTCAGTTTGGGCTGTGTGTGGTGGTGTCTGTTGCATGTGTGTGTGATGTGTTGTGTATTGTGTGCTGGACATGGGGGTGTTTGTCCCTGGGAGCTGTGGCATGGTGGTAGTGCATGTGAGTACATAGCGGTGTGCTGGTATACATTAGTTTGTACTTACCAGCCTCCACTCCCCCTGCTAATCCGGCGAGGATCTCCGGATGTATGATGACTCGCACCTTCTCCTCCCACGCTTTGAAGGTCTTGAAGAGCGCGGGATTCCCTCCGCCAGTGACGGCAGCCAGCTCTCTGTTTTTGCCCTCCTTCTTCTTGACCAGGCTCTTTACGTCATTCCAACGTTTGTTAATTTCTCCTCTGTTCCTGGGCAGGGTCCCGACTGCATTGACCTGGTCTACGATCCGGTTCCACATTCTGTTTCTGGTGGCTAGTGGTGTGTGCTGGACCATGTTCCCATAGATTTGTGGGTACACCTTGATGATCTCGTCGACCATGACCGTCAGCTCAATGGGCGTGTACTTGGGCATCCTTTGTGGTGCCATGGTGTTTGTGGTGCTGGTGCGGTGTGTGTTGTGTAATGTGCAGGGGGTTTGTGGTGCAGGTGTTTGGTGGTGGTGGTGGTGGTGGTGGTGGTTGTGATGTGTGCGTTTCTGTGGTGTGCTACTGTCCTTGCTGTGTCACTGTGTCCTCTCCTCTCCTCTCTGGTTTGCAATGTAGCAAGGGGTTGTGGTCTGTGGGAGTGCTGCTTTTGTACTCACCTATGTGGGTGTGTCCTCATGGTCTGTTGTTTTCAGGTGTGTTGTGTCTGGGGTTCTGGCCTTTGTATTTTTTGTTTGTCCGGGGGGTGTTTTCGGGATGTGTACTG
The DNA here is from genome assembly GCA_963921515.1 of Calotriton arnoldi. Lineage (NCBI taxonomy): Eukaryota > Metazoa > Chordata > Amphibia > Caudata > Salamandridae > Calotriton > Calotriton arnoldi. The sequence continues at coordinate 350,496 of CAWUFW010007745.1, read as the reverse complement.
TGCTTGTGTATTTGTGCGTGCCTTGCTGTGTGGACTTGTTGGCCATGTTGTGTGCTATTGGTTTTGTGAGCGGATGGTTTCTGTGCAGGTACGTGGGCGCCATGGCTTCTGCCGTGTCGATTCTCATCGGCGTTGTTTGCGCTAGCGGGCGGTATATTTGTGGTTTTTCCACGCTCATGGCGGTGCGATCGTAATTTCACGTGCGGTGTGTCGGCCGTGAGGGCGGGCGGTTTTGTGTTGTCGTGCGTGTTTCTGTCCGTGGCGGGCGGTTTGACTCCGACTCGGACGTTGGCGGGCGGTATTTTGTGTGATTTTTCCGCCGATGGCGGTTTTCGGTTTGTGTAATCGTAATGGCGTGGTCGGTGTTCAGACGGTGTGTGCGGGCGGATTTTTGCCGCTTCCATGCCTGGCGGATTTTTTTACGCCGGGTATCGTAATGGGCCCCTTAGTGTTTAATAATTAATATTGTTTAATAATATTTGCGTATATTAGTTCCGTAGCGGGTTGTGGGTTTATAGGGGAATAGTGTGGGAAGTAATTTAATTTACAATTATAAAAATTAATAATTTATTAATTAATAATTTAGGGGCCCATTACGATGGCGGGCGGAAGCACTACCGCTGTGCTGGCGGATGCAAAAACCACCAGTTACCGCCGGCACGCAGCAGTCCACACGCCCGCCCAATTACGATGCGAAAAGCAGGCCAAACACCGCCGGCAAGCCAGCAACACCGTCCGCCATCAAAGTGCGCCCGCACACGTAGCGGCGCAGCACAACTGACACACACCGTCCGACGAAACACGTCCCGCCCGGCGCATAAATTACGATGCCGCAAACAAACGGCTCCCACGGCAAAGAGACACCGCACGTGAAAGAGAGGCGGAAACACGGACGCAGAGCACGGACAACGAAGAAGCGGCACCCCGGGCATGAATCCAGCACTGCAGGCCCTTCCCATGCTTCTGCTGATGCACCACCAAGGACGCAACGTACCGCGGAGACGCAGGTAGGCACACACACAACAAGTGCACGCAAACAGCGCACACAGTGCAAGGGAGGAAAAGCGGACAACCCCCCACCAGCGCGTGCACACTACACATCCACCATCGCATCCACATATGACACACAGGCCAAATCCTAACATCGCGGAACACATGTGTACACACCACCTGGGACTAGGAACCAACCACCCCGTCACGGCCCCAAAGCGCCGATGACGCCGCCACACATGCGCACAACGCAGAGGCCAACCGCAGCGCCATGCATGCGTCGCACACAGACACAGGGACACAACCAAGCAGCACACACACCAGCCCCACCCCGAACGCACATGACACGTGACAGGCCTGCCACAGACATGTCCCCAACGCCCAATTCACGGACAACACCCAACGCCACACAACCGACGCACACATGTCAGTGAAGTCACGCAACAGCAGGACACACCCCAGTGTAACAAACATGGCGAAGCACACAGCGGCGGCAACACCAACTAGGAGAAGCAGGGCCCCTTCGGGAAGAGGAACGCCAGTACCACACTGAAAAACCCATACCACCCTGCACATATGAACAAGACACATGAAACGGAACACCAAAGAGCCCGGTGACCGACAACAGGTGGCCCAAGAATTACATCCACACACAAGGCCCAACGCAGAGCGGAAAGGCAGCCTGCGCCCACACAAGGGAGAGCAGACAGCACTGAATGACCTTCCATTCCAACACCGAAACCACAGCCCTACGACAGAAGCCGGTGAATACAGCCATTGTCCAAGAATAGACCAACACAGGCATGCCGAGGAGACCGACCACAGGGCAGATAGCGCATATCACAGAAGCACACAACGGACGGGGAAGAAAGAAGAAAACACTCCCCCATGTCGGCCACATGCAAGTTAATTGGAAGGAGTCACACAGCACTGACCTTGAACTGTCTGAGAAGCATGTGGGAAGAGGGCCCGTGTCCTCCAAACAAGCCAACAGAACACAAGTCCTGTCTCCCCACGACTACACAGAGCTCACAGCAACCCCGGAGTGTGCACATTGCAGACTGCACACACAGCCGGAGCACGCCACCACAACGCACCGCTGCGAAATGGCAACCGCAACACACCTACCCAACTACGCCGAAGAGCTCAAGCTGTACCAAACCAGCACGATACATACATTGGGATGCGATCTCCTGTCCCTGCTGAACGTAAGTTACCGACTGACTTACCGCATCACATTGTTCAGCTGCGTCATGCCCGTCTTCTACTGTCGGAGGTGTCCCTACCAGCATCCCGTCGAGATATGCCTCTCCAACCCGGCATGTCTGAAGGCGGACCTGCTACCACTACTCCTCCCTCTGGACGCACACGACAGGGCCTGCTCTGCCTATGGGGGCATGGCGTATGTGGCCAACATCGCACGCGCACTGAAATGGAACCACTGTGCCTCCACACGACGGATCATCGAGAACAGCTACATCGAATGTCACCCAGCATGCCCCATCATGGTCCTCCAAGGGACAACCTACGAACAACACCTTGACAGCCACCATCCGCTTCATTGGCTGGCAAACATGTACACCACCAATGACATGGAAGCCCTGCTGGACGGCATCGCATACCTGACAACCTGTAAATACGTCGGACCACAACGCAGGTTCCCCGAGTGACCTATGAAGTCCAACCCCGCACCCATGCTCAGCTTCCGCACGGACTGGCCAGTCACCACCACAACAGCCATACCAAACGACCGGCAACTGTAACCACACCATCAACGACATCGCCATGACATCGGATATGACCGGGACATGCACACTGTTCCCCATCACATCCAGGAACACCGCATGCATCGTGGGAGGCAGTGGCATGGGCTCTGTGTATCGCACCCACATGGACGGAACTGCACGAACAACCAGGACACGACATGGATCCAGCGCACATGGACACACACACCGCTCAGTGGACATGAATAGGTCGCCTGGAGTCTGTGGGTGCTGCACCCCTCCCACCCCCGCCCCGGGAATCCCATACCAGGACCTTTGCATGGACGACAAGTGCATACAACAACAACACGACCCCAGTGACTGTGACATGTCCAGTAACCACCACAGTGCAACAACAAGTGGCACGCCGCTGCATGCACGCAAGCACATGCCCTGATGTCATCTCACATGCACGCGTGCATGAGGAACAACCGCAGCAAACCTGTCACATGGAACTGAGATGGACTGTGCCCATGATGCCGAGCGGTCTGGTAGGCTACATGTATACCGTCTGTGTCAAAGTCCGCAGCTCCGCAGCTATACGTAAATGTACATTAGCACAGCCTTGGCCAAGCAGATGTAACCCCACACCCTATCCCATTTGTAATCATGCTCAGTATATCCTCAATATGTATTCCGCTGCCAGTAGTGTCCACTGTACTGCATCACAGAGGACAGAAGACTCAATATAATGTTTGAAACCAGAACTGTCTCCGCTGACTCATTTCACAAGTATGAATGAGAGAGGATGAGAGTATGTGAAGTACACGGCAGTCGTGACATGACCATGTAGTCCACTGGTATTGGATGTCAACGCAAATGAGTAGCACTACTGTGGAAGACACACATGTGTCGTGTGAAGTCGTATGGACGCAGTGCTCAGGTGGGTGGGTGCGACGGGTAGATGCGCACATGCCAAGTTGGAGCACGCCGTGTTGGGAGGGCTCATGAACAGTACACCACCGCTTCCCTGGGCATTGTGAGAGGACACCTGTCGGGGGGAGTGAACACGTGTGTGCACAGCAGCCGGGCACACGTACAAAGCGGTACCAGGCGCACCTCAGCCCACCCTCTGTGGACGAGCTGGATCCTGTTGTGCGCCCGCCATGCCCCTTGACAAGGCACACACAGCCCCAGTCGACCAGGTGTAACCCCAACATAGTCAATCCGCACAGGCGATACAGGGCACGGGATGGCAGTGGAGCATGGTGTGTGAGAGGTCTCCTCGCGCTCCTCCTGGTCATATCACGCAGGCAATAGAACCTCAACGTCCAGCATGGCAAAAAGTCAAATGGAAGTGTAGGGGGACGCACCACAGCACGAGCAGCACTGACGTCACAGGAGGTGGCTCGCACCATCCCATCCATTGCCCATCATACCAACCACGCCACATGCCATTGCGACTAAGTGCAAGCGCGTGCGCCACCACCCCTGAGCCCTCCCCAGAGAGGCCAAAGAGTGAATGTGTGGGCCATCAGCCACAGACGGACGCGGCATGGCCGCAAGGGCAGCCACAGCCACTGGGTGTCGCAGGTGGCGGATCCGGAAGGCGAAGACTGTGATGCATAGTCCATGCAGGCCGGGTCTCCATTTGGGGCACCACGCAGGTGGACGGCGTCCCGCCACACATCATACCCTGAGACAGCCCACTCGTGCAACTGGACCCACACATACACTCCTTGCCCTCTCTGGTGCAAGCTTGGGGCTGCCTGTGCAAGCGCTAGCCTCGCAGGTGAGCATGCATATTGGGGGGCGAGGGGAGGACATGAGGGCTGGGGCGAAGATGACTGTATCACTGTCAGTTAGTACAAGGGATGACCCAGATGTGGAAAGGAAGAGACGTGTCCCGTGTGTACTGCAACTAGTCGCCAATCCAACTACCCCCCATGTCCGGAATGTAAGCCCGCACCTAGGCCCGCCCATCCGCCACATCGAACATACCACCAGCACGACAACCTTCCCATTCGAAACACTGACTGGGGGTGGCGACCAGTGAACAATCATGTGTAGCCTACCCACGCGTACATGTGGGCCCTCCATGATCCATGTCACCTGCGGCAAAGACATGACATGCGCAATGAGGGAAGTGAGGAGAGCTGTCCGCCCCACGCGCAGAAGGTGCATCAGCTCCACAGACCCAGCAGCGAGTCCAGCAGGGGTCACATGTGCAGGGGCAGCTGTGCCTGGTGTGAAGGCACATGCATATAGACAGCACATCGACCAATGTGTAGTCTGCCCACATCCACAGTCCATCATCATGCGGACATAGGAATTGAACACAGGGCAACACATCTTAGCTGGTGCACCCACCGTGACCAACAATGCACAATCATCGACGTACCCGCCCTGTGCATGGCCCCCCCCCAACGGAGGCACATCCAGTGCCACCATCCCACACACACAAGCCTTCCACGGAACATGCTGTGTCCAATGGTCAGTACAGAGTCAGCGCCCATCTGGTGGATCCTGAACAGGAGACACATGCACACACATGCCAGCTCCCACTATGTACGACTGCCACCTGGCACGTGCAATGTAACCTCTCACCTGTGACGTGTGACTGCAAGCACACAGCCGTCTTGGCATGGGGCTGTCAATGTGGACACCAGTCAATGTTTCGGGAGCTGTGATCCGTACAGTGCTGTACATAGGGTGCAGTGCTGACACCTACTACTGTCTCATATCCCCTCGTGCCACAGGTCCCACTTGTATTGGCCGCTCAGCCCGTGCCCACATCGTCGTCGTCGTGTGCCATACTCATCCAGCCTCGGAAGCAGTACCATGCTCAGCAGACACTCATGTTGCCGTGGCGTTGCCGCTTGACGAATATGCAGTCAGTCCCCATCAGCACGCCCCGCAAGTCATTGGGGCCTAGATCCCCATGTGCATGCACATGGCAGTGGTATGTCTCACTTGCCATTGCCATTGTTGGGAGACCTGTGTAAGTGTATTGTGGCCGTGCCGTCCCAGCTTGACAGCTGGGCTGTGGCTCATGTGCTTGCTCAGTCATGTCAGTGATGTGTATGCGAAATTGCTATGTGCCGTGTTGCTTTGACATGTGTCCTCTGCCATTTAACCCAGGCGGAGACCGAACATTGACCGCCCATACCAATTGCTGGCGGACATGGACGATACAGAGGTAATCAGGAAGTTTCGGCTGGACAGGCCAACTCTGCATCGACTGTGTGCCATGTTAGAGCCCCATCTCCGTCCCCGCAGGGTGTATCCGACTGCTGTCACCCCCACGGCTAAGGTGATGGCCGCCATGCATTTCTTCGCCACTGGGTCATTCCAGCACACAGTGGGCAGTGGAGGAGGGATGTCCCAGCCCATGTTCAGCAAGGTGCTGAGGGATGTACTGGCAGCCATGATGCTGTACCGGAACAGGTACATCAGATTCCCCAGGGCTCGTGAATTGGCGGCAGTGAAGGGTGCATTCTATGCCCTTGGCAGAATCCCACACGTCGTGGGAGCCATTGACTGCACTCATGTTGGCCTTGTTCCACCACAGGCCACTGAGCACCTGTACCGCAACAGGAAGCACACGCACTCCCTGAATGTGCAAGTGGTGTGCCTTGCGGACATGGTGATCACCCACGTGTGTGCAAAGTTTCCAGGCTCGGCCCATGACGCACACATAATGCGCAACAGCATCTTGCCACGACTGATGGCCAATCTGCAACAGGATCGTGGCTGTATTGTCGGTGAGTATGTGGAGTGGTGTAGCGTGCTGGTTGTGCGATGCTGTCCCCTGTCCAGTTGGAATAGCAACGGTTCTCTGTGTCCCTCACACCCAGGTGACTCTGCGTATCCGAATGGGGCATGGCTGCTCAGTCCATTGAGGAATCCTCGCACCCCAGCAGACGATCGATACAATGAGGCACATGGGAGGACCAGACGTGTGGTCGAGCGTACCTTTGGCCTCCTCAAGTCCAGGTTCAGGTGCCTGGACCGCACCGGGGGTGCACTGGCGTACTCCCCACAGAAGGTGTGCCAGATAGTGGTGGCGTGCTGCATGCTGCACAATCTGGCCATTCGGAAGCAGATCCCCCTCATTGTGGATGACGGAGATCAACCAGGGCCCCAGCCCGCAGACCAGGACAGCTCGATTGAAGTGGACAGCGGAGAGGAGGAAGCTGGGAATGTGCGCCAGCAGCTCATCGCCCGCTACTTCACTTGACGGTGAGTGTCCATGTACGACGGATGATGTGTCTGTATCTATGCAGGTGTGTGTGTGCTGTGTCAGGGTGGCCGTATGTTCACTGCGTGCAGTGTGTCAACGCTCCATGGCCAGGGTAGTATGCCACTGTTGGTGGCTGTGGCATTGTGCCCTATTGCTCTGTGCGATGTGTGTACATTGCTTGTAGTTGTTGACATGTACTGTGTGATGGGTGTGTGACACACTCATTGAATGTGCTCCTGTTCTGTCTCCCACCCCTAGGTCCCTACAGGCCCTCCGGATTCCATTTCCATGCCACGCATCAGGTGCCTTTCCGCCCAAGGTGGCCGTTGTATTCCGTACAATAAAGACACAGGGCACAAACAGCAGTTAGTGAAAAAGGTGCATTTATTACAAACTGTGACATGTGATTGTGTGTAAGGTGATGACAAAAGTGGTGCGTGCAGTGACAATGAGCTGTCGGTCATGGCTGCGTGATGATCAGGGTGTACCCACTGGTTCTATGTCCATAGTCCAACACACACATGCCATCCAGATGGCTGTGTGGAGTGGGATCGTAGAGCAAGTCAATGCAGTGGCTGGTCAAGGAAGGCTGGCGGAAGGCTGGCTGGCTGCCTCACTTGCGACTGGAGCGTGCGAAGTCCTCCCGGGAGATCTGTTTCCTCTTCGGACGGCCCCTTCCACGTTTGGGAGGGGGTGTGTGGTGGCGACCTGCTGGTGGTGGGTGAGGTGTGCTCACTGGCTGTGGACGCAGGGGAAGTGGACACTGCTGCCCGAGCCTGCGCCCTAGCAGGTGGTGGCGGAGGTGGTGTTGCTGGCCTTGCCTGTGACCCCACCGCCACCACCAGCTGGCCCATGAGGTCCACGAGTTGGTCCATACGGGACACGAATTGGCCCATATGGGCGTCCATGGACCTCAGCACCCCCAGCACCTCCCGCGTGTCAGTAGCAGACCTGGCCCATTATCCTTGGGCCTCTTCATAGGCCCCAAGGACTCTGTCCATTTGAGGCAGGGCATGGCTCCCAGGGGAGGCTGGCGTTTCCCTGACCCTGCTCCTCCTACCAGTCCTGCTGCCACCGGCCTGCCCACTAGCCACATTGCTCACCACGGTCCTCGCTGTGGCTCCCAGGGTGGATCCAGTCGGCCGGGCCACCACCTGCGCTGGGGCTGGTGCCAGCGAAGACGTGGTGGTGGTGGAGGCGGTGGTGGTCGGTGCGGCGATGGTGGCGGTTGCGGCAGTGGTAGTGGCCGCAATGACCGTGGGTGTGGCCGCAACGACAGTGGCAGCAGGGGACTGGGACTGTTCAGCATCCCTGGATGATGGGTTGGTGGGTAGGAGGGGTCCTGGGGAGCGGCTGGGCCCTGCCACGCCAGATGGGCCAGCTTGGTGGTCCGTGTCCGAAGAGGTGGACAGATCCTCCAGATCCGTGTGTCCTCGTTGGGGGCTTGTAGGCTGGCTGTGCTGGCTGCTGTCTCCATCCCCAGCGTCCAGCAGTTCGTCACCTGTGGAGAGAATGAGATTTGTTATTGTGTTGCACCTGGCGAAGTATGTATTAGTCGTCTGACATTGGCAGTTCGTGCAATCTCGTACATGGGTTTCCCGGAGGCGAGTGTGTGGCTGTGGCATCTGTAGGTGTGTGTGCTAGGCAATGGGACTGTGTGCTGTGCACATGTGGCATGGGACGGATTGGCCATGCCGATGGGTGTGTTGCTTTGCCCCTACTCATTGTGACTCTGGTGTATGCGGGCTCCTGGCCCATCCTGGGTCTGGTTTGTACTTTGCTTTTGGAGTTCAAATGGAACGCTTAGGAACGCATATGGCAACATGGGGGCCATGCCCCAGATTCGCATTTGGGAGGGTATATGCTTTTGGGGTACATGCTGTGAGCCATGGGTGCCGAACGTGACATGTGTTGTGGCAGCATGACAGTGCATGGTCTGAGGTGTGTGCATGCCTGACATGCCCTGCATATTTGCTGTCTGTTGTGGTTACTGGACATGGCATTGGACGCATCGTTATGAGTGAGTGATAGTTGTGTGCCAGCCAACGTATTGCAGTTGTCCCATCTCCTTGGTGTGCGTGCTGCCCTGTGCCATGTGCATCACTGCAGTGCTCGGGGGGTGTGGCCCATGTTGTGTGTTGTTGCTCACAGTGTGTCGTGCGCTTAATTGACTTCTGGCACATGGTTGGTCATGGGCATGTGTCTTAGCGTGACTGCTGTATGTGTGGCAGCTGTGCGGATGACATGCCTTTCATGAGACTGGGGCTGACGGATGGGATGGATGGTATGTTGTATGTGCATGGTGTGTCTGTGTGTTTGATGGGTTCAGTGGTGTTCGTGTGCATTTCTGTTGTTCCGCTCTGTTGTGTCTAGTGTTGTTTGTCTTACATAGGCGTAGTTGTGGGGTGTGTGGTTGACAGGCAGTAGGGGCTACATGGACAGGACTTCAATGGTGTTTCGGTTGTGTGTGATGAGTTGCACAGTGGCTGCCGTGTGGGACTATATTCAGTGTGGCTTGTGCATGCAGACGTGGCTCCTTGGGTGTTGCTATGTCTGTGATGGGTCATGTGGGGTGTGAGTCTGCTGTTCATGTCCGTGTGCACATTGTTCACTTGTTCGTGACGGTGGGCGGTGCTGCGTGTTCGTGTGCTACGTGACATGTCCCATGTGTTGGTGGTGTTATGGTCCTCATGCCTCCAGTAATCCAGCCCTGTCCAGTTTCCCACCTGCAAGTTGTTCGTGCGTGCACTGTACTGGATGCCACATGGCTCTTAGCGGGGGTGCTCCATGTTGCAGGTCTGTGGGGGTGGGGGGTGTAGTGGGTCGTGGGGGTGGCTGTACACCCACTGACACCGATTGCTGTGGACCGTGATGTCTGCCTTTCGGCTGTCGTTGTGCACTGCGGTGGCTGACACGTGGGTGTGGGGTGTGGGGGATGCTCCTCCTTGCTGTGCTGTGGGACTGGGGCCTGGTGTGTGTTGTACTTGGGCTGTCCACCGTCCCACCCACTGCACTTTGTGTTCCTGCCACTTACCTGTTACTTGTCGGTTGGTGCAGCTGTGCCTGACACATGGGTGTGGGGAGTGCTCCACCTTGCTGGTCTGTGGGAGTGGGGGCCTGGTGGGTGTTGTACTTCAGCTGTCCCCCTCCGACCCACTGCACTTTGTGTTCCTGCCACTTACCTGTTACTTGTCAGTTGGTGCAGCTGTGCCTGACACATGGGTGTGGGGAGTGCTCCACCTTGCTGGTCTGTGGGAGTGGGGGCCTGGTGGGTGTTGTACTTCAGCTGTCCCCCCTCCGACCCACTGCACTTTGTGTTCCTGCCACTTACCTGTTACTTGTCAGTTGGTGCAGCTGTGCCTGACACATGGGTGTGGGGAGTGCTCCACCTTGCTGGTCTGTGGGAGTGGGGGCCTGGTGGGTGTTGTACTTCAGCTGTCCCCCTCCGACCCACTGCACTTTGTGTTCCTGCCACTTACCTGTTACTTGTCAGTTGGTGCAGCTGTGGCGGACACATGGGTGTGGCGGGTGCTCGTTGTGGCGCTTCTGGCATATTTGTGGACCTGTTGGTGGTTACGTGGCTGGCTTAGTGTACACATGTCCCCACGCATCTTACAGTTGTTCGGTTTGGCCTGTGTGTGGTAGTGTCTGTTGCATGTGCGTGTGATGTGTTGTGTATTGTGTGCTGGACATGGGGGTGTTTGTCCCTGGGAGCTGTGGCATGGTGGTTGCGCATGTGTGTACATAGCGGTGTGCTGGTATACATTAGTTTGTACTTACCAGCCTCCACTCCCCCTGCTAATCCGGCGAGGATCTCTGGATGGATTACGACTCGCACCTTCTCCTCCCACGCTTTGAAGGTCTTAAAGAGCGCGGGATTCCCTCCGCCAGTGACGGCAGCCAGCTCTCTGTTTTTGCCCTCCTTCTTCTTGACCAGGCTCTTTACGTCATTCCAACGTTTGTTTATCTCGGTTCTGTTCCTGGGCAGGGTCCCGACTGCATTGACCTGGTCTACGATCCGGGTCCACATTCTGTTTCTGGTGGCTAGTGGTGTGTGCTGGACCATGTTCCCATAGATTTGTGGGTACACCTTGATGATCTCGTCGACCATGACCGTCAGCTCCATGGGCGTGAACTTGGGCATCCTTTGTGGTGCCATGGTGTTTGTGGTGCTGGTGCGGTGTGTGTTGTGTAATGTGCAGGGGGTTTGTGGTGCCGGTGTTTGGTGGTGGTGGTGGTGGTGGTGGTTGTGATGTGTGCGTTTCTGTGGTGTGCTGCTGTCCTTGCTGTGTCACTGTGTCCTCTCCTCTCCTCTCTGGTTTGCAATGTAGCAAGGGGTTGTGGTCTGTGGGAGTGCTGCTTTTGTACTCACCTATGTGGGTGTGTCCTCATGGTCTGTTGTTTTCAGGTGTGTTGTGTCTGGGGTTCTGGCCTTTGTATTTTTTGTTTGTCCGGGGGTGTTTTCGGGATGTGTACTGTGCTTGTGTATTTGTGCGTGCCTTGCTGTGTGGACTTGTTGGCCATGTTGTGTGCTATTGGTTTTGTGTGCGGATGGTTTCTGTGCAGGTACGTGGGCGCCATGGCTTCTGCCGTGTCGATTCTCATCGGCGTTGTTTGCGCTGGCGGGCGGTATTTTTGTTGTTTTTCCGCGCTCATGGCGGTGCGATCGTAATTTCACGTGCGGTGTGTCGGCCGTGAGGGCGGGCGGTTTTGTGTTGTCGTGCGTGTTTCCGTCCGTGGCGGGCGGTTTGACTCCGACTCGGACGATGGCGGGCGGTATTTTGTATGATTTTTCCGCCGATGGCGGTTTTCAGTTTGTGTACTCATAATGGCGTGGTCGGTGTTCAGGCGGTGTGTGCGGGCGGATTTTTGCCGCTTCCATGCCTGGCGGATTTTTTTACGCCGGGTATCGTAATGTGCCCCTTAGTGTTTAATAATAACTATTGTTTAATAATTTCTGCGTATATTAGTTCCGTAGTGGGTTGTGGGTTTATAGGGGAATAGGGTGGGAAGTAATTTAATTTAAATTATAAAAATTAATAATTTATTGATTAATAATTTATTGTTTAATAATTATTATTGTTAATTAAGTTAATTAATTTATTATTAAATATATAAAAAGCGAATAATAATCTTTTTTGATTAATTGATAATTATGTAAATTGTTTAATTTTTTTATTAATTAGTAATTAATTACATATTAATTATTAAAAAATAATTTATTAATATGTTAATTATGTACATTTTTTTGTAGTGTGTTCAGTGTTAATAGGGGAGTAGGGTGGGAATTAAGTTAAATTTAATTCAAATTTTAATAATTTTTAAATATTATTTATTCAAAGTTATTTTATAGTGTGAATTGTGTTAATTAATTTAGATATGATGGTTATTAATTTCATTGTTAATTGTAATTAGCTAATTAATTAAATTTTAATTAATTATGTTGATTCATTAATATTTTACACTATTGGAGGTGACGTTCATAGGGGAAAATGTTGGAAGGTAAATATATTTTTATTAATTAATTATTTGTTAATTAATTTTAATTATATTGTAGGAGTGGGTCTACTCAATTATTCCCCTACGCTACCCAACACTTTCCCTACTGTTGCACTCACTGGAGTGGGAATAGTTATTTTTACACTCCCGCTATCCAACACTTTCCCTACTGTTCCACTCACTGGAGTGGGAATAGTAATTTTTACCCTCCCGCTATCCAACACTTTCCCTACTGTTCCACTCACTGGAGTGGGAATAGTAATTTTACCCTCCCGCTATCCAACACTTTCCCTACTGTTCCACTCACTGGAGTGGGAATAGTAATTTTTACCCTCCCGCTATCCAACACTTTCCCTACTGTTCCACTCGCTGGAGTAGGAATAGTAATTTTTACCCACCCGCTATCCAACACTTTCCCTACTGTTCCACTCGCTGGAGTCGGAATAGTAATTTGTACCCACCCGCTATCCAACACTTTTCCTACTGTTCCACTCGCTGGAGTAGGAATAGTAATTTTTACCCACCCGCTATCCAACACTTTCCCTACTGTTCCACTCACTTGAGTGGGAATAGTAATTTGTACCCACCCGCTATCCAACAAATTCCCAACTTTTGCAGTTGTTGGAGTGTGAATACTAATTTTATTCCCTTAGCTATGCAACGTTTTTAATTTTGTTATATTTAATGTAGTGTAAATTATTAATTAACATAACAATTTTTACTTTAATTATTTAAATTATTATATATTATTTATTTTTATATTTATATAATATGTTTATTTATATATATGTAAATATATTTTAATAATGTTTTAAATATTTTATAATTACAATTAATAATTATTTTATAATATTAAGTAAATATATATATGTACAAAATAATTAATATGTTTTTTTTTACATTACATTTATTATTTTTACATTTTAAGTTTTTTACATTATTTTAACTATGTTTTATTTACGTGTGCTTATTATTTAATTACTTTTATATTATTTTTAATACATTTAAAAAATTCGATATTTTAGTTAACTATATTTTAAACATTGATATTTTGTACTCGATATTTTAGTACTTACCTGTTTGTAGATAGGGACTCGATATTCTGTCCCTCGATATTGTGGCATCGATATTCTGGACAGTCAATATTCTGTCCCTCGATATTCAGTCACTTAACCCCAGAGAGGACCTGGCTTGGCAGTTCGGTTGGACTGTTCCAATGAGGAGCAGGGTCAAGACTGATTTGCATATGGCTGGGTCTAAATTGGGGTGGCATGGTGAGCAAAAGAAAGATGGATTTAACCCAGATCTCTTGACTGGGCGTGAATGTTTGATTTGTTGTGCATTCCGTCCATCATCTGTGTGTCTTTTGCATACTCAACATGGAAGCACCACGTCATAGTGTTCCTGCATTGCTTTATGCCTAGAGCTATCACCCTGGCCTTGGATGTGTATTGTTCCTGAACTATATGGTACACATTTTATTAACCACAAGAAGATAGATGGCTGTGTGGACCTGCCAGAATTCAAATCTGTGAACAACAGGCCAAACAGAGCTGTGCAGTGGGTGCATTCATCCTTAGACTAGTGAGGAAGACAACTGCTGAACCCACCACTTGACCATCACAGAAAAAAAATCCTTCAGCTCCACCACCAACCCAAGCCTTGCACTATATGTGCGGAGAGTTACACCGTGTAGGTATCCTGACCACAGAGCATGCCCATATGCAAGTGGGACATTCAATACAAGATTGTAAGTAGTTTTCTTCGCATAACCTTATTCTTTTTGGGGTTAAATATATATGTTTGGTTGCACTTTCATTCTTTCCCATGTATTTTATTGCACTGGATTGTTTATTGCATGATATGATTTTGTGATTACTTTTTGAAGGTGTCACCAATCACCCTGCATTGTCTATTGGTTGGTAAACTTGCATTCTGTGAAGCAGTGCCGGACTGGCCATTCTGGCACTCTGGCATTTGCACAGTAGGCTGCAGGCTAGGAAGCTGCTTTCAGATCAGGGTGGGCTGCCTTGACCCAAACATCCCACCACGGCTCCATTTTAGTTGCAGCTTCCTGCAGTGTGGGTTGGTTTGAATGTTTTGCAAGGGCTGATTTTTGGTTTCCTGGCCAGTCTTGGTCATGAGCATTACATGTTATATCCATCAGCTTTCCGCAGTTGCTCTAAGGCTGCTCGACCTCCAGTTCTTCCTTTTCTCACTTGCAGAGTGGTTTAGTTTTCTTTCTGCACTTGGAGGTCTTTTTACCTTTGATTGGACAATTTTCTCGGCAGTAGTTGTATGGCTGTTTCTAATTTTAGGCAGCAGTCATCACTGTGAAGGCAGGTGTTTTGTCAAGTAGGAGCCTCTGTTCAGACACACTTTCCTTCTCCTAATCTAATCGTAATCTTATGACCTCCAGGAAGCTCTTGAAAACCTGGCTTTTCAGTACCCCTTAGCTCCTTGCTCCCCCTTTCTGTGACTCTCCTCCAGTATCAAAGCCAGCGCAAAGGCACCCTAGGGTAATCGAGCGCATTAAAAGTATATTAACATAACATAACATTGTCACGCACCAATATCAACCTAGGCCAGTCTTGCTGGACAGCAGAGGGGGACTCAACCACAGTGGTAAATCCTCGAGTGGGAATCCCAATGTAAACTCCCCAGGGGGTGCAAATATTGGCCACACACCCCTCTCTGCCAGTTGTTAATTTGTAAAAAAAATAAGTGCCTGGGCTCTCGTCAGGAGGCAGCTTTCACCAGCCCATTTCTCCTGTTAGTGCTGCCTTAAACAGAAGCAACTACTAACCATGAAAGTGGAGAGAGGATGTGGTATAATGGCCAGAGCGGCCGACTTCGAAGCTGAGAAACCAGGTTTGAGTCTAGGCGTCAGCTCAACATACTATGATTCTGGGCAAATCACTTAATCTCCCTGTGCCTAAATGAATGTGTCCTTAACTGGTGCTCATGAAAAGTGCAGGTGTTGATGATTAAGTGCCGGTGCTGAGCACTGGAAACCACGTCTCAAAATAAGCACTGCTTTCTGCTGAAGAACAAGAACAGTCTGCTGTGCTAAAGCAGCCCATACTCTGCATGCGCTTTCTGCGGTTTAATACAATTAGTTTAATTTCACCTCAGTTTGTTTTGTGCATGTTTTTAGGTCATACTCTTTTGCATTTTACTGTAATTGGCACACCATAAGCTCTTTTATAGTTCCGCGCAACCAATCGGTTGGTGCTTTTCAGAAATTGGGTGTAAAGCGTTTATCTCAAGATCCCTATTTCCACAGTGAAGGTCCTGGTTCCTTAAGTAGTTAGACGGAACCTGTGAAACATGAAGCTAAAGTAGCCCTTAACTCAATTTTGGGGGCATTGAAGGGCACAAATTATAAATTGCAACTCCATCGAGTCATTTTAATTTTTCCAATGTAACTTTTTCCTCTGTTTACCAAATTAACCTCTCAGAATTAACTCTGCACAACTTTCTCCTTCTCTGACAAATTTCATTTGAAAAAGAGGTAAATGTTATTTTGTTACTTTACGTTGAGCACTCGCACAAATGCATCCACAAAAAGTAACCTAGTAACGTACATTACATGTGGAGCTGTGGTGTGGTGTGGCTTACCAGTCTTTCATCCCACTGAGAGCCTAGCGCCACCTTGTTTCAGCACTTGAGGGGCACAGTTTTACATTGGCATTACACCCGTCCTGCATCCAATCTGCACTACTGGCACACCTTATGTAAATGACTGTTGATACATATGGCACACTCTACCACTCGAAATTAAACAAGAGTATGCTGTTCCTAGTGGAAATGGAGGGGAGGGAGTGTTAAGGACGGTTTATAAAATGGACAATATGCTCCAACAGAAGCAAGGGCCCTCACACACCCAGATGGGTGTCATGCTTCATCACTGGGCTAGCTCCTTGTTGGGTTGGCCCTACAATCCCTCCCGGGCACCCACAAGGGGGCACTTTGCTGGAGATCTTTTTTTCGAACAGCCGTTAGATGAAGTGAGGGTGTGTGGGCTGTTAGTGTAGATTGGTAACATAAATGTAAGAACATAAAGAAGTGTGTTAAATTGGGTGAAATGATGCTCAAAAACAAGAAATTTTAATGAATGAGTTCACTTGCCTAATTAAAATGGTCATCGTTATCACAGGATATAATGGTCCTAGATAGCTTTCTGGATAATTGTTTCATTGATCAACATGTTTCTCACCTTGTCATAGTCAAAAATGATCATGTGGCAATTCTTCAGGACCTAAAAGCGAACCTAATCTACACAGTGACAGGATTCTCTGGGTGTTAATTCTCAAAGTGAGATTACCAGTCACTCAACCAATTTATGGTAATTCTTGTACTTTTAGATCAGTAAAAACCACCCTAAAACACAAAGACAAACATATAAATGCAATTTGTCAATCACAAATAATTGTTTATTTTAAATAAGGCACTCTACCACTAGTCAGCAAGCGTGGCAATAGGCCACACCTTTCGGGGTACTTTTCAAAAGAGTACACTGAGCAGGTAGGAGCTTTGGGACAGCAACTTTATTTCTAAGAGACTCATGTCCTCCCACATTCAGGTATGTTTACAGTCTTATTTATTCTTTGTACTGATTGGAAGTTTTAAACATGATACACATTGTTTTGGCCACTTCAGAGCCAACATAAACATAAGAAAGTGAAGTTAGAGGGTTGGTCCCCCAACATATATTAGTGAGGTTACTTAAACTAGGATTCTTTAATAATTCTCCATCAACTCGTAAGTCCTATTGTAGACTGAACACAAAAGCTCTTTATGAAGAATTTATAAAAACAGGAATAAGTTGTATTTGGCCGGAATCAATGCCTGAGGGTATTTCAGGGTCTCAGATCCTGACTCACAAAGACCTTCCACCATGTTTTAGCCGTCTTTAAGGAGCATTGTTGGCTCAGATGAGCGTACCTGGTTAATAGTTACTGGCTGGGTCGTAGTAGCAAGTCAGGATCTTTTCCCCGTTACACCTTATTCTGAATTCCACCAGAAGCCAGTGGAGCACTTTCAAAGGTGGCTTGACAAGGTCATGACTCCTTATGTGTAGTCACATTCTGGCTTCCAGATTTTGCGGCCTGGCGAGGAATTCCTTCCTTGGGGAGGCCGATGTAGACTACATTGCTGTCGTACAGACATGCCATCACCGGTGCTTGAGTTAGGTTTATTCAGTGATTGGTGTGGAAGAGAGGAAGCTTTTTCCAGAAGCAAGAAAGTTGAAAGTTTGCTGCATTGACATCGCCACTAAATTGGGAGATAAGATTAAGGTCTGAATCTAAAGTGATGCCTGAGTTTCTGACTTTATTTGCATAGGTAATTGAGGGGCCCAGTCTGGTAGGCTACACAAAGGTTTGTGAAACAAAAATTGAATGTAGAATATTGGGTACACCAACCCTTGTGCCTAACTTGTGTTTCCTGCCTGTATTTAATACAATTCATGTTTGCTGTTGTTCCTTACACACTTCAGTGAGTGGTATTTCTTGCAGGAAATGTTGGTGGCTATAAGTTCTTGCAATGTACATGCTATTAATTATACTGTTGACCGAAGTTTGGATTCCTTATTGTAGGTTACTACCCAGATCTGATGCAGACAAGCCATGTTCTCTCACTCTCAGGCCTCATTTAAGGTCCCTATTCTTCCAAATCCCCCGTAGACACATTCTAACACCTACAAAGCTGTGATGAACTTTAACACACAAAACTATCCCTCAGCCAATCATCTCCAGCAAGGGACAGTTACAAAGACTTCTATTAACCAACAGGTTACTCACAGCATCAGCACTGATCAACAAATGGAGGGAGGAAGAAGCAGAGGTTCATTCTGCTTCCAAGACGTACTGGTTATCTATCAGAAAGTGGGGGAATGAACAACATTAGTCTCAATACCAGAGTCTCAGAACTTTTTGTCTCGGAGACCCTCAACCACACCTTCACAGACTGTGGTGTTTGTAATCTCTGCTTAGTGTGGTTCGGGCCTTGTCACTTGAGAGTCCCGGTCTACAAGTGACATCAAAACCTCATTAGGAGGGAGAATGTCTGGATGTTGACAGGGGTGAGTGGATTAAAATTATCTCCTATCCTTTAGGTGAATCTTTATTCAGGGAAAAGAGTAGGATAGGGATAAGTCTAAAAACAAAAGTGGTGTTTAGTGGATGAGTCACTGGTCCACAACACTAGGATGATGACTGTATCCACCGAACCACACTGAGCGGAGATTACATACACCGCAGTCTGTGAACGTGTGGTTGAGGGTCTCCGAGACAAAAAGTCCTGAGACTCTGGTTTTGAGAATAATGTGATTCATTACCCCCCTTTCTGATAGATAACTACTAACAGCATCAACCACCTGCACATTGTGACAATGACCAACAGCACCCAGTGGCGGTGCGTCCATTGGGGGCGCTGGGGCGTTGCCCCACTAATGCCATGGCCCCATTCAAATTCTTCGTTCTACTTCTCCGACGCTAATTCCAATCAGGACTCCTGATTGGAATTAGCGTCGAGCATAGAACGAGGGACGCTGAAGGGGTGGGAGGGGTGGGGGCGGGGCTGCGGCAGCACTCAGGGAGTTGAGTGACAGCAGCGAGACAGTCACAGCAATAGTGCGCATGTTCGTTTTTGGGCTGGTCATTTTTACGATCAGCCCGAACATGCGCACTAGCCTTCCCCTTAAGAGACCGAGGGTTGCTTCATGCCGCAGCCCCCGGTCTCCTAATGGGCAGGGAGTACCCTGCCCTCAACCAATCCTGGCGCTGCTGGAGCAGCGTCAGTAGAGGGGTTGGCAGTGACGTCGCGGCTGTTCCTGTTTGTTGAAGAGCGCGGGACCCCGGCCCAGGAGCAGTCGAGCAGAGGCGGCGCGGACCGGTAAGTTTTCTTTTATTATATTTTAATTTTAAACTTCCCCGGCCCGCCTCCCCTGCGAGTATTGCGAGCCGCGACTTTTAAATCTTTCTGTCAGGGGAACCTATGCGAGAGGAATTCCGTATTTATCCCTGATTATTTGTGCGTGCGAGCCAGCACATGTTACCAGCAGAGTAAGCAAACTTAACTTTGTCGTAGTGAATGTGTGATACGGGTGACTTTGGGGCAATCAGATTTGTACCTGTTAACAGTGTGTAAACTTTAATTAATGTAATCTCTCACTTCTAGGTTAGGATAGCTCGATCCAGTGTCTTGAACTCACCTGCTAGTGCTAGGTACCCCCTTCTTTCTTTTTCACTGGTACCATTTTACCTCTGCTCTGGGCCTTGAGGGTTTTGAAAAGTGACAGATACAGAACTTTACTCCTCTGGGGTTGGATTACCCGTGGACTTGACACAAGTGATATATTTTCGCCTCAGCTTATATGCCTCAGTTACTTGGCAGACGGAAACAGAACCTTTCCCTGCTTGGGCTAATGTGTGCAAACGATTAACGTAGAGATACCAGTCCTTTGTCTATAGGAGGTGGGTTGTGGAGACTGGCACGGGGATTGCAGAACAGCAGTCATCTCCATAACTGTATTGCACACGTGTTTGACAGAGGAACACACAACTCTCATCCACTGAGTACGCGTACAAGTGATTCGCACAGGTATACCGAGCCACATGGTATAGGTGCAGCAAGGGCATGTGTAGACAAAATAAAGCGCAGAACTTTAGTCAGTCCTTTGTGTTTTAGCCAATATTTAGTTTCCGTTCAAGGACTTGTTGTCTTGCTTTTATCTCCATAGTAGCAGTTTAAAAATCCCGTCATGCAAAGCCCTCGCTGTTAAACAACTAGGTTTGCCTGCAGGAAGCCACTCCAGTTTTCTGAAAATTGAGGTGCGTTGGCTAAGAGTGACCCCCCTAAGCTGGAAAAAAGGAGGTGCGGCAGCAGGGGTGCAGGGGCTCGAGAACCCCGCCTACCCTTTACACAGCGCACAGTTTTCAGCGTGACTTGTTAAAAGAAAACAACACAAAGAAGGTGACGTGCTACTTTATTTTTACCTCCACCCCCGCGCGACCCCCGATTGTTGGAGTACAGTTTTACAGTGTTTAATATCAAACGGATTCAGTTGCTCCAATAGGGTGTGCTTAACATTGTTCATGCATGAGTTCAGTTAAGCAAAAAGAACACCCGCACTTCCAACAATTGTCTTACGCTATCTGTGCGAGCACCGTACAATGAATGAATTAATTAATGGTCGTTGTAGGACACTCGTCTTATCTCTTTCTGATGCAAGCGGCTCATGCACCCTGGTATTTGCTGCAGAGGTGGGCGTGGGCGCCGTTTTGCACTTTTGTGGTTAAGATGATGGCTCTGCTTTCACACGTGAGTTTTGTTGGAAGGTGGCGGGGAGCTCTGGTTATGCTGTGTAAGACACGACCACATCTGTCGTTTGTTCTGTCAATGGTTGCAGAATTGTGGGGGCAGTGACTGGCGGTTGATAGGCCAGTGTGATCGGCTACAAATATCCCGAGTAAGGTTCATTGGCTCCAGACATGCATGTGGTGAAATACTTGCTGAGGGCATGTTTGAAAGGTCAGTGGGTGCAGACAAGCCAAGGGAGTAACTCAATGGATGCAGATAGGGAAAGAGGGGGTGGGGGTGTACTGGCTCCAGACACATGTGGGGATGATTTCTGGGTACAGGCCTGCATGTTGGGGGTCACTGGCTAAAACCAGGCTGCAGCTGATGTGGAGTACCTGGGCTGTTATATATATTGAAAGGCCAGAGGCTGAAAACACGCAGCACTTCCGGGATAGTGTCACACTCTCAAATTTGCTTGAAAATGCACCATTTGCCTACTCTTTTTTCAAAATGTTCTCGGGGGAAGAGCACCCCCGAACCCCCCGTAGGTGGTTCAGACTCGCTCGCTACACTCGCTCGCCACAGTGAAGTACGACAATTGTTTTACACCTCACCAGTTTCAAATGTCACCAGCCGCCACTGACTGCACCCAAATGGCCAATCGGACCATGATTTGCTTTCTCTGAGCCACTGGGAGAGGTAAGAAGAACTCTTGGGTACCTCAGGCGTACAGCTCCAGATCCACGTTTTCTATGAGGATCTTCCAGCATCTTAGTAAATGATCTCATCCTGCATATAAACAGAGGTCACATTACCCTGTGAAAAGGCACTAGGTGTGCTGAAATGAGATGTAAAAGCACCTCTCACATGAATGTGTCTTTGTTGGGTAATTCGGATCATTTGGATTGCCCTCATATGTCTATTGTAACTAAGACATGTAATTCCAGAACTTTGTCTGCACGAATAGAGCCAAGACTGAGATTCTCATAAGGGAAGAAACTCTCTCAAGCTACTGTTCAACTGGCCTCAGCCTTGTAACCCTTTCTTTTATCACCCTGAATATTGGGAAACCGTGATAACGTCTCGATTGAGAACAATTGTTTATTCAGCAGCGGCCAACGATTTCATGCTTCAGCTCTCTCTAGTTTATAAAATAATCCAGTTACTCCGAACCAACACTGGGTGGAGTTGACAAGTGCCTCATCATGCTGCACCAGGGTTATTGTAACATTATCTACACTAAGAAACACATTGTCGAATTACAAAGGTTTCCAAAACAGCCGGCCAGGACGGGCCTAAACCTCCATAAAAGAGACCTCATCAAGCCTGACCTGAAATCCCTCCTCCAGTGAAAGGCAGGATCAAATTCAAGCTTCTCTGCACTGTCTGCAAAGCCTACAGAGACAGTGGCCCAAAATATCTAGAGAAGACAGCTCTACACTCCACCTCAGCCAGAAACCTCAGCTCATCGTCAGTGCGGCTATTCGATCGACAATCTTAATCTCAGAAAACTCCTAGAACCTAAACTATTTGACTCGTTTTCTAAGTGACAGGTCAGGGTAATGACTGTAGAACATCAGGCAAGTTGAAGAATCCTATTTGATAAGACTGTAACTTTCATTACTGCTGTCATCGAAATTGCACAATTGATATCTACATCTAGGGCCGTATTACCTATGCAGCACATTTTCCTGGTTAGCACTGAGCGCACCTTCCAAAAGGTGCACTCAGTGCTAACCAGGAAAGTGCACCACATTATAGTGAATGCGCTGCCCCCAGGGCAGCCGCAAACTCGCACTGCCTTGGGGTCAGGGCACTCATGTGAAAAACTGAGCCGCGGCTTTGAAGCCGCTCTGTGTTTTCACAGTGCAAGTGGCAACCCGCCTGCACTTTTAAAGGAGATTAGAGATACCCTTGCAGGTGGGTGCAGTGAGTGACTAAACCCGCCTGAAAGGGGATGTTTGGGGTGACCCTTTTGCCCCCTCCAGAGGGCTGCTATCGGTCTAGGTGGTGCATTGGGCACAGAGGCAAAGGGATTCCCTCATTTGCACGAAGCTATGCCCCATGCAAATTAGGGAACGCCGTCTTGAGGAAGCGCTGGAGCTATATGTGCACAGGCACTTTCAGAATTACAGAAGGGGCAGCACAAGTGTCTGCGGCCCCTTCTGTAATACCAAAGTGCCCAGGAGCGCGCTACGCGTGTGCAAACGCCCGATGCTTTCCCAGGGCACTTTGGTAATACCGCCCCTAGTGCTCAGAAATAATCACATGGTGACGCATAGAATTTATATAACTTACCAATAAATGGAAGTGAGTCTTGGTGAATGGTCGCATGAGAATCTGTGCACTGTGTAGGGAGCATCTTTATTCACATGAAAAACAACCAGAACCGGTGGTTTTTGACTGCGCTGGCTGAACCAGCCCCAACCCTTATACAGAATGGCGGTTGGGTCGCTGATGGCGTGCTTCCCCCGAATGATCGCGGAGATGAAGGCTGCTGCTGATGGAGGTGAGCCGCGCGGCTGCCCTGGTGAGGCTCTCCCGTCACAGTGAAGCGAGTAGTGAGTTTTTGGAGGAGTGCGGCCGGAGACGGTGAGAGACCGGGAGGAGTGGTGATTGCAGCGGGCAGCTTGTGAGGAGCCGCTCCAGTATGATTCATGGCTGGAAACCGGAGCCTGAGGTGAGTGCTGGCGGGCCCGCGATTTAGCCCTGGGCTGACCTCACTGCCCCCAAACAGTGGCCTGAGGAGAGAGGAGACCTGGGGTGCGTGCTGGGGCTTATGGCTGGGTGCGTCCAAGAATGGGGTCGTTCGTAGCTAGGATGGCCGCCTAAGATTGGGACCCATTTCCCGCCGATGCGTTAAGTGGCTGGGGATTAGCGAGTGAGGAGAAAAAGACGCCCTGGGGAGCAGCTGCACATCGGAGCTGGTGGCGTAAGAAGACGGGCCTGGGACTAGGTTGCATTTTACACGCCATTCACGGCGATCGGTCCCGAGATGCTGCCTGACTCCAAAATGGTGGCCACAATTTCCCCCGTCCGATTGACGTCTGCACTCAGCTTGCGGCAATACTTGTTTCACTTGTACTACGGAGAACTTAATCACTAGTACTTTCTTCATTGGTGGGCCTCCGATCTATTGGAACTGTGAAACTACTCACTTTGGTCCTCTTTTGTTGGAGACAGCCGAGTGCTCTGCTGACAAGATGGCGCCCAACAGGACTTCCAACTGCATCTGATGCATTCCCCGGTGTACTTGCCTGGTAGAGGTAGTGGCTGATCCGAGGCTAGAATCTGATCTGCTTCTTAGCCCCCTGTTTCTACTCCCCTCCCCCTCCCTATATCCGCTACTGGGGACTTGTTCATCTATGTTTACTATCCAACTGTAACTAATGTAACTATGCATAAACTGTCACTCTTGTTATGTCTGACCGTTGAGACCTGAGCAACGTGGCTGATGCCCGGTGGAGCTGCTTGACAGTTATAGAGGAGATCGTCCCTGGTTCACCCCCTAGGACGTCACCTACCCAGCCGGACATTGGGCACAGTTCTTCCTTGTCCTCTCGCTATGTCTCCTTCCTCCCCCTCCCTCGGACGAATCACTTTAACATTGTTTTTATTTCCATGTGTCTTACTATGATCTTGTAACGGATGTAATTTGTAACTTGTAACTCAATTATCCTCATGTAAAGCGCTCTGATACCTCCGGGTCTAGCCAGCGCTATATAAAACTCTTCAAATAAAAAATAAAAAAGAAATAAACATATGGGGAGACATGATAGTCTTAACGCTGGTGTAGGATGACCTTCCCTTGGTCTGCCTACTGGGATAGGGAACTACACCCTACCATGTGGGTGGCCAGGGATCGCCATCTGCTATGTATGATAAAGGCAATTCTGAATTGAAATAGTTTGGGCGTTTGTTTAGACACTGTTGAAATTACAAAAAGATGAACAAACGGCATTTTAGCCCACTTTTAGCACTAACACCTATTTAACATGTGAGTACAAATAGCTCTCACATTTACCAAAGTGGTTTATGGTAAAAGCACTGATAGTAAACCCAAATTAAAATAAAATAAAAAATAAAACATGCAGAAAATGGAAACATATCACGTGCGAAACCACTACAAATGCTGTTTGTGCCCGTAGCCCTCTGTGTAAATTGGGCAAACAACATACATCATACTCAGTTCACTTGCATTTTGCACCAGGGTGTCTTTTACACGTTTCTCTAAATAATAGCAAGATATGTTGCAATATAGATGAAGAGGATTGAGGTTGTTGGTTTTGCATTTTAATATTATGAATGTAATGTTTTATATGTTTTAAAAGTAAATGTGTATATTTTTTCGTTTATTTTTTTACTATACGAGAGAATGATTCTTATCATACAGTGAATCCTATTACACCAGGCCCTACATTTCACCATAAGTGTTTTTGCCAGCCACGTTCAAATGATGATCATCTGTTTCTCAGAATATACCACTTCCTAGTGCAGTATACATAGCAGCTTGTCACCACCACAAGAACACAAAAATGTTTTTTTAATGTTTTTTAATGTGTGTGTGATTTTTAGGAGGTTGACTTTTTCTAGAGTTTTGGTGTGAGAGAATTAAAAGTTCATATTGCTATAGCCCTCATAAACCAAAGTCATCTATTGGTTGAATTGATCTATGAGCAGTGTGATTTTGATTGTATGAGATTTGTAGTTGCTTATGTTAATGAGCTGGGAAATGTGCATATTTCGGTAAGAATGTATTTCTTGGAAATAAAGTATTTTGACTCGACACTGACAACTGGAAAAAACACAAAATTACGAACTTTGCAACTCTCTCATACTATTATGGCTTATTACAATGAAGACATTGAGTAAGTGGAGCAGGATACTGGACCTCACAATTTTCCCAAATCTTAATTTCGATGATGTGGTGCCTGGTGCACACTTCTGGCAAAGCCGCCCCAGAAGATTAACAAAGACAGATTGGAACAAAGGGAATAAAAAGAGGTGTGGCCATGCCATCCGCAACAAATCTGACAGAACCTGCCTCGCGGGATGATGAATGCAGGACCAAACTGGGGAAAGGAACAGCTAATCCATGGGCAAACCAAGCTGTTTGCTGAAGGTCGTCCCAAACCATTGGCATCTGGGGGCATGGAGAGTTCTCCCTACCTGAGCTCTTCTCAGGTGTGCTAGTTGGAGGAGCGGGGTCACTGAACTCTGCTCCTTTATTCTTCAGCTATGCAAACAGTCAGTAAGTAATCACAAACATACACATACGCAAAGCCCTATCATGGTTACAAAGGTAAGCAGTTGCACACAGCAAACCGTGAGGCAAAGGATTCTGGCACTGCATGAGGCCTAAGTAAAAGTGTGTTTAGAAACACAAACATAGGGGCATATTATCAAGAACGGCGTTAAAATTATCGCCGCTTTAGCGGCAGAAAACTGCCGCTAAAGTGGCGATAATGGGCTTGATAATGTGCCCTTGAGAATTCCAATAGAAGCCCATGTTGACACCAGAACATGGGCTTCTATTGGAATTCTCAAGGGCATATTATCAAGCCCATTATCGCCGCTTTAGCGGCAGTTTTCTGCCGCTAAAGCGGCGATAATTTTAACGCCGTTTCTTGATAATATGCCCCATACACATTCTACCACGCATCACATTACTGCGCTAGATGGTGGTCTTTCATCTGACCCGTCTTCCTTGGGATGATATTTATTTTTCGATGACTTTGTAACACTTGCTCTCTGTCATTATATTTACATGGTCATTTTTATATAATAATTTTCTTCCATTATCATCCTAGTTCAGGTGCTTTCTGTCATGTAAGTCTTTTTAACTTTTTACTTGTATGCATCCATTTTTGGTATTTATGTGTCGCTGTTTATCTTGATTGAATTTCTTTTTCTCCAAATACAATAAATTATTTGAACATAAAAATAAACACAAACATGCAACAAAATCCTTCCCTGTGCACCCCAAAGCATGATCTTTGCAAAATACGGTTGCTTTTGCATAGACGTTGATTCCCCTGAATTTCAAGGAGTGCAGAATTGATGTCCAACTCCTCATGTCACCCTCACCATCATTAGAGGGTTGACTCTGCCCCATCCCCCACTCTTTAGTCCTTTAACAGACTCCTGTTTGCTGCTGAGGGCCTGGAGGCGAGCCGGGAGTAGAAACTGTTGAAATTAATAATAACAAAGCCAATATATCTGGCATTTTAAATCCTGCAATTGTTTTCATTTGTATTATTTTCAGACATATAGAAAAGGCATTAGAGGTTTGAAAGTGATAAAAAGTTTAAATGTCCTGTCTAAAAGTGGTGTGCATATGTTTGTAATAAAAACAAAAAAAAGAAGCAAAAATGCTCTGCTTGCTCTGGTTGTGCTCAATTTGTTCTTGTCAAAGCTGTGAGCAGTAGCTCAGGTTTTTATTAGGAGCCTGCTGATACTGCTGCTGCATGCTGGGTTGCTGAATACAAGCCTGCCTACTCTGAGATCCACCTCATGCCTCTTTCTTTCACAGCCCTTGGTTTCCTGTCTCTTTATCTCGCTCTTACTGTTTTCTTTCATCTCCCCGTGTAACAAAATGTTTTTTTCAAAGCTTCTAGTGTTCAACAATCATCTTAATCATTTTTAATAGTTTAAATCACTCTACGTCTACTAGAGCCTAGTTACTAGTGCTTTACAAACCCCCCAAAAAATAAATTAAAATAGTTTGTAAAATGTCTTTATAAATGACTCTTTATAGGTCGAGCTTGTCATGCTTTCTGGTTGAAAAAGACCGTTTTGTCGGTTTATCAGATCTTACAATGGGCTTAAAGCCCGCCCGTTGCTTAAAATTGGTTGGGATTGTTGTCACTCTCAATTTCTTGCTTTTTATTCGATTGCTTCCCTGTCCATCTTGTGACTGTCCCTCCCCTGAAGCACAGCCTCTTTAATTGTGTCCTTCCACAGCTCACTTTAAAAAAATATTTTTTACTTTTTCCTTTAGCACACCTCAAGAATTCATGTCATTTCCAGCTGTCTCCTCCATTTGCTTATCTCCCACCACAAGAGCTTGTGTTGCTCTCTTGCCCAAGTTCTTCTCACAGCCAGCTACACATCGCTGTTTCTCACCCCTGTACTTTTCTTCTGTCACTCCACGTTGCTCTCTATCACCCTTGTGCTTCTACCCCGCTCTCTGTGTTGTTTCCTCCATTGTGCTCTCCATGTTGCTTCCCCTACCTGCTTCAGCAAAAGAAAACTGCTTTTGCACTACTTTTTTATTTAATTTACTGATCCATATTGGATAAGTAAACAAAAAGAAAATAAATGTGCCTGCGTCATTGCTCCTTTTTTTTTCCAGTAGCGATGATGCACACCATCACTAAATACCATATGCAAAGCCAATAGGTCCCGAAGGAAAGAGCTATTGGCTTTTCCATGGCTAGTTTATATTATGGTAATGTATGACAAATCCTTAAAGTTGACTATTTAGAAAATGCTTTTAGTTGCCATTATCTTTAAATTCATGTCCTAAGTGGTATAGACATCCACTGGCCTTATTAGGGGATAGACGTCAGATATGCTGCTAATCTGATAATTAGCGTGGGGTACCACAGACTCAGATCCTGTAAAGGTAGACAGAACACTGATTACTTTCTCATTTCATAATGGGCATCTATGTGGAAGATATGTATAGTCAAGATCTATTCAGGACTAGACTAGCCCTGAAGCTCCTACGTTATTTAAATGTACAAACACCACCAAGAGCTCACCACCCTGCCTAAGCCACAAAATGATAGGCTTTCAGAGCTAAGGCGGAAATGAGGTATTCCCTCCCACTGATGAATAAGGTGACTGAGGGAGAGGGGCTCCCATGGAAAATGTGGTTCACCGAATGATCCCGTCAGATAAGGAACTTGTACTGTCCCTATAGCGCTCCAACTGGCCAAGTCCACTTTATGTTGTTGGACTTCTCAACATGAAAATGCTCATTGTCTTGGGCCAGTCTGCTACCATTTGGTGCAAACAGTGGACGCCAATAACTGGCTGCATGAAAAATATGATCCATGCTTGCATCTTCGAGGACCAATCAGGAAGTGGGGGGTAGGCTCCCTAGGCTTGTCTGACATTATGGACACTCACACTTGGGGGCTAACCTGCAGAAGTGCAAGGCTTCCCTTTGTGCTGCACTGTTTTGGCCCTTACTGTTTCCCTGCCTTTTACTGGACAGCAAACAGCCTTGATGTCTCTCTGGGTGAACCCACTCTTGAAACCCCTTTACCCAATGGAGCCTCCTCCATGCACGTACGTCCAGCCCTACTGTTGCTTCCTAGCTGCTGGATAGTTGGAGTCTGTGGCCGTGGTCTTCTTCAGCCAGTTTGGTCTAAAACAAAGTTTCTGAAGAGTGTGGGCAGTGAGATGGAGCAGGCCTCAAAAGGTGATGTGGCAATAACTTCCAGACTTGATAGATTAGCGGAAAAAAGATAGAAAGGTGGAATGCTGGGAACAAAATAGTCATAGGAGACAAAATACTGCAAAGATGAACTGAGGGGTGCAGTTATGCACTTTAGAGGAGGACAAACATGAAGGAGGCTTGGTTATTCCCTAAAGAAAAGCCTAGGCATATGGCTTTCAATTCACTTGTGTTCTGCTTCCTGGTAACCAGATGATCCAGAACCGAGAAGATACTCTAGAGAGTGGTACCTGATAAAAGATCTGATCTGAAGGAAAACTAAGAGAGGGTGTACAGTAAAAGATGACTTCGCTAGAAATGCACTCCATAAATATCCCTGGCTTTTAAGCTGCCAATGAAGAAATACATATTCAAATTGTCTGCTTCCTTGTCTCACAGCTTGTGATATTTCTAGTTTCACAAACAAATAAGATTAGGAATCAAAAAATATAAAATAGGTTGTATATCCAAAATAATAGGTTGTATACCGAAAATTAACCAATGGGAATAATTGGAGGGGGGGGTTCTAGCCAATTTACAGCAGGTCCAGGAAGGTTACTACAGACTCAATAGCAGCATTAAAACATCTCAGGGAATTTCTTCACATTTGAGGGGACGCGCATGCACTTGTTGGTCACACTGCACCAGCCTCCCTTCCCTCCAGTCCAACATCGATCTATTCTGCATGAAAATTTACAAAAAGGATTAGCAATCCTAACCACGTCTTCTGTTTTCAGTTGCTTCTTTGTACCAAGTGTCAGAAGATCTGATTGTTAAGAAGTGGCTCCACCTCTCTCTAATTGTCAAGCTAGTTTTAGTCATTCTTTGAAGGGGAACTCCCTTGCCGTGTTCTCATGACGTCTATGTAAAGAGCAAACCCGTCATTGACCTTGCAGGTACTTTTTTTCTTATCATTCACCATTTCATTCTCTTTACACCATTGCTTCTTTCTGCTTCTCTTCAGTTAAAATCTTTGTTGACAGCCTGGGTCCAAGCCACCATGACAGCTGGCATGAGTCAAGAAACTCTAAAGGATAGATTTCAACAGCCCGAAATCTGCAAGGAAGAACCCAGGGGGCCAAGAAAAAATTAAAAGAAGACATTACCAGTCATAATTTGTGTTTCAGCAATGTAGAATGCATTGGCAGTGGAAAGTCTGTAGTAATTGATGCAAATTCACCTGTGTTCATACATAACTGGAAAACTTGACCCAATTGCGAAATTATGTTTAGACAACCACACTGCCACACTAGAAGCACTGACTTTTAATGATTCATGTTTTTGTTGTATAATAAAATACCAATCATGTTGGTAAAATGCCAAATAGATGAGAACCCTAGAACAAGATTGTGTCTACCTTAGCTCCATTACTCACTCAAACTGCAAATGCTATCATTGTGAGGTTGTGGGAGAGAACGAGGAAGGGGACATGTAATAGTGATCCATGTTTCTGTTTATTGTTACGGCTACACTTAAGTTCTGTGGTCAACAATTAGGCCACCAAGGCACCGTCAATATGTGAATGATGGACTCTGAATAAACTTCTTATTTGAGAAGTATCGTCTTCATTATATCACTGGTGATGAGTGGTCACAGCTCATTGGTGGTCTGCCGTGGTCTGCCGTGATTCAAAATGGGTAGTTCAATTCCTTCATCCAAAGAAATGTCCGAATTCGAGCCCTCGTCACAGTTGCTAGTCGCGGATGACTGGGGACTAACGGTTCCTTCCTCGCCTTGGATCATTTCACCATGATGTGCTGCCTTTCTTGCCTCATCCTATACCCGGAGAAGAATGGCTCCCCACCTTATCCCCATATTGCTGCTGCAGTGATACTTCTGGTGAGATCAGAGAGACACATGGGCATACTGTCATTTTCCATCATACTACTGAAATGTGTTTTCTGCTGCTGATGCACACTTTTCCCAATGAGGAGCCGTGGGAGTTCCTCATAGAATCCTCGCAACATCTACCTCAAAAGATGAAAATTCTAAGCCTCCATGAGAAGTATTTTTGCTATTGTACAAATTCCATAACAAGATCACCTTTGGAACAAACTCTACTTGCATCCACGACTATCATATTCCAAATGAGAGAATGACTCTCAAAAATTCAAGGGCTTTGAAATTCACAATAAAGAGATGTGTTAAAAATGGCACCGTTAATTTCACCATCTTGCAGACCAAATTATGTGCCCATACCTATTGCGGATGTCCCCCACTTCTTTTCAGTTCTTCACGTCATCCTCTTGCCACAATCTCAGGTATGTTTGGGGTGGGAAACATCCAAAACCACGCAGTCAATAGCACGCAGTGCCTTTACAACACAGTCAGTACCACGACTGCGACATTATCATGTGTTCTTTTAGCAGGCAAGCAGGTACAACGACTTGCTTTTGGGAACGTGGTGTTGGACAGGTGGTGGATTTATTTTAAGTTCAACACCTTTCCTACTGCTACACTGACTGGAGTTGGAATAGTAATTTATACTATTCCAAAGTCCAGCACTTCCCTAAAGTAAATCTTTTTCACGACTTGCGTGCTAAAGGAATGCGTGGTAGCGACGCAGTCGTGGCACTGACTGCGTTGTTAAGCCATGCGTGGTTTAGGCATACGTGGTTCTCTCATACAACCTGCTGGGGCTGGTCTGACGGTATAATATCCAGTGTCCACCATTCATGCAAACTGACTTTCCTAAAACTTGAGGCAGTCCCAGAGGGTGCACGTGAGTAGTTCTTGTTTTGCCAGCCAGAAGCAAGTGGTTACCTGAGGAAGTGACACTTCCTGTTCTGCAAGGTATTATCTTTGTTGATACAAAGGCTACCTAAAAGTTGACGCTGGCTTCTAGACAAAATTCTCCTTAGCAGAAGTAGTTTTTTTCAGAAGAACTGGTCAGCCTGTTACTTCAATCCACCAGACACCTAGTTGCTTGAGCTGCTCACTGCAGCTTTCACTTTTAAATTATATTTTATGCTATGTTATTTATATTATAGGCCTTTGGTACTCAAAGTACGGCCCGGGAGC
The DNA here is from genome assembly GCA_963921515.1 of Calotriton arnoldi. Lineage (NCBI taxonomy): Eukaryota > Metazoa > Chordata > Amphibia > Caudata > Salamandridae > Calotriton > Calotriton arnoldi. The sequence goes on along the minus strand of CAWUFW010007745.1, from coordinate 318,290 downwards.
CACATGCGCCCCCTCCCCCCCGACCTTGACATGCGGCCCCCAGCTGAATGACTGCACTGGATTGCTGTTTACTTCAGAAACCACTACACATTCACAAATATGATAAATAAACGGAAAAGTCTTTATTTGCACTCTAACTGAAGTAAAAGAAAAGAAGCAAATAAGGTGTCCTGCAAATCTTAATTTAGGAACACATTCATTTTTCAATACATCTTGCAAAAAACGTGTAAAAAATATGATAAAGTCTCTTCAAAATTCAAGAAGTGTATGTTCATTAACATGCAGAAGCATTACACCTTAGTACATCAGAACAGATGAGTGCATTCAGAAGTATTTTATTTAAAACTGATAGTTTTCAAAAATTAGTGTAGAAATATTAATTCCTCCTCATACCCTGACAACAATGACAATAGTAAACTAAGAGATTTGCCCCTGCAACCCTCTGGGTGGTAGTGGTTGTTATTATACATGGAAAACATTATAGTTTATTAAATCAAACACAAGAAGTTTGTACAGCATATATCCTGAACTCATTTATTTCAAGGAGCTCTTATATGTCATAATGAAGAAAAAGGGGCAAAGCGAAATTATGCAATTGCCTAGGATCAAACAATTGGGTTAAGTGGGGAAGCCAGGATTGATCCTAGGTTTTCTGGTTTCTTATTCAATTAAATAATCAAGTTACTTCCTTTTTACACTTGCCTCCCTCGAGGTAGCGATAGCAAGCAGAAAGGCTTACCCCAAGGTGCGGTAAAGCAATTCAGATACAGAATAAAAGTATTGTCAAATCTCTAAATCTCCTAGAGACGAGGGGCGTAATTTAGAGGGCAGTATGGAAAAAATCCTAAAAATACCTCCATGACTCACTGACCACACCATGTATGTGATTGGCTTTCCCATGCCCACCTTAACCCCTCACCAAGCTCCACTCCCACCGTGCTGCCATTAATGCGGCCTTCAGGCACACAAAAGACCATAGTTTGTGGCCCCTGAATAAATGTTTACGAGGACCCATGTCATAGGCTAACTTATGTTATTTATATTATATGTTATGCTGTGCTATTTATACTGTGTTGTGCTATGTTGAGTTGTGTCGTGTCGTGTTGTGTTGTGGCGTGTTGTGTTGTGTTATGTTGTGGTGGAGCACAGTCTTAAAATGCTTAGTGGAACAAAGTGATTCACAGCCAGCATGGTCACATTTGAAGTTTGCTTGTAGTGTTATTGGGAAGGGGTTTCTCATCACAAGAGCATAAGCTGCTGCTGATCAAACGGGGATCATGATTAGCTGCACCAAAATCGCTTCTGGAGCTCAGCATGCCCACTTTTCAAAAGACATATTACCAGATAAGGAAAGTACTACGAGAATGGTTGTAGTGTGTGGTTCTAGAATGCAGGTTTGAGGGTGGGTGCAGGGTGCTCAAGAAATTCAGAAGATGAAAAGCCGTGAACACTCATACAGTGGGATTGTATACGTTACTTTCCAATTGGGCAATCAGAGTAGCAGTTTTCTTAGTTGTGATACTCGTGTGCAAAGGAAAAATGCTATTTGTGACCGCATCGTAGCGCCTTTGATATCTCTGCTGCCTCCCTTCCCTCAGGTGTAAGCATTTGGGCAGGAACCCTAACGCTTATTGGTCTTTAGGCGGATGAACTGACCAACAGTAGCTCCCTGCAAGACCCATCCTCTCAGCACCCAAGACCCTTTTTAGGTCTCGCCTAGCGCAGCGCGCATGCGCTGCACTAGGAGAGGGCCTCTTGGAATCACTCCAGCTTCCAAGAGACTTCTCCGTGTGGGTCAGCCTCCTCCCACACATTCCATTGGCCTTTGCGAGTGGCTTTCAAAAATTGAAAGCCCGCAATTGGCCAAAGGCGGGTGCATGTCCCGCCTTCTCTCTAAACGTTGACTCCCATGGCCTAGGGGTCTCGGGAGCGAGCAGCAGCGCGGCCGTGTGCCAGCTGCATTCCTTAAATTCCTTGCAGCACGCGCGCACCACTCGCGGGCTTCTTGTACGTGTCTCTAGCTAGGGTGATGGTGTGTCTTGTGTATGCAAGTAGCGGTATAGGGGGACAGACTGGAGGAGAGATGAAACGTTGCTGCAAAACGGGCTGCCTGTGAATGGCGTTCCTACGTTCTAGGATGAGAACTAGAGTTTGGGAGAACAGTCCTGTTACTGTAAAGGTGCTGGTTCGGACAGTGACGGCCGAGGACTTATTACAACATTACAGTACTTTGATGTAGAATTTATGAGTTATCGTGTATGTCCCGATCCAAAATACTCCATATTCTTAATCGCCCTCTGCATTCCAACAACATTCTGCACTTTTCACTCAGCCCCGTGGCATATTTCTTACCCCCTGCAATGCATCTCCACCAGGTTCAGTCTGCTGTCCACTTGACAGACAGGTAGAGTCTACAAGCCTCTCATGACGCGCTGTCACCAGCAGCAGACGACACTCTACACCTCACTCCCACGCTCGATGGTTCGATGTAATCCATTCGCTCGACTGCGCTACCGGAAGTGTCTTTCTGCCAGTAGGTTGGAGTCTCACCGGAAATACAGAAGTCCTTCTTCCGGCTTTGCGTTCCCCTGTTCAGACTGCAGCCGGCTCCAGTGGTATAAAGGAGGTGCAAGCGCAGATGAAATGTCGGTGAAGAGAAAAGCAAAGGTGATGATCCCCGCCGAGGAGAGCGATCAACTGCTCATCAGGCCGCTGTGAGTGAGGCACCAACAGGGGGATGTCAGACAACTGAAGGGGCATGAACGGCAGTAGCCGATAAGAGGCTCATAAGCAGCTCATAATTGCATGCCTGTAGCCAGAGGCTGCATGCCTGTCGTGACGTATGGGAAGCCTGTGAATGTACCATTTTCTTACAGCATGAAGAGCAAGGCTCTGCAGTTGCTATTCTGTCAGTTGTGAGTTCAGCTAGACTTGTTTCATTTAGCAGTCGAGATGTGCATATATTTTTACAGCACTTAAACGACTAGTCAGGGGTAGTAAACGCTACATAAATACAATTACAATTCTGCTATTTGCAGACCTACACGATGTTCATTTTTATTTACTACCAGGTCGAGACCTGGACGGACCCGGCCCAATTAAATCCCTGAAGGTGGTATTAATAGAGGAATGTTGGTATGTTATGATGACAGGAACCTCATCCTTTGCGCACATCAAATGTAATTCTGACAGAGTTGTAAAAACCATGGAATTCATGAGAATAGCAGAGCCAGGGGTCTGGCTTAGTTTTAAGACCAAATGTCCAAGCTGAGCTAGCAAGCTAAAACGTAATTTCAAACCTGAAATACATCAGATATCTGCCACATAATATAGCAAAGGCAAAAGTGGTGCAGATAAGCCTGATAATGCTTCAATCCATGGCGGGACAGCACCCAGGATAATGTACTGCACGACTAACCACTTATAAGGTCCCAAAGGCGAGACCTATTGGCTATGCCAATGCTTGTTAACTTCTCCTTTTGGGGCTTCCAGCCCAGATCCAGGTAAAGGGCAAAGAGGTTAAAGGTGACTTCCTCAATCAAATTCCTTGTCTGGGCCTGTTGGGGCCTGAAAATGGCCTAGGGCCAGAACACCTGCTCTGTTGCGCCCCTAACATCCTTCCAATGACCCACATCTCCATCTCTTCTCTGTTGTTCAGTAATGTAACTGTAATCCTTCCACACACCACTAACTATACCCTTCCTCTCGGTCTCCATAAAGCCATCCATAGCGAGGGTGTGGGCTAGCACCTCTCCTCGATTTACCTAACTGCTCAGTTACAATTTCTGAATGTACAACACCTGTTGTTTTTCTCCATGGTGCACCTGAATTGACTTCTCATAGTGTCATGTATGGCTGATGGTGTATGATTTGTTCTTTCCTTTTCCTGGGTGGACTCCATATAGCATTGTCTGGTTGCATAAGAATGTCACGGGTTTTCGGTTTATGCCACTCTTGCCTGATTTTGATATACCCACTCTTGGCTTAACCTCTCAGGAGGCTGAACTATGCTGCTAGGACTTGGACTTACATCACTTTTGGCTGGTTTCTATATAGCATTTTCTGGTTGCTTAGCTGTGCCAACTTAAGCCCCTTATAGTATGTATGTTATCCGAGACAGGACTCCACTAATTCACACCCATAGTAGCACATCTCCAACCCTCACCTACTTCACCTAACCATATACGATCAAGCTCTCTAAAGTAGCGCTTAGAAACCCGATGCAAAATGGAGCGCGCCTCAACCTAATTGGTGTACAGAGCAGTGCTGTCTTAACGCATTGGCATGCTGGGCAGTTGCCCTGGGGCCCCATGAGCATTGGGGCCCGTGCAGACCAGAATGTAACACAAATTTTCTGTTAAACATTTTTATTCCTGTGAAAGGTTGTGTAGGCCGGGCCCAGTGCACTGCTTTTCCCGGGGCCCTATAATGCTGTTAAGACGGCCCTGGCACAGAGTCCAATAAAGATGGTAAAAATGCAGTAGCCACTCACTCGAACAGCCAGAACGCACTTTGAACCTTGAAAAGGGTTTACAAATACCAATTAAATGCAATTACAGTACATTTCAGAAATATTCTTTTCTCTGCTGAAAACACATCTTCCCGATTAAGATATCTTGTTAGGTTTCAAAGCTTCAGGACAGGGTACAAATGCCAGAGGGTGTCACATCAGAGAGGGTTCTTACTGGAACTCAGCCTTTATTCCTAAACTCTGTGCTATAATGACATGTTACATTATGTTAAGTGTCTTTATATAGGACAATCCAACAATTTATATGGCCCAGATGTGCTTTCAGAATCTGGACAGCCTTTACGGTTCAGGGATTTTTGTTGGCCAAAGTCAAAGCTGACTACTGATTAAGGGCCTCATTTACGAGGTTTTGGCGCAGGGCAGCGCCACAACGAATCTTGCTGTGCTGCCCTGCGTCCAAAGAAAAGGGCAGAAATCAGCCATTTTTAGGTCGAGCATTCGAGACCTCTTGTATATACTTTAGTATATACTTATTATATACTTATATGTGTATGTACTTTGTGGGCTCTGGAGATCAGCCCTAGGACTTGTCTGCTTCCGCTTAGGGACTTCTTTATCTGTTCAACTGCCTCTATTTAACTGTCTTGATAGAAAACGACCAGCAGAGGTCAGTAAAATACCAGAATTGCTTTCTGCTGAGGGACTTTCTTTTTTAAATTTTTCTGGCAACTGCCTCCATTTAACTTTCTTGATAGAAAACGACCAGCAGAGGTCAGTAAAATACCAGAATCACTTTAGCATTGTCTAGATTCCAGTCCATAGAAATTGTCTTCCACGAGCACCCATAGACAATAATATTTTTTTCAAATCTTGTATTTTCATTGATATGACCACCGAAGGCCCTGATTTTATATTAAAAACAGAGCTTTGGACTATACCATTTCCCTCTGAAAGGCAATATTTCTCTCCATGTGTTCCCATACCTGGCATGTCACGCAGTTTGGTGCTTACTTTCCCTCCATGTTAAAGAACAGTAGATGTTTCAGCACTCAGGCTAATGTGCTGCTTAGCTAAATGTTATGTTATGTTATGTTATGTTATAAGGTTTTCTAGAGCGCACAGCTGCCCCAGCAAAGGGGCGTCCCAGCGCTAAGCAACAGAAAGGGAAAATACTGACAGAAGGAAGGCCTATGAAGGAGGGAAGAGATGGGTCTTGATGGCCTTACGAAAAGCCAAGTAATTGTTGATGCTGTGGATGTGTAGAGGCAGTGAATTCCAGAGTTTAGCTGCCAGTGTGCGGAAGGAACGCCCACCGGCCCGCACCCTCTTTACCCGGGAAACAACCGCCAGATGATGACCCATCGAGCGGAGCTGGCGGGTGGGAGTATATGATGACAACAGATTGGCCAAAATACCAGGAGAAGAGAGATTCGGAATTTTAAAAGTGATGCAGAGGGCCTTGAACTCTACACGTCTGGCCACCGGCAACCAATGTAGCCGACAGATAGCATTGGTGGTAGAGCAAGTTCTAGGAAGGCCAAGAAGAGTTCTGGCCGCTGCATTCTGGACCCTCTGCAATCTCAGAATCTCAGACTTGTTTGTTCCCAGGTAAAGCGAGCTGGCGTAATCCAGTCTCGATAGAACGGAGGCCTGAACAATGACCTGCCTGATGGGCAGATCGAAAAAGCCTAGCAGCGGTTTGAGCCCTTGCAGTATGCCGAAACAAGTCCCTGCCACTTTCTTGGTTTGGACCTGGAAGCTGAGAGCCGAGTCCACCCAGACACCGAGGTTTTTCACCACCTGATTAGGGGCAGGTGCACAGCCAAGGGTAGCAGGCCACCAGTGCTCACTCCACAGCTCAAGATCTTTCCCTGCCAGCAAAACCTCAGACTTGCTGGCATTGAGCTGGAGGCAGTTGGCAGACTCAGCGACGGCAGCGAGACCACATTGAAACTTTTGAGCATCCCGCACAGAGTCGTCGGAGAGTGCCACTACCAACTGTGTATCATCTGCATATGATACTACTGTAAGCCCTCTGCTTCTGGCCACCGCTGCCAATGGTTGAACATACAGGTTAATAAGTGTAGGGCTGAGAGCTGAGCCCTGTGGCACACCTCGATTAATAGGATGGACCATAGAGGTAAAAGGGGGGGCCGTTACCTGGAAGGTCCTGTCAGAAAGGAAAGAGGTCAACCAATCCAGTGCAGGGCCCACAATTCCTGCTGCCTCCAGCCTTTGCAGCAGGATCTGGTGAGAGACAGTGTCAAACGCGGCACTGAGATCCAGAAGGATCAGTGCCGAAGTGTGTCCCGCATCCAGTGCTACCCACAGATGTTCTGTCACAGCTAAAAGAGCAGACTCTGTGCTGTGGCCAGGACTGAAGCCGTTCTGAGAGGGGTCCAATATGTTATTCTCTTCTAAAAAACCTGTCAGGATGGAATTTATGTAGGCCTCAGAGATCTTAGAGGCCTACGGCAGAAGAGAGATAGAACGAAAATTCTCAGGTTTAGCTGTGTCAAGGGTAGATTTTTTTTAACAAGGGGATAACCCTTGCTTGCTTCCAGGTCCTAGGAACGGTTGCCGTAAACAGGGACATATTAATCACCGGACCCAAAGGTGTAAGAAGCACAGGTAGCAATTTCATAAATTGATCGGGCTTCATAGGGTCAGCAGGAGAACCAGATTTATCTTTGCTGCATAGAGAGCGCAGCTCATCCTGGGAAATCGGCGGGATCGTGACGAGCGTGTGAGTGGGTAGGGGTCGACACGCAGGGTCAGAGCACATAACAGCTTGAGGGAAGGTCTTTTAAATGTTTTCCACCTTGTTGACAAAAAAGGTGGCGAGAGCCTCACAGTGCTCGTCCGACGTGATAGAGGGCGCTGCAGATACCCCTGCCGATTTAAGATCTTTAAGTATCGAAAAAATACTCTTGGTGGGGTTACTGCTGCTCCTAATCTCGTCAGCAAAGTAGGCTGCCCGTTCAGACTGAATAGCCCTATGATACTTCTTAGTGGCTGCCTGATAACACCCCTTCAGGATCGGATCGTAGTCCCGCCTCCAAGCCCATTCCAGTCTCTTGCATGCTTTACGCATGGTGGCGAGTTTGTCATTGTACCAGGGACTAGATTTAGTGTTACGACACTTGGACCATTTAGCAGGAATAAGTGCGTCCAGCGAGCGGAGGAGCCAGTCCGATAGTGTGTTATACGCAGCATCTGGATCATCTGACAAGCTGGGCATGCTCCTCATAAGGAGGGCATGAAGGTGATCAGTGTTTAATTTATGCCAGGGGCATTTGAGAGAGAATTTGCGGATTGCCCTCAGGGGGGGCTCTACCCCCGAGAGTGTCATGGGGATCAGATAGTGGTCAGACCAGCACACTGGAATAGGAGTAGCGACTGAGAGGTAAGGAAGGTTAGAGAAGATCGGATCTAACAAGTGGCCGGCAGAATGGGTGGGGCCATGAACCAATTGGAGCAGCTGACAAGCCGCTAGGTCAGCGGAAAAATTACCAACTTCTAAATCATGGGGGTTTTCAAAATGCAGGTTCAAGTCACCAATAACGCTGAAATTGGCATATCTCATAGCTAGAGAACTAACTGTCTCAAAGCTGCCCTAAACTCCTTCGAAGGTCCTGGCGGGTGGTAGACTAGTAGGCCAGACATGGTATAATTTGCGTTAAAAGAGATCCCAAAGCGCGCACATTCACAACCCACCAGGGATTCTTTAACCAGAGTGCAGGTGTAACAAGATTTAAAAACAACAACAATGCCTCCCCCTCTAGCCTCTCTATTGAGAGTCATAATACTAAAGCCTGGGGGGAGTGCCAGGCCTGGCTCAGCCACCATGTCAGCTGACAACCATGTCTCTGTCAAAAAAAGGACATCGGGAGATTCATCCAGTAACAAATCGAAGACATCGGGAAAATGCTTGGCTAGGGAGCGATAGTTAAGGCTAAACAATTTGATAATTGGCCCAAAACAGAGAGGGGAAGTAGGAGGGGACGGGGTACTAGCCCTTGAATTAAAACCACAATTCTTGCAGCAAAACGGGCCTTCCGGCAAGTTACAAGGAGGGAAACTACAGAGGCTCACTGCTTTTCTAATGGCAAAAAGGTCGCCACCAGAGCAGGTGAGCTTACCGCTAACCAAACCAGCAGCATGTCTGGCGTCTGGCGACGTCCAGGCGCGGACGGGCGTAGATGGGCTTGTCTTAGGCGCACCATCGGCACGTCCGCTGCGCGCGTCCGCGGTCTCAGCATGCCTAAATACTGGAGTGCACGAACAGTGCCACCCCCACCGCCCCCGGAAGTGCGTCACCTCAGGCAAGCAGCAAGGAAACAAGTGACCGCCCTCCACACAAACGGCAAATGCAGCCGCTGTAGACCGGAGCGGAGATTTAAAAAATGCCCAGTGAGTAAAATACGGAGAGAGGGCAGGAGAACACACAGAGTCCACAAAACAGTAAGTAGATAAAAGTTTAAAAGAAATGCAAAGCTCGTAATGCCAGAATACATGTGCAGTAACACGCAGCTTACATATAAGGTTCCAAAGGCGAGACCGATTGCATTGCAAATGTTTGTTATGAGATATGGCGCATTCATGTCCTTTTTCCCTGCACTGGCGCACAATGGGCTGCCATGCGCCAATGCAGTCACCCTTGCGCCATGGTGCAAAGGTGTCTCCGTTGTAGGGGTGATTGTTTTTGTGCAGGAAGGTACAGCTTCCTGCACAAAAACAATCATGAGAGGTGTTTCCTTTTTCTATGCGTGCTACAGAATGCAGCCACATAGAAAGAGGAAAAAACGAGGAGAAATAAGGATATTTCTCCTTGTTGCGCCTCCCTAACGACACCCCTGGGATGGTGTTAGAATGCAATTTCTCGTAAATTTGGGAATTCTTCAGATTCCATGGGTGTTGCGTGGGAACACCCACAGCAACACCCATGGAACGCCCCTTTCACTCAGGGTTCTGCGTGAAAGGGGCACATAGTTAAAAGGCCATGAAAAGCCACGCAAAGTGGCTTCCCGCTGCCTTGTAACTATGCTGCGGCACATTGTGCCACCGGAGCATCAAAAAAGTGCCGCTACGGTAGCGCAAAAGTGCCAATAGGGGCCTCGTAAATGAGGCCCATAGTATTTAGTTGTTTTTTTAATATTCTGTAGTGGTAAGTCACACTGGCTAGTGGGCAGAAAGGTTTGAATAGACCAGTGTATTGTTTAATGTAATGATCGATTATATTGAGAAGTGTCCAGCTAGATCATATCATGGATTTTTGTGGAGCATGTTCATCACAGTGATGTATCAAGTGTTGGACTGGCCTGTTGGGCAGGCTGGCACTGCCAGATGTGTCAGTTTCAAAGGACCAGTGTGTGGGCTGTTTGTTTTTTATCCCGTCGCGGCCCACGGAACCTAAAAAAGTCCTACAAACACTTGTCCTTTCAAGTTGACTAATCTGGCTGTGCCCCAATGCCAGACTGTTCGACGTGTCAGTCCAACACTGCATGCATCGGCTTGGTAGCCCTGTGTTGAGCGCTGCTTTATGCTGTGTGCCCCGCGGTGTGTACACCGAGCTCACTGTATCGTCTCTCGCCCAATAGCGTATGAGAGAAGGGGGGGAAGACCCCATTGGATATGTTAAGGCCTGACCAACAGTCTGCCTTCACTGATGCCTGGCTACTTACAATGAGCTTTGCATAATGCAAGGTAAGGAAGCAGTCAGAGGGAGCCACCTAGTGGTGTCCCCAAATTACTACAAAACTACCAAAATATGTGAGGTTTACATTGTATGGTCAGCACTCCTGCAACCAAACTGCATGCAATTTTGCCTGGGCTGTTAGAACCCTTGCACCTCCCCTGAGCCAGAAAGTTACCCCAACGTTTTGTAAACAGAAGAAGGCGGCTGCAAAGGAACTGGGCCTAACTCAAAATACAGATTCCAGATGCCAATTCACTCCTCTAAGGGGAATTATTGCCTAAAAAATGTAAAGAGGCAATTGCATAAAAAAGAAAGTTTACCTACCACCTTCCTTCTAAAAGTGACAAAACGCCTGGATGAAAGTTTCTTTTCAAAAACAAGTTTCACCACACAGAGGGGACGCAGAAGGCGCTGGATTTCTGAGGCCACAGTATGCAGGGATCCAGGCACGCGTCAAAGTGACTAATGACCTCCCAGGGCTCCGGTTTTAATGAGATTTTTCGGGATCAGACAGGCGCTGCTTTCATGTTGCAAAGCTCTGCAGAATAAACAGTGGCTTTGTAAAGAATTTACTGTAACTTGGCAAGAAGCCACAAGGTTATGCAACGGGGTTTAGAGTTGCTGCTCCTTCAGTAAATGTGGTTTATGTCTCATTCCATAGGAGTCCAGTCAGAGTAGGCTACTGGTTTAATGCTGCAACATTACAAATATTCATAGGCGCAAAATAAATAAAAAATGTGAAAGCCCTTTAAAATAAAAAAAATGTAAAAATCGGAGAAAACATTGTTGTGCAGTTTTTGAATGCTCTTAACCACTGTTTTTGAGATAAACAAACAGGTAGATCGATAGGCAGATAGAAAGACAGACAGACAGACAGGTAGGCAGTGTGAACGCCCTTTTAAATAAGTAAATGGGAAAATGGGAAAAAAAAACATTGCGGTGCTGTTTTTTATTGCTCTTAACCACTGTTTTTGAGATTAACAAACAGGTAGATAGACAGACAGACATGCAGATGGATGGATGGGTGGGTCGATAGATGGATAGGTGGGCAAGTAGGTAGGTGTTGCACAGTTAAGGTAAACTATTTACAGTGTATAACCGTACGGAATTAATTCACATTCTTATGCATTACCACACAAAAACAATTTCCTTGCAAGAGGAGTGGCCTTAATTCAATATCAGCTAAAATAGTCCCAAGCATAAATTAGTAACTGTTTTGTAGAGATATGTTGCTAACAATAAACATATGTTTTGGTCTCAAAAAGCACACATTGCCATAGTAGACTCTGACATTAAAAGGAACTAATTGTGTGGATGTGCACCTTGTGAAACAGCAGAATCCTGTCGCTCACAGTGAAGTTAGCCAATGGCTGAAGTGCCCATTACTCCATGCCATATGCAGTGATGGGCGAAAGAAAAATGTGAATGACCAAACAACAGTCCAGTGGAATAAGAGGGCTTGCTGAAAGCTCCTATAAGTAAGCATTCTATGCGCATTGCCTTAGTAGACTCTGACATTAAAAAGAACTAATTGTGTGGATGTGCACCTTGTGAAACAGCAGAATCCTGTCGCTCACAGTGAAGTTAGCCAATGGCTGAAGTGCCCATTGCTCCATGCCATATGCAGTGATGGGCGAAAGAAAAATGTGAATGACCCAACAACAGTCCAGTAGAATAAGAGGGCTTGCTGAAAGATCCTATAAGTAAGTATTCTATGCATATTACTTGATTAAAATCAAAAGGTCTTGGCCAACAGCAGACCTAATACCCATGGACTCTTCATATTTCATATTTCCCTTATTTATAACCTCGAGGACAATTGAGGAGAAATGAAACGAACCAGGTAAAAAAAATTGTTTACATTCCGGGCAAAATCTACCAGTGCATTCATCTCCCACCCGTGGTCTCCCTACGGGTCTTATATTAAAGACTTTACAGAGCTGCGAAGTGGTTTCAAAGAACTGTATTTTTTTTTTTTTTTTAAATAAAGAATTTTATGAATATATAGAATTGATCTCTCAATGATTTATGAACTCTTCTATGTCAAACCTGCCATCACCTAAAACGCAGCAACTGAAAAAATACCCTTCACTTTGTACCAATTTCTGTGAGGTTTATGGTGAATGGAAGCACTGATGGCATTCACCAAGTGAGGGGGGGGGGGTGGCGTGGGTTTAGGGAGACTCTTTGTAGCTGGTAAGAGGCCATTAGAAGTGAGACTTTTGGCCACCTGGCTGATTTAAGTGACACGTTTGCTTTTTTTTCTCGAAGGTGTCGGGAACGTTTATACTGCAGATTTCCCAAGTACTTCCAGAAGTGAAGGAATGACCACCCCCGCTGAACAAGGGCACGCAAGCACGACTGACCCAGTCCTGAAGGAGCCAATAATTGGTCTCATATGTGGGGCGGAAGTGAGCGCGTGAGAGCTCCCTCCATTCCATAACTCTGCTTTTCTTCAATTTCCTGTGGCCATCCGCCCTGATTTCCAAGATTAAGTGTTGTTGTTTTTTTTATTTTTTGCTTGCGTCCAGGAGTGTAGCTACCGTTGGTGCAGCAGGTGCAGTGACACTGGGGCCCATTTAACCCTGATAATTGGTGCAATTGCTATCCCAACACGAATCAAAGGGGCCATGTTGCTTGCTTGCACCAGGGGTCTTAGTTTCCATGCTACAACACCACTGCTTGATTCATGGCGTTTTGGTGTTTAAGGCGGAGTGGGGGGGGGGGGGTTCTGGGTTTGAATTAGGAATTAGTTACGGATTTATTCACAAAGAGGGCTCTCCATTCTCGCCCGAAAAAACACGAGGGCTTATTTAGAAGCCCCTTGCGCCGCTGGTGCGTCACTTTTAATATGAGGGGAAAAAGTGACGCACTGGCGGCGCAAGGGGCTTATAAATAAGCCACACAGTGTGGTGAACTACTCATTTGAAAGACGTGTTTTACGTAATCTCACAAAGTGTGACCGACGGATATGCCAGGACTGGTATTCAGCGCCTGAGCCTCACCTTACCATCTTGACTGTTATCTAACCTGCTCCTTCCCTCAGTCACACTCCTCTCACATTTTCCATATGTAGCCAAAGAGGCAATATCACCTGCACGCACAGAAACGCGCCGGGCCAACACCTAAAGCCCCCAAGGCCGCTATCCTGCTTGAAACAAGGCCTCTGCTCTGAAGAACAACGTCATCGCTGAACTCCGAGGCCGTAGAGGTTAGAGGTCAACGCACTGACCCACTGTGCTACTGACAGCTCCCAGAGCCCTGAAACTGTCAGGGTGATTTAAAACAGAACAGGGGGTAAGTCAATATATGTGTATACACAGTTGCCAGCGCACACTTATGCTCCCACCAAGGCCGAGAATAGAGCTACCTCACCACAAGAAACAACGTTTTCTTTTGTGAAGTGCTGCTAAATATATCTAACTGCCATATTTAAAAAAAATGATAAATTGGAATAATCTGATTTAAAAATTAATTGCACCTAAAGTTTGTGCGGTATCAGATTAAGCCACGCAGTCATGCGGGAAGCATTAGCGTGACGCCAAATGATGCCTCCCCCCGCAAAAAGTGAAGAGTGGCCCCTGAGCCTCTCATTTTGCAAGGATATCCATTGACTTTGTGCTGAGCGGGGGGCCCTTTGAAGAGTTGGGCGCCTCCCTGCACCACAGGGGCTGCAAAGGCCTGTGTTTATCATGTTCTTCAAATGAACCCTTCCCTTAGATCACCAGCGAATATAGCATTTAGGTGTTTTTAGTTTCAAATTGCACACTAAGAGGCACATTGGTTAGTGTGCAACCTGCATGTTAAAAGCAGCTGAGACTCTTTTTCTTCTTTATTTTTTTGCAGTTTTATATAGCGCAAACTCGACCCAAAGGTATTGGAGCGCTTTACATGAGCACCAGTTACATTACAGAAGGACACATTCATTTTTGGTAGGCGTCGGGGGATTAAGTGGTTTGCCCAGAATCACAGAATGTTGAGCTGACCCAAGACTCAAACCTGGTTCCCTTGGTCCAAGGTCGGCAGCTCTGGCTTTCGCTCTTTGCAAATACCAACCAAGTTACACTTTTATGGGTGTTTACACCTTCCCAATACCCACTGTGCCCCAACGCTAAATCTAAACTTATGACTGCAGGCCTACTGAAAATCCACCATAATTGCAGATTCTGCAGTTGTAAACTGCAGCGGCGGCCACCATAAACAAGCATTGGCATAGCCAATGGGTCTCGCCTTTGGGACCGTATAAGTTTAGCCATGCAGAAGACTTCTTTAATTGTTACAATTACAGGCCACATGTAGCCACAAGATGGCAGAAAAGGCACGCATGTACGAACGATGTCAAGAAGCGGAATGAGTGGCACAAGCGCAGATGCCGCCCACTGATCTAATATCACATGTGAAGCTGCACGCTACCCATGGCTGTCCACAGCAAGAGAAGCTGGTTTTTTTTGTTTAACAAAACGATTTTTGAATTTAGTGTCACATCATTAACTGGCTTCCGGTCACGAGATTCTCAGGGGGTTATTCATCTATTTAAAATGCTTTAATAACAATCCTTTTTAAAATATATTTTTGGAGTTTAATATAGCGCGAACACAACCGAAGGAATCAGAGCGCTTTACATGAGCACTAGTTGCATTATAGATGGACATATTCATTTTGTTAGGCACGGGGAGATCAAGGGGCATATTATCAACGGCCAGCGATAATTATCGCTGGCCGTGCTTAGCGATAATTTTGTTATCGCAGGCTATCTCTGGAATTTATCGCCCTGGTATCGCGTTATTAACAACGCGTTTCTCCAGGGCGATAAAAATTCCAGAGATAGCGAGGTTATCACCGTTTTGCAGGGAACATCGCTGGTTTTCCAGCGATGTTCCCTGCAAACGGCGAGTACTCTGCTGATACGACCCACAGGGTCGTATCAGCATAATCCACCCCAAAGGTTAGGGATAGGTAAGTCTGCATTTTAGCAGACGTTAGTTTTTGGAGAAAACAGCGGTTTTCTCCAAAAACTAACGTGTGCTAAAATGCTGGGGCAGCCTTGTAAATATCGCGATGTGAACATCAGCGATATGTGCATGGTAGTCCATCCGGGATACGCCCACTTTGCATCTCATTAGAGATGCAAAGGGAGGCGTTAGGGAAAAGGGTGCTAACATGCGATTATGCATGTTAGCACCCTCTTGTAAATAGGGGATAGTTTTATCTCCGCTTTTTTGGCTTTTTAAGCCAAAAAAGCGGAGATAAAGCCCTTGTAAATATGCCCCCAAGTCATTTGCCCAGAATCACAAGATGTTGAACGTTCTGCCGAGGCTCAAACCCGCTTCCCCAGTTTCCAGGTCGACTGCTCGAGCCCGAGCACAGAATGTCTGAAAGGGAAAATGAAGAGGCTTCGCTCCCCACCACGCAGCTGGGTCCACACAAACACAGGAGGTGGGGCCTGAGCAGTGGCGTAACGAAACTTGAGGGGGCCCCCCTGCAGGGTACGTGGAGGGGCCCCCTATGAACTCAATCTGGAGCTCTCCAGCCAAAGTGCAGTGTTGAGGGGCCCCCTGGAGGTTGGGGGCCCCCCCGCACCGCGGGGGCTGCGGGGGCCTGTGTTACGCCCCTGGGCCTGAGGGGAGAGATGAAACATGTATCATTTATTACAGCGGAAAAAAATATTAGTATTAATAAGTGCCTTAATGTTTACATTTACATTATGTAATTTACAAGGCACACTTCCTTTAATTAGCAGTCGTCCAGGCCAGGAGCTGTGAATAAAGCACATTATTTATGATTACAAATTGAAGAGGGAGAGTGTCTGGCAGGGACGGGAGAGGACAGGCAAAGGGAAGGAGAATGGAGAAACGAGGGGGACGTATAGGCAGGCAGCCCGGGTTTCATTGCTGACAGGAGAGGAGTGCGCTTTCACAAAATGACCGCCTCATTTTCACCTCCGCCTATGCATACCACGGGGGGAAGGAATCATGACTGGGGGGGGGGAATCATGAATGTACGAGGCATCTAGAAGCAAGACGAGGTTTGCGGGAAAGCCAGGGCTGGTGCCAGCCCGCCTACGTCATGTGGGGATGTATAATGTCAGCCAAAAACAAGTGAAACTAAGGGAAACACCACTGACACGCCAAGAGCAACAGACCATATTAACGAAAAAGGGCCTGTGACCGCTACCACGGCCGATTTCCACCATCTGCAACTGCTAGGCGGAGTCTTTTTCGCAACATACCAGTAGCGAAGGAACAAGGGTGGAGGAGACAGGCAGCCACTTTAGAAGAGGATTCGTACACGATTGTTTGCCCACATTTATTAAAAAAATAATAATAATAAAGTGCTGTGCCGCGTTGATGAAGCAAGAAAGGTTTAATCAAAACAAAACAAAACTCAAAAAAAAAATCCCATGAAGCTCACACCCTCGAGTTTCACCAACAGAAACTTAAAAGAACAAGCATTTCAAAGAAAAGCAGGGCGGCGCGTTAAAATCAATTAGTAACATGATACAGGATACTAGGTTAAGCAAGGGCAGCAGCGTTCGGAAAGGCAATAAATTGCTTTAGCAGATAACAAGCAAAAGCGAAAGCATGTGACCAAGGAGGAATGCAGCTGCCAGCCTGCTCGCTCCAGAGAGCAAAACGCCATGGGAGTGAACATTTTAAGAAGAGGTGGGACATGCACCCGCCTTTGGCCAATTGCGTGCTTTCATTTTTTGAAAGCCACACGCAAAGGCCAATAGAATGTGACAACCACACACACGAGCTTTCTGAAAGCTTTCTGAATGTCTGGAGTGATTCCAAGAGGCCCTCTCCTAGAGCAGCGCATGCACGCTGCGCTAGGCTCGACCTAAAAAAGGGTGGTGCGGTGGGTGGGGTCGCCCGGGGGGCGGGGGGGGGGCGAGTTAGAAATACATTATTCAATTTTTTTTTTAAATGTACCTTTTGCCGCCGGCAGCCTCCAGCGTCGCGTCGCGTTCGCCACCTCTCCTCTTCCTGGGTCCCAACAGCCCCTGGGAGAGACTCCCAGCCAATCCCTGTGCTGCAGAGCAGCGCAGGGATTGGCCTGAGCGGGCAGGAGAGTCGCCCTGCTCAGACCAGGGAGTCTGTGGGGTTTTCTCCACTCCGGCTGCTCAATGCAGCTGGGCTGGTGGAAACCTAAGTGCGCATGTGTGTTTTAGTTGGCCTGATACAGCCGGCCAAAACACATATGCGCACTTAAGGAGTGGGGTGCACATAGCACTCTTCCTTCCCCTCCCATGCCTAGGCCCCACCCCTCCCAACACTGCTGGCTAAGAGCCGGCAAATGCAAAATAAAATGATGCAAGAACATTGTTTTATTTTACGTTTGCTGGCTGTGAGCCAGGAAGTGGGGCAAAGCTCCTCATCCATTGCAGAGGAGCCGCCTGCTTAATTTGTAACAGAAGAAGTGCCGGGTCCCGAGGTTTTGCTCAGAAATCCACGATTGGCGCTAGCGAATGTTGAGGGTGCCAAATATCAAGACTGCATAGTCTTGATTCCCCATCATGCCTCTTTCATGCACCAGCAGACACTCTTTGCCTCTTTAGATCACTCTTTCAGGTGCTTTTTCATCACTGCTTTCTCCATTTGTCAATGTTTTTCCATATTTCTATTTACTCTGCCTCCTTTCCACCTTTTGTGTTTTTCTCTTGCTCTGCATGAAAGTTTGATGAGGAAAAATAAGTGCCAGTCCCCTAAAATGAGTGTCGGTGGGCACCACCTGCAGCCACTGGCTCAAATTAAGCACTGGCTGTACATTCTTTCTGTGGGCATAAATATCTGTTGATGGTGATTTGATGAATCATGGTTTGCAAATTGTTCCCTCAGATAACATGTGTACTGCACCAAAGTTAGACTTACTAGTGCAAAAAGTATTGTTTATTTTTTATAATATTAGAAAAATGGTTTAATATAGTGCTTCATGCTGCTGTTTTGGCCATAACATGCACTGTAAATAGGAAGTAGTACCATTAGCCAACTTATCAATATTGGAAGCA
Source organism: Calotriton arnoldi (assembly GCA_963921515.1). NCBI lineage: Eukaryota > Metazoa > Chordata > Amphibia > Caudata > Salamandridae > Calotriton > Calotriton arnoldi. The sequence goes on along the minus strand of CAWUFW010007745.1, from coordinate 300,113 downwards.
TAAACAGCTGAGTTGGCCTTGCCACCAGAGGTGAGGTTGGGTCCAAAAACTGCATCGGGCACCCTCAAAAAAGTATTCCACATTCTCAGATCATGACCATCTGAGGATTAGGACTTTCACAAAGTATTCCTTGTTATTGTCATTTGGCTGATTCGGGAAGTTGAACAAACAAAAAATGTGTTCGCGTTAGAAACAACATATTGGAATATCCTGCAATAATGGTATAGCTCACAAACAGTGGTTATAGCTCATTGAGGTTCTTAGCAAGCGTTTGTAACAAAATCCGACCATCTCCTTCTTATGGCACAATACCAGCAGGCCTCGTCTGACTTTTCTTAACTGTCAACGTGCGCCATATGACAGGGGCCTGGGTATGGCCAACTTATATCTGTGCTACTTAGCATTAAATCTTTTGGCCGTCAATGACTGGTTTATTGGGGAGGTGGGCAGATCCGGCCTTCAGGCTGGAGCTCGCCTTGCTGGGATTCACACATTTCACGTTGATGCTTTATGGCGGCGCCATCCCTAATGCACTCCCGGAGGTGACTTGTCTGGTGTTCAGTGGATGGAGAGCTGTGCTTCTTCATACGGGGTGGTGAATGAAACCTACTCAGCACACTCCCTTGTGGCACAGCACATGGTTGAGGGAGGTGGCAACGCTGGGGGGGGTTCCCTCAATGGGACACCATCGGCATCTCACAGTTAGGCAACGTCTGGACAGGCACACATATGTCCTCCTTCCAAGATCTTCAACAGGCATACAAGTTATCTAAGATGCAATTTCACAAATTCTTGCAGCTGCGCCACGCATTGTGAATTTATATTACCCTGGACACGTCCATTCTGGAATTCAGCCCAACGGACTAAGTTATTGATGGGTGCCCTGGATAAGGGGGCATCTCTCAGATCTACCGCACAATGATTGTTAATGCCCCCGAAACACTAGGTACCCTCAGGGTGCGAAGGGAGAGTTGGCTTGGTCCGCTGGATGATTCAGATTGGCATGATGGACTAATGGCTCCTGGAGTCCTCACAATATCTGCTAGACTTTGTATAGTGCAGACATATTATTTGCACTATGAATACCTCACCCCGGCCAGGCTGTTCAAAGCGGGCCTCCTTCCCAGCCCTGCGTGCAAGCACTACTCCTACACTCCGGTGGATATCTTTCATATGGTGTGGGCATGCCCCTTCATAGCGCGCTACTGGGAATCTGTGATCGCTGAACTTCTGGCTGTGTTGGGTCTGATGTTAGAGCTCTCTCCCTTGCTGATCCTACTGGGAGTGGATTATGGAGTGAGTGGATCACAAGCCGAAAGAGATTTATTGTTATTGGTTCTTACGGTTGCTGAACAAGACTTTGCTGCTCAATGGAAGGCCTCCATGCCTCCGAAGTTGTTGCTGTGGAGACCAGGGGTTGACTGGTGCGCCCAACAGGAGAAGCCAGTATATGAGGCATGAGGCTGCCCTGCTAAGTATGAAAAGGTTTAGAGTAAATGGTTTGGGGCCACGGGTGTTGAATTGCTGTACAACAATAGATGCTGAAATGACAATACTTCACTTGCATGACGCACTGGCTCTTATAATGAATATGCGTTATGTTGGATAGCTGCTGGCCGGGTTTTTGCCTGGGTGGTAAATGTGACCTGTTGTTTTGCAAATAATAAAACAATAAAAATGTGTTTATCAAAAAACAAAAACATCAAACATGTTCACTCAAAAAGGAGCCTTGTGGTTTTAAAGGCGATCCGAATGACCTGGAGGATGTCATGTAGAGTAGGAATTGTTAAATCAGGACCTTCTGCAACTTTAAATCACAAGTTCCCAAACTTAGGGAGAGTCAGACAAATGTTAGGATCTATAGAAACAGACAGGCACCTGTACTTCTCTGTGAGAAGGACCCAGGCGCGGCCGGTACAGGTCAGAGCAGTGGGGCGGGGCGGAGGAAAGTCTACATACGACGGGATAGGGAAAATAAAATAAATAAATAAAACCATTTACCTTGTGCTCGCGGCGATGCAGCGAGCGCAAGGTAAGTGGTTTTATTTATTTGTTTTCCCTATCCTGTCGTATGTCGACTCCCCCCTTCCCGCCCGCCCCCACCCTGCCCCACCACTCTTACCTGTACCGGCCAAGCCTGTAAGGACCACCTGCCTTTCCAGACTGGGGTCTACTCGAAGATCCTACAAGGTCCCTGAGTTTATCTCTTCTCACTCAATAATATTGTACCCATTTTTAGCCCCATGCCATTCATGAAACTTGATCTAATGAAATGAGAATACTTTGAGCTCATCTCCAAGTGCAGCAGTGCTGCAGGACATCACCGTCTGTCTTCTCTCAAGGGAATATGGGCGATCAACCCGCTGCTGACATCTGGCACCTTCTACATAGCTGCTTAGAGGAGAATGGTCCCCAAGTCTGAGACTCTAGTCTGTGGAGCCACAGAGAGTGACCAACAATGAAACTGGCCCCTATTGCTTCCAGATCTTTTTTTAGCCACATTACATGATCTGAAACTACATGCAGCATGTAGCGGAGATGCCCTCTACATACTTACATACAAGCATACTTTGCTTCAGAGTGCGAAACTCACCCATGAGTGAAACCACTGAACCAGCAGGCAAACTCATTCAATGATGTAAGTGCTGGAAAATGGTGATACTCATAAATTATGCAGAGACATGTCACTTTGTGGTGTGCATTAACACTGTGTGAAACACCAACACACTGCAGGCCTTGTCCTTATGCTGTACACGACAGTGAGCCCATGTGACATTCAGTGGTGCCGCAAACACCATCCACTTATTTCCTTTGTGTTGCCCCATTGCCTTCGGCCGGCTCAGCAATGGCTTAATTGGCACTGGGTGATGAACCCAGAGGCCACACTAAATCATCCATTACAGAAAATTACCCAAGGTTGGACTACTACTATAGGTAAATATACCAAGGCACCCCCAAACATCAGATTATTGACACTAGGTAAAGTTAAGAGGTTTTTAAAACCTGTTATGCTTATCATACACAACACCTCACTTTCTCCTAGATGTGGTCTTGAGTACTGGGGTTGCTACCTGCAGGTAACTGCTTCTCAGAATCTTTTGCATTCAATTCTACTAAGTTACAACAGTACCCCAAATTACTGGTCTGCATCCATGACTTTACTATGGGAAACAGCGTTTACAACGCTGTCTCCACAACGCGGTAACTTTACAACGTAGTTGTTACAACGACCGCGTTGTTACCATGTGTGCCATTACATCGCAAGTCGTATCAACGACTTGCTGTAGGGGGCGTGCAATACCAGGAAATGTGATGGATTTTAAATCCAACACCTTCCCTGCTATTGCACAAACTGGAGTAGGAATAGTAATTAATACTATTCCTAAGTCCAGCGCTCCCCCTACAGCAAGTCGTTGATACGACTTGCGATGTAATGGCACGCGTGGTAACAACGCGGTCTTTGTAACGACCTCGTTGTAAAGGCATGCGTTGTAAATGCATGCGTTGTCACGTCACATATTCCTTTATTATCTATTAGTGAAAGGTGTTTTGTGTTGCGTTTTTGTTTTGCCTTCAGGGCTCTCTTCCAATAGGATTCAGTGCATTGCCTCACCAATAATGTCCCAGAGTGTACCTGGTTCAGTATTATTTCACTAAAATTGACATCTTTCATTTTCAACATGACACTTTACAATCCCACTGGACATATACACCATCCTCCTATTATCTCACATTGGATGTCTAATGTAAAGCCCATTTTGGGATCAAGATCCTGAAGAAAGCTTATTGACCCCAAAAGAGTCTCTAAATTAAAGCTGAAATAAATTGACCATCACCTAGGGTAGAATTATTTTCTTTGTTGTCTTAATATACCATCGGGTGCCACAATAATGTTATTTCAAAGTTCATCAAGAATTAGTTTTAACTCATTTTTTGTTTCTCTGTTGATCCCTTCTGCCTTTAGTATCAGGGCTTAGGACAGGGTGTTCGTGCACCTCACAGGTGGTAAGTTGCACCATACAAATCAACCTAACATACATAACATAACAAATCCCATTACAAAATCCCTTGTTTTTGAGGTGATCCTGCTCATGCTAAATCGCGCTTTACATGAGTGAGGAGCCGGCCCATTGATAAAGCATGCCACCCATGGGTGTGTGAGGGCCTATCACCATGTAAGACAACGGCATTCCTTCATAAAATGTCACAATTCACCTGAACACCGATATTTATCAATTGCTTCAGACTTACTCCTCTCAGAGGAATATTTGTAATTCTGGATTGTTCTTTTGGGAGGGTTTCCTGTTGTTGATTGTGTTCCTCTCTCTCCTTTTGAGTTATATAAAGCAGCACCATCTGTGCCACCACTAACACTCTTTCCAGAGTATGCTGTTAGGTTATTGAGTTGAAGCATCGGAAATGCACCACATTCTGTTTCTGAACTGTTTCAAGGAGAATAGTTTGTTATTGATCAATTGTCTAATGATGAACAAAATTACAAATTTGAAATAACAGTTATGGAGAACCTACACTCAAATTGGCGAAGCGGATGGGTTGAGTTTAGGCATGTGATAGAGACATATATGATGCCCCCCAGGACTTTAGTCTGACATTGATTTCATTTTCAATTAGGCTGACTATCGTAGAATTAAAATGGTGCACAGACAATATACTTCAGAAATTGAAGAGCCAGGTTCAGTGGCGTTGAAGTTAGGCATTCAAGAAGAGTAAGTAGGAGTCACCAGGAGTCACTAGGAGTATGTTGTATGAGACTTTAGGCAAGAGAATAGTCGACGTGCTACAGGAGGGTGTCTATTGGGAGTACTTGGGCTACAAAATCCTTGGATCAGCAGGATTGTGCAAGTGTCACACACCTATCACCTGAACCTAGATAACATCTTATCACCAGGACTTTTTTGCCAGTGCCTGGGTAAGAGTATAACGCAAAAAAACATGTCTTTTTGCCATTTGAGTGGGAAATGACATCCGAAATTACATATCGTAAACGCCGCACACTGGCGGTTGGAATACTCGTTGCCAAACACAGCCCTGAATGGATGGATGTAATTTCCCACTCAAATGACATAAAGACCTGGGGGCATATCATCAACGAGCAGCGATAAATATCGCCGAGCGCGCTTAGCGCGATTTTGTTTAACGCCGGCTATTGCCGGATTTGATCGCCGAGATATCGCGTTATTTACAATGCTTATCTCCACGGCGTTGAAAAATCCGGCGATAGCGGCGAAATGCAGGTTTATCGCTGTGAATCCAGCGATAAACCTGCAGCGATAGGGGAATCCTTAGTAATAGGGAGATGTGGATTTAGCCGTACAATCCACCTCCCATGTAAAAGATAGTGAAATCAGGATTTTCTCAGATGTAAAATACCGGCGATAACCGCGGTTAGCGCGGCTTTTCATATCGCTATGGGTGTCCTGGGCGGGCTTGTAAATACTGCGAAGGACAGATAGCGATATTTTTAATGTTGTTTTTCTTGGGAACGCCTACTTTGCATCTCATTAGAGATGCGATGCAAGGCGTAAGGAAAACCGGTGCTGAGACAAGGAAACACGCGCTAGCGTGTCCTTGCTAATAGTGCGATGCCATTATCGCCGCTTTTCGGCCGAAAACGGCCGCTAAAGCGCCGATAATGGGCTTGATAATATGCCCCCTGTTTTTTTTGCTTACCGGCCACTGACGGAATTTCTCAAGTTGATTGCTGCTACAAGAGCTTTTGTGGAATACTTTCATGTCAATTGCAACGCCGTGTCTGCTTTTAAATGCTGCTTGACCTGACACATGATCTTGCCCTGAGGAAGCCTGTAACTAGGCGAAACAAAGAAGCAATGGAATAATGATTTACAGAATCAACTAAAAGATTTTCCTGTTTCATTTCCTCTTGGTGTTCTATGTGCTGACCTTTATATGTGTACTCTGTTTTGTTGCCTCTGGTTTGTGTTTGAACATATTAAATTAAGAGATGGGTAACAGTTTTTTCACAATATAAATAATATCACACTTCTGGTAGTGTGGTAAACGGGTCCCCTAGTTGCCAATAGTTGTTCAACTCTTATATATTGGCATTGCATGCTTCCAATGTATTTTATATCTATATTTGCATTACAGTCTTTTTTCTCCGTGCTGAAATCATACAGAGTACCATGGAACCTTATCAACGTCTCCAGCATCCCTTATCTCGTATCAGTGAGATGCTTGCAGGAGTGAAGGGAGGTAAATATTTCACTAGGTTAGATCTATCAAATGTGAACCACCAGGTGCAATTGCACAAAGAGTCTTGCCATGTGATGTCTTTCATCACACCCAAAGGGATGTTTCAATTCATTAGCATGCCCTTCGGTTTGGCCTCATCCTTGGCTGTCTTCCAGAGGGTAATGCAAGGGGTGTTGAGGGATATGACGAATACCCTGGTGTTTCAGGATGATGTGCTGGTTTGGAGGGGAGAGTCATCAAGTGCATGATACAATTTTGATGGAAGTGTTGAAGATAATAAAGGATGCAGGACTAACCATTGGGCTGGAGAAATGTAAATTTGGTGTAAGGGAGGTGGAATATCTAGGCTAAACTTTGGATCATAAGGGCACCGAACCAAAGTTTAGTTTGGTTGAGGCCATTGAAAAGGCTCCCTCTCCACAAGCCAAGGAACAGTTAAGATCTTTCTTTGGCTTTGCACAGTATTATGCCAAATTTGAGGACCATTTTGCAGAGAAAGTAGATGTGCTGCGTGGGTTGATGAAAAAATGGGTGACATTTCTTTGGTCAGAGGAGTATCAGAAGGCATTTGACACGTTGAAGGAGGCAATAGATAAAGCGATTACCCTAAAACAGTTTGATCCGGAAGATCTGACAATTGTTGAAACAGATGCAAGCAGCTATGGTCTTGGGGCGGCACTGATTCAGGAATATGAAGGCAGAGAAAGGGTTGTGGCATTTGCATCACGCACATTGAAGGGTGCGATGGGCACTCACTCAACCGTGGAAAAGGAGGTGTTGGCATGCTGGTGGGGAGTTCAACATTTCCGTATTTTTGTTTGAGGAATTAATTTTGAACTTTGCACAGATCACAGACCCTTGACAGAGGTGTTCTCCTCGTCTGGTGCTGGTAGGGCCACACTTTGGGGTATATTCACAAGAACGTGTGATAACTACCGCAAGAGTAGCGTAACGCAACTTTCAATAACGCAGCCTATCACGGGAAAATAACCCTGTGTCAACGTGGAATTCACAAGGCGGTACCATGCGATAGCCTGCCGAAACCGCGGACAAAGTCTGCGATACAACCACCACGATGGAGATAAAAACACAAACCACAACACCAAAAAACACGCGATGGGCCAAAGCACAATGAGGAAACCAGCGACAAGCAGCGCCAGGCCTGCAGCACACACCTGGCAGGCGTCAGAAACCTCCATAAAAGTAGAAAAAACACCCACACACAAACTGACCAACACACAAGCACCATGGAGGCAGCCGGAGCAGGCACAGAGGACCAGCGCAACCCCACAAGCACCCCGGATGACCAGCCTGGGACCTCGGGGACAGGGAAGGGCAAGGACAAGAAGACCAGGAAGACCAAGTTCAGTCCGCAGGCGAACAGGATCATTGTCACGGAGGTGATGGACCACCATCAACAACTCTTCGTCACCTCCAACGTGTCATTGAGCACCAAAAATGGAATATGGCGGGACATCGTCGACAAGGTGAATGCCGTCGGAGAGCACAAGCGGACAATGGACGAGGTCAAGAGGCGATGGAATGACATCAAGCGGAAGACCAAGGATAAACTCTCTGCCAACCTGAAGGCAGCAACGCAGATCGGAGGTGGGGGCCCAGCGCCACAGCTGGAGCTGGATGACATGGAGGAGCTGGTGTCGACAGTCATTAGTGTGGAGACTGTGGCCGGAGTCGGGGGACCGGACACTGCTCGACAGGACACAACACAACTGCAACAGGGTGAGTGACCACCAGGTACTGGGGGGACGGGGGGAGATGGCCACAATGGCACACATGCACAAGCAAGCAGGGTACAGTGCACACCCACAATCCCTCTGGGTCCTCGCCCAGACCCACACACTGTCACAATGTACAATGCCATGCTGTCTGAATGTCAACCTGTACCATGCGGCTACATACATGTGGACACATTGTAATACACCATCTCCCCTTCACATCGCAGGGGCATCTTCAACACCTCCTGCAGAGCAGTCACAGCCACTCTTCACTGATGACGAGGAGGAGGACAACACCAGCATCGACATCCAAACCATCCAAGACCTCATTGACCACCTCCGCAACTCACCTCCAGGATCAGGGCAGCCCAGCTACATCCATGAGACCCCACCCACCAGCCAAACCACCCAGCAGGAGGCACCAACAGCCCCGGCACCCTCCCAAGACCCCCAGGAACAACAAATGGCCTTCCAACGCCGTGTGCTGGAGGGCCAGAGGGAGACGGCCGAGCAGGTGCGGGTGGGGTTCGAGCTCATGGCCAACAAACTGGACGCCATCCATGGGTGTCTATGTCCACCCCATGGTCTCCAGCGAGCCCTGACTGACATCTCTGGAGTCATGACGCAGAGAGAAGAATACCTGTCCGCTCACAGTGGCCCCAGCGATGCCAGCCTTGAGCTGGCACACATGCAGAGGCTCATGGAGGACATGGTGCGGATGTAGGTGGAAAGGATGGCAGCCGCCGCTGCACATCAGCGAAATGTAGCTGGGATCTACCGTGCCCTGCATGTCCTCGTCATGGCATTGCTGCCACAAGGCGTGGCGATGATGAATGCTGCTGCCCCCACACCATCCACATCTCTGCCCCCTGGTGTGTCAGTGCCTCCCAGTGCGGTAGGTGTATCCACTCCGGCACCTGATGTGTCACTGCCACACAGTGCGGCCGACAATCCTCCTCCGGCCCCTGATGAGTCAGTGGCACACAGTGCCGCAGCCGGCACTGCAACACCCACAGGTGGGGCAGGGCACACACCCGGGGACGAGGACGTGGATGGGACTGTAGTCAGGAGGACCAGGCACTAGCATCCATTACCGCCACCTTGCCTGTTTCTGCTTGGTGCCGCACATGGCCTCAAGACCTACCACTGACCCCCGATACACTCCGAGGCACTCACCTTGGACAGCGACATGGACTGCCACATGCTGTTTGATGACCAATGACACGGCGGACAGACTGCGGACTGTACCCTTCCTCTTCCGCAGTACAGGTCATCCCGGGATGGACACTGGCTGGCCCTCCACGGGCCCATATTGTGTGGTGAGCTCGGCATTGCCCTGTACCGCTCCAGCTGCATGACTGCACTGGATGTGCAAATAAACATCCAGTGACGCACTGCTGTGTAATGTCTTACATCATTCCTGTGTGGATGTGTGGATGAATGTGGGGACAGTGCCTTCCCTTGCGTCAATGATGTTCATCCTGTGGGATGCCAGTAAGGGGGTGCGACATTGCATCTTGTGTAACGGGTTCCGTGAACACTGCAGCAGGGGCACACTCATCAGTCACTTCCTTGTCCGGACATGGACTGGACCACGCCCAGAGCCCACGAGTCATTGTTACAAGCCCTGCGCTGGTCGGGCGTACGGCAGGCCAGTCCACTCCGCTTACGCCCCGAGGGGGGGCCCTCATTGCTACCCGTCGCAGCCGTACTCGCTGGTGGTGTGCAGGTCACTGGTCTAGTAGTCAGCATGTCACAGCCACTCCCTGAGGGCAGGTTTTCACACACACCACACCCATCCGGCACAGGCGTCACAGGCCATATGACTCCGCCAACATAAGGGTCCGACGACGTCACATTCCCCTCTTCCGGTGGTGACTGGATGACGGACGCCCCATGGTTCGCACTCATATAGGGCCCATGAGTTGCTGCGCACAGGGTTAGTGGCATCCGAGGCCTTGAGTACGGCACGGGCCTACCACCACGTGGCGTAGACTGGGGTTGCACAGGGTTAGTGGCACCAGAGGCCTGTGAGTACGGCACGGGCCTACCACCACGTGGCGCAGACTGGGGTTGCACAGGGTTAGTGGCACCAGAGGCCTGTGAGTACGGCACGGGCCTACCACCACGTGGCGCAGACTGGGGTTGCACAGGGTTAGTGGCACCAGAGGCCTTGCGGACGGCACAGGCACCCCGCCACGGGACGGTGACTTTGGGTGCACTGAGTCAGTGGCACCTTGAGCTGCTGAGCAGGTGTGCAGCCTGCGATGATGCCCCGTCCCGGCGGTCCAGACAGCTCAGGTTTTGTGTGCCTTGCTGGACCGCAGTGTAGGCCAGAGCCAGCGGGCAGCGCGGGCCTACCGCCCCGTGGCGTCGCTTCCGGGATGCCAGAGTTGGTGGCACCCATTGGGCTGAGCGGGTGTGCAGCCTGCGATGGTGCCGGGTGCACTGGTATGTCCTCTGCCATGGAGTAATCAAGACCCAGCACCAAACGTGAGACCTGGTGGCCTGCGGAGCGGGGCTGCATGATGTGGAGGGTGCCATGTCCGTGGGCCCCGGGCTTGTGGCTTGCAGCGGCACGTGGTGGGACCTCCTGTCTACGCGCCGGTGGCGGAAGGTGAGCATTGAGGCCTGGGTGTGCATGGGCGGGCATGCTCTGATGGGCGGCGGGAGAGGTTGGGGTGCCTCTGCCTGGGTGTGCATGGGCGGGCAGGTGATGTTGTCTTGTGCAAGTGTGTGTACTGTGCCAGTCATGTATCTGGGCTCTGTTTCAGCTGACGGCTCTGAATCAGATGTGTGACCTGGTGAACTGCCCTACATACCGGCACGTGGTTGGAGACACACCGGTGGCATTAGGTGAGCAGTGTGGCCTGGGTCTGCAGGGGTCGCACTCTCTCTCTCTCTCTCCCTCTCTTCCTCTCTCTCTCCTCTTCTCTCTCTCTCCTCTTCTCTCTCTCTCTCCCTCCCTCTCTTCCTCTCTCTCTCCTCTTCTCTCTTCACTCTCTCTCTCCCTCTCTTCCTCTCTCTCCCTCCCTCTCTTCCTCTCTCTCTCCTCTTCTCTCTCTCTCTCTCTCTCCCTCTCTTCCTCTCTCTCTCCCTCCTCTCTTCCTCTCTCTCTCCTCTTCTCTCTCTCTCTCGCTCCCTCTCTTCCTCTCTCTCTCCCTCCCTCTCTTCCTCTCTCTCTCCTCTTCTCTCTCTCTCTCTCTCTCTCCCTCTCTTCCTCTCTCTCTTCCTCTCTCTCTCTCTCTCTCTCTCTCTCTCTCTCTCTCTCTCTCTCTCCCTCTCTCTCCCTTCCTCTCTTCCTCTCTCTCTCCTCTTCTCTCTCTCTCTCTCTCCCCCTCTCTTCCTCTCTTTCTCCCTCGCTCTCTTCCTCTCTCTCTCCTCTTCTCTCCCTCTCTTCCTCTCTCACTCCTTCGCTCTCTCTCTGTCCTCTGATTTGCGCAGGACACACCTTCTCATCATGTTTTGTGTCTTACAGGCTGTGACCTACGTATTGTCCGGAGGGGAGCGGACATGTGTCTTCATTTCATTTCGTTGTTCATTTTAATAAAGTTTCATTTGTTGCTTCGAAAGTGAATGTGTGCTGGTCATTTCTGTGACGACACATCCATGACACCAGTTGTGATTGTGCGGCATCAAGCGGAATATTTTGTACATGTTTAGGTGTGGCTGATGTGGCATGTCTTTGGTCGGGGGGGTGCCAGGGAAGGGTGGTGGCAGTGGGTGTTGTGGCCCTCTTGGGTGTCCGGGCCGCATGATGTGTGGCTCCATGGCATTTGTTGCCCTTCGGATGTGGCCCTGGGCTGTGCTCCCTTTTGTGGTGCTGGCTGCCGTCCGAGTTTACACCAGTTCAGAGCAGGTGTAGATTTCCTGGTGCTAACGCGCCTTATCACCTGTTTTGTGTTTTTATCGCGGATGTGGCTGGTCGTTGTGAATGTTGAGGTGTGCTGTTGTCTCGGCTTTAGTCACGGGAACGCCTACTCTGCATCTCATTAGCGATAGTTGCGGAGGTCCTCTGTGGCGATGTTTTTTGCGGCTGCTATCGTGGGTAAACTGGTGCTGTGGGCTGTTAACACCGGCTTGTGAATGGGGGGGTAAATTTATCATGACTTTGGCTGCGATAAAGTGCCGTTAATTCGGCGATAGCTCCTTGTGAATATGCCCCTTTGTGTAGCGAAATGGCTTTATACTTTCCAGGAGTGAATCGTGTCAATGAGGATTGCATGTCTAGGTTAACATTGCAGGAGGTGGCGAAGGATGTCGATGATGATTGGGTAGTGGCCGAAGTGTCAGATGTGTGTAAAGCTATTGATGGAGCAAGAACTCACAATGAGACTTGCTCGTAAGCAATCCTCTCACAGTATTAATTATTAATCTTTGTAATGTCCGTACTAACCAATGCACACATCAATGCAAAACGAGGGAAGCTTGCCTATGTGTTTAAACTAACAAGTAACGCTTGTCTAAATCTAAAATGGCCGCTAATGAGCGGGAATTTCATTGCGCATGTGTCAACCATATCACGTGGTGTGACGTCTTTCTTTGCTTGGAGGGAAGTCTTTGCTTCTGCGCAGTGTGTATTAAAATGGCTGCTTAAAGTTTTCATGTGCTAAAGCTTGCGCATACGCTGCAATTAAAGCTGTGGTATTCTAATGCTATTAATGCGGATAGATTTATAAATAAATGGGAATAGAGTAGACAAAGTGGGTATACAGTGAAACCATTTATATTGTGATTTTAATATTTTCTTCTTTGACTTTTATTAGTTCGTAAATGGGCCTGGGTTGGTTGAACTGCAGCTTGAGAGACATTGGTTCTGCACATGCGCCCTGAAAGGCTGACCAAAGGAAGCGATGAAGTCAACTTGGAAGCTCTCCAAGGTCGCGAAGCCTGGTTCACAAGTTCATCCGAAATGTACCTGAAGACGATACAATTGTATACAAAAATGTATTGCTAAATCAATGGGAAACGGGTGGGAAATAAAGCAAATGTATTAATTGTGATGGGCGGTATTTTAAAACAATGGGCTTAAAGAAATTGAACTAAAATGACATGGTGTGAGGATCAATCCCCTGTCCCCGTCCAATCAGAAGTAGTGGGCCCATAAATTTGAAACATTAATGGGAGGTACCTGGGAGTAGAAGGGTATAATAGATATAGAATTAGTTAATTAACTAGCACAACCACAAGCTCAAGAACAGGCATTGGCATTAGGACGCTCTAGCTCAGACATACAAGCTGATCGACTGCAGACTGAACCGCTGTCCAGAGAGGTCCTGAGGTGGGGGCGGCGGAATCCATTAGAAGGAAGACACGGAGGAACTCGAGGAGGAGCGAAGTGTCAGAGAGGGGAACGACGCAGGCGTCGTTGATAGAGAGGTCACCTGTCCTGAACCTGGTCCGGAGGTCTCTGATCTTCATCCTTTATGGGACCGATCTTTTCCAACTCCTTGGCCAAGGGGTTTGGTGTCTCGCACCTTTAGGTAAATATAAATGGAACCTTTAGTTGTGCTGCTGTCTCTATCTTCTCCTTTCTGAGGAACCGTCATTGATCGATAATTGATTATTATGCTTCATCCTTGATATACGATTAAGTATCATGTGGTTCTGTATTTTACTCTGCTAAAACTTTAGATAAACATTTTAAAACTTCTTGACTCAGTGATTATTTTAGAATTTATGAATTGTAATGAACGTCACTCATTTTAAACTTCCCAATTAGCAAAGGGTCCATTGGTAAGTCATTATTCTTCAATCAGAAAAGTAATTGGTAGCAGGGATTTTTGATAAAGAGTACAACTGACCCACCAGCGGAAATTGCTAGCGTAGTATGAATGAATGGGCCCAGGTGAGTATTCGGTGTATGAATGCTTGTTGCTAGTTACCCGCTGGATCAGTTTTCTGGCTATCAGATGATGGTTATGGTTGTACCTTGTTAATTGGGTAATGAGAATTTTTATTCGTTTAAACTAACATCCGTTTGTTCAAGAGTTTTGTTTTATGTTGTCCAGAATTCCCCGGGGAAAATTGAATAGCGGATGGTAAGTGGAAGCCATACTGCAGTGAGGTTATCTGTCAGGCAGAAATAGTACTGAAAAGTTAAGCAGGGCTACCAGTACGCGTTAGGGACTCTGTGCGTGTGAGTGACAGCAAAGGAATACGCTGGTGAAAATCTGATGTTATATCACCTAGAAAGGGTAACATTGAAGAAGTAGCAGGTATTTCTGAAGCTTACGTGAAGAGTAAATGGAAGGGTTTTACTCGTAGTGTATGTTTAGTAAACGGAAAGGTTTTACTAAGTGTGAGAGAAACTATTCTTTTCAAGTTAGCGAAACTGACACGATAGCAAATGTTTTATGTTGTTACTGGATTTTAATAAGAAGTACAAAGAAAATAAAGTTTTGCGTACGATTTTGTAAAGGGAGGGTCAGCTGCCAGAGAGGGAGTTGACGTCACAAAACGCCGCGCTGGGATTGGTTGAAACAGCGGGCGTGGAAAGACTCTTGTAAAGGAGGGGTCAGTAGTCAGGAGTAATACTGACGTCACAGGTGTCGCGCTTGGGATTGGTCGAAACGGCGAGGGACAGCAAAGCGCAGATTGTAAAGGAGGGGTCGTCAGATAGACGTCACTGAAAAGCCGCACTAGGATTGGTTCAGAGACAAATGTTAGTTGGAATTTAATTGGTTGGTAGGATAGAAGCCGAAGTCTTAGTGGATAAGTGGGAGATATATGTGGAAACGTGATCCGACCTTAACAGGAACCCGTCCAGACAAGAGATTCTTAGGATTTGCAGAATATAATTCGATACATAGATATTTACCCAAAATGTATGGAGAAAAGAGAAAAATGTCATTTCTACAGAAGGTTAAAAATTATTTTAAGAAAGATAAACCCATCAAAACTAGAGAAGGAATTATTATTCCACCAGCAAAAACGCCCGCTTCATTCATGATGATGGAGAGAGGTTATCATACTTGCGTATGGTTAGAAAATTGGATAGAATATACCAAAAATGATGGAATATTAGCATTCCCAGAGAATGGCACTTTCAATGGGAGAATTCTTCAAAATTTGAGATTGAGGATGAATGATTTAGAACCTAGACCGAGATTAACTCAATACGAAGCCTTAGAAGAATGGGAAACCGAGGCATTCGAACGTGACCGAGCGAGAAGCAGTAGGGGTTATCGGGGATTTTTCCCTAGATACCAAAATGAGTCAAGGGACGGTCAAATGAAGCAGTGGAGAAGAGCGATGCTTACAGAAGGTTTGTATCCAATATTAATGGCAGAAGACTCGTTAGGGAGTAAATGTACAGAAAAGACAAAACATTTGACAGGGCTTGGAGACTCTGAAGACGAATTTATGGAAGAAATATTAAAGAATCCACCACCATATCAGGAAGGGACAAGTGGATGTACACCAAGTGCACCACTTTTAAAGACACCATTAGTACCGCAAGTATTACATAATCCACAAGTTAATAGGGTACTTCAGGATAAAGAGAAGGAAGCTATAGACAAAAACAGAGCAGAATTGATACAGAAAATAACACAATTAAATGTACATCCTGATTCCCTGACCATACCTGTAACGATTGGTCCAGTAGTTCCTTTATATGGTAACAAAGAAAATTACCCGAAACCATTGGTGATGCCTACACCTGTAGAAATTCCTAAACCTGAACCTGTAATAATTGATGATCAAATCAGTGATTGTGAATCTATGATATCCTTAATGGATTTACCTATTCAAGGATCTGTAAATAGCACTCCTAGAAGAATAACTCCTGGTTGCTCCAAAAATGTAAATATAGTAACATCATCTGGAACTAAGAGTGCCACAGTAGTTACACCAGAAGACTTAGAAAGATGGGCACAAGGATCAGACAGACAGAGTTCACCCCCAAAGATCATGGACATCTACAAATTAAAAGTCGAGTTAGAAGAAATGATAGCAGGAAATGTGGGAGTAGATCGTTTAAACACTTACGATGAAGAAGAACTATTGTTCGTCTGCAGAAGCATCACTAGAAATGTAAAGATATTTCATGAAAAATTATCAGATTTGGCCTTGCAGATGGGAATTGAAATAGGGAAGTCAAAAGTGCTACAGAAACCCTATAGAGCAGACTTTTCTGACAAAGATTTAGAAAACATGAATGCCTCTGGCCGAAAACTACAAGTAAAGGAATTAATGTCAGTTTTACAGAAATGGGGAGATCTAGATAAATGGAAAACTAGATGGACAAAGAAAAAGGAAGAGGCACGGTACAGTAGAACAACTTCTGAATATTTATTGAAAGAAACAGGGAAAGCAGATCAGATGTACCCGATGCGAGAAGTACCTGGAGGAGGTTATGTACATGTCCCATGGAATAGACAGGACATTCTGTCATTTACGAATGATTTTCCCAAGTTGAGAGAAAAGCCCATTGAATGGTACAAGCAGGTTGAGAGGTTTGTGAAAGTGTCAAAAGTATTGTTGAAGGATTTGGATGGTTTGTTCGACATAGTGGTACCTGCCGATTTGTGGACAGATTGTAAAATCACAATTGATTGGCCGAGTGAAGAGTATCCTAGAGATCCAAAGACAGGTGCCCCATCAAGTGATGTAATGAAAAAGTATCAGCAGGTAATAACTTACTTGAAAGGGAAAATACCACCAAAAGAAACGGATTGGGTGAAAATAGACCGAACTACCCAAGAAGCAAGTGAATCGGTACATGCCTATTATGAACGTTTATTGCAGGTATTTAAACAGTATAGTGGATTTGAGGACATTGGAGATAAAAACATGAGTCAGTTTGTTTACCGATTTGTTTATGGATTAAAACCAGAGATTTGTCAGATGATTAAGCAGCACATGTTGTGCTGGCAAGGGAAACCCATAGACGAGATTTTGAAATATGCGAAATATTGTGGAGACGATATTGAGGATAGGCACAAGAAATTACAAGAGAAAGTGATGTGGGCTCAAGTGAAAATGGCTGAGCGACAGGGAATTAATTTGGATAATCCAACTGATAATCAGGGAAAAGATTCTGGAACAAATGGTGACACAGGAAATGGTAATAAAATGAGAGGACGAATGAGTAGAGAAGAGGCTAAAAAGAAATTTCCTTGTCATGGATGCGGAAAATTGGGGCATTGGAAGAACGAATGTAAAAAGATTCAAAATAATAATGGCCCAAATCATAATTTAAATCCACAGACGCAGAACGACTCACAGCAGGGTGTAAATCCTCAGAGTCAGTTACCACCTGCACCTATACAGGGTAATGTAAGCAGAGCAAAGCACGGTACAGACGTCGGATATCAAGGAGGAAGTGGTAAGAATGATTATGTAACTTCACAATTTCTTTTACAGGATGAATTTTGTTCAATATGACCAATGACGGTGCCTAGGAGAGGGGAAGAAGGAGTGCGTACTTGGCGCATCCTTGCCGGTAGACCAGTCAGGTCCATATGTTGAAGGGAAAGTAAGAGGTAACGATATCACTTTCCTTTTGGACACTGGTGCTACCAGGTCTACTGTGAGAACAGCAGACATCCCAGACCTTCCTCTCTCTGGAGAAGCTATCCAAGTTGTGGGTGTGACCAATCGTAAAATTAAAACACCTCTTACCGAACCAATGGAAGTAAAAATTGGAAATTTTAGAGAAATGCATCAGTTTGTAGTGTGTGATTCCAGTCCAGTGAATTTATTGGGCCGAGATTTGTTGTGTAAAATGAACTGCACAATTTTCTGCACACCGGATGGTGTTGCAGTTCAGACCCCGGATGAAGACCATGTATATAAAATTATGATTGCAAAGCAAGGTACAGAGGTAGATGAGATGTTCTCTTTGATAACAAAAGACGAGTTGCCAGAAGAATTAAGAACTACAGTAAATTCCATAGTATGGGATTTCACCGGGAAAGAAGTAGGACTAATGGCCAAGATAGACCCAGTAAAAGTCATTGTAAAAGAAGGTGCAATTTTTCCAAATACCAGACAGTACAAAATGAGTGCCGAAGTAAAAGCAGGAGTTATTGAGGAAATTAACAGAATGGTAAAACAAGGCATATTAAAAGAAGTAATGAGTAGCCCTTGTAATTCACCAATCATGGGTTTGAAGAAACCTAGTGGAAAGTATAGGATTGTTCAGGATTTACGCAAAATAAATAAAATTGTGGAACCTTGTTGTCCTATAGTGCCAAATCCTGCAGTAATCCTATACCAGATTCCCTGGAGTGCAGGATGGTTTACTGTGATTGACTTATGTCAAGCATTCTTTTCCATACCATTGCATCCAGATAGCCAGTATCTTTTTTCATTTAAATTTGAGAACAAAGTATATGTATGGAATCGTGTTCCTCAAGGGTACACAGAGAGTCCTTCCATCTTTAATCAAATATTGAAAAAGTGCTTAGAAAAGCTAGTAATGCCAGGAAGTTCAGTCTTAGTGCAGTATATAGATGATCTGCTAGTGGCATCTAACACTAGAGAGGACTGTGTTGTCGACTCCATTGCACTATTAAATCACTTGGCAGAAGAAGGGCATAAAGTTTCACCTGAAAAACTACAGTTTTGTACAACAGCAGTTAAATATCTAGGACACCAAATTGAGAGGGGAAAAAGAAGGATAACTTCTGAAAGAGTAAAATTAATCAAAAGAATGCAAATGCCTGTAACTCAAAGAGAAGTGAGAATGTTCCTTGGAATAGTGGGATATTGTCGGCAGTGGATAGTAGGGTTTTCTCTACTAGCAAAACCATTGATTCAAATGACGAAAAAGAAGGCAAAGGACCCAGTTGAATGGGATGATGAGAGCGTAGGAGCTTTTGTAAAATTGAGAAGTGCTTTGTGTGAAGCACCTGCCCTAGGCATGCCTGATTATACAAGAGGATTCGCATTATTCTGTCATGAGAGAGAAAATTGTGCACTTTCAGTCCTAACTCAGAGACATGGTTTGGACAGACGTCCTATAGCATACTTTTCTGCTACGTTGGACCCAGTGGCAGCAGCGTTGCCAGGTTGCTTAAAAGCAGTAGCTGCTACCTGTTTGAGCATTGAGCAAAGTGAATCAATTGTAATGGGACATCCTGTAAAAGTGTTTGTTCCACACTCAGTTGTGATTCTGCTGACAAGAACAAGAACTCAGCATCTTACTCCTAGTCGGCTGACTAAATATGAAAGAATAATTTTAGGTGCTGAAAATGTAACTATTGTCAGGTGCACAATTGTAAACCCTGCTACATTATTACCAGACCCGTATCATGAGGAAGTTAAAGACGATGAAGAGGAACATGATTGTTTACAAGTCACAGAATTGTGCACAAAACCGCGTCCTGATATACAGGAACTGCCTCTCAGAGACCCAGACAGGGAGCTGTTTGTGGACGGTTCATGCCAAAGGCATGAAGATGGTAAACTAAGTGCAGCATATGCAGTATGCGAATTAACTGGAATAGTCGAAGCATCCTATTTACCAGGAGTCAAATCTGCACAAGTAGCTGAATTAATTGCTTTAATTAAAGCCTGCAAAATTGGGAGGAATCAGAAAATAACTATATTTACAGATAGTCAATATGGTTATGGGGTTGTGCATGATTTTGGCCAACTGTGGATGCAGAGGGATTTCATGACTTCTTCAGGATCCCCTATTAAAAATGGACAGTTTGTAAAGGAACTGTTGGAAGCAATACAATCACCAAAAGAATTGGCTGTGGTGAAGTGTGCCGCACACCAGTCAGGAGATGACTGGGTGGTAGTCGGTAACAGATATGCAGATTTGGTGGCTCAACACTGTGCCAAAAACAGGTTGTCAGTAAATAAAAGGGTTGAAAGGATGGGAATCAGCTGCCAACTTATGCTATATGCACCACCTGAAACATGGAATGATGTGAAAAGACTGCAAGATGATGCTGATGAGAATGAAAGAAATGCGTGGATTAAAATGGGATGTTCTCAAAGGGCAGATGACGATGTGTGGATTTATACCGATGGCAGACCAGTCATGCCCGACTGTCTGATTTCACAAATGGCCAGAATGTATCATGGAGACACACATGTAGGGAGAGATGCTATGATTAGGCTCTTCAGACAAAATTGGTATAATCCAAGGTTTAGGGCTGCAGCAGAGAGTCTTTGCCAGAGATGTTTAACTTGCCAAATGAATAATCCAGGAAGGAAAACAGTAATTGGTTTTGGGAAAATTGGAAAGGCAGAGGGTCCATTTGTGAGATTGCAGCTTGATTTTATTCAGTTACCACCATGTAGAGGACTAAAATATGTACTTGTCATAGTGTGTCTGTTTTCAAAGTGGGTGGAGGCTTACCCTACCAGAAGGAATGACAGTATTACAGTCGCAAAGCTGTTACTACGAGAACTCATTCCTAGGTTCGGTTTCCCAGTAACTTTGGAATCAGATAGAGGAGGGCACTTCAACAACGATGTGATCAGAATAATCTGCGAAGCATTCCAAATTGAGCAAAAATTGCACTGTGCATATCGCCCAGAGGCTTCTGGAGTGGTTGAACAAATAAATGGCACAATAAAATCCAGACTGGCAAAAATGTGTGCATCAACATCATTAGATTGGCCAGATGCATTGCCACTTGTGTTAATGGGACTCAGAAGCATTCCTGATAGAAATACCGGATTGAGTCCGCACGAAATAATCATGGGAAGAGCAATGAGACAAGCACATGTTCCTACAAGTAAACTGCTGAATATAACTGATGATATGGTTCTGGATTATTGCAAAGGATTGGCTGACCTAGTGCGTTCTGTCTCTCACCAGGTTGGGGAAGACGCAGTGTCCAGGCAGCCTGAGCAAGAGCATGATCTGAATCCCGGAGACTGGGTGGTTGTAAAGCATCACACAAGAGAAACGTGTCTATCACCCAGGTGGGGCGAACCTTGTCAGGTTATACTAGTTACGAATACAGCAGTGAAATGTGCAGGATTGCCTAATTGGATTCATGTAAGCCACACCAAAAGGGTACCAGACCCTGAAGAAGAGAATCCTCAGATAGCATCAATAACTGAGGAAGCTGAAGGTTGCCCAGCTGAAGAATCTCAGGTGAGGGATTCGAGAGAAGCTGAAGAAGAACAACCGAGCACAAGTCAGGACTGGATACCAGTGGTCGATGTACCAGAAGCTTACAACAGAACTAGAAGTCAATCAAAATTAGAAGAAATTAGAGAAGACCAGATAGGTGAAGAAGAAGCCGCTCAGGATCAGGAAAATGAAACAATAATAGAACCTGAGCAGGACCAGATAAGGAGAGGAAATTGGGCTCAAATCAACAACAAAACAACAAAGTTTGAGCAGGGACAGACAGGTTTAGAAGAACGTGGTCAGGCTGCAGAAGAACAAAGTGCAATAAGCCCTGATCAGGACCAGTTAGATCTAGGAAAATACATTCAAGAAGAAGATCACGAGAATCTCAAGCATGAAGATGCAAATGCTGAACCAAGTCAGTTATCAGAAACTCACAATGGAGCAACTGAAGAAAAACCAATAAGACCTGAAAAAGAACAAATAGAAGAAGAAACTGAAATTGAAGAAAAACAAACTGTGCCACAACTTGAAATTAAAAAGACTTCTGAAGAAGAAATAAGAAGTGAAGAGACAGTGCAAACAAAGAAGATCAGAAAAGGTGATCATTGGCCTAGTGTCATTAAAAGAGTGAAATACCATATAAGAACCAGAAGTGAAGATCCAGAACAAGTAAATGAAGTAACAAGCCTAACCGGACAAACAAGTGGAACTGAAAAACGAAAAAGCAAAAGACTGAAACTTGTGAACAATAAATTTAAAGGTCCTGATTGGACTTATATAATCCTTGAAGACTACGAGAGTTCAGAGTCAAGTGAAAGTGGTGACGAAGGAACAAGTGCGGAACTGACTTATGAAAAAGAAATAAAACCACCTTGATAACGTTAAAGTCTTGAAAAAGAAAAGATAAGAAGAGAAATCTTCCTTGTCAAAATGCCTGACGACAGAGTTTCTGGGAGACCGAAACGGAAATGTTGTAAAAGATGCTGTGCTATATGCATATGTAGTCTGGTAGTGGTGCTTATAGTATGGTTAGTTGTGATCGTAGCAATTCCTTACCTTCTGATAATGGATAAAAAGATTAACAACGAAACGAAGGGAAGGGTAGATAACTTGAGAAGTAATAGAGTAGAATTAAAGGCAGAAGATGAACCAGAGTTTCATCATGAGGTAACAGATAACGACACTAGTTTGAATGTTTTCACAAAATTATTGTTTCAATATGTAGATACCATGGAAGTTAGTAATTGTTATGTCTGTATGAAGTTACCCGAATCAGTAGCTGAAGGATTAACATATCATCATTTACCATTAACCTATGGCATATCATGTAGTGTAGTGACTAGTTTATTTTATAGAACAGGGAGACTTCAGTACTATTATTCAGACATGGATGTGATATTTTCTGAGGTTCCGATTCGAAAGAATATGAATCCAGTGCTTAGTAGTAAAGATGCACAGTTTATGGGAGAATTTTTCTTAACGATGAAATCAATAAACATAACACATGCACATAGAAGCAATCTAACATGTTCATTACATAAAGAAGAAAAGATATTTTTGAATTTAGTAGAAAATAGAAGACAAGATTTCCAAAAGAAAGCGTCTGAGCATAAAGCTCATCTGCCACCTTGGGCTGAGAAAGAGGGTAGTTACACACCTGGCAAGGCTCAAGCTGCTA
Organism: Calotriton arnoldi; assembly: GCA_963921515.1. NCBI lineage: Eukaryota > Metazoa > Chordata > Amphibia > Caudata > Salamandridae > Calotriton > Calotriton arnoldi. The sequence goes on along the minus strand of CAWUFW010007745.1, from coordinate 277,414 downwards.
TGGCTCTGGATTTTGTAAAGACAGGGAAAATTTGTCTACATAGGTTAAAGACTGAGTATAACAATATTTTCATCGGTACCAGTGAATGTGAATATAATTTCTTAATTCTTGTAGGTTGGGGACTAAAAGGAGGAACAGATTCAGTTTTTCCTGGAATCTATTATGTGTGTGGGAATAAGGCTTATTTTAGGCTTCCTGCACGGTGGTATGGAAGTTGTTATTTTGGAATAGTATTTCCAAAAATATACCACGTAAAAAGAAACACTGGGAGCAATGAAAATAATAGTGAATTAACACGTAGTAAAAGAGCTAGTTTTTCTGAAATTGTAGGTGATATATTCGGTGCATTGATACCTTCAGTGGGAATAATTCTGAACTCAAGGAAAATATGTAAATTATCTACAGTGGTTGATCGCTTATCAACGGACACTGCTGGAGGATTTCTTATGATTAATGCGGAGATGGTTGCGATTAGATCTATGGTTATGCAAAATCGACTTGCTCTTGATATAATATTAGCAAAAGAGGGCGGAGTCTGTAAATTATTGAAGACGAAACACTGTTGCACTTACATACCTGACAAAAGTGCAGAAATTGGAACATATATACAGAATATAACAAAACTTGAGAATGAACTTAAACCACTGGAAGTTGATAGTGTATGGGCAAGATTGACGAATAGTATAGCGTCAATTGGTACCTGGTTTGCTAATGTAGGGAAAGGACTTATAGGTCAAATATTAGTACCCTTAGCAGGGATAGCAATAATAGTACTATCAATAATAATATGGTGCAAATGTTGTAGAAAGAATGAGACGTATAGAGTGACAGGAAAAGGAAAGAAACAAAAGTTTGACGAAATTGAACTAGAAGATCTGAAAAGTGAATTATACAAGAAACTGAAAGGAGATGATAAAAATAGAGAGTGTAAAAATGAAAGTGAGACAATTTTATGCTAAAAGTTGGCATCTGGTTGTGGGTAGTATTTTGATGGCTCAGAAACGCCATCAGAGAGGAGATTGATGGAGCAAGAACTCACAATGAGACTTGCTCGTAAGCAATCCTCTCACAGTATTAATTATTAATCTTTGTAATGTCCGTACTAACCAATGCACACATCAATACAAAACGAGGGAAGCTTGCCTATGTGTTTAAACTAACAAGTAACGCTTGTCTAAATCTAAAATGGCCACTAATGAGCGGGAATTTCATTGCGCATGTGTCAACCATATCACGTGGTGTGACGTCTTTCTTTGCTTGTAGGGAAATCTTTGCTTCTGCGCAGTGTGTATTAAAATGGCTGCTTAAAGTTTTCATGTGCTAAAGCTTGCGCATACGCTGCAATTAAAGCTGTGGTATTCTAATGCTATTAATGCGGATAGATTTATAAATAAATGGGAATAGAGTAGACAAAGTGGGTATACAGTGAAACCATTTATATTGTGATTTTAATATTTTCTTCTTTGACTTTTATTAGTTTGTAAATGGGCCTGGGTTGGTTGAACTGCAGCTCGAGAGACATTGGTTCTGCACATGCGCCCTGAAAGGCTGACCAAAGGAAGCGATGAAGTCAACTTGGAAGCTCTCCAAGGTCGCGAAGCCTGGTTCACAAGTTCATCCGAAATGTACCTGAAGACGATACAATTGTATACAAAAATGTATTGCTAAATCAATGGGAAACGGGTGGGAAATAAAGCAAATGTATTAATTGTGATGGGCGGTATTTTAAAACAATGGGCTTAAAGAAATTGAACTAAAATGACATGGTGTGAGGATCAACCCCCTGTCCCCGTCCAATCAGAAGTAGTGGGCCCATAAATTTGAAACATTAATGGGAGGTACCTGGGAGTAGAAGGGTATAATAGATATAGAATTAGTTAATTAACTAGCACAACCACAAGCTCAAGAACAGGCATTGGCATTAGGACGCTCTAGCTCAGACATACAAGCTGATCGACTGCAGACTGAACCGCTGTCCAGAGAGGTCCTGAGGTGGGGGCGGCGGAATCCATTAGAAGGAAGACACGGAGGAACTCGAGGAGGAGCGAAGTGTCAGAGAGGGGAACGACGCAGGCGTTGTTGATAGAGAGGTCACCTGTCCTGAACCTGGTCCGGAGGTCTCTGATCTTCATCCTTTATGGGACCGATCTTTTCCAACTCCTTGGCCAAGGGGTTTGGTGTCTCGCACCTTTAGGTAAATATAAATGCAACCTTTAGTTGTGCTGCTGTCTCTATCTTCTCCTTTCTGAGGAACCGTCATTGATCGATAATTGATTATTATGCTTCATCCTTGATATACGATTAAGTATCATGTGGTTCTGTATTTTACTCTGCTAAAACTTTAGATAAACATTTTAAAACTTCTTGACTCAGTGATTATTTTAGAATTTATGAATTGTAATGAACGTCACTCATTTTAAACTTCCCAATTAGCAAAGGGTCCATTGGTAAGTCATTACTCTTCAATCAGAAAAGTAATTGGTAGCAGGGATTTTTGATAAAGAGTACAACTGACTCGCCAGCGGAAATTGCTAGCGTAGTATGAATGAATGGGCCCAGGTTAGTATTCGGTGTATGAATGCTTTTTGCTAGTAACCCGCTGGATCACTATTGGGAAGACCGATTGGGAATGCTGTTTTGGATAATCCTTTGCTGACTAAGTTGAAGGATGTGTTGCCTCACGCACAGCAATGGAAGAAGGTAGGAGATCTGGAAATATTCAAGAATATATAGAGTGAGATGTCAGTTGTTGATGGGATTGTGAGAAGGGGCGATAGGTTGGTGGTACCTGAGAGTTTGCAAAAGAAATTGTTGGAGTTACTGCACAAAGGACATGGTGGCATTTACGTCATGAAGAGAAGGGCATGAGTGGATTTCTCGTGGCCTTTAATGGGCAAGCAAATTGAAGGGTTTGTCAGGTAGTGTATTTAATGCACATGTAGTGGCAAATCCCATCATGTGCAGGAATCATCAATATGACCGGTGCCATTGCCCGAGCGGGCAAGGGATAAGATGGGGATTGATATCTGTGGTCCATTCAAGTGTTTGGGGCCTTGGGAAAGGTTTGTCGTTGTGTTGATTGACTATTTTTCGAAGTGGCCGGAAGTGGCATGTATGAGGGAGGTGAGGACCAGTAGCATAATTGCTTTTTGTGAGGATGTATTTCATAGAAAGGGGTGTCCTGCATAAGTAGTTAGCGACAATGGTCCCAAATTTATATTAGGAGTGTTTGAAGGTTTCCTGGAAAAGTGGGGAATAAAACACTGTAGGACCCCACTTTATCATCCATGGGGTAATGGTTTAGTGGAACACTTCAACCGTGTGTTGGGTGACACTATTCAGTTAGCCTTGTCCAGCAATTTGTGCTGGAGAACGCAAGTCAAGGACATGTGGAGTTACAGAACCACTCCACAGACTGCAACTGGGGCATCTCCATTTAGTCTGATGAAAGGTAGAGTACCTTGCACCGTGGTCGCTCCAGCATGGATGTCGAGATCAGGTCATCCTAAAATGGATTATGATGACATAAGGAAGAGAGTGAAGAAATATCAGGCCCGCTATTGTTGTAGACACAATGACAAGGTGAGGAAAAGTGGTAGGAAGCTTGAGAAGGGCATGTGGGTCAGAGTGTGCTCATGGGTCGTTGTGAGGAAAGGCAGCCACAAGTTTTCCGAGCCCAGAAAAGTAGTGGCTGTGAAGGGAAACACAGTGAGACTGTCTGGTGGCAAATGGTGGAATACCAGGAGAGTGTCAGTGTGTGGTGCTGCCGAATTGCAAGAATGGTAGAGGTCAGGAACATCTGAGAATGTTGATCTGGGGGTTCTGGGCGACAGAGCTTTCAGTTCAAGGAAACTAAGTACACATGTGAGTGTAAAGCCCATGTGGATGAAGGAGTATGTTCTTCAAAAACTCGTATTGCACTTAGGTTTTGTTTTGTACATAGGTGTGCATTGTTTATTGTTTAAACATTTTAAGGAAGGGGGATGTGTTATGTTTTGATGCACTACTGCATTTTGCTAGCTGGCGTTCCTAGGCAACTGGGCTTCCACTTCTAGAATTCCAGCATGTGGAGTCTTAGAAGCTGGGGCCATGGGTCATTCACTTCATATTTATTCATCTACGATTCAATCTTCTACTCTGGTCCTGTCATCTTAAAAATGGCCTCTACCTCCCCTGACCTACCAACAGCCGAGCTTTAAATGCCCCTCTACGTAAATTATATACTAAGATGCAGGTTTTATTTTATTTTCCACTCATGAGCTCTGGCCCACAATCACCTGAAGAGATGGCCGTTTTTTTATTATTATTATGTAACTAGGACCATCTCTCCAAGTGGAACTATACAGAAGAGTCAGCAAACACTGCACATTAGGACAGAGTTGGGGAATACAAACATTGTCAGTACTTAATTTGCAAAAAAGTAAGTCCCAAGGCCCTCATTGGGAGGTGATTGCAGCTTGCATTACCCATTGGCCATGCCAGCGCTGCCAATGACAGTACCTGCATAACTTCGAACCATCACACTGCTACAAGAATGATAATTCAGACTATTTGAGGTCCCCAAAGCAATAAGAATGGAGTGGGCGGCAAGAGTTAGTTGGATTTAATGTACATTGAATTAATAAACAGTGTCATAAAGTGGAGTATAGTGGAGTGTTATGGAGTGGCGTGGAGTGGCATAGAGTGATCTAGAGTAGAGTTGAGTGGCGTGGAATGGAATGGAGTGGAGTGAAGTGAAGTGAAGTGGAGTGTCATGGGGCGGCGTGGAGTGGTGTAGAGGGTTGTGGAGTGTCATTGAGGGAGCAGAGTGTCATAGAGTGGAAGGGCGTAGAGTGGACTAGAGTTAAGGGGAGTAGAGTGTCGTAGAGTGGAGTGGCATAGAGTGTCATGGCGTGGTGTAGAGCAGAGTGGAGTAGCGTAGAGGGTGATAAATAGAGTGGAGTAGAATGTTATAGAGTAGAGTGGTGCAGAGCGGAGTAGATTGTCAAAGAGTGGAGTGGCATAGACTGGACTGAAGTGGCGTAGAGTGGGGCAGTGGAGTGGAGTAGAGTGGAGTAGTGTGTCTCAGAATAGAGTCGAGTAAAGGGGCATGGAGTGGCATAAAGGGAGTTGAGTAGCACATTGCAGAGTGGAGTAGTGTTGTAGGGTGGCGCAGAGTGGAGTAGGGTGTTGTAGAGTTGAGTGGCTTAGAGTTTCATAGAGTGAAGTAGAGAATAATGGAGCAGAGCATCATGGAGAGGAGTATTTTAGAGTGTAGTGTCGTAGACTGGAGTGTCATGGAGTGGAGCAGAGTGGCCTCGACTGTAGTGGCGTAAAGTACAGTGTTGCAGAGTAGATTAGTGGAGAATGCCATCATGTAGATTGCATTTGTTTTGAGTAAAGAGGTGTAGAGTGCATTGGTGTAGAGTACAGTGACATTGAGTAGAGTGGCGAAGAGTGCAGTGGCATAAAGTAGAGCGGTGCAGAGTAGATTGCAGTGGCATATAGTGCAATGGCGTAGAGTAGATTGTTTAGGAGTAGAGTGAAGTGGAGTAGAGTGGAGTGGTGCAGGGTAGAGTGGACTGGTGCAGGGGTGTAGAGTAGAGTAGCATAGAGTAGAGTGGTGTAGAGTGCAGTGGCATGGAGTGCACTGGTGCAAAATAGATTAGAGTGGTGTGGAGTGATGCAGAGTGTAGAGGCACAGGGTGTAGTGGTGTAGAGTGCCATGGTGTAGTGTACAGTAGCAGTGGCTTAGAGTAGAGTGACGCTGAATGTAGTGGCGTAAAGTAGAGTGGTACAGAGTAGAGTAGAGTGGTGTAGAATGCAGTGGTGTAGAGTGTAGTGGCGCAGAGTAGAGTAGAGTGGCGTAGAGTCCAGTGGCATAGAGTGTATTGTTTCAGAGCAGAGTGAAGTGACGTAGAGTGGGGTGGTGCAGGGTTGAGTGATGTAGAGTGCAATGGTGAAGAGTGTGCTGGTGCATAGTAAAGTGGGGTAGAGTGCACTAGCATAGAGTAGAGTGGTACAGAGTAGATTAGAATTGTGTAGAGTGTACTGGTGTAGAGTATAGTGGCATAGAATGCATTAGCATAAAGTGCATTGGCGCAGACTGCAGTAGAGTGGTGTAAAGTACAGTGGTGCAGAGTAGACTGCAGTGGCAGAGAGTGCAGTGTTGCAGAGTAAAGTGTTGTTAAGTGCAGTGGTGTAGAATAGAGTGGCATGAAGCACATTGGTGTTGAGTGCAGTGGCATAGAATGGTGCAGAGTAAAGTGATGTAGAGTGCAATGGCATAGAGTAGAGTGGTGTAGAGTGCAGTGACAAAGAATATAGTGTTGCAGAGTAAAGTATAGTGGTGTACTTTCAGTGGTGCACAGTAGATTGGGGTAGAGTGCAGTGGCGTAGAGTGAATTGATTTTGAGTATAGTGGTGTAGAGTGCATTGGCGTTGAGTGCAGTGGAGTACAGAGCAGCAGCGTAGAATACAGTGGCGTGGAGTCGAGTTGTTGCTTGGATATAAATTTACCTTAAAAAATGAAAAGACAAGAGGCTTTTGGCAAAACAGGAACAAGTTGATTCAATTAAACGCAGCGGCGGGGAGAGTATAGACAGAGTAGCGTCTGAAGAAAGTCTCTCATTGTATAGAAGTTTTGCCCGACAATTTATACTGTTCGTGAGGTACAATAAACCGGTCTGCCATTCTTGGCCAAGTCATAAACAACAAGTAGAACCATCTGATAAGGGGGACACAGGTGGCTCTCTACCTCAGGGAGAGGTAGTGTGGGCCAGTTTGTATGTGTCCAGATGTCCGGCGTGGGGACGTGATCACTACATGTGGTGTGTATGCTGTGGCCTGATTGGCTGAGTGTTCCTAACTTTTTGTGGCATCTATTTTTGTGGTATTTTCGGAACGCGCACCTTTGGCCAAACATGTTGTATTGGGGACAATTTCCTCGGACCTGTTAGTGGTGTAACTGCCTATCTGTGGAATAGATCAGGGTTTTCCCTGGGTGCGCATTTGTCTTTGGGCTAAGTGTAACCTCACCTGTGACCTGTCAATCGGTAGGCTCGGGTCTGGGTCACAGGGCCTGACTGACCACGTATGTCTGACTCGGGGTTGATGGGGAGATTACCTTGGGTGAATCCGACAGCAATGATATGAGTTCACTAAAATGTGTACAATTAATATGGCTGTCATTAATATCATTTTTACAACATCCTCAGTATTGTGCGTACAGTTGTCATAGCGTACATCAATATTGTCTTTACTGATAATTACATTGTTATGCATGCATAGATTATGGCATACATTGACATTGTTTATACTGGTATCGGCATTGTTATGCGTGCATAGATTATGGCATATATTGACATTGTTTCTACTGGTATCAACATTGTTATGCAAGCACATTTTATGGTGTGCATCGACATTGCATTTATTGGTATTGCTGTGGTCGGGCCTGTATATATCATGGTGTGTAATGACATCGTATTGACGATATTAACAGAGTGGTGCAGGGTAGATTGCAGTGGTGTAGATTGGAATGGCACAGACTGGAATAGAGTGGCATAGAGGGCAGTGGCATAGAGTAGATTGTTTCTGAGTAGAGTGCAGTGTCAAAAAATGCTGTGTAGATTATAGTGACTTAGCGTGGATTGGCTTAGAGTGCAGTGGCGTAGAGTGGGGTGATGCAGAGTAGAGTGGCAACAGTGTAGTGGCATACATTGCATTGGTGTAGAGTGCAGTAGAGTGGCATAGAGTAGATCGGTGCAGAGTAGAGTGCAGTGGCATAGAGTGCAGTTATGCAGAGAAGAGTGGCAAAGAGTTCAGCAGCGGAGAGTGCAGTGTTGCAGAGTAGAGCAGCGTAGAGTGAAGTGACTTAGAGAGGAGTGGTGCAGTGTAGAGTGGAGTGGCGCAGGGTAGAGCACAGTGGCATAGAGTAGAGTGATGCAGGGTGGAGTGATGCAGAGTGGGAGTGGCGTAGAATGCTCAATGGAGTAGAGTGCAGTGGCAAAGAGTAGAGTGGCATAAAGTTCAGTGGCAGAGAGTGCAGTGTTGCAAAGTAGACTGTTGCAGAGTGCAGTGGTATATAGTAGAGTGGCGTAGAATGCATTGGCATGGAGTGCAGTGGCATAGAGTGGTGCAGAGTAGAGTGCCATAGAGAGCAGTGGTGTAGAGTACAGTGGTGCAGTGTAGAAAAGAGTGGCGTAGAGTAATGGTTCTTGACCTTTCAACTTCTGTGGACCCCCACTTAATAATTACTGGAATCCTGGGACCCCCACTGAATCACTATTGGATTTTAGGGTCCCCATCGGAGTCATTATTGGACTCCAGGGAACTCGGCATAAGCAATTTCAATGAGTTGAACCACAGAACAATATACAAAAATACAGAAATAAGCAGCAAACAAATATACGCTTGATGAAATATTTTATTTAATTCACAAATGTATAAAAAAATAAATCATTGGGAAGGTTAGAGCTTTATTAAATTCAACTGAGGCCAACCATCGTCCATACAAATTCTGTTTGAAGCACTGCTCCTGCAAATCAATCTGAGGATACTTAATTTTTAGCCTCCAATTTCAAATTCCTTCACATTTAAAAAACATTTTCAAATTATCAGTTTTAATTTATATATTCTTTATGAATCTGTTAATATTATTAAATTTTCTAAGCAGTCACGTACAACCTGATTTAATGTTGCGTGGTCCTCCAAATGTCCCTGTACCACAGGTTAAGAACCACTGGCGAAGAGTGTAGTGGTGTATAGTGCAGTGGCATTAGGTGTTACAGAGTAGAGTAAAGTGGTGTAGAGTGCAGTGGTGCAGAGTAGATTGGCGTAGAGTGCAGTAGCGTAAAGTGCATTGGTTTTAAGAAAAGTGGTAAAGTGCATTGGTGTAGAGGGCTGTGATGAAGAGTAGAATGCTGTGGTGCAGAGTGGAGTGGCGCAGAGTGGAGTGGCACAGAGTGGAGTGGCATAGAGTAGATTGTTTCAGAGTGGATTGGAGTGGTGCACAGTAGAGTACAGTGGTGTAAAGTAGAGTGGCATAGAGTGCAGAGTAGATTAGAGTGGCATAGAGTGGATTGGCATAGAGTGCACTGGCGTAGAGTGGAGTGGTACAGAGTAGAGTGCATTAGCGTAGAGTGCAGTGACATAGAGTGCAGTGTTAAAGAGTAGAGTGGCATAGACATCATCGCCCCCAAGCTACAAAGAATCATCAGCCGATCATTCGAGGCCGCCTCATTCCCCGAGGACTGGAAACACGCGGAGGTCAGCCATCTCCGAAAAAAACCCTCGGCGGACCCCACCGACCTCAAGAACTTCAGACCGATCTCCCTACTTCCCTACCCGGCGAAAGTCATAGAAAAAGCTGTCAACAGCCAACTCGCCTCCTTCATCGACGAGAACAACATCCTCGACCCCTCCCAATCAGGCTTCAGGAAGAACCACAGCACAGAGACCACCCTCATCGCCGCAACAGACAGCATCCACTCTCTCCTCGACAAAGGAGAGACTGTGGCCCTCATCCTCCTGGACCTCTCCGGGGCCTTCGACACATTCTCACACCGCACCCTAGCCAGCAGACTCCACAACGCAGGAATCTGGAACAAAGCCCTAGACTGGATCCGCTCATTCCTCTCCGGCAGAACGCAGCAGGTCAGACTCCCTACCTTCATCTCGGAGCCCACGCCAACAACCTGCAGAGTCCCTCAAGGATCCTCCATCAGCCCCACCCTGTTCAACGTCTTCCATCGTCAGAAGACATGGACTCAACATCATATCCTACGCAGACGACACCAACTCTTCCTCTCACTATCCAACTAACCCAACATCGCGAAACACAACTTTCAAGAAGGAATGGAAGCAGTCGCCAGGTGAATGAAGAACAGCTGCCTACAACTGAACACAGACAAAACCGAAGTACTCATCATAGGCCCACATCCCGATGTCTGGAATGACACCTTGTGCCCCCCACCTTCAGGAACCCACCACCACCCACCGACCACATACGTAACCTGGGTATCATCCTGGACTCCGAACTCAAAGTGGACCACCAGATCAATGCTGTCACCTCTTCCTGCTTTCACACCATTAGTCTCCTACGCAAAACCTTCAACTGGATCCCCCTCGAACACAGGAAAACCGCCACCCATGCCCTCATCAGCAACAGACTGGACTACGGCAACGCACTCTAGGCCGGAATCAACAAGAACCTCACCCGCAAACTCCAGAACATCCAAAACGCTGCCGCCAGACTAGTCCTCAACCTACCACGCCACTACCACATCACCCAATACCTGCAGGCACTACACTGGCTCACCGTCGAGAAGAGAATCACCTTCAAGCTTCTCACCCACGCCCACAAGGCCCTCCACAACACCGGCCCCGCCTACATGAATCCCTGCCTCTCTTTCCACGCACCCCAAAGATCCCTCTGTCAGCCCAGCTCTCCCTTGCCACGATACCACGCATCAAGAAGGCCAGGACAGGAGGTCGCTCCTTCTCCTTCCTCACAGCCAAAGCATGGAACACCCTCCCTCTCCACCTCCGCCAGACTCCAACTCTCTCCAAGTTCTTGAAGGACCTCAAGACCTGGCTCTTTGATGAATCACCATGAGCATCCGGCACCGCGAAGGCTTAGGAGCTGCGCGCTCCCCCCCCAGCGCCTTGAGACCCCTCTGGGTGAGTAGCTGCGCTTCACAACCCCTGTTTGATTGAGAGTGGAGTGGTGCAGGGAGTGGTGTCAAGTACAGTGGCAAAGAGTGCAGTGGTGCATAGTAGAGTAGTGTGTGGTAGAATGTATTGGCATAGAGTAGAGTGATGTAGAGTAGAGAGGCATAGAGTGCAGTGACGCAGTGTGGAGTGGTGTGAAGTGGTGCAGTGTGGAGCAGTGCAGAATAGACTGCAGTCATGTGGAGTGATGCAGAGTAGAGTGGAGTGGGGTAAAGTGAAGTACGCATGTTGTAGTAGCTTACTGCCATTACAGACAACAGATCTTCAAATGAATGACCATTACATTTGTACAAACATATAGTTCTACTGCTAAAACTAAACAGCGCACAAACAATAATGATTGGAAAAGTCCTCTCCTAGGGGGATATTCACAAGAACGTGAGATAATCTTCGCCAAAATAGGTTAACGAAATTTTTCATATCGCCGTCTATCGCAGGAAAATAACGTCGTGTTAACATCTTATTCTCAACACGGCGGTAACATGCAATAGTTTCCCGATAACGCGTCAAATGTCCGCGATAAAATTGCCGGGACGGCAATACAAATCTAAAGCCGAACGTGAAAAAAGTGGCGATGGGCCAAACCGCGATAAAAAAATCATCGATAAGCTGCGCCAGGCCTGCAATTCACACACGTCAGGTGGGAAAAATCACCATAAAAGCAGAAAAAAAAGAAAAACAAACAAAACCAAAACAACTGCGAAGCACAATGGAGGTAGCCGGAGCAAGTACAGAGGACAACCAGAACCCCACAAACCCCACAGAGGACCAGCCTGGGACCTCGGGGTCAGGGAATGTCAAGGAGAGGAAGAAGAAGAAGACGCGGTTCAGTCCGCAGGAAAACAGGAGCCTGATAACGGAGGTGATAGAACACCATCAAAAACTGTTCGTCACCTCCACTGTGTCATTGGCAAGAAAAAATGGAATATGGCAGTCCATCTTGGACAAGGTGAATGCAGTCGGAGTGCTGAGGAGGACAATGGAAGAGCTCAAGAGGCGCTGGAATGATGTGAAGCGCAAGACCAAGCAGAAACTCGGCAACAACCAGAAGGCAGCAATGCAGACTGGAGGTGGGAGTCCAGCGCCACAGGAGGAGCTGGATGAGATGGAGGAAATGGTGTCCACAGTCAACAGTGTGGAGACGGTGGCAGGAGTTGGGGGACTGGATACTGCTCAACATGACCTGACACAACAGCAACAGGGTGAGTAACGACCAGGGACTGGGGGGACGGGGGGAGATGGGCACAATGTCACACATGCACAATTAAGTATAGCACAGTGCACACCCACAATGACTCTGGATCATGTCCCTGATCCTCTTGGCACACTGCAGCACACCTAGAAACAGCAAGTAGGCCCCCGTCGACTATGTGCACAGAGGGGGCCCTTCCCACACATCACCAATCTCACAACCAACCCATGCACATGTGCCAAACCCAGCAAAGCGGCGTGTCTGTGAGCCACACTGATAATGCAAATGACACTGCATGACGAATAGCATGGCTGCAGTCAATATATCATGACATGTTGCACGCCACAACACTGAGGTGGCTGAGTGTGGACCACATCCGTAAAGGAGCAGGTCACACTCTGACACATCCATGTGCACAAACAACACCTGACGTCAACAACACATCTGCGGACAAACCATGCCCCAGAGTCCCAACTCCCACCAAGAGCCCAATTTACCCAAGTATGCAACATCTCAGCACTGTATAAGCACAGAAGTCAAAGGCACACCGCCTGAAAGGGATAAGGGGCAGCAAAATCAGCGCTGCAGGGGCGACTCTCCCAAAATGCAGCACACACACATAACATTCAGAGCACATCAACATTGACAAGAATGTGGTACAAACTGCAACACGTTCACAACAAAACAGAGGACACAACTGGTGCCGCTTGTGTGTAGAAACTGGCCAATCACATTTGGCATAGCAGGGAAATGTGAGATGACAATGTACAAGTACAAACACACATCCGTGATGTTGTCGAAATGTCCACTGTCCCGCATCAAATAGGCAGCTCCTCCCAAACAGTCACAATGTACATTGTCATGCAGTCTGTATGTAAACTTGTCCAATGCATCAACATACATGTGAACACAATGTTAAACTGCATCTCCCCTTCACATTGCAGAGGAGAATCAACACCTCCTGCAGAGCAGACCGAACATCTCTTCACTGAGGACCTCCACACCTTCCACACCGATGCCCTCCAAGAGCTCATGGACAGCTTTGGCACCTCACCTCCAGGAGCAGGACAGCCCAGCTGCATCGAGGAGACCTCACCCCCTGCACAGACCACACAGCAGGAAGCACCCACCACCACCGCTGTCTCCCAGGACCCCCACGAACAACACATGGCCTTCCAACGCCGTGTGTTAGGGTGTCAGGAGAAGATGGCTGATCAGGTGCGGGTGGGGTTCGACCTCATGGCAGCCAAACTAGATACCATACGTGGGTGTCTAAGTCCAATCAGGTACCACTTACAGTCCCTAACGGACACCCACAGTCCGCTCCATGCTCTCCAACGATCCATGGCTGACATTGCTGGAGTCCTGACTCTGAGACAAGGACAACTGTCTAGTCAGAGTGGCTCCAGCGACGTCAGCCGGAAGTTGGGACACATGCGGAGGATCATGGAGAACATGGAGAGGATGCAGGCGGAAAGAATGGCTGCCACGGCTGCACACCAGCGAGATGTAGCTGGGTCCTTCCATGTCCTGCAGACCCTCATCATGGCATTGCCGCCACAAGGCCTGGCGCCGATGAATGCTGTTGCTGCTTCTACATCCACATCTCCGCCCCCTGATGTCACAGTGACACACAGTGCTGCAGCCAATCAACCTCCGGCCACTGATGTGTCACTGCCACACAGTGATGCAGACAAAACAACACCACCCACATGTGAGGCACATGAAACATCAGAGGACGAAGATGCGGATGATTCTGCCTAAGTGGTAAGAAGGAAGCGGTAGCATTCATCTCCGCCATATGGCCTGTTTCTGCTTGGTTCTGCCCTCTGCATCATCACCTTCCACTGTCCCCCGATACACTCTGCGACACTCACCTTGGACCTCGACATGGACTGCCATATTCTGTTTGGTTACCAATGACACAGCAATCAGACTGCGGACTGAACTCTTCCTCTTCCGATGAACTTGTCATTCCCCAAAGGACTCTGGCTGGCCCTCCACGGGGCAACAATGTAAAGTGGGGTTTGCATGGCCCTGTACTGCTCCAGCTTCAACACTCCACTGAATGTGAATAAAACATTCAAATTCACACAGATGTGTCATGTCTATGATCATTCAAGTATGAAAGTATGGATGAATGTAGGGTCAGTGATTCCCCCTTACGTCCATGTTGCTCATGTTGTGGGACTTGAGTCACAGGGTGCAACATTGCCGATTGCGGTCCTGGTGGCGCCGACACTACAACAGAGACACACGCATTAGTTACTTTCTTGTCCAGCCTGTAGTGACGCAGCCACCCGGCCCGCACTATACATTGTAGCTAGTCCAGGCACCCGGAGGGGAGGCACGCCCAAAGGTATAAATAAAGGGGCACATGACCGCTCGGGGTCTTGGCCCGAAGCATAATACTAGTGTGTGTGCGTTCAGTTATTACTGTCCCATAATAGCGGCCTACCTGCACACCCACGACGTAAGCCCCTGGTGCAGATCACTACACAGCCCAGAACTGAACTACGCACAGAGCCCCGGGCTCATTGTTCACACCCCTACGCTGGACTGGCATATGCTAGCCCAGCCCACTCCGCTTACGCTTACAGGGGGGGACTACAAAGCTACATGTCCCAGGTCTTCCCTGTAGTGATCTGCTGATCACTGGTCTAGTTGTCAGCATGCCACAGCCACTCCCTGAGGGCTGGTTTACACCCACACCACACCCATCCAGCACAGGCGTCACAGGACATGTGACCCTGCCAATAAAAGGGGCCTACCACATCACATTCCCCACTGCCGGAGGTGACATGATGGCGTCCGCACCACGAGACTTAATCATAAAGGGTCCATGACTTGCGGTGCACAGAGTTGGTGGCACCCGATGCACTGCGGCCGGCACGGGCCTACCGCCACGGGATGATGACTTGCGGTGCACAGAGTTGGTGGCACCCGATGCACTGCGGCCAGCACAGGCCTACCGCCACGGGTCGATGACTTGCGGTGCACAGAGTTGGTGGCACCCGATGCACTGCGGCCGGCACGGGCCTACCGCCACGGGACGATGACTTGCGGTGCACAGAGTTGGTGGCACCCGATGCACTGCAGCCGGCATGGGCCTACCGCCACGGGACGGTGACTTGCGGTGCACTGAGGTAGGGGCACCTGAAGAGCTGAGCGGGTGTGCAGCCTGCGGCGATGCGTAGACCTCGATACACCGTCCTGCCAATAAAGATTCGATTTGAATTGAGAGCCCTGCTGGACCGCAGTGTACGCCGAAGGCAGCAGTCAGCACACACATGACTCCGTGGTGCGGTGCCGCAGGGTGCGCTGGGGGCCTGTGGCGCGGAATCCAGCGATCGGCTGAGGAGGTTGCACCGGCACGTGGTGGGCCCTCTTGGAGACACGCCGGAGGCGGCAGGTGAGCATTGAGGCCTGGGTGCGCAGGGGCGGCCAGTCATCGCTGGGCGGCGGACCGGTCTGGGGACCAGGGCTGGGGTGCAGCAGGCGCACAGGATCGCGCAGGCACCACCGGTCACGGCGGTGGCCTCGTGGCTGGGTGGGGGGCGCCACCCTGGCAGACACGACCCTGCATGTGATGACGAGATGTGCGCGGGTTGGCTTGGGATGTAGCCACCTCGTCTCCAGTGTAAATCTGGCTGTTGAAGGTGGTCGGCCACGTGTGTAGGCCTATGGACAGGATATGACGGACACAGAGACACACGCAGTAGTTACTTTGGTGGCCATCCCGGAACTGAACCACACCCAGAGCCCCGGGCTATTTATTCACGACATACGCCGGCCAAGCCCACTCCACTCACGCTTACAGGGGGGGACGACAAAGCTACATGTCCAAGGTCTTCCACACTGCCTGAGGTAACCTGTTTGCGTCCACTGTCCACAACACTACAAACACCAGCAGTATATGTCCACATGGACATGTCTGTGCTCTGTATACTGAAGTCTGTCCAGCACATCACCGCCACACTTGGCATTGTATACATTCTTATTGATGGGTCACTTGCCTCCTTCGCACATACTTGGGGGCAGATTTACAAGCCCCTTGCGCCACTTTTGAGTCATTTTTCCCATGTTAAAAATGACGAAAAAGTGGCGCAAGGGGCTTGTAAATCTGCCCCTTGGTTCCCACCTCTCTCCACATTCTGCAATTGTGTGGCAGAGGTGCCATGCCGTGGATGGTTTGTCTACATGGCTGACCACGGTTACCACAGTTACTTCTGTTGTCGTGTCTGGTAGTTGGGCATGTTGATTGGCATGTTGTATGTGATTTTGTAACATGTGCATTCCCACAGTTGTGAGTTGTATGATTGTGGAGTTGAGGTGTGTGGTGTGTTCAGTTGGTACTTACCGACGAGCAGTGCATTTCCAAAGGGTTCCATCCTCAAAGCGCTGGTTGGTGATGGACTTGTGGAAGATGTAGGAATCATGCACACTGCCTGGGAAGTTTGCGACGACATTCGTGAACAGGCCCCGGTGGCCCACTTTTGCCTGCACATTGATGGAATGCGTGTGGTTTCTGTTGCGGTTATTGTGTGCAGTGTCGGCAGGGGGCACAAGTAGTACATGTGTGCAGTCAATTGCCCCCAACACGTGCGGGAAGCCAGCTATGGCGTAGTTCCCTTGCTTGGTCTCCAGCTGTTCCTGCGCAGTGTGGGGGAAGTGACGGTGCAGGGGTATCAAGCTGATACAAACCGTGATGCTTACAGGTATGATAAATCCTGCATAATAAGACCGTAACAGAAGTTCGTGTGGTCATAACCTTCCTTTTCTTTCCTACGATGGTTACGCCCACACGAACTTCTGTTACGGTCTTTTTATGCAGTATTTGTCATACCTGTTAGCATTCCGGTTTGTCCAAGTGCAATACACTGTACCAGATTACGTTTGTGACTATACGGACGCTTGACCATTGTCACCATTTATTCAACAGGTTTCTGAATACTGACTTTCGGAATATGGAATCGTATTGGGGAGTTCCCGCAGCATATGCAGTTAATTGAATCCACACGTTGCCCTGATGAAGTTTCCCGTTGGGAATGGAACGCGTTGGCTGAGCTTTTCGTATTATTGATTTATGTATTTGTAATAAAGAACTGTTTTTACACTACTGTTGACTACTGGACTTCATGACCTGGCGCACCCCCATTTCAGTGTCTACAATCTTGGATCTGGAGCACAGAGGCATCAAGCAATGGCTGGCGTTGGGGTTGGTTGCGCAGGAACACTACGAATTGGAACTAGCGTGTGGTGCGGATACAGGGGCCCGCCTTTGCTTTTGTGGACATGCATCCAGGACATGTGTGAGGAAGTTTGATAGGGCTGGCTGTGAGACTCCTCCGACTCTGGCAGTTGTTGGTTGGAAGGTACCAGAGGCCAACAGGTGCAGCACAGCCAGCAGCTTTGTCTGCAGAGGGATGTTGGTTCTCCGCTGTGTTGGTACCGTCAGCCTATGGGCAATGTGGGTCAGGATGCGGAGGATGGTTGTCCTTTTGAGCCTGTAGTGGGCAATGGCATCCTCTGGCGTTGAGTGTCTGAGGCTGGTGCGTTTTAGGAACGTCCGCTGTCTTCTTCTGCGCTGCCTAGGTGGTAGTCCAGGGGGGGTGGTCTGGGGGGGGTCCTGGGGGTGGTGGCGGTGGGTGTTGTGGCCCTCTTGGGTCTCCAAGATGCATGATCATTGGCTCCATGGCATCTGTTGGTCTTCAGATGTGGTCTGGGCTCCCTTTCTACTGCAGGTTGTCGTCCTGCTTAACACCAGTAATAGGCAGGTGTTAAATCCCTGCTGCTAACGCGCCTTATCGCCTGTTTTTGGATCGCTTCGCAGTTCTGGCTGGTCGTTGAGAATATCGCGAAGTGGTGTTTTCGTGTGTTTTTGCACGGGTTGCCTACTCTGCATATCATTAGCGTTATTTGTTGCTCTCATCCGTGGCGATGTTTTTTGCGGCAGCTATCGCTGGGAAACTGGCGATGTCGGCAGTTTGCACCAGCTTGGAAATAGGGCGATAAATCTATCGCCACTTTTGCGGCGCTAAAGTGCCGATAAATCGGCGATAAGTCCTTGAAAATATGCCCCCTAGTGTATTGATGTGTTTTGATCGTTTTAAAATATTTGTTTCCACCACACTTCAGAATTACCAGAAAATGTGCTTCATTTGTGCTTATATAATTCTGATATATTCTGAAATATCTGCACAGTTCACTAGACATTTAAACTTCTGCTAGAAAACAAATAGCATCCAACAGCCTTCCGCAAGCACACTCCCAGTAGCCAGCATGATTGTCACATAAATCCTCTCACTTTGAAGTCAGAGAAGAAAAGTAAACACCAAGCTCCCTGGAGGATAACGCCTGACATTTGACCTATGTCTTTGAATGCACAGCAAATGTGACAAGATAAGGACAAGGTCTAAAGGCCTGTGTACAGAAATTGAGCACTGGTGGAAGAATACAATAAACAGTGTTTGGGCAAAGGACAGCCTGGACAGCCTAAACGAATAAAACTAGCAAATTGAAAGCAAGCAAATGTGAGTTACAAAGCCAATGGTAAGCAATGGGTGGGATGCATTCCCTGGGAAGCTTTCAGAATGTCCCCAAGATGTCTTTAGCAAACCAGACAGCTGCACTGTCTGGTAGGCTTCGACCTAAAAATAATCTATAGTTTAAACTTTGCAGATCAGACTCCTCCATTGTTCCATCTCATAATGTCAAAATACATGGATGTCCCATTCAATGTCATCTGGAGGAGAAAATGGCGGGTGGGAAGAGAAACACATGTTTTAACTATGCCCGTGGTACTCATAGTACGGCCCGCGGGCCGCCAGCGGCCCGGCAGGCCTTCATTGGCGGCCAACGGACCTTGCCTTGCCGTTTCTACGTTTCCAGTGAGGCCGTCTGTAAACACAGAAGGTGACCGCAGGAGCATAGGTAGTGAATACGTATTAAATAGGTATTCACTAGGTATGCTCCTGCGGCCATCTTCTGTGTTTACTGCCGGCCTCTGTGACGTCAGGGCACTGTCTGAAAGCTTCCCAAAAGGCCCTCTAAAAGTCAGCTGTAAGCGTTTTCACAGCTGACTTTTAAAGGGCCTTTTGGGAAGCTTCCTGTTTGGACAGAGAGAGACAGATAGAGACAGAGTCAGATAGAGACAGAGGCAGAGATACAGATTGAGACAGATAGAGACAGAGACAGATGGAGACAGAGACAGATAGAGATAGAGACAGACAGAGACAGAGAGAGACAGATAGGGACAGATAGAGACAGGGACAGATAGAGACAGATAGAGACAGGGACAGCGACAGAGATAGAGACAGGGACAGAGACAGAGATAGAGACAGGGACAGAGACAGGGACAGATAGAGAAAGGGACAGATAGAGACAGATAGAGACAGATAGAGACAGGGACAGATAGAGACAGGGACAGATAGAGACAGAGATAGACAGAGACAGAGATAGACAGAGACAGAGACAGATAGAGTCAGAGACAGAGACAGATAGAGATAGAGACAGACAGAGACAGAGAGAGGCAGACAGACAGACAGACAGAGACAGACAGAGACAAAGACAAAGACAGATAGAGACAGGGACAGAGATAGAGATAGAGACAGAGATAGAGGCAGAGATAGAGACAGGTACAGAGATAGAGACAGAGATAGAGACAGGGACGGAGACAGGGACAGGGACAGATACAGGGACAGGGACAGATAGAGACAGGGACAGATAGAGACAGGGACAGATAGAGACAGGGACAGAGACAGGGACAGAGACAGAGATAGAGACAGGGACAGAGACAGCGATAGAGACAGGGACAGAGACAGGGACAGAGACAGGGACAGATAGAGGCAGGGACAGATAGAGACAGAGACAGATAGAGACAGGGACAGATAGAGACAGGGACAGATAGAGACAGAGATGGACAGAGACTGATAGAGACATAGACAGACAGAGACAGCTAGAGATAGAGACAGAGATAGACAGAGACAGATAGAGACAGAGACAGACAGAGACAGATAGAGACAGAGACAGGTAGAGACAGAGACAGATGGAGACAGATAGAGACAGATGGCGACAGAGACACACAGGCAGATAGAGAGATAGAGAGAGATAGAGAGAGAGACAGAGAGACAGAGACAGAGACAGGGACAGAGACAGGGACAGAGATAGAGACAGAGACAGGGACAGAGATAGAGACAGTGACAGGGACTGAGACAGAGACAGAGACAGGGACAGGGACAGATAGAGACAGGACACAGGGACAGGTAGAGACAGGAACAGATAGAGACAGGGATAGATAGAAACAGATAGAGACAGATAGAAACAGATAGAGACAGATAGAAACAGATAGAGACAGATAGAGACAGATAGAAACAGAGAGAAACAGATAGAAACAGATAGAGACAGATAGAAACAGATAGAGACAGATAGATACAGATAAAGCCAGACAGATAGAGATAGAGACAGAGAAAGAGATAGAGACAGAGATAGAGATAGAGACAGAGATAGAGTTGTGTTTTCCTTACCCCTTTTTACCATTCCCCCTCTACCTTCCATTCCCCATCAGACGTGTGTCCTGGCTATGCTATGCGCTAATAACTCATGTCTTTGTGAAATCACTGTTTTTCTCCAATGTTTATACTTGGCTCCTGTAACTGATGTAATTTTGAAACCTGTAACTGCTGATTCCTCATGTAAAGCGCTCTGATACCTCCGGGTCTAGCCAGCGCTATATAAAACTCTGCAAAAAAAAAAAAAAATAGAGACAGGGACAGATAGAGACAGGGACAGATAGGGACAGATAGAGACAGGGACAGATAGAGATAGGGACAGATAGAGACAGGGATAGATAGGGACAGATATAGACAGGGACAGATAGAGATAGGGATAGATAGAGACAGGGACAGACAGAGACAGAGACAGATAGAGACAGATGGAGACAGAGACAGACAGACAGATAGAGAGAGAGAGAGAGAGACAGAGAGAGATAGATAGATGTGTGTATGCCGGGTCTGGTGGCTCAGTGGACTAATGCGTCCGCTGCAGGGGGCCTGTGTTCAACCTCATGGTCACAGGTTTTTTTTTGGCTCTAGCCCCGCCCCCCCACTGACCCCGCCCCTACCGGTGCGGCCCTCGGCCACAAACCACACAGTAAATTTGGCCCCCGAGAGAAAGTTTGTGAGTACCCATGAGCGACGCACTGCATAGTTGAATATAATTGGGAAAACTCTCCCCTACTAGTTGTAGAGTGGAATTTACTGTTTTTGTTTTACAACTACACAAGGCTAATTAACAAGCATTGATAAAGCCAATAGTTCTGGGTTAAATGTGCTAAGGCATACAGCATTAGCTCATCAGTACGAAACACACAGGAGGAAGCCAGCAGGAGTGGACAAAGAGGCTACAGTCGTGAAGTAGTCCCTTATGCAGTGCAATACAAGGACTTGAGTGGCGGTGGAAGAATACATCCAAACAGCCAATAACATAAGGTGAGAGATGAATACACCAATGGGCTGAGCCAAGAAGTGACTTAAGTCAATGGCTGAAAGAGGCTGGTTAGAGCAAGTCAATGGCTGAAAGTGTCAAACCAAAGCCTACTCTATGTACATTAATAGGAGAAGGTCTCTTTGACAACTGTGTCATCAAAACCCAGACCTAAAACTAGGCACATCTTTCATTATCTTGGCACAGGCTGAAGTGCACTAGAAGGTTCAGGGTAATGTGCAATAGGTGGAAATGTTGACATACGACAGAGGGAACATGCTGAAGGGACATATTTTATATATATCAGTAGAAGCGCAGCTACCAGCTCCAGAATGCAAAGTTCTCTTTTTTTTTTGCAGATTTATATAGCGCGAACTCGACCCAAAGGTATTGGAGCACCATTGGTATTACATGAGCACCAGTTACATTACACAAGGACACATTAATTTTTTATTTTTTTTAGGTCGAGCCCAGCGGCAGCGCGCATGCGCTGATCGCTCTGCGAAGCATGCTGTATTAGGGTATGGAGTGGAAGCTCCGTTCACTCTCCGCCCATATTTTTCATTCGCTTGTGTCATTGTCATTCGTAAATGCTGCCTTCTGATTTGTAAACAGGCTTGTTAGTCCCTCCTTGGTACCGCCTTGTCTCCATTTGTCACCTCCCATCAGGACTGGACCTTTTACTTCGGATGCTACACAGTCTGTGTTATTTAGACCGTGAGCACTACTTTCGTTATGCAGTTTCTCTTACTGCAGGCACAACGTGCTTTGGTGCCTTCTTCCCCCCGCCCGTTGTCCGTCCGTACTGTCTCTCTGCCCACCTCCCCCCGCCCTTCCTCCCGTTGTCCGTGCCTTCAAAATCCCCCTGCCTTCCCCCCTCCCGTTGTCCATGCCTTCTCCGCCCTCCCTCCCATTGCCCGTGATGCCAAGCAATGTAACACTTACTATTTCGTATATTTGCTTTAATGAGTCTATAGTGGCCTTCAAGCGCTAGAATGTCTTTCTAGCTGCTTTCCTGCCTGTGTTTGATACAATGTATTCATAGCTGACAAGTGTGCTCGGGTCACGGTTACACTTTCAGCGGCCCACTTTTATACCCCGCAGCACCTTGCACAAAGCAGAGGACAGGTCCGACCTAAAACTCTCTCGCTTCCAGTAAGGACACTTATACATTCATCTATATGCGGCAAACTGCTGTGAGTGGACAGAAAAAAAACATAAACTCATGAAAAAGGAAACAGAAAAACATCTAAAAAAAAAAAAAGGCCCCTTATCTCCGGATGATGTTTTTCAGGGTGGCTCTTTATTGACCAGTGATCTGTTACGGCTGTAGCGAGGCGCCATTTTAATCAGCTCCTAGAAGCAAAGACCCCTGGGAGCTGTATCTCTCCAGTACTGACGCTGGGAACGCTGCTTCTATGTGTGCCATAAGGTGGGAATGCTCCAGGGAGCAGGCGTCTCAGCCTTTCATCAGCAGATGGAGTGTGTCTTTCTTCACTTTCACTGGCGACATCTTTCTGTTCCATAAACGTCCCTCACACTCCACCAGAGCCAAGGCAGCACCCGTAGTTTTCTACAGGCCTGCGCCAATCAGGGACATCTGTAAGGCAGTCACGCGGCCCTACAACCTTGGGTTTCCTCTGTCTCTTGCTCTGTTGCTATTTTATTGATTTAATGGCAGGTTACTGCCTTTCTGGGAGCATTACCATCTATGGTCTGGTGGCCCCCCGCCCTCGGAAACCCGCCAACCCCCACAGACCACGCACGCAACCTGGGAATCATCCTGGACTCCGAGCTCAAAATGGACCGCCAGATCAACTCTGTCTCGTCTTCCTGCTTCCACACCCTCCACCTCCTTCGTAAGACCTTCAAATGGATCCTTCTTGAACACCAAAAGACCGTCACTCACGCCCTGGTCACCAGCAGACTCGACTACGGCAACGCACTCTACGCCGGAATAAACAAAAACCTCACCCGCAAGCTACAGAACATCCAGAACGCCGCCCCAAGACTGGTCCTCAACCTGCCAAAACACTTCCACATCTCCCAGCAGCTGCGCACACTCCACTGGCTCCCCGTCGAGGTGAGAATCACCTTCAAGATGCTCACCCACACACACAAGGCCCTCCACCGCACCGGACCAGCATACCTGAACAGCTGACTCAAATTCCACGCACCCCAAAGGACCCTACGATCAGCCCAGCTCTCCTACGCCGTGGTCCCCCGCACCAGAAAGACCAGATCGGGAGGCCGCTCCTTCTCCTTCCTCGCGGCCAAAGCATGGAACGCCCTTCCGCTCCACCTCAGACAGACAACATCGCTTCCCATCTTCGCAAGAAACCTCAAAACCTGGCTCTTCGACAGACCCCCTCCTTGATGGAATAGAACCTGCACCCCCCCACCCCTAGCGCCTTGAGACCCTTACGGGTGAGTAGTCGCGCTTTAACAAACCCCTGATTGATTGATTGATGGACCCAGCACAGATCCTGCCTCATTGTAATCCAACTTAAGTCACATCCCTGGGCTCCCACCCGCTGGTCAGCACTCTCTTCCGGGTACTCGTCACTTCTGAGCTGAGCAGGACTGAGCTGCTACTTATAAAGGGCAATGAACCCTCAAGGGCCTCTTACCGCTGGAACTGACTGAAAACCACAGAGAGATGTCAAAAGGAGAAATAACAAAACAGATAAAATGTAAGCGCCTTTACAAATATGTCCGGTGGTCAGTGGACTCAGCATCCGCTCCAGGGATCTGTGCTTGACACTGTGGTCACAGGTTCAAACCCTGATGGCTCCACTCAGCCTTTCATCCTTCTGAGGTCGATAAAAATGAGTACTTCTGTATAGTAATAAATATCTGTCAATAGCTCTAAGCAAATCCTCAGAGGTAAATGTGTGCTCTACATACACACCTGTTAGGTTATTTTATGCAGGACAAGAGAGAGTTAATTCCTGAGAGGACTTCCTCCCCCAGAACCGATCATTCTAAATCGGGGACTGACAGCAGGAGGGAAAGGCCAGAATGTAGGGATCGCTCGAATGAGAGAAGCACTGAGGACAGGGTGACTAGGTGACCCGGATTTGCCGGGACAGTCTTTCCACTATCTCTCTGGCCAGATTTCAGTAAATTTAGCAATTGTGACAGTCGATTGAACACAATTACTTGCCAAGGAGGTAAGTATTCATGTGTTCCAGGGCAGGATTAGATAGCAGCCCTCATTAGAACACAGTTTAATTAACACAGATGATACCGTCTGTAAACGTTGCATTAATTCCTCTTAGCGCCTCATTGTCTGTGGTTCTATACTGATGAGATCTGTTGATTAACTCGTTCTGTTGCCCAGGTTAATGCAAAATGTCAGTCCTACTTTGATGTTTGTGTAATGTCAAAGGTTTTAATTTCACAATCTGGTCACCCCAGCAGATGAGTGTCAGCTCTTTAGAGTGTGAGTCTGGGCGAATCACTTAATCTTCCTGTGCATAAGAGAAATGAATGCTTCCTTGTGTGATGTAACTGGTGCTCATGTAAAGTGCTCCAATACATTCGGGTTGAGTTTGCGCTATATAAAACTGCAAATAAATAAATACATGGCCATCCAATCCTTGACCTCTCTGTAAGGCGCACAGAGCAATGGTCACGTATGCCAGTCGCAGTTGTGATTCTATGCAAATGTGTGGGTAGAGTGGCACTCTGTGGGAAACTTAGGGGCAGATTTACAAGGACTGGCGCATCTCTGCAAATCAGCAGGGATGCGCCAGTAAACTTGCGACACGCAAAACTACCCTTGCGCCACCACGGGTGCGCCGCATTTACAATGAGGCGCGCCGTGACGCAAGGATAGGCAGATGCATGTCGTATCTGCCGGCGTAAGGTTGGCGCAGTGCTGGAGTCGTGTCGCGGGCGCGGCGCAACTCCAGCACTGTTCCAAACCGGCCTATCTTTAACATTCTGCTTCACGCCTTAAGGTTTTGACGCAGCGGTGTCAGAAAAGTGACTGAGTGAAATCTTGTAGATTTCACTCAGGCACTTTTCCGAGGCTTTCCTGCGACGAACCCCCACACTACGACGGTATGCCCACATTATACCTGACGGAGGTATAATGTGGCGTAGGGGTTTACGGTGCGTCACGTTGTAAATCCGTCGCAGCGTGGCGCTTGCTTTACGCCGCCGCTGCGTCACATAAGTGACTCAGCTGCGGCGCAAATGTGTCGCAAGGGGCTTGTAAATCTGCCCCTTAGATTATATGTTTACACCACACCCTTAATTATATAGGCCCGCCCCTTTTAGCCCCCTCCCCCTTTTTCATTCTACTTAAAGCCTTGTACACAAGTGAAGTCTCACATAGATTCCGATTTTTGGTCTCCTTGTAGCTCACGCAGTGACCTCTTTGTTCCTTTAACCCTTTCTGTATTGTTTCATTTATATGGTTTACTTACCAGTCTAAAGCAGCCAGCTTGACGATTTGGCTTTCTGTGGCCAAACCTCTGCGTGCAAACACCAGAAGGCCAAGCCTTGCTTGTATTTATGGTTAACATAGCAAGCATGCAGGGTTATTCCTATGTTTCTTATGGTGTACATTCGTTAGGGGGTTATCTTTACCAGTAAACCAACAGCAGGCATTCCAGTTCACCCCCCCGTACGCCAGCAAAGACGACTCGCGTCCATGTGCACATTTTACAGATGTGATCTACTCTGCGTCAAGATATATGTGTTGTAGACCACACTGCTAACTTTGTTTGGACTCCTGTCTGGATCAGCACCAGCGCTAATTAAGGTTGTGACATTTACGATCAGAAGAGCCCTGGTATAGGGCCTTTCAATTTAATTTAATTTAATTTAATTTGGAGCTTGTAGAGCGCACAGCTACCTCCAACGGAGGTGTCCCGGCGCTAACGGATACAAAAAATAAAAGCAAGTTGCCACAGGCTACAGAAGCTTAGGGAAGGTCAAAAAGCCAGGTTTTTAGAAATTTACGAAAGACAGATTCAGAATTAGCCTTCCTAAGATGTTCGGGTAAGGAATTCCACAGCCGAGTGGTTCTCAATCAATCAATCAATCAAGACTTGAAATTCTGAATCGATGTCTTCTTCTGGAGCAGCGTGCTACTTGCTGAAAAGCTCTTTGAAGCCTCATCAGGGGTCTTACTACCATGATCTCCCAATAAACACATTCTAGACCCTTCCCTCTTCTATCCCTCCACTATCCTTTTCAATCCAACTAACAGACTTGCATGTCCACCGCTCAAATTAATTCCTATTTCCCTGTACTAACCCACCACTAATCTTTTATGGGTTCCAGACTAGCGTGCTACTCTGAGAAAAGAGCTTTGACGCCTCGTCAGGGGCAGTAAGCTCTATATAAATACAATTACAGTATCAACATCAATAGTTTTGGACTAAAAACTTGCAGTAAATCTTCGCTTGCCTAATTGGCCCTTAAAAAACTGGTGGACGTTCTTAATCATTTTTTAGGTCGAGCCTGGGCAGCGCATGCGCTGCTCTGCAAGGCATGCTGTATTTAAGTATGCACTTGAAGCCCCACCCATTCTCTGCCCATATTTGTCATTGGCTTGTGTCATTGTCCTTAGTAAATGCTGGCTTCTGATTTGTAAATAGGTTTGTTAGTCCCTCCTTAGTTCCGCCTTGTCTTCATTTGTAACCTCCCATGAGGACACCCCTTTTTACATGTGTTGTTGCTCGGTAGGCCTTAATTACAGCCTCCAAGCACTATTTTGTTTAATGAGTTTCGCATGTCTGCTGTTGCAGGCATGACACACTCGCTTGCAACATCTTTATTATTTTTTTTTACATAGCACGGCATGCCACGGTAATAGTGGCGGCCGTGCCTTTGCTTTACTTGCCGTGCCAAACGCAGCCGCATGTTTTTTTTAAAAACTATTTATTTATTCATATTTTTTAAATTGCCCCATGCCGCACTTACACTTTAGTGTTGGCCGCGCACCTTTCCTTAAACGAGCCTAGTCTAAGGAAAGGGTGGGGCCGCCATTAAAATAAAAGTGGGGTATGGGGCGCTTTTACAAAAAAAAGCATTTGTTTGTCAACTTGACAAACAAATGCTTTTTTTGTAAAAGCGCCCCATACCGCGCTTTCACTTTAATGGCGGCCACACCCCTTTCTTTAGATACGGCTCATCTAAAGAAAGGGAAGCGGCCAACGTTAAAGCGCTGCATGGACGTTTTTACAAACTAGCATTTGTAATGCAATAGGTGTTGCATTTACGAAACTCATGTGAATGCGAGACCTATTGCATTGCAAATGCTTGTTTTTGGTAGGCACGGGGAGATGAAGTGATTTGCCCAGAATCACAGTGTGAGAAGTTGGCCTGGTATATGCTGTCCACTAATTATAGTGGACACCTTGCACTAGTCCAAACAACCCCTTATTGGAGATAGGTTAAAGACAACCTTTATTGAAAGCTATCCTAGTGGTAGCTATGGAGAGCAGCCTTCAGGCTAAGTCTTGAAGGAATGTAAAGCAGCTTGTTTTACCAGTCTATAATCTCTTGAGTGATCAAATGAAAGAGCACCACACCAGGTATATATTCAAAATATATGTATTTATTACTAAACACACCCCTCTAGTCTCTTTATGAGGCTAGAGTTCGAAGTACATAAGTTATAAGTTATTTAAACACAGTAATAGCACAAATACACGTTTGGGCCCTAGGGGCGTACCAAACCATATACCAATAAAGTGGTATAAGAACCACGACTGAGCTAGACACTAGGCCTAGAGCCTCTAGAAGTGCTTGGACCACAAGGAACCACCCAAGGTAGTGACACAGGGGACCCACGGGGGACGCGTGCAGTGTAGTAACACAGCCGCGAATCGCCGTTAACTTCTATGGAGAAAGTCGCGGTTTGGAATTTAAAGAAAAGGGACACTTAAAGAAGGACTTGGAGCAAACCCTTTGAGAACTAGGTCGTTCTAGAGTCTCTACCCACGGGAGCACCGGAGTACTCTTGTTACCTCACCCAGGGAAGCCGGGTGCATAGGTGCCTTTCGGGGTCGGGTTTCGTCGTCGATTTGAATGGCGATCTGCTGCAAAGTGCTGCTGGCGACCAAGTGAAAAGTGTCCGGGTGGACCCAAGGGTGGATCGGAGATCTGAAGAACCTGAAAGCAGAGGGGACAGAGTCTGGGTCACTAGCCAGTGACCAGGAAGGCGATGAGCAGATGCCCACCGATGTTGAGTGCTTCAGGTAGGTTGACAGTCGTCTTGACTCTTCAGCCACGAGGTCCAGGAGGCGTTGTCGGCAACCAGGAGCAGGATTCGGGCTGGTACACGATGTCTGTCGAGTGCTGAGGTGTCGGCGACCGGATTGGACCCAACAGGCCTTGGTAACGGCAAGTCTTGATGAAGATGAAGATTGACGATGGTGCAGACCAGCAAGGTCTGAGGAACTCACCCAGCAAGGGTAAGTGAGGGCAAGCCTGGAGCAACCAGGGAGCCCAAGTAGAAAAAGATTGACCTTCGTGAAGGGCTACTAGCCAACGGGCTAGCGACCGCAAAGGAGCCTCAAGACGGTGCACATGGAGCTGGCTCACAGGACACTCGTGGAGTGGAGGCCAGGGATCTTCGGTGCAGTTGGTGCTGGAGGCTGGGGCTACTCGGAGCCTAAAGCACGACTTCGTGGAAGACCCAGAAGAGGATGCACTTGTAAATGCGTGCAGTGTCCAGGGGTCACGGTTCCACATTACCCACGACAGCTATGGGCCTCAGCTTTGCTGGGGACTCAGGGCAGCCTCGGGGAAGTCTGGAAATCCACCTCTGGTGATGCAAAGACTTCAGCGTCCAACGGGAGCTTCAGCGATGCAGACCAGACAATTGCTTCTTTGGTGCCTGCCAAGCAGGGGAGTCACTCCTTGACCCCAAGGGAGATTCTTCTGTCCTCTAATCTTTAAGTAGAGCATCGAAGGTCCAGGATTCTGTGTCAGAGTTTCGTCCAGGGATAATCTAAAGTCCTAAGGACTGGGGTCCCATACTTATACTAAGTTCAGGGGTTGGACTTACTCTGTGGTCCCACCTATGGGTGGGTCAGGGCAGAGGGGTGGCTACATCCCTTTCCCTTTGTCCAGTTCGCGCCAAAGCAGGGGCTGGAAGCCCCTGATCCGGTTTGAACTGGGGTATGCACAGGGACACCAAATGTGCCCCCAGTGCAGGACTTCAAAGCACCCGAGAGTGCTCCCGCCCAGCCCCAATACACACTATCCTGTCTGGGGAGGTGGTCACACCTCCCTGGGACAGGAAACCTATTGTCCAGGCCTCCCCTGCCGGAGTTTCGGTCAGCAGCAGGAGGCCAGACTCGTGTCTGTGGCAGCGGCATCCATTTTGTGATGCCAGGGCTTGGAAAGTCAGTACCGGGCATACCGGTG
Organism: Calotriton arnoldi; assembly: GCA_963921515.1. Taxonomy (NCBI): domain Eukaryota; kingdom Metazoa; phylum Chordata; class Amphibia; order Caudata; family Salamandridae; genus Calotriton; species Calotriton arnoldi. Next base: position 247,635 of record CAWUFW010007745.1, on the reverse strand, counting down.
TGTACATGTCTTTCCCTCTAGAAGGGTGGAATGCTACCCCCGCCGCCAGAACTGGCGGGGGTAGTATTCCAAGATGTTTGACACCAAACACGACATGTTTCCGTGCAGCCATCCCAAAGTTAGCATTTAACGCGAGGTTATAATGCGCTTAAGAGTATATGGTCAGGCTGCACTACAAACAGCATCAGAGAAGGGTCTCCGAACGCTGCAGAGGGGCCCTGCTCATGCAGGGGCACCCTCTCACATAGGAACCACGCACTCTGCCTTCAGGATTGATAAGGCCTGCCATAGGAGTGACTTATAGGTTTATATGTGTGTATGTATATAGTGATATAGGTAGCCTATATCACAGTAAGGGGTGCATGCACCACCTTACCCAGGCTGCAGTAGCAGACCTGTGGTGTCAGTTTGGATGACCTTCCATGGGTGGCACAATACATGCTGCAGCCCCTGGTAGGCCTCTGAGGTACCTATGCCCTGGCTTCATAGTATACCATATACTAGGGACTTATAAGGGCACTCCAGGTTCCAATCAGAGATGTGCCTAAGGCACATGGAAACCATTTTAGAGAGGAAGCAGCTAGGCTGGGGTTCTGATTAGCAGGGCCCCAGCCAGACTAAGGTCGAAAAACAGTGAAGCATCAGCAAAAAGTGGGGGTACCCATGTGAAGCAGATCCTACTCTCCTACACAACCCCCCCAAACGTAGGGACATTAAACTAACCTTGCCCAGTTAAGACTTCATGTTCTAAGTGGAAGTACCTAGAGAGTCCATCTGCATTGGCATGGTTACTCCCAGGTCTATGTTCCACTGTGAAGTCCATCCCCTGTAGGGAAATGGACCACCTAAGCAGTTTGGGGTTTTCACCCTTCATTTGTTTTAGCCATAAGAGGGGCTTATGGTCTGTTTGAACAAGGAAGTGAGTACCAAACAAGTATGGCCTCAACTTCTTCAGAGCCCAGACCACAGCAAAGGCCTCCCTCTCAATGGCTGACCAACGTTTCTCTCTAGGGGTCAGCCTTCTGCTAATGAAAGCTACTGGCTGATCCTGACCTTCTTCATTCAATTGTGACAGTACAGCCCCTACCCCCAATTCAGATGCATCAGTTTGAACAATGAACTTCTTGGAGTAATCAGGACTCTGTAGAATGGGAGCAGTGCACATGGCCTGCTTCAGGTCATCAAATGCCTTTTGACAGCTAACTGTCCACTGAACCTTTTTGGGCATTTTCTTGGAAGTTAAGTCATTCAGGGGTGTCACTATTGATCCATACCCCTTGACAAATCTCCTATAGTACCCAGTCAGGCCTAAGAAGGCTCTCACCTGAGTCTGGGTAGTTGGAGCAGTCCAGTCCATGATGGTCTGGATCTTGCTCTGCAAGGGTTGAACCTGGCCTCCACCCACAAGGTGGCCCAGGTACACAACCTGACTCTGCCCTATCTGGCACTTGGTGGCCTTGATAGTCAGGCCTGCCTTTTGCAGGGCCTGTAAAATATTTCTGAGGTGGATCAGGTGATCCTCCCAGGTGGAGCTAAAGACAGCAATATCATCTAGATATGCTGCACTATAGGCTTCCAGACCTGTAAGGACTGTATTCACCAACCTCTGAAAAGTGGCAGGTGCATTCTTCAGACCAAAGGGCATCACCACAAATTGATAATGCCCACTAGAGGTTGAGAATGCTGTTTTTGGCTTTGCATCATCAGCTAGTCTGATCTGCCAGTAGCCAGCTGACAGGTCAAATGTGCTTAGATACTTGGCTGAGGCCAAAGAGTCTATTAGCTCATCTGCCCTAGGTATTGGATGGGCATCAGTCCTAGTGACTGCATTGAGACCCCTGTAGTCCACACAAAACCTCATCTCTCTTTTCCCACCACTGGTGTGAGGTTTTGGCACAAGGACCACTGGACTAGCCCAAGGGCTATCTGAGGGTTCAATAACTCCCAAATCCAACATTTTCTGGACTTCTGTCCTGATACAGTCCCTGACATGGTCAGGTTGCCTATAAATCTTATTTTTAATAGGCAGACTGTCCCCAGTGTCCACTTCATGAGTGCACCAGGTGGTCTGACTTGGAGTCAGTGAGAACATGTGTCTGAACTGATTGAGCACCTGTCTACAATCAGTTTGCTGCTGGGTAGTGAGGCTGCCTGCCAAGGCTACACCATCCACTGACCCATCATCAGGGTTCTGTGAGAGCAGGTCAGGGAGTGGGTCACTCTCTTCCTCCTGTCCCTCATCAGTAGCCATGAGCAAGCCCATGTCTGCCCTGTCCACATATGGTTTTAACCTGTTGACATGGAGAACCCTGTGGGGACTCCTGGGTGTTCCTAGGTCCACTAAGTAGGTAACCTCACCCTTCTGTTCAACAATGGTATGGGGTCCACTCCATTTGTCTTGGAGAGCTGCTGGGGCCACTGGCTCCAACACCCACACCTTCTGTCCTGGCTGATAAACAGTCAGTACAGCCTTTTGGTCATGCCAGGCCTTTTGAAGTTCCTGGCTAGCCTCAAGGTTTTTAGTTGCCTTTTTCATATACTCAGCCATCCGGGAGCGGAGACCAAGTACGTAGTCCACTATGTCTTGCTTTGGGGGCTTGAGAGGTAACTCCCATCCTTCCTTCACCAAGCACAGTGGACCCCTGACAGGGTGACCAAACAAAAGTTCAAAAGGGCTGTAGCCAACCCCTTTTGAGGCACCTCCCTGTATGCAAATAAAAGGCAGGGCAAGAGTATGTCCCATCTTCGCCTAAGCTTTTCTGGGAGCCCTTTAATCATGCCCTTCAAGGTTTTGTTGAATCTCTCAACTAAACCATTGCATTGTGGGTGATAGGGTGTGGTGAATTTGTAAGTCACTCCACACTCCTTCCACATTGTTTTTAAGTAACCAGACATAAAGTTTGCACCCCTGTCTGATACAACCTCCTTAGGAAAGCCCACTCTTGAGAACATTCCCAGGAGGGCCCTTGCCACCACAGGTGCTGTAGTGGTCCTAAGGGGAATAGCCTCTGGGTACCTGGTGGCATGATCGACTACCACCAGGATAAACCTGTGCACAGATGCTGTTTGGGGATCCATGGGACCAACAATGTCAATCCCCACCCTTTCAAAGGGAACCCCCACCACAGGTAGTGGTATCAGGGGGCCTTTGTAGTGCCACCTGCCTTGCCACTGGCCTGGCAGGTTACACAGGAGTGACAAAACTCCTTGGTGTCTTCAGACATGTGGGGCCAGTGAAAGTGAGGGACAATTCTGTCCCAAGTCTTGTTCTGGCCCAGGTGACCTGCTAAGGGAATATCATGGGCTAGGGTCAATAGGAAGCCCCTGAACTTCAGAGGTATAACCAACCTCCTGGTAGCACCAGGCTTGGGGTCTCTACACTCTGAGTACAAGAGTCCATCATCCCAATACACAGTATGGGGACCACTAGCTTTCCCAGCAGCCTCAGCAGCAGCTTGCTGTCTGAGGGGTTCAAGAGAGGGGCAGCTCTGCTGCTCCTGGCTCAGATCTGCCCTGGAAGGTCCCCCTGTCCCCAAGAACTCAACCTGTTCAGGTTCAAGCTCCTCTGGGACAGTTCCTTCCTCAGGACTGAGATCATCCCCCTCAAGGGACTGATCTTCCTTCTGAGCCAAGGGGCAAGGCACTGCCTTTACCCTACTACTCCTCCTCTTGGAAGGCACTTGGTCAATTATTCCAGAATCCAAGGCCTGTTCAGTGCTAGACATTTTGGCTTGTGACCTGGTCACAGCAAACACATCTGCAGGGATCCCCAGCATTTCTGCATGGGTCCTGAGCTCCACTTCTGCCCAAGCTGAAGTTTCTAAGTCATTGCCAAGCAAGCATTCGACTGGTAGGTCTGCACTTACCACAACCTTCTTAAGGCCAGTTACCCCTCCCCAGGAGAAGTTAACAACTGCCAGAGTATGGTCTGTTCTGACATTGCTAGCATTGGTCACTTGGTACATCTCACCAAGTATAACTTGCCCAGGATTCACAAGGTCTTGTGTCACCATGGTGACACTTGCCCCTGTGTCCCTAAATGCCAAAGCCTCTCGTCCATTGATTAAAGGCTGTTGTCTGTACTTGCCCAGATTACTGGGACTCATAGAGCAGGTCATATCCATGCCTCCATCACAGACTAGGACAGCCTGAGTGAGTTCTCTGACTAGGTCAGAGCCCATCTCAGTACCCAGGGTCAACCCTACTAAACCCTTGGCTGTAGTACTCCCACCACCAACTGTAACTGCACTAGGGGGAGCAGGTGCCTTAGGGGCATTGGTGGGGGCTGGAGTCGAGTCTTTGGACTTGGTGCAATCACTGGTCCAGTGGGTCTTTTGCTTACAGACCTTGCACCATGGTTTTCTTTGGCCTTTCCCTTTGGTAGACTGTGAATCCCCACCTGAAGAAGATTTTTGGGGGCCTTGTGAAGACTTTTGATCTTTACCCTTCTCCCCACCCTTATCAGAGTTCTTAGAATCTTGCTTCTTAGGGTCACCACCTTGGTTCTGTACCTTCTGCCTCACCCTGGTTCTGACCCATTTGTCTGCCTTCTTTCCCAATTCTTGGGGAGAGGTCAGATCAGAGTCCACCAGGTACTGATGCAACAGCTGATTTTGACAGTTATTAAGAATCTGCTCCCTCATTATCAGATTGTACAATCCTGTGAAGTCACACACCTTACTGCCCATCAACCAGCCTTCCAGAGCCTTAGCAGAACAATCCACATAGTCTACCCAGTCTTGAGTCTGTGCTTTTTGGGCATCTCTGAACTTTAACCTGTATTGTTCAGTTGTTAGGCCAAACCCATCAATAAGAGCACTCTTCAAGACCTTGTAATTATCAGCATCCTCTTCTCTTACAGTGAGGAGCTTGTCTCTACCTTTGTCTGCAAAGGAGAGCCACAAGATTGCTGCCCACTGCTCCTGAGGGACCTTCTGTACTTTACAGGCCCTCTCTAGAGCAGTTATCCATTTGTGGATGTCATCCCCACTCTGGTAGGGAGGGACAATCTTGCTCAGGTTTCTATGGTCATAAGACCTTTCCCTATCTTTAGGGATATTGCTGCCACCATGGGACTCTAGTCCCAACTTTTTCTCTCTCTGTAGAGATCTAGGGACTCCCTGTCTAGAGCCAATTGCTGCTTTCTGAGTTCAAGCTGGGCTTGCTCATACTGAATCAGCCTCTTTCTCCTCTCATGAGAGGATTCCCTCCTATGAGAGGAGACAGAGGTCCCTATTGAGGTGTCAGAGTGGTTAGACTCCTGAGAAGGAGATCTAGACCTTCTAGGCACACTCATAATCCTTCCTGGGGGACAAAGTGGAGGTCATTCTGATCCTCCTCTTCCTCTTCCACAGGAGGGATTGGGTTTTCCAGGTCAGGGTCATTGTCACCCTCCTGGTCAGTTCCAGAGGGGGGTTGGGGGTGTTGCTACCCCTGGCCCCATCCTCATCTTCTGCCCCACCCTCTGCACCTACCCCTTCAGTCCCTAAGGGCCTGTTGAGATCATCAGCCATTAACATCTCTCTCAGATGTTGGGTGGTGGGACTTTGGCCTGTCTTCAGTTTCCTCACATTGCATATTGCTCTCAATTCCAAGAATGGGAGTGTATCATACTTGGAGGAAGAAGCCCAGTGGCTTCTGGCAAGGACTCTCTGGGTCCTGGCTTTGAAGACATCACTAGTGAGGTGTGGTGTATGCACTACCTACTCTAGTGTGGCCTACTAAACTCTCTTGAGTTGTAGAAAGGGTGTGCTATCCCTTAACACACAACTCTAAGTTCAGTAGAACTTACTGTATACTAAGCTTAATTTATATGTACCTTAGGTACCTTTAGTGGTTTTCAGTTGATCAATTCAATTGAGATTATCTGGTAAAACAATAGCAAGCTGGAATCCCACACGCTGCACACCAATGTGAGAAGTTGGCCTGGTATATGCTGTCCACTAATTATAGTGGGCACCTTGCACCAGTCCAAACAACCCCTTATTGGAGATAGGTTAAAGACAACCTTTATTGAAAGCTATCCTAGTGGTAGCTATGGAGAGCAGCCTTCAGGCTAAGTCTTGAAGGAATGTAAAGCAGCTTGTTTTACCAGTCTATAATCTCTTGAGTGATCAAATGAAAGAGCACCACACCAGGTATATATTCAAAATATATGTATTTATTACTAAACACACCCCTCTAGTCTCTTTATGAGGCTAGAGTTCGAAGTACATAAGTTATAAGTTATTTAAACACAGTAATAGCACAAATACACGTTTGGGCCCTAGGGGCGTACCAAACCATATACCAATAAAGTGGTATAAGAACCACGACTGAGCTAGACACTAGGCCTAGAGCCTCTAGAAGTGCTTGGACCACAAGGAACCACCCAAGGTAGTGACACAGGGGACCCACGGGGGACGCGTGCAGTGTAGTAACACAGCCGCGAATCGCCGTTAACTTCTATGGAGAAAGTCGCGGTTTGGAATTTAAAGAAAAGGGACACTTAAAGAAGGACTTGGAGCAAACCCTTTGAGAACTAGGTCGTTCTAGAGTCTCTACCCACGGGAGCACCGGAGTACTCTTGTTACCTCACCCAGGGAAGCCGGGTGCATAGGTGCCTTTCGGGGTCGGGTTTCGTCGTCGATTTGAATGGCGATCTGCTGCAAAGTGCTGCTGGCGACCAAGTGAAAAGTGTCCGGGTGGATCCAAGGGTGGATCGGAGATCTGAAGAACCTGAAAGCAGAGGGGACAGAGTCTGGGTCACTAGCCAGTGACCAGGAAGGCGATGAGCAGATGCCCACCGATGTCGAGTGCTTCAGGTAGGTTGACAGTCGTCTTGACTCTTCAGCCACGAGGTCCAGGAGGTGTTGTCGGCGACCAGGAGCAGGATTCGGGCTGGTACACGATGTCTGTCGAGTGGTGAGGTGTCGGCGACCGGATTGGACCCAACAGGCCTTGGCAACGGCAAGTCTTGATGAAGATGAAGATTGACGATGGTGCAGACCAGCAAGGTCTGAGGAACTCACCCAGCAAGGGTAAGTGAGGGCAAGCCTGGAGCAACCAGAGAGCCCAAGTAGAAAAAGATTGGCCTTCGTGAAGGGCTACTAGCCAACGGGCTAGCGACCGCGAAGGAGCCTCAAGACGGTGCACGTGGAGCTGGCTCACAGGACACTCGTGGAGTGGAGGCCAGTGATCTTCGGTGCAGTTGGTGCTGGAGGCTGGGGCTACTCGGAGCCCAAAGCACGACTTCGTGGGAGACCCAGAAGAGGATGCACTTGCAAATGCGTGCGGTGTCCAGGGGTCATGGTTCCACGTTACCCACGACAGCTACGGGCCTCAGCTTTGCTGGGGACTCAGGGCAGCCTCGGGGAAGTCTGGAAATCCACCTCTGGTGATGCAAAGACTTCGGCGTCCGACGGGAGCTTCAGCGATGCAGACCAGACAATTGCTTCTTTGGTGCCTGCCAAGCAGGGGAGTCACTCCTTGACCCCAAGGGAGATTCTTCTGTCCTCTAATCTTTAAGTAGAGCGTCGAAGGTCCAGGATTCTGTGTCAGAGTTTCGTCCAGGGATAATCTAAAGTCCTAAGGACTGGGGTCCCATACTTATACTAAGTTTAGGGGTTGGACTTACTCTGTGGTCCCACCTATGGGTGGGTCAGGGCAGAGGGGTGGCTACACCCCTTTCCCTTTGTCTAGTTCGCGCCAAAGCAGGGGCTGGAAGCCCCTGATCCGGTTTGAACTGGGGTATGCACAGGGACACCAAATGTGCCCCCAGTGCAGGACTTCAAAGCACCCGAGAGTGCTCCCGCCCAGCCCCAATACACACTATCCTGTCTGGGGAGGTGGTCACACCTCCCTGGGACAGGAAACCTATTGTCCAGGCCTCCCCTGCCGGAGTTTCGGTCAGCAGCAGGAGGCCAGACTTGTGTCTGTGGCAGCGGCATCCATTTTGTGATGCCAGGGCTTGGAAAGTCAGTACCGGGCATACCGGTGTGTACATGTCTTTCCCTCTAGAAGGGTGGAATGCTACCCCCGCCGCCAGAACTGGCGGGGGGTAGTATTCCAAGATGTTTGACACCAAACACGACATGTTTCCGTGCAGCCATCCCAAAGTTAGCATTTAACGCGAGGTTATAATGCGCTTAAGAGTATATGGTCAGGCTGCACTACAAACAGCATCAGAGAAGGGTCTCCAAACGCTGCAGAGGGGCCCTGCTCATGCAGGGGCACCCTCTCACATAGGAACCACGCACTCTGCCTTCAGGATTGATAAGGCCTGCCATAGGAGTGACTTATAGGTTTATATGTGTGTATGTATATAGTGATATAGGTACCCTATATCACAGTAAGGGGTGCATGCACCACCTTACCCAGGCTGCAGTAGCAGACCTGTGGTGTCAGTTTGGATGACCTTCCAGGGGTGGCACAATACATGCTGCAGCCCCTGGTAGGCCTCTGAGGTACCTATGCCCTGGCTACATAGTATACCATATACTAGGGACTTATAAGGGCACTCCAGGTTCCAATCAGAGATGTGCCTAAGGCACATGGAAACCATTTTAGAGAGGAAGCAGCTAGGCTGGGGTTCTGATTAGCAGGGCCCCAGCCAGACTAAGGTCGAAAAACAGTGAAGCATCAGCAAAAAGTGGGGGTACCCATGTGAAGCAGATCCTACTCTCCTACACACAGGATGTGGAGTCGACCCCGAGGCTCGAACCTTGGTTTCTCAGCTCCAAGGTCGGCAGTCTAGCCGTGAGACCACATCCTCTTGATTGAACATCAAAACTATCTGAAGGGGTCGCACGTGACAAAAACAACATGATAGCTGTATAAGTGGCTGGGGGAATGGAAAATAAAAAAAAAACATATTGTCTCTTTATGATAATTTTACACATTTGTTTTGCAGAGGACATACATGGCCTCTTTATGACAGGTTGATATGGTTTGTGCTACTTTATGAAGTTTTCTCTGCTTTTTTTGTTGCCCCCTCATTCTTCTTTAAGTACCACAGTCTAAACTAGGAAATGTCTCTATAGTAATATTGTCAAGTATTTTTAGGTACCATGCTTATCTGATAGGTATTTACTCCAGACACAAATTGTATAATCCAATATACTATTGTACAGCGGCATTCAATAGACAACAGAGGCCCGCTGATTAACCTTTTTTTTCAAATATATCTTTATTGGCATTTTGAAAGGTATACATATGTTTCACGTGTACAGGTAGTCATATGGCATACACTTTGCACTTGATTATACATATTTTACTCCAGTGTAGCATTATAGCGCAAGAGCTATATTTTTATGGCTGTCCAATTTTACGTTAAACAATGCACATTTCACTCCTAGACTCTGTACTGCAACGTATGTGTACTCAAGGGAGTTACTCTTACCTGTAGTTAAAGATAAATTTTCGGTTTTCCTGTAACCCGCTGAATGAACCTTGATGCTGTTAGGCAACGCACTGCCAGAGTCACACAATTTGTATGAAAACCAGGGGGCTTATTTACAAGCCCCTTGCGCCACTTTTGCGTCACTTTTCGCATGTTAAAAATGACGCAAAAGTGGCGCAAGGGGCTTGTAAATCTGCCCCCAAGTTTTTTTTCCACTAGACGCCAAACCACTAAAAGCAGGCAAATGTTGTCAAAAAATAATCAGAATCCGTTTCTGAAGCATGACACTGACAGCTCTGTCAATCACAAAATCAGCAGTACCTCCACTACTCATATTAGATATTATATCCATTAGGATTTGGCATACTCACTAAACCTAAAAACTAGGTTAGCCTCATTGCAACTGGACTGGTTAATTGTGATGTGTGCAGTGACTGCGGTTATGGCACATACTGCAACAATACGTTTTAAGATAAATACCGGAAGAGGTCACAATAGCTTACAAATAGTGGATTTTCTGGATATTGAGCGGTAAGCCTTAACATACATATGTTATTCCTCGGAAACTCGTAATTTGTTAACATTTATTACACCTGATAAAATTCCGACTGATCATGTGTGATAAATGTGACATCAATGGGGTGACCACTCAGAATGAGGGCCTAAGTGCCTTCGGAGAGACCAAAACACACACTGAGGGCAAAATATGTAATGATGAACTCAGGGGCATATTTACGTTCCCTGGCGCATCTCTGCATATCAGCAGGGATGCGCCAGGGAAAATGCGTCACGCAAGTTTACCCTTGCGCCACGTCCGATGTGCCACATTTACAATGCGGCGCATCGTGGCGCAAGGATAAGCAGATGCGTGACGCATCTGCTGGCGGAAGGTTGGCGCAGTTCTGAAGTTGTGTCGCAAGCGCGACGCAACTCCAGCACTGTTCCAACCTTCCCTATCCCTAACATTGTGCGTCAATCCTTACGCCTGCTTGAAGCAGGCGTAAGGATTTGACGCACCAGCGCTCGGAAAAGTGACTGCGTGAAATCTTGTAGATTTCACTACGTCACTTTTCCGAGGCGTTCCTGCGCCGGAACGCCCCCTGCGCCGGTACGCCCACATGAAACCTGACGCAGGTTTCATGTGGCGCAGGGGTTTACTACGTGACGCATCTCCCTAGATGCGTCACGTTGTAAATATAGCGCAACGCGGCGCATGGTTTGCGTCGCCGCTGCGTCACATGCGTGATGCAACGGCGGCGCAAAAGTGGCGCAAGGGGCTTGTAAATATGCCCCTCAGTGCTTAATGTCTAGAAAAAAAAATAAGAGCCTAGGCCATCGTCAGGAGGCCACCACAGTTTGCACCACTCATTGCCACTGTACTTACACAACTACTAACCATCACATTGCTACAAGTGTGATGATTCAGACTGTTCGAGCTTTAAGAATGGCTTGGGTGGCAGGCAGGGCCAGACTGGGAACGCAAACCGGCCCTGGCAATTAAGTCTGACCGGCCGCGGGGGGAGGGGCATTGTGCTGGTGGCAAACACTGCTGTTGCTTTTGGTGCAGGGGGCCGATATTGCAGCTCTGCTGCAAAACTGGCCCCCTGTACCAAAACCGGACCCCACCGGTCCAAAACCGGCCCACACCTTTCCCGCACACGGGGAAAAAGTCCGGTTCCCGCTAAGGCCAGTCCGGCCATGGTGGCAGGAATTAATTGTTTTTAATGTATATTGAATTAACAAACAACTGTTTTTCTGCTCATCTTTAAATTTGCACAAACAGCGCCGCTATGTGGCAGCTGTCATAATTGCAGGTTCTGGCAGTTAAGTGCCAGCAATTAAGTGCCGGTGCCGAGCACCGACAAACCACTGGCTCAAATTAAGCACTGGTTGAACCCTCTTAGTTCAACAGGAATTCGGTATTTGATCTCCAGTATTTGCTGACGTGTCACATTTCATTTTGTTGATTCTTTAAGACTGTACTATTCCATTTCCGTGCAGAATAATGCACAGCTATGGTCCACAAATAATCAAATATGTTTTCAGTTCAATGAGAATTTCAATGCACGAGTAACGCTTGGTCCATTGACACGTGTTTCTGCATGAGTGCTTACGTATGATTGGAAATCACATGACATGACTTGAGGCATGCCCTGTGGAGGTAAAATATAGCCAAGGGGAATGGCAGATCTAAATTCTCAAAAATTAAAAGGGTTAATTGGTGCCTTAAAATAAGCCCTAAATATTTCATCATCTGGGATACTCTATACTCATTATTAATTAATTGGAAAAGAAGAGTATTATTTAAATCTGGGCGGTGAACTCCGCTACGCTCGCTGAGTTTGCGAAGATTTCCTCACTCTGCGTTACGCGAGTTCTGCGGAGCGGAGTTTTTCCCCTCGCTCGCGTTCATCAACGTAAAGTTGGCGAGCGTGAGTGAGGAAAATCCACCTCCCGGCGAGATTTTTCCTCATTCGCGATTGTCAACATCAAGTTGGTGAGCGCGACCTTGCAAAATCAACCTCCCGGCGAGATTTCTCAACGCAGGCGGTCAGATTTCTCATTGCGAGTGGTCGCGTATGCTTGCGACAGCTCACGTTGAGAAACTATCCGCTCGCGTTGAGAAAGCTGCAGCTCGAGTAAAAATCTACTCGAGCGGCAGAAAAGAAGCAGCAGACGCTTGCGCTGTGCATGGTGCCATTCACAATGATTGTACAGTGCAGACAAGCACCTGGCACTGAAAATCACCACGAACAGCATTTATCCAATGCACTGCGCCGCTTGCGGAGCTCCCCGTAGCGCAGCAGAGTTTTTTTGCACTTCACGGAGTTCCGCGTAGCAGAACTCCACGAACTCCGCCCAGGCTTAGTATTATTGAGAGATGCTAATATGCTTGGAACTATGAAGTTCCAAGCATATTAGCATCTCTCATTAATACTCAGCATACTTTCTACAAGTTCTTTGTGATAACAGAAAGCGTGTCTTATTTTGTACTACCAAAAAAAAATCAAAAATTAAATTTGCAAAGCATTAGGTACATTTCTAGGAATTACTACTGATCTAGATATGTATTTATTTAGGTGCTGTGCCTATGGAGACAAAGCCAATTTCTTCACATGCTGGCACTTTTGCAGACTTTTTTTAAAATTACCCAAGAATATTAGTGGAAACTCTGCCAAACCATTTGTCACAAAAACAATTCTGAATACATTGACAGCTGAATAGACCAACTGTTAACATTATTTAGAGGTGCAAGTAATGTTCACATAGTCTAATGCATAGTGGAGAATTCCTCAACATCAGGGTTGCTACAGAGACTTTCTGGTCTAGCTTTGACTTCAAGCATACCTTTGGGTCGTACCTACATTTCTGGTGGAAAATGTGAGGGCCATATAGAAAGTAAGGTGGAGAAAATTCTACTGGTGGAAATCCAGACCGTAGTCGATAGACCGATAAGCGGAGATGCCACAAAGATGATCGGGATGTGAGAGCCCATAGTACGCTGAAAACACTCGAAGGTTAGATCTTTGAGTGAGACTTCATTTCAAACGTTTCACACCATGAGAATAAAAAAAAGGCTCCAGACCACGGCCACTTTAGACTCTGGCTCCTCCTAGAAACTACAGTTGGAAGATATGCAAAGATGATCAGCTTCAGGATTTGCTCAATTGCCAGAAATGTGGAAGCTGCTAGACTTTAGTAACAACACCGTCCAGAGAGATTGACCTGGTTCAGGGTAAAAATGTAATCCAGTGGTGTGGTTGTTGTCTCTGTGGGTTTGCAAGTGTAGTATGAGTGCACACCACTACAGGAGTTACTGGTCAGGTCAGGAAATGGGTCGAAAAAGTAGTCCCATTCAGTTTATCGGTGGACTCTGACTGCTCAAACCAGCAGACTCCTCAGAGTCCAACTCGTAATGCTGCACTTTTTATGCCCCGCGGAGCTACTGTACTCATCTGTTATGGTAACTCTGGGGTCTAGAATTATGAGTTGTGCTTCTGGAGACCTCTAGATAAGGCCCTAAGTATTGAGGCCCTCATTTATGAAAAGTGACGCATCGCTGCGAGAAAACAGCGATGCGTCACTTTTCATTACGCCCTCCTTGCGACACCAATGATGCGTCATATTTACAATAAGAAGCATCATGTCGCAAGGAGCTACAGATACATCAGTATTTCTGACGTATCTGTAGGTGCAAAAATGACACATTGCTGGAGTGTGTCACAAAAGTGACACAACTCCAGCAATGGGTAATTACACATGGGCAAGTCCCATGCTAAATGTGCCTGCGTTAGTCTTATGCCTGCATGAGGCAGGCATAAGATATTGATGCATTTGCGTCCTAGAAGTGGCACAGTAAAATCTTATAGATTTGACTGCGTCACTTCTACGACCCTTTCTTGCATCGGAATGCCCCCCCCCCCCGCATACATTAAACCTGGCGCATGTATAATGTGGAGCAGGGGTTTACAAAGTGACGCATCTACCTAGATGCGTCACTTTGTAAATATGGTGCAACATGGCGCATTTTTTACACCGCTGGTGCGTCACAAAAAGTGATGCAATGGCGGCGCAAAAGTGACGCAAGGGCCCATAAATAAGCCCCTGAATGTTTAGTTAGAAAATAGTAATAGGCCGTAGAATGTTAGTCTGATAAATAATACTTGTTTGTATGTAAGTTAGGGGATCTATGCAATGTGATAGCTAATGGGAGATTATATTATTTGCAATGGTGTGGGGGTCACTTTATTGCATGATGTTGGAAGACAATAATATTGCATTCTCTACACCAACCTACCACTTACAGTGTAAGGTAGGTATGTATTTACTATTCTGAATTCAACTTATTCTTACCTCCCACTGTAAGTAAAGGTAGAGCTCCGAATAGTAAGTATACAGTTACCTTGCAATGTAGTGGTATGTCGATGTAGCGGGTGCAATATCGTTGTTGGTCGACATTGCCGACTTCAATATAGCATTATCAAACTGTTGTAATAATGAGCAGGTTATAGAATGTGACTAAAACAAAGGAGCTTTCTATGAGGAGCTTTATTTCATTTCACACATGCATGGGGGTCGCAGCCCACTGGAATGGAGTGTTTTTAGGTATACTTTAACTAGCCAGCATTATGCATGTGATGGCACCACCTTATGGAGGTGAAAAGTTGTCTGCTTTTAGTCCTCCCTTAACGAGGTATAGACAAGAGACCATATATTTGTTGAGATAAACTATTTACTAGGCATCACAAATCTTGGTTTGTGCAGGAAAGTAACCCTAAAGTAATGTGAAGTAGCAATATGTGCCGCTTTGCTCAACTCTGCATCAACGGGGCGTCCCGTAGATGGAACTTGTGTGTTCCAATGCACCCACCCATGCTTTTTGATGCAAAGACCTATTTATTAAAAAAAAGAAAAAGTAGACAGGGCTTGGCACCAAAAATGTCCGCCTTCTTGAGGCAGGCGTAACATTTGAGCAAACTTTCTTTTCTTCAAACATTTCTAACTTTGCATATGTGCTGTAATGTACAACACACATGCAAACTTGGAAACGTTTTAAACTCTGGGCCTGATTACGAGTTTGGCAGACAGGGTTACTCTGTCACAAATGTGACTGATATCCTGTCCACCGTATTACAATTCCATTTTATCCTATGGAACTTGTAATACGGTGGATGGGATATCTGTCATGTTTATGACGGAGTATCATATCCGCCAAACTCATAATCAGGTACTATGTCTAAGCGTAGCATTTTGTACTGGAAGGGTACGCTTCCAGTACAGAACCTCTGCAAGACATCACACACACACCCTTGCACCATGGGTACATCACACACACATCCTTGTACCCTTACATGGGGGTGTGTGGTGCTAGAAGCAAAGTGCACTAGAGCAGGCATTCGCCCGAACACAGGGATTTATTAATAAGCCCCTTGCGCCGCCGGTACGTCACTTTCTGTGACGCTCCGGTGGCGCAGGAGCCTGCTCCATATTTACCAGGCAGCACTAAGCCACTTTTTTTGGCTTAATGCTGCCTTGAAAATATCGTTCCCTTTAATGACGTTTTCTGCATTAAAGGGGCATGCAATGGGTGTTCATGTGTGTCGTTCCCAGCAACATCCATGGCTATTTGACACTGCCACAGATTTACGAGGAATCGTAATTCTGAGGCAGCGCCAAAAACTTACGACTCCCCAGGAGAGGCATAAGGGAAGCACAACTTGGAGAAATGCCTTTATTTCTCCTCGTTTTTTTTTAATGTGTGCTGCATTCTGCAGCACACATTGAAAGAGGAAAAAGCCTCTTGTGATTGTTTTTGTGCAGGAAGGTTTCCCTTCCTGCCCAAAAACAATCATCCCCGCAACGCAGGCACCCTTGCACCATGGTGCAAAGGTGCCTGCGTTGGCACACGGCAGCCCATTATGCGCCGGCGCTGGGGAAAAAGACAGGAATGCGCTGTATCTAATAGATACAGCACTTTCCTGCCCTTTTCTTTTGCTGTGGGGCAGGGCAGCAGGAAGGCCTGCGGCGCTGCCCTACGGCAAAAACTCATAAATGAGTCCCACATTGTTTAGGTAGTGGTAGGGGAGAAGATATCAATGGTAAGAAATGAGTGATCCATTTAAATCAGATTGAAATAAAACCAAACTCCGGGTCTGGTTTTGGGGTTGTTGTAATTGGTGAGCTTCAGCACTCTTTTTTGTGGCACGGAAGTAACTTTTCATCAACAGACTTTGACTGAGCAAGAGAGAGAAAGGCAAACAATGGAGAAAGAAGGAGGAAGAGAAAAGTAGGAAAACTGTGACAAAGATCGGAAGCAGGGCATAAAATAAAAAGAACCCATAAGAGTGACATAAAGAGTCGGGAACTGTAGGGTGGAGGGAGGAAGAGACAAGAAGTGGAATCAGCACTAAGCAGGCATGGTATTCAGCAATATACCAGGTGATGCACTCCTAAGAAAAACTTTGGGTGCCTGTATGTTTTTTTAACAAACTAAACATAGCCAAGATGTGACTTTTGATTAAATTCTACACAATTTCCTGCTCCTTAATGTCAATGAAATTGATGATTCATTCTCAAATGAAAAACTACAGGACGCAAAAAACTGAGCGATCTATGATCCCGGTTGCATGTTTCAAGTCCGGATATTGATGGGCACAAGTACAAGGAGGTAGGGGACAAAGTGTTACAGAAGGATGGAAGGAAGTAAAAAAGAAGGTGCAGTTGAAAGGTCAACAAAGGGCATGCAGGTACTGGACTATACACATCACCCGATGACCGACTGCGATTAAAACGCATCAGTCCTCAGGCATCCACCCTGCCAGGAACAAGTCCTCGCCTTTGAGGGCAGCTGTGAACTCAGGCTGACCAGAGGTCAAAGGTCAATACAGTGCCTCACTGACCCACTGACAGCTCCCCAGGCCCTTCACTGTCAAGGTGATTTAAAACAGAACAGGGGAAGATACACATACACCACAGGTTGGGAACACATACAACCAAGGGGCATATTAGCAAGACCGGCGATAAAATTATCGCCGTTTTAGCGGCAGGAAACTGCCGCTAAAACGGCGATAATGGGCTTGCTAATATGCGTTATAGAATCCCAATAGAAGCCCAGGTTAGATGTGCAGGACATCTAACCTGGGCTTCTATTGGAATTCTATAACGCATATTAGCAAGCCCATTATCGCCGTTTTAGCGGCAGTTTCCTGCCACTAAAACGGCGATAATTTTATCGCCAGTCTTGCTAATATGCCCCTAATGTTTTAAATATAATTTCAAAAAAATCCTACATATGCTTTTTTCACACTATGGACTAATCCGTGGTGGAAATACTCACCATTTTATCGTTTTATCGAGAGCCTAAACCATTGTGATTCCAAAACCTGAGGTAACAGATGGTACTCTAGCATGTTTTTTGTTTTTAGATATAGCACTAAATATGTTTTCCCAAAAATCCTACATGTGCTTTTTTCACACTTTGGACTAAACCATAGTGAGAATACTCAACAGTATATCGAGAGCCTAAACCCTTGTGTATCCAAAAGCTGTGGTGGCAGGTGGTACTCAAGCATGTTTTTTTTTTGTTTTTAGGTTTACCATTAACAGGAGAAATCTACCCACCAACTTGCGGGATTGGAATTCTGGGTTAGGGGTTAGGGGACTAGGGGGCATATTAGCAAGAAGAGGCGATAATCATCGCTAACCCTACTTAGCGTGATTTTTTTATCGCTGGCTATCGCTGGAATATATCGCCACGCTAACGCTGTATTAACAACGATTAGCGCTATGGCGATGAATATTCCAGCGATAGCGGAGGAAATGGGCCAACATCACTGAAAAACCAGCGATGTTGCATGGAGAAGGGAGAACACCTTGCTGATACGACCCTGTGGTCGTATCAGCATAATCCACCCCCCCATGTTAGGTATGGCTAACACCTGCTAATTGCAGGTGTTAAATAAATGGCGATGACCCCGGTTAGCGCGACTTTTCACGTCGCTAACTGGGGCCATGGCCACCTTGCTAATAGGCGATAGGCCTGTTAGCGGGTGTTTCCCAGGTTTGTTCGTCGGGACGCCCACTTTGCATGTCATTAGCGATAAATATCGCTGACATGCAAAGCGGTAAAAACGGGCGCTAATGCCCGCAAACTGTCGCTAACTGCTGTTAGAAACAGTTTGCTGATAGGGCGATATGAATATCGCCGCTTTAGCGGCAAAAAGTGCCGCTAAAGCGGCGTTAGTGCCCTTGCTAATATGCCCCTAGGTGACTTTAAAAGGCATTCTACCTGAAAGAGAACAAGGGAATAAATAAGGGCAGGGAGAAGTGCAGGGGAACACTTGGAGAGTAACCTTTTACACATATAATAACAGCCTTGACACACTTTGGGCTTATTTAGAGTTGGCACACAGGGTATACCTCACCACAAATATGGTAGATTGCCATGTCCACCAAACTGAAGTTCTGCCCGTGTGGCCCGTCTTGTTACGACCAGCTGTGCCCCTGCTGGGCACGCTGACAGACTCCTTACACTAATTACCCAAGAGACTTAGGGCCATCGGTGTAGGTACCTCAGACCGTCAGTGCTATTAGTTTGACTTACTTTATTTTCTGTTCAGGGCCCCAAAGAAAAGTCTGGCAGCCCTGTATAGAAAGAAATAAAAACAAATACTCCAAAACCATGGGAAAAAACTCTTTGGGTTTCAGGACACTAGTATTTTGTTTTTGTAAAACAAAATGGTTTTCTGTGTCGTTGAATAAAACATGGCAGCCGCTTAGCCCTCTTCTATCCCTCCAGTATCCTTTTCAACCAAAATAGCAGACTCACATGTCCACTGCTCAAATTAATTTCATATTTCCCTATACGAATTCACCACTACTCCTTTTTGGGTTCTGGAGTAGCGTGCTACTCACCGAAAAAATGCTTTGACGCCTCATCAGGGATAGTAAGCGCTATATAAATGCAATAAAAGTTACAGTTAGCAAACTTTCAGCGTGTGTTAAAGCCACAGCGGCTCCTCTGAACACATAGGGCCATATTATCAAGAACGGCGATAAGGGGCTTGATCATATGCCCTATAGAATTCCAATAGAAGCCCAGGTTTGATTAAAGTTGTTGTATTGGTCAAAAGGACAATATATCAGTGGCGGACAGTAATTTTAGCAGGGAGAGTTCAGCTAGCAAAGTTCAGCTGAGGCAGCCAGACTCCTGCACATTTAGTGCATGTACAGCTCCTGGCTACCTGACCTGAATGAGAAGAGTGTCTGTCAGGCTGACCTTTGCTCATCCTGACAGACACTATTCTTGTTGGGGGAAAAGGTGAGGGGACGTGGCCCCTCTGGCCATATGGATGGGCTGCAATGCATTGCTTAATGGCTGTTGGCAAATGAAGTTGTGTGATCCTAGGTCACATGCTCAGAGGTCCTCCTTTTAAAAGCCACCTGCCTCAGTGCATCTGAGTCCATGTACTTAAGCAAAGGGCTATATATGTTAAGAATTGTAGCTCTTGGCAAGCCGTGTTGAGTGTGATAGCCCTTGGCAAGCCCTGTTTCGAAGCCCAAGGCAAAAATATGTTATGTTCTATGAGTGTTCCATTCCCCCCCTCAACAAGCCAATTGGTGAGGCCATTAGTTACTATCTAGCAACTGCTTGTGCCATTTCTTATGGTGCCATAGAGGATGTGGCCAAATGTCTAGAGCGGTTGACCTCAAAGCTGGGGAACCGGGTTCGAGTCTCGACAGGGATGCTCAACATCCTGTGATTCTGAGCAAATAACTTAATCTCCCAGTGCCTAACAAAATGAATGTGTCCGTCTATAACGCAACTGGTGTTCATGTAAAGCGCTCTGATACCTTTGAGTCGAGTTTGTGCTATTTAAAACTAGAAAAAAACTGCCAGCACTGGCATTAATGTAGCACCTGCCCGGCCCCTATGTGGCTCACTTACATCCTGGGGGGATGTGAGACCCATGGACCTGCACCCCGGCACACTACTACTCTCACCTAGCATTAAACTGCAAGGCTCCCTGGATCTCCAGCAAGAAAAGAACAAGAGCTCCACAGCAGTTGTAAACAGTCCCTATGTTTGGTAATGCTTGCAGAGCTTGCTCTCATTGATTATTGGTTGTATCTCTGAATGCAGTAGGTTGGCGAGTGAGGAGGAGGTCAACAAGCACCAGTACACCTTTTCCTCTGGCTCCTGGAGACATACAGCAGGGATAAGACACCCGAGTGCCCTGACCCTTCTGCTCCAAACTAAAAAACAAAACACAACCCACCACATTACATCACATCATACTACTGCAACATCATTACTTCTGAGTATATCACAACATGCCATCTTCACACCTACAAAAATCCCTTCACACAAAACCGCATAACATCATATAATTACTGTCATATCATGACAGAACACATTAGTACATACTGCATTACACCACAAACAAAATGCACTCTACACAGTGTACACTAGGAAAGTGCTACCGCAAACCTGATCACATTACAACTACTACAAAATACAACTTTCCATGCCATCACACTACACCATAAAACATGTCCAACATACCTAATTTCATGACAACCTGCTCTATGCTCACCACAGGGCAAACTACAACACATGAATAGATTGCCACCGTCTCACTACATGCATCAACATATCACCTCACAGCATACCACTTCATACCTCACAACACCACAACAATCAACACAGCCCACTTTAGAGACAATAGCACCTAACACAATCCACAAACAACACACTTTACAAAACACAATATGAACAAACATCACACCATTCCACAGAAAAGGACACCACCCTAAACTACCCCACGCCCCACCTGCATAGTTTGAGGAGGTGCAGGTTGTATCCCGGAGAATAGGTTTCAACTCACAAAGCTGTCCCAAGATACAAGTAAGTTAACGCTCTCCGCTGGCAAATCACAAGATGGCATCCCTGCAAAGCCTACTTAGTTTCCACGCTTATGAGGTCATCAAATTGAGTTTTGTTAAATTGCAGTGACATTTGTTATTTAGAGTGCTTAGAAATGGTAGACATGTACTAAATCACATTTTTAACAGGACCTCAGCAACCATGATCTGCCCTGGAATAGCTAGCTGAACTGTCTCACTGTGAAGAGGAACAGGACCCTGACCAAAACATATTGTCTACTGTGGTACCTCAAGAAAGGACAAAATGTGTTGCTCGGGAGTTTCCGTAATGTGAGCATTGAGAAAGCTGCTCTGTGACTACTTTTGATGGAATCTGGTAATGAAATAAAGAAGAAATATTTTTGATACCTGTCATGCTGCCTCGAGTTATTCTTCATGATCTCTGAGGAAGCATTCTTGAAAGAAGATTATAGTGGCGGCCCATGATCACAATCCAGTGCCACCATTAAGTTGTTTCCTGAATTTACAAAAAAGGTCCCTGCGTACAGGGAGGTGCAGAGTGTGGGAAGTGTCACTTGCTGAAGACTCTAGCCAAATGGTGGTCATCTTCAGGAAGCAAGCTGCGAACAAGGCAAAAGAACCTTACAGCCCATGAGGCCAGGTCTAGAGGTCTGAGTCCCTGCACAGAGCATTAAAAGGTCAAAAATATGCTGAGCCTGCATTGTCTTGACCCTTTTACTGTATTCATGGGAGCTTGTATAGTTCCCCCTTTTTAGGGACATCTTGCTGAGGTCAGTCCCTCTGATGGTGGATCCCTTGAACCATCTCTATAGCACTTACAGTGATGAGGATACAGCGGATTAATTTGCAATTAGACTCTTAACTTAAATCGCCAGTTCCCTGGTTTCAACTGATCAACTTTTGGATTCAGATGGTACCTCAGGTCTCCAGGTCTTCCCAACCTAGAAAAAATCTTAAATGACAGTGACCAGTTTCATTAATGTAATTTTTTTTAAAGATTGTTATCTCTTCCCCAATGCTCTGCAACTTTTACTATTCACAAGGAATTTGGCCAGGGATAATTGACTGTTGGTTTGCAAGTGCATCCTTTGATCCAATAGCTTACTTTTTCGTTGAGGCATGAAACAGGGCTTAACGTAACCGCTTAATTATTGAAGATTGAATTTGCTTTGATTTTGCACATAAATTCCAGTGGTTGAACTATGTCAAACGATGCTTTAAGAAGTTGGGGTGCCCAGAGATTTTTGAGCGTCCTGAGACTATTATTAGAGGTGATATTTCCTGGACCAACTTGGCCTTTAAGTCTTGGAGAACAGAGGAGAAAGAATCACTAACCAAGTCTTCTGTAAGAACCCATGTCTTGTTAAAATCTTCTTTGTATATCAAACCATATTTATTGTTGGACATGCCTAATCATCATTGCTTTTATTGACTCGTTTTAGGTTGGATATGATTCATTTTTCATTATCTATCCCCAAAGGGAGAATGACTGATTTTAATTTTGTACCATGCAAATGTGATCATGTTTCCCCTCATGATATTCTTCACTTTGTCATGTTCTGTCCTTTTTGCAAAACCCAGCAAAAGTCTTTTATTTTTCCTTTGTTGATTGACAAACATTTTAACCAAACGAAACCTGCTCTGTTATTACCCGATGTGCACACTTGTTATTATGTTGCTTGTTTTTTATCTGGTGTTGTTAGACGGAGGAAGTTGATGGAAAATGATCAATGTATTTTTCTTTTATTTATTGATGTCTGCTATGGTTTTACTTTGTTTGAAATTGAATAAAGAAATACACTGACCAGTTTTCAATGTTGTGTCCATGAAGTTTCGCTGCCTCTGAGGATGTAGGTTTCGTTGGCAGTCCAACTCTTTCACCATTAGTGCCCCTCCTCAACCCTGAATGGAGAGAGCCATTTGGACAGTAACAGGTCTCTCTAAACTGTGATCAGTGCCCCAGGCACCACCACCAGAGCTTTTGGGTCTCCTTATAAACTAAAGTTAGAACTCAGTCAGGGACCCCAGATCAAGCAGGGGTTATTGGGCCTGGAACATGGTGGTTCCGCCATTAACCACTATTGTTCTGGGTGCAACCTATTATGGTGCTACAAACTGGGCCAAATACACCCCTACTTCACTTGACTTCCATTGTGCTCTCCAAATCCAAGTGCAGAAGCTAGTTTGGAATCTTTGCAGGTAACCCTGAATAATTGGAGGGACAATTGTCTTTCCCAGAAGTAGCTTTCTCTTCCTCAGTCCAGAGTTTCTCCTTCTCTAATGCTATCAAGTCTTTCTTTCCAATTCCCTCTCTCTTTCTTTCACCTGTCTTTGCCTCTTGCTTTATCTCTCCTTTGGCTCTTTTCCTCCCAGGTCCATTCTTTCTGTGTCACCTGCCTTTTTCCTCTTGTTCCTGGCAAGCTAGCCTCAACTTCTCCTTCTTACACTCCATGGCCTTCTCATCTTCTTCAGTCGCAACTTTCTGAAGAACCAACTGCGGGCTTCAGGGTCTCTGCTAGGCTTAACACACCCAAGGGATTGACTCCTGGAATCAACGTCACGGTTCTCTAGAAATTGGGGAACCCACAGAACACAAAATCAGGGGCACACTTTTAAAAACATGTGATCAGGGGTTGAGCGAGCCTGACACCACAATACTTCCACCATAGGTTCCTAACATAGTAATCTCCTTAGAGTCCACAGTGTATTACCTACTGCAGAGTTTCTGTAACACATACAAATCTCCCTACCCTTGTTTCTGAGAGCCCTCCACCCACAGATCCCGCAGCTGATCTATGGACAGAGCGCCATGGTCTACTCCCACCATCCTTGAATCTATCATTCTCATGTAGAGTCAATGATCTGCTCAAGCTGAACTTAAGGCTGTGGTGCAGACAGATGGAACTGAATTTTACAGATCGTACAACGCTTTCAGTTCTCAGAACCTATTCGGTGGACCGAAGGGCAACCAGGGGCTAATGGCCTCAACCGTGGAGGTTAGACCACTGATGATCTGGGGAGTTAGAGTACCGAGGTCAAGTATTCCAAGGTGTCTCAGAAAGTAGCGCAGTTGGTAGAGACTCAGAGCTCATGCAATCAAACATTAGGTGCAATATGTGACTGTCTAGCCCAGCACTTTTCTTTACAAGAAAAGAGAAGTACCTATATCGCACCAAAGCAAAAATAGAATAGATAGCGCTCCTGGGATGAACACAAAGGGGTTCCTTACACAGAGAAACTGAGGGGCATATTTACAAAGGGCTTTGCGCCACAGGAACATCACTTTTAGGGGCATATTCACAAGCCCCTATCGCCACCACAACTTTCAGTGACGTTGTGGTGGCGATAGGGGCCTCTCCTTATTCACAAGGCAGCGTTAAGCCACTTAACGTGGCTTAACGCTGCCTTGTGAATAAGGCCCCCTTTCACGCTGTGTTTAGCGTGAAAGGGGCGTGCAGTGGGTGTTGTGGTGGGCGTTCAACCCCAACACCCATTGATTTTGACGCTGCCTCCTATTTACAAGGGCAGCGTAAATAGGAGGTAGCACCAAAATTAAGACCAGGAAAACCCTGGTCTTAAGTTGGTGAAACGAGGAGAAATGCTTTATTTCTCCTCGTTTTTGCTTTTTCCATGTGTGCTGCCTTGTGCAGCACACATGGAAAAAGCAAAATGCCATGGTATGTTCATGTACAGGAAGGTGTCCCTTCCTGTACATGAACAAACCATTTTTTAAAATGCCGTTTTGTAACTTGCATGTGTGCTGCATGAAGCAGCACACATGTAAGTTACAAACTGGCATTTTCGGTTTGTTTATGTGCAGGAAGGGACACCTTCAGGTACATAAACAAACCTCCCTGCTTGCAGACACCCTTGCACTCTGGTGCAAGGGTGCCTGCGTTGGCGCTAAGTTGTGAAACTTAGCGCCATTGCAGGGGGAACCGCAAGGCTGCACCATATCCTTGTGAATATGGTGCAGCCTCGCGTTTCCGAAGTGGCGGAGAGAGGCGTTAAGCCAAGAAGGCTAACGCCTCTCTCCGCCACTTCCTTGTGAATATCCCCCTTAGTGTTGTTCCTGTGGCGCAATGCCCTGCTCCATATTTACAAAGCGGCGTTAAGCCACTTAACATGGCCTTGTAAATAAGCCCCCCTGTGTATATATATCGCTTACTACCCCTGATGAGGCGTCGGAAGAGAAAGGGCTGTGAGTGACGCAGGACACATGATCTCGGCAAACTAGTAGCTCATTTTGTAAAGCCCACTGCATGCCCGAACTACCCGCTCTGCAATATTGTTCATGGCTCCTTTCCACCATAATTATTGTCCCAGTGACGTTTCAGGGGATATGACTGTGTTGGAAGCGGGAATAAAATGACGCACAGAACATGATTCCGGATATTATATTGTATCGTTTTCCCATTTCTGACTGAAGTATTTTCTTTCTCCACCCAGAATTCGTTCAAACTCGCAGACAGCAGCCTGGCTGGCACATGTTACTGGCACGGGCAGACTGCAGCTCAGAAATCTCTTCTCTGGGCTGCATCAAAGCGATTAGCTTATGCGCGTTGTGCAACGAAGACACTTAAATATTCAAAACAGAAAGAACAGCCGGTTCATGGTAGCTGCTGCCTGCCTCCTATAACGCAGAGAGCAATTACCATATGGAACTCTACTTCAACTCACCGGCCTGGTTTCCCAGGTGAGGGCCATGGACGTCATTTAGGGTCGCCAGGGGTCGCTGTTGCGACCCCTGGCATGCCCCTTTTGACCCCTGGCACTGCCTTTGTGACCCCTAGCGTCAGCAGTGGCAGGAACAGAAGCAGCTCGTCCTTATGCACGTTGGTGTGGGCTTCACTGACCTAATTTTTTGTCAAATTTATATCTATTAGTTTAATTGGAAAAAAAATGAGTACAAATAGTTGGAATATGACTTTCCCTGGCAGCTGAGGTAAGTAAAAAAAATGCTTTTAAATGTATGTATGTTTTGTGCGTACTTGCAGTTTTGAGTGCGTTTATGTGAGAGAGTGTGTGAATGTGTGTGCATGTGTATGCAGAGTGTGTGTGTATGTGTGAGTGTGTGTACGTGTGAATGCCTGTGTATGTAGAAGCATACGTATGTGTGGGTGAAAGCGAAGGTCAAGGGGGATGTGAAGTCACTTTTACTACCCCTGGCATTTTGGTGAATTGACGTCCATGGTGAGGGCAGGGTCGCACAGGGACAAAAAATAGGCCTGAACATCAAAATAAAAGTGGCCCCATTAGCGACCATAATAGCTGAAAAATTGTCCCACATTTACAAATCATGCCAGTTTTGGACTTGTAAATGCACGCTGTATGGGTATTTTACAAGGGATGGGAGGCTGCAAGCTTTCTTGTTTGCTGCAGGCAATGCTTGTGGCAATATCAGTGAAAACAACACAAACAAGCATTGGCATAGCCAATAGGTCTCGCCTTTGGGGCGTTATAAGTGTTTTGACAGAGCTATGGGCTTTGTTAACGTTTTTAATATGTGTTGTATAGTATTGTGAATGTTGTGCAGCATGTTTAAAAGTTATAAGTTATAATTAAAAAAGTGTTATAACCATTTCTGCCACCTTATATATAACCTAAAAAAACATTATATACAACTGAAGTATCGTAGGTTAGGTTTGATCTATAAGCGTCGGAATTAATAATTAAGTGCCTTGGTGAGTCCCGGAAACCACCAGCTTAAATTAAGCACTGTAGGTTACAAAATTCAAAAAGCATATTAAACGGCACGCACAATAACAGCATCGCAGTCTATAAATAAAAGCTAAGTCAGAAATGCGTTTTACTTGTGCGTGTTATAAAAGCCAAAGAGCATGTAAAACATTGCCCACAATAACAACATCGCAGTTTATAAATAAAAAATATATCAGAAATGAATTTTACTTGTGCGTGTTATAATGCGTTTTAATATATCTTTAAATGGTGCTTATAAAAAGCACTCCAAAACCTTTGGGTCCAGTTTGCACTGTAAACGCCGGTGTTGACAATTAAATGCGGTGGGGAGTGCAGGAAAACACCGGCTCAAATTAACACGACTATAAAAAAAAAGGAACAGATTAGGAGAAGCAAATGTCATTGGGGAAAGCTATCGTGTAACAGGCAAAGATGCCGACTTTAGAGCTGGGAAACGAAGTTCGAGTCTTGGCGTCGGATCAACATCCTGTGATCCTGGGCCAATCACTTAATTTCCATGTTTGTACCAAAAATTCTTATGCCCTTAAGTGGTATTTATAAAAATAACAGTGTTTGTTCCATAAAGTAATATGTCCTTAAGTAATGCTTATAAAAAGCACTCCAAAAACGCTTAGTCCAGTTTATGCTATAAGTGCCAGTGTTTATAATTAAGTGCTGTGGTGAGTTCCGGAAAGCACCAGCTCAAATTAAGCACTACTATAGAAAAAGTAACAGATTAGGAGAGGCAAATTCCATTAGGGAAAAGCTATAACATAGCACTGAAAGGTGCCGACTTCAGAGCTAGGGAACAAAGTTTGAGTTTTGGCATTGGCCCAACATCCTGTGATCCTGGGCAAATCACTTACTCTCCACGTTTGTACCAGAAAATAATATGCCCTTAAGTTATGCTCATAAAAAGAATTCCAATATTTGTAGGTCCAGTTTGCTGTATAAGTGCCAGTGTTGTTATTTAAATGCTGTGGTGAGTCCTGGAATCCACCGGCTCAAAAAAAGCACTGGCGGTTACAAAATCAAAGCACCATATTAAACACCGTAAAAAATAAGAATATCAAGATAAAAATAATAAGTATCTCAAAACCTCGAACTCTGACTTGCACTGCCTCAGCCCCGTCGACCTTTCAGAAGGAATGTCCTGTCCTGATTTGCCTAGACCCCCTGTATCCACCGACAACTTTTACTGTGGTTTCAAGATCCAGCAGGGAACCGTTGGGCTTATTAAGAAATAGAAAATATAAGTGACAGGGAGAGCGAATGGAGAGGAAAGGTGATTTCAGAGGATGAAGACTCGAGATTTTATGCGGAAGGGAAAGGAGTAACATAAGCTGAGTGGTAATATAGGCAAGGATAGGAGAAGCTACAGCATCATTACCGAGCATGGACAGAGGAGAGCGCGACTGACCTATCATGGCCGCAGACCAGATGAAGAACAGGGAACACTGGATGGTTATTACTGCGGAGTGATTAAGGATGGAGTAAGATTGACTGCGAATGGAAGGGAGTGAGACTGACCGCTTATTACTGCAGACTGAACAAAGGAAACTGAGCACAAGTGACTGGTGAGCACTACAGATTGCATGAAGGAGGAGTAAGACAGTGTCACATCATTCATGCACGCAGCACAAGCAGCGGGAGTGACTGATCACTACTCCAGAGTGCACAAAAACAGACTAAGCACCAGACTGCAGACTGCGAAAAACACTGATGGGGGGAAAGTGACCGATAATTACCAAGTAAGAACTGCCAAAGTCATTTCAATGGCATGCAGATCAGGGTAGCGCACACTGTACAAACACCAAACACACTGCAGCAAGGTGGGAACAAAAGCATTTCAGACAAGTGCGGCCGCGAAAGTGAAAGCGACCGTAACATGATCCAAAACAGATGGCACCCTGCGCACCCCTGCTCGCTCCCGCAAGCTGGATGCCGTAGGAGGAAACATTTACTATAAAAGGTGGGGCATGCACCCGCCTTTGGCCAATTGCGTGCTTTCATTTTTGAAAGCCACACGCAAAGGCCAATACAATGTGTGGAAAATTGAAACACACACACACGAGTTTTCAGAAAAGCTGGAGTGATTCCAAGAGGCCCTCTCCTAGAGCAGCGCATGCGCGCTGCGCTAGGCTCGACCTAAAAACGTATCACCTGGCCATAAAACAGGCCCTCAAGCTGCTAAAAAACCAGGCTCACACACTGTAAGACCAGTCCATCGGGCACTGCCTGATTGCCCTATAGGCCAATCCAACCCTGGGTGAGGGAGCAGCAGACCTTATTTTATCACGGTAATTTCGGCTGGTAAAAGCACGAGGTTTGTCCCTGACAATAATTTTCTTTGGCAAGGAGGGAGCATGCGTTGGTACCGCCTGCCAAAACTATTCTTCCCTTTCGATCCCCTACCCTCCGGACCCCTGCTCCGATTTTCCATCTGTCCAGATATGGTGGCAAATCGGTGGGTTAAACCCTTCAGAATAGGGCATACTGTACGGAATTTTACACATACCATGTCCACACAGTTATCCCTCATTTCGAGGGGTCTAACTCATAATAGGTTGAATTTCATACCAGCCGGTAACGGCAATTCCGGTCGCTAGGAATCCCCAGATGAAATTCTGTATAACTCATAATCAGGGCCTTAGTCCATCATCTGCCCTGCTCTTACCGATGAGAAAGATGCATCTCTATGAAGTCCATGAGGTAGAAATCCAAAATATTGTAAATACGCCCCATGGTTTTTGACACTGCCCCAGATTTACAACGTAGTGTAAATCTGGGGCAGCGCCAAAAGTAACGCCTTCCCAAACCAGTCGTAATGTTTACATTTCTCTTCGTCTTTTCCGCTTACAACATGTGCTGCATTCTGCAGCACACATAGAACGAGGAAAACACCTCCTTTGATAGTTTTTGTGCAGGAAGGTGTCCTTTTTCCTGCACAAAAACAATCATGCCAGCAACGCAGACACCCTTGCACCATGGTGCAACGATGCCTGCGTTGGCGCTCGGCTGCAGATTGTGCATCAGCGCTGGCAGAAAGGACAGGAAATCGCCGTATTTTGTAGATACAGTGCATTCCTGCCCTTTTCTTTTAACGTAAGGCAGCACAGCTAGAAGGCTTGCGGCGCTGCCCTTCGCCAAAATATTGTAAATATGGCCCCATGTTTCTTCTCTCCTTAAAGAAGTTTACTTCTTACAGGACATCTTAAAGGCAGATAAGAACACCACCCTTGCTTCTCTACTGAATTTTTAATCTGCCATTTTTGAATTCTTGACAAATAAGACACAGCTCAAGCCCCTGGAGGGATCTGAGAATTTCTGTGTAAATAAAGTGGAACCAATTTTACATTTGGCTTTTTCAATGATTACAGGGATTTATGTGCAGAATCCCAATTGGCCCTTCACAATTCTAAACAGGGACTCCAAGTCACTGCAATTCTGAGCCATGAATTTTAGGAATTGTAAATTATATGAAATGTATGTGTTTCTAGTAGTTTACCATCCCCTGGACAAGTGGGTAAAGCTACCTTCACAGCCAGCTTATGGTTTCCAACTCTCAAGTTCATTGCTATAGCTAAGCAGTTGTTTAACACAGTTGTATGGCAGAGACACTCATGGCTCAATCACCCGTGCCTCTACTATGCTGCCTAAACCACGCATGCGTCTGAACAACACATTCCTTTACCACGCATGCCTTTTCCACACATGCTTTTACCATGCAATTAAGTGGTAAAGGCATGACTGGTATAGGGATGTGTGGTAAAGATCACACCCTGAGCCCTAAAAACTAACCCGACCGAGCCCTAAAAATTTCTCTGACCCCTCCTGAGCCCTAAAAACTATCCGACCCCCCTAAGTACCCCAACCTCCGAGCCCTAAAGAGTACCCCGACCTCACCCTGTGCCCTAAAACGAACCTGACCCCCGATCCCTAAAAACTACCCAACCCTCCCCGAGCCCTTAAAGACTACCCTGACCACCCTAAGCCCTAAAAACTACCCAGACCCCCGAGCCTTAAAAGCAACCTGACCCCCCAGCCCTAAAAACAACCCCGCCCCCAGCCCTGAAAACAACCTGATCCCCTAACCCTGAGCCCTAAAAACTACCCTACACCCTTAAAAACAACCCCTACCCCCCAAATCCCGGCCCTAGCCCCACTTACCTAACTGCATCCTCTCCCGATCCTTCCTGTTCCTGGGCCCACCCACCTCAGCATCTAGACCGCACATATGCCTCAACTACATATATGTGTGGTTAAGGCAAGCGTGGTTGCGCTTGCATTGGAACTGCACACGTTGCTCTGCCCACATTCTTCAGGCCGTTTCCCATTTAACACCTCTTGCTTTAGCATGCCATGAACATGCTAGTACACTGTTAAAGTGCTAGGAGCTAATTTTACATGTATATATTAAATATAACCAAGAAAAAACATTGAAATCCAAAAACACATATGAATAGGATAGAGCCAATGGTTCTGAGGTGAATTTTTAACTGTAAAGGTAATGAGGACTACTTTTGTTATAACAGTACCTTGAGAAAGAAAGTGAGTACAGTACAAAGGAGACAATTTCTCCGAAACTGTTTCATGAGACCTTAACTAATAGTGTCTCCCTTCATTACTGATGTATGCATAGCTGAGTATATCAAGAAAACACCAACAAAAGCTCACAATAAAGGAGGCTACATGATTTCTTTCTACTAGCTTTCAAAGGGAGGTAACCAGTGCGAACACAGCCATCAATAACCCCATAATGCGCATTGGGTATAAATTCACATTTAGCCTGATTTCAGGGGGAGAGCAAAATGCATACAACACAATTTCAAACAATCATTAGCAAAGCGAATAGGTCTGGTTTAATGTGCCACTACGTGAAGCACTAGTACATTAGAGTGAGACACAATGAAGGAGGGCACCAGAGAGGACAAGGGTTATACTTGCAAAGAAGACCCTTATACAGTTCAATGCAATCACAAGTGTAGGCGAAAGGATACACTCAAACAGCTAATAGCATTTGGTGACAGATGAATACTCCACTGGGCTGAGCTAAGGTGTGATCTACATAGTCTCAAGGCAATGGTTGAGAGAGGCTGGTTGTAGAAAGTCCACCACTGAAAGGGGCGAATCCAAAGCCCACTCTATGTAAATCATTAGAAATAGTTGTGTTTATAGCTGTGCTGTCAAAACCCATACCTAAAAAGAGAAAGGCACCCAGTTCCTAAAGCTATACACAACATTAGCTGCCATATGACTATCTGTTTGCTCTTGCTGTACACAGTGGCAAGAGAGCGGGGCCAGAGCACTGCATACTAAACTACTCAAATATCTAAATGTATCGAGGGTATACAACGGAGTCCAGTCAAATCGCCATCAGACAAAAACAAGCAATGTACAGAGTACCTCCAGCCAAGCTGTAGCCCAATAAAATTCTTCCCAAAGCAGACGGTACACGGATGACAATGCAGAACACTCACAAAAACACATAGGCACAGTACAATGCCCAACCATCTCCTGCTATGGTTGCCCCAGCTCTTCAAGAAATCCTTGGACGTTCTCCCAGCCTACGACCACTAACTTCACTAAGCATTACTACACACATAACCTCCCCCCCGGCATAACATTGGGCCTCTTTTATAGTTCAGCGGAAAGGTTACTCCGTCACAAGCGTGATGGATATCCCGTCCACCCTATTACAAATGCCATTGGATATAATGTACTGGTAAAAAGGCGGTCACCTTTGTGACTCATTCGCCAAACTCTAAATGAGGCCAATAGTCAATTATTTTCCACATCTCCAGCTCCTCTAGTTGCAGTATGTGATTGTATTAATCAACCCCCCAATCCTTGAAATATGCTGCTCTCTTTAGATACTTTGCAGGAACCCTGACAGTCTTTCTTACAAAGTTCAGTATGCCTCTCAAAGGTGTTTGGGCTATATGCTTATGACACATGTAACTTGGTGAGTTTGTCTGGGCCCATTTTACTGAATCATACTATGCTTGCATTACGTTTCAGAAATGTCAATAAAAATGTTTTGAAAATAAAAAAATAGAACATTGCATATTAAAAAAAAGTAGATACATGTGAATGTGCGAGGCAACTAACATTTTAGAGTGATTCCACAGTTGTAGGCTGTATGAACAAGTTGTATGTCTTTTGAAGGGACTGAGGTCATTGGAAGGATTCGTGAGAATGAGTATCCGACTTATCAGTGTGCAAAGGAAGCTCTGACTGGATGGATGTACGAAAGGCACTCCAGTATTGGCTGAGATTCTGGAAGAAGAGGAAGAAGACAGGTGGGGTTTAGTTTGAAAACTGGATCCATGACATTGTGCATGATTGGAATGAGTGAGTGAGAGGGATGGAAGAGAAGGATTATCTGCCCCTTACCAGCTGATGGCAGCAGAGCGACTCGGGGAGGAGTGCTCTAACCCACTCAAACAGTACTTGTCTGATCTTACTGAAAAGGGTCCGGTGAAGCTTGTGTTGGATGGTAAGTGGTTAGCTAACCTGCTGAACAATGGGCTGGAGCATCAGGGTTCTAATGCACTTTGGCAGTATGTTTTTAGGTGGTTTTAAACAAATAATTAATTGTTTTAAATATGGGAATAACCTCTTTATTTTTAAACTTGCGCTTTTTATAAAGTTGTTATTTTGTGATATTATGTATGAAATGTGTAAAATGTGTTCCATTGTAAGTTTTTATTACTGAACAATACATTCTTCTTCTTCATCAGGGCTGTAGGTCTGAAATGTAGAGCAGCGCTAAACATAATGGTTCTAGACTGGAAAGGAAGGACCAAAATAGTTTACATGGGTCCTGGCTGGAACAGAACCCGAAGTGGGACACGGTTCCAAGTCAGAACCACAAGGAGATAGGAGGGAAGGAGACACCCTCCTTGCCTGACGCTGTTCCTGTTTTAGGTGCCATTGAGAAGGGCAATTCAAGAAGGGCTGTCCTGTTAAGGACCCAACACCAACCAACTCATGATAGGCAGTATGCTGTGGCAGGATTGGGCACCAGTTAGAGCTCTGTGTCACTCAAACTCATTGTTATGGACATCTGGCAGAAGGACCCAGATGCTCTAATGCACATTCACCCACATGCCATGGAGTTTTTCAGTGAGGTGGGTATCAATGGGAGGAAGGTTCCTACCCTAAGGGATATAGGCGCCTACAGCATTATGGTTGAGAGGAAGTGTCGCATCATGTTCGGTAGAGGGGGGGCACAGGGCAGACAGGAGCCACTGGGTCCCAACCGTCATGTTTGAAAAAATATATATTATTGCTTTCAGAACATATACACCACACATTTTCCACTTAAGTACTGTCATTATAACTGTGCATATTATGTCTAATAGTAATAACATCACGATACAGTTTATAAAGAACTCCAACGGTACAAAGTAATAACTTGCATACTTAATCACCCTCCTCGATGAATCCTGTACCTTTTTTCATCAGAAATAATCTCAAAATGATCTCCTATCTCAAGCATGTGATTTGCCTTTGTTGTTTAAAACACCTCTGTAACCCACAGTATACACTGACAGCTGCTGCCAAGCCAAACGTCAGAGTGGAAACCTCCCAGGAACTTGCGCCTTCGATAACTATACCCCGTACACCCCCTCTCTCCTAATGTGTATGCATATACCCCCTTCCATTACAATGCAGCCATAAATGTGCTCATCAGAGTTCAGCTCAGGTCCACCCACCACAGTCACAGAGGGCAGCTGCTCACAGTGGTCTGCCAGCCGGCGACCCATGCAATAGCCGAATCATCTCAGTCCAGGTCATGATGTTGTCTACCAATTTTCTATTGCGCCAAAACTGTTTCATCAGCAGTTCCTCGCTGTAGCCCATTCTAACATATCTCTTGTCCAGACTTCAACATTTGGGAGGCAAGAACTAAGCCAACGCATAGCTATTCTCCTCTTCGCAAAGGACCATTCCCAATAACTGTCATTTTCTAGACATTTTCCCCTTCTTTTTTCTGGGCATTAGACCCAATAGGCAGTGTTTAACCGAGGGTTGCACCACTCGCCTGTGCTATTTGCAGGGCCTGCTAAGACCTCCATCCAGAAATTCCAGATCCAGCAACAGTTCCAAGTAAGGTAAATATTGTCCTCCCCTTCCTTCTGACATCTTGGACACCTGGAAAAGAGCTCTGGGTAGATTCTATTAAGCATGACAAGGGTCAAGTATTGTATTGTAATTGCATTTACATAGCGCTTACTACCCCTGACGAAGCGGCGAAGTGCTTTTTCGGCGAGTAGCCCGCTGAATGGGTTGTACGACGGTACAACGCAGGTAAATACATGTTATGCCTTTACCACGCATTTTTGCCACGCATGTTTTTACCACAAACATGCTTTTAAAACGCATGCCATTACCTCTCATTGGTTTTATATATAAAAACAATGTATTTGTGGGGGGAGACCCCTCACACCCCCAACTTACATTTAATGCGTGGTAAAGGCATGCGTTGTAACGGCATGCACATGGTAAAAACATGCGTGCTAAAAATGCGTGGTAAAGGCACAACGAGGTAAAAACCTCGTTGTAAAGGCTGTTTCCCGCCTGATTGTTTGCACTCCTCATTCAGTTAGTAAGCGCAAGAGAGGAAAATAGCAGCAAAGGATGAGAGTAGGGATGAAAAACAACCTGCAAGAGTGAGGTAAAGAGACAGGAAATATAGGGTGCTTGAAGAAATAGGCATGAGATGGATCGAAAAAGACTGCTTTGGTATTTGGAAACCCCTGCATTCCTCAGCGAAACACCTTAGGCTTCTGCCTTGTTTTTTTCGCAAATTAAGCACAGGTGGGCTCAGTTGTTAATCGCAGCAAGGTTTATAATAGGTAATAGGGTGGACAAGCAATACATGGACCATCTGCTCTCTCCATAATGATTCACGCAACCCAAATAATCATTTGGAAAGTATGGATCATATTTATTTACAAAAAAACTTTGATTAATTTTCACAATGACAATACCTTTTAAAGTGTTTTCGTGATAAGAGAATCTTAATCTGCCATAGCACTTGAATTTTTTTTTTTTTTTTCCAAAATAAATGTATTCCCATCTGTCTGGAAAAATTGAGATCAGCGTTGCTGTGGCTCAGAACTCATTCCACAGCTATTATGATCACGCTTAAGTGCTTGACAGGTCTAACCCACTTGCATGACCCATAAAAATGACAAAATGTGGCCACACTGGGGGCAAATGTTGCGCATCCAAGGTTTTCACATGTGAACCAGTGAGATGTAAACATCACAAAGAGCACTAAAACACAACTGGTGAAAAGCTAATCCCACCACAAGGCCTATCATGACCCCTGTCAATTACCCTCCCCAAACTCTACTGTGACAGCAAACGACAACATTGTCCTGATGAAGACCTGTGTTCCCAGACCCATTACACATGAAAAGTCCTGGGGTGCACTTCACTACCTTAACACTTCTTTGGGATCATGGCTGACTATGTCACCACTACAGAAGTAGAGAGGTTGTGTACACTACACCCGCATCGATTTAAAACAGCATTCATTACATCCTCTCTAGAAGAACCCGCCATTTTGTTACCACCCATGTGAACAATGACTGCATCTGGGAATATGTGGCCCCCATGATGCAACACTCTCATTACGGTCTCTGATAGTTGACTCAGCCAGCCAACTCCTATACTGAACTTCTGGACTTGTAAGCCCAGTGTGCGCTTTCTTACTTTGAAGAATGGCCAAATACCTATAATGTCACCATTATGGAAAAAAAATTGGCAAGAGCAATTACAGAAAAGGGTCAACAGCCAAAAAGCACAGCTCTCACAGCAAATCAGGATGGATTTCCACCTCCCATTTCTCCTAATGCTTAGAAGCTCCAGTCCTGCCCATGCAGCTAGTATCGCAGCCCCCATCCTAAAGGAATGTGAGGTAAACTGTCAGAGGGTGTTCCATGTTCTCTCCAATGCCAATGAGAATACCTTGTGAAGTGAAAAGGGGTCAGAAGGCTGAGGTCTTTGTGAATAAACAGAGGAAGAGGTTGCACTGTAGGACACCTCCCAGTTATAAACCTTCAGGGCTGTAACCTTGCATGAAGACTAATAAAGGGCCACCATTAGTGTGGCCGAAAGTCCATAACACCTCTGTACAGTATTTGACACTCTAAGCCTAACCCTCACCTGATCTGCCCCCAAAATCTCATCCTCTCACTGTAAACCTCCTTGCTAATCAAGTTGTACCTTTGTTAACATTTTACACCAATGAGAATTGCCTCATAACAGGACAGAGTAAAAAGCGACTTGAAGATTGATATCTCAAAGTCAGAGATGCATACTGAGGTCAAATTGTCAATTAAAAGGGATAACTTCTGAAAGTTAAAAGGCCTCCCCATATCCTTCAGTGCTCCATCACTGCACTCCTACCTAACCAGAGCTGTCTTCGCTATAAAAATTATTGAAGCGAAAAGCACAAAATGAAATGTTCTCTAGGCACTTGAGATGTCCAAGGAGCAGGAAAAAGATCCGCCCCATTGATTCCCATTGGTTGCCTTCATCGTCACTCTCATTTGCTTGTTTCTCATGGGCTTTCATGTCCTCTCCTTGTATAACCCGGAGCTTGGCCAAAGTACTGTTGTCATTCGACTGCTTGCGTTTTTGGAGCTATTTTTTCTGTCTGTTGATTTCTCTGACTAGTGGTTTTGTTTATAGAGCAGCAGGAAAAGGAGCAACGAAGTTTCTGTATGAATACGGGCATTAAAGAGCACCTCTAATTCTTAATAGCTGAGCTAAGCCTGGTGTGTCTGGTTACCACTTGTGTGTGAGACCTTCTGAGAGAACAGGGCGGATTATGCTTTCTTTCTAAGCCACCTGTCAAAAAAGTGACAACTCTTTGCTGGAATAGCGCTGTGTCTTGTCTGTGGTCAAACAATGGCCTGATCTCAGAAGCCAAGCAGGTTGAGGTGTGGTCTGTATCTGTGTGGGAACCCAGCTGTGCACTGTAATCTTTTTCTTTCATTTTACCCAGAGGTTCATTTTTAAAATAAATAATTGCTGTTCCCCCAAAATGTTTTTTTCTTGGGAGACTGAACCTGGGTGAGGAAGGCAGTGCTTGCTCAGCTGCACCCAGTCGATCAGTTGCACCACGCGCCACTGACAGATGGAGCCCTCAACCACATCGGATAGCTGCTTTCTCATAGGCTCTACAATGAGCCTGGCCAGGGAGCAGCATGCAGACAGTCCTCAAATGTGAGCAACAGCACTTTATTTGTTTAAGTTGAAATGTTGGCAATAGAAGAAGGGCTGCCAACACACTGAATAGGTCACTGTATTGGCAGTCCTTCTGTTTCCATGAACA
This sequence comes from Calotriton arnoldi, assembly GCA_963921515.1. NCBI lineage: Eukaryota > Metazoa > Chordata > Amphibia > Caudata > Salamandridae > Calotriton > Calotriton arnoldi. The sequence goes on along the minus strand of CAWUFW010007745.1, from coordinate 209,794 downwards.
TCACTGGAAAAAAAAAGGACTGCGCTGGAGCCCAGAACCACGGACCATGCTGGAGATAGCAAAGTGTCCCGGTCCCCTCAAATAAGAGCCATTGGTTCCAACCGACATCCATCGGCAAAAGTGGCCCTCAACATAGGTGCAGAACCGAGGGGGGGTTGCACAGAGTCTGCTGTGCGCTCATTTAAAACCTTTTCAAAGAGGTTGGCACATGCGTGTCTGCCTAGGCACAGGGTTCTCCAATGCCAGTCCTGGAGGGCCGAATCCATGCCAGATTTTTAAGATAACTACATTTATCTGAACGTGGATCTGCTAAAAATCTGGCATGGAACAGGCCCTCCAGGAACAACACTGGAGAACCCGGGTCTAGAGCATTGTTATGTAGGCTGTGGTGAGGCTGTTCCAAATGACAATGCCGTGCCAGGTAACGACGACTTCTCAATACATAGAACACCAAAGAATTAAAACAAACAGTTGATCTCTAAATGACAGCAGCAAGACTTTCAGGATGCTCACTTGGTATATAACCTAAGTGAGATTGGTGTCAGAAGTCACATATTCACTAACTCAGTCACTCATACATTTCTCTCAGTGAGTTATGCACCGCCCGTGACCGCCCGCTTTGGAAACATCTCACCAGATGTCCTCCTAGTGACCGAAAATTGTGCTAGGGGACGCCAAACCACGCTCATGCTCGGCAACTTACCATTTTGGCGGGAGCACAAGAAAAAATTCCACCATGCGGCGATTGTCGGAATTTGGCCAAAACTTTGCATTACAAGAGTAATGCAGAGTCACAAAAATTCCGCCAGTGGAACGGAATACTTCACCCACGCCTATCAGTAACCCACATGTCACTCAAGCCTTAACTGCACAGGTCTGCCAGCGATGAAAGCATGTACTACTCTGCCCTGCTGGTTCTGGTCTGCGGGGTGTGGCAGATTGCACTTAATGCCTTCTGTGAGAGATGGATGCTCGCTTTGCTACTGTAATGCTGTCTCTGTTGTATGTGGAAGTAAATCTTGCACTGCTGCTGCCCAATTAGTACCTGTCCCATGATGGTGAAGAGCGTTTGCCCACGGGCTCCCAGAAATCTGTCTACTGAAGGAGGGAAGCTTGCACTGTTCCCGCCCAAGGTGTACATGTTATTTAAAGACGGGTGTTTCCAGTGCTATAGTTCCATCTTATAAAAAACAAAGGATAGTTTGAAAGTACGTGTATTACATCTGCAGCCCAGTCAGAAGCCTTTGCTGGAAGTGGAGCAAAAACTAGTTGTGAAGCCCTAACCTAGAGACTCCGGTTTCAGTCACAGCTTCCCAGCTTGACCAAACTGTGAGACCCTGGGCAATTACTTTTCTTCCTTCTTCTTCTGTGATCATCACTTTTAAAACCACCTTGAAATAATTCAGTTCAGAAAGTGCATGGTGCAAAAACCTCTCTTGTCTATGGTTTAATGGGCCACAATGTTGCTCCATCTATTACAACAATAAAGGCCGTGCATAGGAGGCACAAGGCAACTGATTTGACTCTTGGGTAACTAATAAAACTGTCTTTAGGGCAGAAGGGGGAAATATTGTGATACCCATCCAGTATCTGAATTACACAATGTCTAATCAGGAAACTACACTTCAATCCCGGCTTCTATGTTTGGCCAAACAGTATGACCCTAGGCAATTAATTTTCTTCACTGTGCTTCCTTTTCCATGTTCATCACATTCGAAAGCACTTTGAAATAATTCAGTTCAGCATGCCCACTGTACAACAATTTCTCCTGTGGATGATTTAATAGAGCATAATGTTGCTCCATCTATAAACATAAAAGCTAATATAGGAGAAACAAAACAACTGACTTACCTTTTGAGGCATTAATAAAATTGTCTCAGCAGAAAGGGTGTGGTTCACAAATTCTAATAAAGGCCACTAAGTGCAGTGATGTAATCTAAAGTGCTAATGTGAAACCATTCAACAAAATAGACTTTTTTATGTACAAGTTCATAAATGAGCTATAAATAAAGTGTCAATCAGCAACACTTGCAGCAGTGCAGGGTGTCCAGGCTGATCTAGGAGCTGTTCTTCACAGCCTCGATGGTGCTGCTTTTTCCAGACAGAATGCAACACAGATGGAGACGTCCTCACCTCACCACCACTGCCCTATTGGTGCTGGTAGTGAGACAGGAGATGCTTTGGTGTTGGGTGCGTGGTTTGTGGGCTCAATACCTTTGTACTTTCACTGCCCACACACCCAGACAGCTTTGAGTGTGGCTCGGCAGCGTGGGCATGGCCTGTTTCGTAACGCAGGCTACAATTCACTAGTGACTCACCATGTGAAGCATGTTGCACATATTTACAGCCATGCCAATAGACTGTTGTGAGGCCTCTTCAATGAGTGAGACCTGAGGAAATTTGCCCCATCGCCCCCCACCACCTTCTGGGGCTAGTGAACATCCCCAATGAGGCAGCAATTGTTTCACAATATATGATGCGAGAGCTCTATATTCCTGGGGGAGATACGTGCTCCCACATGGGGAATATCCGAGCACTGAAACACGTTAATGTAAAACTGAAGTAGGGCCCATTGCTTGGTCCTCCTATTTTTAATCATGTAGCAGGGAGACACCAGTAAAAAAACATTTTACTTAGCAAAGGGAGATCATAAATGTTGAAATAAGTGACATAATCTTACCCTAACTATGGAACCCATAGTTAGAAGGCTGCACAACTAGTGAACAGCAGTACTCTCAAATGCTTTGCAAGATATATAACCCACTGATGAAGCATGCCACACTAGGTAGGTGAGCACTCATCATCCTATATGAGTACATGGATGTATAGCAATTCCAAAAGAAGTTTGGCCATTTCTTCCAGGAGTTTTATACTTCTTGTATGTTTATGTCTGGTTGTTGAAAATCATAAAACAGACCTTGGTCAATACTCTTACTCACTCTTTAGCGTGTTAGCTAAGTGTGTTTTACCTGCCCTGTAGGTGTGAATCATGGGAAATTCCTTCTACTTCTGTTACCTTTTCTTAACTTATTATTTGTGTTCAGGAAAGTTGTGCTGCTGCTGTCCATTTTGTACCTTTATTGTGTTGTGAAGCTACGTATAAAACTTTCCTCCACAGATAAGTAACAAAGAGTCACATTGCCAATGCTTGTTTTAATGCATGATGTGAATGAAAGAGTGATCCATGACAAAATATATGAGTAGAGTTTACTTTTGATTTTACCAGAATACAAGTAGATTTTAAATGGAATTGACAGCTCTGTAAAATTTTAAAACATAGCTGAGAACTGGCTCAATGTCACTTAGGACTCCTCCAGCTAATTCTGTCATTTAGCCAACTCTGCATGCTGGGTTTTTGAGGCTATAATGAAAGTGTTTAAAGGAAAAACCACAACCCTCACATTACAACATGCTGTGGGCTGAAAAAAAAACAGATGTTGGTATCTTATTTCCTAGTGCCAAAGCTCAGCATTGTGAAATGCAAAATACAATTTAGTTATTGGCTTTCTGCCTTTATTCTTGTGGGCAATCATGGGTTAAAAAGCCCATGGGTCAGAAGGCAGAGATAGCCAATCAGATGGAAATTGGAGCATGTCGCTGTTAACCTAACATTAACACTCCTTGGAAAACCAGAACAATGCAAGCAGCACCAGATAGACTGCCTACGGACACAGAGAAAATAAAAATATTATTGTTATCACTCCCAAGCACCTCTGGAGCCAGAAGTTGGTGGTGAGTTTACAAAACTACTGTGACACGCACTGTGCTGAATAAGTGCAGCAAACTGACGCATCTGTTGGAGCAAAAGTGACGCATTGTTGCAGTTGGTCACAAAAGTGACGCAACTCCAGCAATGCGCCAGAAAACATAGGTAGGTCCCATGTAAAAAGCCCTGCGTCAATCCTTACGCCTGGTCTGAGCAGGCGTAGGGATTTTGACGCAGTGAAGGCGTAGAATGACGCAGTGAAATCTTGTAAATTTCACTGCGCCAGTTCTACGTGGCTTTTTGCATGGGAACGCCTACCCTGCATACATTATACCTGGCGCAGGTATAATGTGACGCAGGGCTTTACAACGTGACGCATCTCCCTAGATGCGTCACGTTGTAAATTGGTTGCATTTTTTACGCCACCGCTGCGTCACAAAAGTGACGCATCGGCGGCGCAAAATTGTTGCAAGGGTCTTGTAAATCTGCCCCTTGGTATTCTATACTTACCATGGAAAATCATTGCATGGGGCCTAGAACACACATGTCGCAGATACAACTGAAACATCACTCAGCTTTGTTGGCATAAAATATGTTTGAGGTGATAGAAAACTGTGGACTCACAGGCAACTGCTGCTGTGGAAACATATCTTACACTCAATGGACCAAATGTATTACCAGAAGCTACTTTTAACAAAGCACAAAAATGGACTATATTGCATTATCCTACATGAGACTGCACACCGTGGTGGTAGCATGGGAAGGGTTAATATGTGCGCGGTAGTCTCTGGAGTTGGAGACTGAATTTAATATCTATTTGATGTATGTACAGCTTATTGAAAAATTTGGGCTAGTAAGCTCTCAGGTTCTCGGACCAACGAGGTGGGAATTGATGTTAAAATATTAGTCGCTTTTCATTTGAGTTTGTACTTTGGGACCTTCGATGTTTGATACACGGGTGTGGTGCATTCGTAATGTGTGCACCTTGAGTGTCAATCTTTTCAATACTTTAAGTTATCTGCTTCTTTTGACTATTCTGATGATCATGATGTATAGATAAGCAGATTCTGTCACACAGAGTAAAATAAGTGTATGATTATATTCTTTTGTAAGTGGTTGTTACTTTCTTGAGGTTATAGATTGATCTTCACTCTGGATCTACTGGGATAAATGGTGGAAGAATTTGAATTTAATATTGGTGATGGATTTTCATAACATTAGGTGCATCAAATTTGAATTTTATATGTATACTATATTATATATATTTTCCAGCCTTGAGAATGTTGTGGCAGAAGTTTGCCGGTTGAAACACGTGTTGACCAGCTGGTGTAGAGGAACAGGAAAATTAAAAGGAGCTGTTAGATCGATAAGGACTTTATGTGTGATCTCTGATTGTGCTCAAGGAAATTTAACATTGACATTGAGCCTCTATGGTGTTGCAAGGCAATGGCGTCTGCATATGTGTAAATGCAAACAACGTGGCTCAGCATCCAACAAGTGCCTCCAAAGAAGGTGTGTCAACTTATAGATAATGTAGAGTCAGATGGAAAGCAGGGGCGGCTCCTCCGCTATGGCGGAGTAGCGTCACCCCACTGGTGAAATGCCAGCACACAGAAGAAAAATAAAATGACAATAAAACTATTTTATTGTCATTTTATTTTTCACTTCCAGTCCGAGGCCATGAGTCTGGGGCAGGGTGGGCCATGTCTCTGCGTCAGCAGGGGGGAGTTGTAGTAGCACTGATAGTGCGCATATAGGTTTGGCCGTCCCTCCATGGCCAGGCAAACCGACATGCGCATTCTGATATCTCTACGTTGTTCCTGGGAGATATCATCAGTGCTCAGGGCACAGGCTCCCAGTCCCTGTGGAGCGTTAAACTGGCCCACTCCATCCAATCCCAGTGCTTCTCTCATGCTGTGAGAAGTGATGGGGTTGGGTGGGGTTTGTGAGCCTGTGCTCCTGGGGATTGTAGTGCCATGAGCAGCGAGGGAGAAGAAGAGCGCGGGCCATCAGTGAAAGGTAAGTGTTTACACTTTTACTTTTGCTTTTTTCCCCTGCACTGCCCCCGCTGCCCTCCCAAGTCGGATAGGCAGCAGACGCTGCTGGAGGAAAGACTTTAAAATACAGTTAAGAATGAAAAATTACATGCTTTTTGTAAGCAGCCTTCTTTCAAAAAAACTGGAGTGTATTATAAGTTTTATCAGGAAAGAGTGATGATGCTCAGATATACATCTCCAGAGTTTGTGGTTGGATTGGAAAGAAGGTGGTTTAGCACTCCCAAACTGTAGGCTGTATTACTACGCAGCCCTTGTCACCCATATGTCATGATTGACTCTAAAGCAAATTGCTGGTAGTTTTGGAAGTGCTTAGATGCAATCTATGTTAAAGATGGACAAAGTCCCTGATGTTCCTTGCTCTCTTAGATTTCCACGAGTTTTGTATATGATTCCTCTAACGTTACATCTATGGGCTCTGTAATCAGCATAATTTGAAGGAGGTTAGTGTCAGTTGCGAAAAGGGAATCACCAGCTGGAGACTGTATGTGTGGTTCTCCAATACACATGCTTTAGTTTTGTCTCTTGAACTGGCTTTTGAGACCCAAGAGTTCCTTTTGAGGAGAGTATATTTTTCAAACTGTAGATTGGTTAAGGAATTGTTTTGAAGCAACCTGAGATGCTCACATACAGTAAAAAAATGTAAGTCCGTTTTTATATAGCGCAGCTACTCACCCTTACGGGTCTCAAGGCGCTGTAGTGGAAATTAAGTGAGCTATTGCCCAGAGTCACATGGTGCTGAGCTGAGCTGCCGCCGGAGCCGGGGATCGAACCGTGAACCCTGTGCTCCGAAGTCAGCTGCCCTGGCCGCTGCACCACACCTCTCCACCATACAGGACAATCGTATTCCTGCCTTAAGAGCATTGGTACTCACACTAGTCATTCTTTCCGGGTAAAATGGCAAGATCAGACTGAAGGAAGAGAGCTCTGACTAACTGGCAGGAGAAGTATTTGCTTTCTTATCCAAATGGGAATCAATCCCCACAACATGCAGATCTTCAACATGTGGATGCTGCTGCACTATCACTTGCTTTACTCTATAAATTAAATATGAGCATCTTGTCCAATTGCCCCCCCCAACAGCTTCAGAACCCAAGAAGGTGATTGGATCCACATGCTTTGAATTTTTCCATGCCTGAGACCCTACTGATGCTCTATTGCTAATTTTTTAGCCACTCACATCTTTCTTCATTTCTTGGAGCTGGATCCCAAAACTGCCCTTCTGGAGATTCCAGTAGACCAAGTTACGGTCCCAGAAGGCAACAGAGAAGTCATTTTTACAACTGGGATTGTGACCCTAACTGACAAAAGGAAATCAAGTTGCCATCCTGGATTTTCTGATTGGCTGACTAAGGCGTGCTATTTAAATATTGACCCCAGAATATTGATGGGACACAATATCAGGGACAAAATATAGAAAACAAAGTTGACCGGTAGGTCTAGATTTTCTATACCTAACTCCCATATATGTACCTATGTGGTACATATACATTCAAGGTATATAGATGTGAAGTTAGGAATAGTAAATCTATACTTCTCTATATGCAATTTCCTTTCGACATTTTGTTTCTTGACCTTCTATTCCAGATATTCTTGTGCCACAATTTTCTAGGGGTCAATATTCAGTAGCACAATCGCTAAGATGTGAAGAATATGCAATTCTGAATTTTTTTGCCATCTGAGAATCAATTAATTCTCAGTGGCGTAGTAAGGGGAAGCGGTCCGCCCAGGGCGGCACAAGTTTTGAGGGCGGCGGCCTATCCCTACTCTTACCTGCAGCCGTTGCCGGCGATGAAGGCGGGAATCGCCAGCACCCTCCCAGCCCCAACCCCCCCGCTCTTACCGGCGGCTGCCGCTGCCTGTCAGCAAAAGCAGGTACCGCCACAGGCGGCCAAAGGTCCAGTTATGCCACTGTTAATTCTACAGATTCATCGAGGTCTGGAGATATTATAGTCGAGTTACTCTTTAAGCCCGACTGGCACATGAAATAAAGGATTTAATGGAACTCTTTATATTGTATCTTATTTATGAAATATGTTATTATGAAATTAAATTGAAAGAAAATGTGTTTGGGCTCTTTTTGCATCTTTTTTGTATCTGTACTCAGAATACACATCTATAAACACAGGGAAAGTTCATGCTGCACCAGTTTTTCCTTGTGGCAGCGGACTAATCACCTATATCAAGGTAGCCCAGCTATCCATTATATAACCTTTCACCTAAAATATTACCATAAAGACGCTGGATGTTACTCCAAAGCTTCAAGCACCCAATTTACAATAGAAGTATTGTCCAGGTAGAACAACAATCACATATAGATGTCAGATGCGGCCCGTGCAGGTAAGAGCGGTGGGATGGTGGGGGCGGGTGGGGGGGAGTCGACAGACGACAAGGTAAACTTAAATTAAAAAAACAAAAACCACTTCCCTTGCACTTGCGAACTTGGCGATGCGGCGAGCGCAAGGTAAGTGGTTTTCTTTTTTGTACTTAAGTTTAACTCCTCGTTGTCTGTCGACTCCCCCACCCCACCCCGCACCGCCCCACTGCTCTTACCTGCACGGGCCGCGCCTGATAGATATTGACATGTGCATAATGAGGGTATTTCCATCTCATAGATTGAAAGATTATGCTTAAATATTTCTAGTAAAACTGAGTTCCAGACAGATGTAGCTAATGCCAAAAAAGATTGGCAAATGCTGCTGCACTTTATATACTTGTCGGCATAACTGATATCTATCTGATTGCCAAGATACAACTCTGATGCCTGGCCTGCCTGAGTGCAGGATCTGTGCTCATATCTAGCAACGGTGTAGCAGTTTAGGGACTTTCAGTGTCGATTGCATTTTGGGTAAGGCTGTGTAAAGGTTTTATTATACAGTGAAGCGTCATGTAGATCCTGATTATTGGCCTGTTGTGTGCCACAGAGTTTGAAGCTTTTCTAAAAACTATGTTTTGGCATAGTTTTTCCACTCACAACATGTGTTCCCTGCCTGCAAGAGTGTGGGCAGGGAATTTAATTTCTCCTTGCCAGTGGTTTTGCAGGCAGGGAAACAGCAGTGTCTTGGGGTCCCCAGGACTGTTGCCATCAGCCCTGGGTGATGGGGTCCCCACGGCCTGATAATGGCTCCCCATTCAATAACACTGCACCAACCCCCCGGGCCATGGCCCATCTGGGGGGCTTTTTTTAATAAGGGCGGAATTTAAAACTTTCCATGGTTCCACTGCAGATTTGCGGTAAAATAATTTTAAAAATAGGTTTTTGGCTCCTAGGGGTGTCCCTCTGGGACTGTCAAGCACTGACTTGCTTTGATGCTCCGGGAGCAAGGTGGAAGTTCCCAATTCCTCTCCCTCATCTCCACCTCTCTTGCGACTACATTGCAGCAAGAAAGTTCGATGGCCAGGAAGGGAAAGGGGAATTGGATGTAGAGAGAATGCGAGACGTTGGTTCTTGCTCTGCTGTTGTTCACTTCTTGTGATCATCAGGTTTGATATTCATGGCTGATTCGGTAACACAGGGACATATGATTATTTCACTTTCACTAACCACTATGCCTTTTCTTTCCCACCCTGCTAAAAGTGTAATACCTTATATTTCCCTCTTTCCCGCTTCCTGGTTCTCTCCCGCTCTTACTTCTGTGGTGTTTGTGTGTATCTTCCGGACTCCTTTACAAAGAATGCATATATTATTCCCAACTCACCTGGCTAACACACACTGCATTTAATGGAACAATGGTACCTACCGGAGCCTTCCTTGATTCCTGGTTACCTGTGAGAAATCTGGTTTTAACAATTCTTCTTGTCAAAAGTATCTTAACACCTTCTGCGGAACATTAATCAAAACTAAACTGTTTTCATAACGTGCATCACTTGGTACCTTTCAATAAGACATAATATGTGAAAAATAAAACATAAAGAAATGATAACAGAAGAGTCTTTTCTACAATCCGTGGAATTCTAATTCCAATCTTTCGTTTTACAGGTACCTTCGAGAGGATTATTCGGACCGAAGTATGTTACTACAAACTTTTTGCGCTTTTTTAATCGCTAGCACGTTACCACGTGTTGCATGTTATTGTCTATTCCTAATCTTATCTCTTATTTTGCAGGCGAAGATCCGGCACGGAAGATCATGGTCATCAACAGGAACACAACCTTCTCCCAGGTAAGTCTTGACAGCAAGCACATTCTGGAACAGGGGCGTGGCCTTAAATAGCGAGCGCCCAAAATGAATGCCAAGTCTCACACAATTCTATCAATCTCATGAGAATTTGAGTGGTTCCAGACTGGTCTACAACACCAGCACTTGCATTGATCACCAGGCCCTAAAAGATGACATAAAGGGGGCTAGAGTTATTCATGAGGTGTTAGATCTCATGGTCTGTTTTGTGGCATCCTGTGGGCAAGAGTGTGGTCAACAGAAATCCTCCTGTTGGGCTTGCAGGTTCGACAAGGAGACCCCACCCCCCTCAACAGTCCTATGGGGGCAGGGTATCTGCTGCCTCATTTTTGTTGATGTGGTGGCAGGCAATCAGATCTTAACTCTAGATCTGTTGGCTAAGCTGAGCCTCTGCAATATAAAATATACATAAGGTTTCTCCCCTTCTCCCTGTCTCGCCCACCCTCCCCCTCATCGTATATCTGCCGTTCTGTTTTTGCATTGTCTCCTTTCTATCCACCTTTCTGACTGATACCCGTTGGAGCTTCCTTGAGAGCTATAGGGGAGACTGGCCTTGGACTACCTCCCTGGCCGTCACCTACCCATTCGGTCTTTGGGCTGACTTTACCTCTGTCTCTTATTCTGGCTTCCCCCTCGTCCTCTCCCTTCTCACTCCCCCTCTCCCCCTTCCTCTCTTCTGGTCTCTCATTCTCTCCTGTCAATGTATCTCATATATTGGATGTAATATGTAATTGTTATTATTGTTGTAACTTTGCTGACCTTATGTAAAGCGCTCTGATACCTACGGGTCTAGCCAGCGCTATATAAAACTGTTTAAATAAATAAAATAAATAAATAAATAAATAAGGTTCAAACCTTATTTTTTCAAAAACTACTGAACAGATTCACACCAAATCACAAAAAGACCGCATTCTGGACCAAGATCTAGCTTTTTGCCAAATTTGGTGTAATTCCAGCCATACGTTTTTGCGGTATCATTGTTCAATTTTCCTATGAAGAATTGCATGGGGAAAATGCATCTTCGGGCCACCCCCTTTTTCTTGGCCCGCTTGATGAATCATCCCAAACCTTTCCAGGAGCGAGGCGGATGAACTTTTTTTTAAAGTTTCGTGAAGATTCGTCAAATGGTGCCAAAGTTATAAGCAAAATGCTTTTTCAATGGAAATGTGGTCCGAACTATAACTAACTACCCAATGGGCACGGCCAATGGAATTATGTGATTCTGCGGTTGCTGCGGTTTTCTCATAATTATGGATTTGCCGCATTTGCCACATAATCCATCTTCTGCTGCATAATCTGCAGGTTTTAACAAAAAAGGTTTTTATTGTAGCTCAAACAGATCCAAAGTTACATAAAATATGGAGAGTCTGGTTCCTGGGAACCGGAAGGCTTTTTGCCTCCTGCGACGGAGTATACACACCACCAACAGATAAATCAGCGCCCCCTATTACCTACTACATAGAATCTTTGCCCTGTTGGTAAGCTTCGGCCATGTGCAGCGTGGGTTTTGCCACAAGGTCTGCTACCAGCGCCTCGCAGGCAGCCAACCCCACAACGTGCACGGCTGAAAGCCATGCATGGCATTGGGTTGACTGCAGGTGGCCATCCCCCCATCGCTGGCACAAGCCATGCACAGCGAGTGTTGGGTGCAGGGCCTGGCACCCAAACTACGGCAGATGCATATGGATGAATATTTGGGGTGTCATTTTAAGTACGACAGAGCTACTGACTGTGTCAAGGGTCATAACAACACAATATAAAAAGTGTGCCTATAGACTTTATGAAGGGGTTGGAATGTAAACACATATAACGCACTTGTATTGTCCTTGTCAGAAAATAACCAATAATTATAATAACATGTCTATTTCATTAATGCACACAGTTCAATGTTTAATAAAAGTGATTGTCATTAAAAAATGTAATAAAGGTTTATTGAAATAAAAAAACATCAACATGTTTCTGAGTCTTTTTTAACATTTTTCAAGCTACAAAATGCAACCATAGAACTGATCACAAGGAGGCTCTGCACTCCAACTGAAGAGCATAGAGCTCCAACTACAAGTGCTTTTAAAAAATATGTTAAACACTCCTGGGGTTAGGGATTCAAAGGCCCAGGAGTCTTCCCTCAGGGCCTTAGGTAAGTGCCCTGGGACCGATCTGGGGCATCCACAAAACAGAAAGTTGGGAGCCCAGAGGGAAGCTCGCAGGGCCCCTGTGGCCTCGCCGTCTCCCCTCATGCACCCATCCTGGGTTCAGAGAGAGCCGGCATTGCTCTTGCCCAGCTGGAGCAGGTTTTTTCTATGCTCCTACTGAGGGGGAGCAATCTCTGTTTCCCTGCCCGCAAGAACGCAGGCAGGGAAAAAAATGTGTGCTCCACCAGGCGGGAGCATTTTTGCAGCTCCCGCCAAGTGCACATTTTTTTCCTGCCCCCTTAGAGGAAACGGTGTCCTGGGAGTGTGTCCCCGGGGACGCAGCAATGTAGGCAGTCCCAGGGATGGTGACCCCGGGGCCTTTGGACTCATGGGGAGAGGGTCCATGTGCCCCCTTCCCCTTTAAATATAAATGTCAGACCCAGTGGATGGGAGCCGTGAGACCTTTAAAGTCTCAGGGATGGGGACTGCGCACCCCTCCCCTTTTTGAGTTAGCGGCGCCAGGGAATTGGAGTGCCCGGGGCCACAGGCAGTAAAAGGCCCCAGAGATTTTATATTTATGTTTCAGCCCTGAGAATTTTTAGCCCCGGGACATGGGGGCACTGTGGCCTTTATGGGCTTGAGGAGGAGAGCTGTACACGCCCCTCCCCTTTGATAAAAGTGGCAGGACCCGGGAGATGGGTTACCAGGTGAAAAAATCAGTTTGGGAGGAGGCACCTGGCACATCCTGGCCCACCCAGGGGGTAATTTTCATTTTTGAATGTCATCTGGCATTTTTTTCCCATGATCCTGCGGGAGAACCATGAGATCACAGCAAAAAAAAACAATTGTTTTTCCATGTTTGCCCCAGGTTTCTCCCTCTGGGACCTCTCTCCCCACACAAGGGCTAGGGGACTAAGTCTTTGAGTTCTGTCATGGGTGCCATAATATTTTTTTTTATGTTGCGGCCAGCCAATCAGAGCACTCTCTCCCACGGGAGCAATTGGCCCAAGGTCAAAAAAATCACCCTCGGCCAATCAAAACGCTCTAATTTTTTTTAAGTTGAGCTTGTGAGGCTCTACCGAAAGTCCCTCGGACCCTACCATCAAGATATACAAACATTCTTGAACCTTGTTTTCTCTGAAACTATTGAACAAATGTACAGCAAATAACAAAAAGCAAGCTTTCTGGACCAATATCTAGCTTCCTCCCAAATTTGGTGTAATTCAGTTTAGCAGTTTTGGATGTAGCTATTTTAAAAAAAAAGTCTATAGAAAATGCATGGGCATTTTCCATTTTGAGACCCTCCTTTTTCTCAGCCCCCGCTTGGCGGATCATCCAGAAAATTTCCATGAAGAATCTAGGCAAAAAGAGCACTTTTTTTTGGAAAGTTTCGTGAAGATTCGTCCAATGGCACCAAAGTTTTTAACTAACCAAAAAAGGAATTTACTATGGAAATGCAGACCTAATTATAACTACCCAGCGGCAACTGCCACTGGGTGATATATATATATATATATATATATATATATATATATATATATATATATATATATATATATATATATATATATAATTAGCCACTGTCTGTGAAGAATAGGACTAGTTGAAGACATCTTGCCAAAACACGTCAGCCATGATTTGTCTTTTAATGTACCATTGATTAACTTTGACATTAAAATAAATGGTTGGAAAAGGTACCTGGATTCAAGGAATATAGGGCCATATTATCAAGAACGGGCGATAACATTATTGCCACTTTAGCGGCAGGAAACTGCCGCTAAAGCGGCGATAAGGGGCTTGATAATATACCCTATAGAATTCCAATAGAAGCCCAGGTTCTGGTGTGAAGGACATCAAACCTGGGCTTCTATTGGAATTCTATAGGGCATATTATCAAGACCCTTATCGCCGTTCTTGATAATATGGCCCATAGTTATTTGCCCGCAATCTGTGCCACTGAAGCTGCTGGGGGAAGGAGTTCTGAGCGGGAGGATATAAATATTATCCAGCATATTTTATAAGGTCATCCCAGATGGCAAGTAGGGCTGATTTTGAGCCTCTTCCAGGGCACTATCCAGTTTAGAAGTTAGAAAGTAGGGAATTATCTCTGAATAACAGTTTCCTTGGAATTTCCAGCACTGCCAATTACAAAATGTTCACCCTACATCACACCCTCATTCTATTTCACAAGCTTCACTCTTCACAATTGCCCCACAACAAAGTTATTCAAACGCTCTGTACCACCTCATCCCGACAAAATTAAAAGAACTCCTTTGACGTAATTCTATACTTAAGGACCACAAAGACACCATTCACAGAAGGATCAGCCTCATCACTCCACGCCAAGCAAAACAAGAAAGAAACAGCCCTAGTAAACCTTAGTTCCCAGAGTTACACTAAAATATAAGAAGGAAAATCTTGCCAATGCTCTAGCTCTCATATAATATGTACCAAACTAAACATATTGGGAAACAAACACAATAAAGCTGTGTTCACGGCCAAAGTCAATTATCTCAAAAGGAAATCTACCCTTCACTAAGCTTGTATTTCGATTTCAGTTTCAATATTATTTTTTATGTTGTGTTCAAACCCTTAGGCCTTGCTAACAAAATATATAAAACTTCTAAACCAGAAACGTGGAAATGTGAAAACGATAGGAGATGAAAAGGAAAGAAGAGGGAAGTCCATGCCCAGTAGAAGGGCCAGCCAAAAGAGCATGAGAGAGAACTGTTAGTTTGCTGGCTAAGGTGAATCTGGAACATGGGGGTAGACATTGCATGTAAAGATTGGGCTGCAACTTCCAGTCACTGTGCCAGGATTTCTCATCAACTGAGTAAAGAGGTCCCACACCAGTGGAGGTCAGAAAAGACCTTTGAGCGCCAGGGTTAGTGTCGCTGACTGACAATTCGCCTTGCCTGGTACGGGACCAGAAACATGTGAAAGAATGCAGCTTGACATTAACAACTGCTTGAAACCATGATGAGGAAATGATCCCCCTGACAGCTGGAGGGGGTGCTGGAGGTACCCTTGCAGAAAACGAAGGATGCCTAGGAGAGGAGGCCTTGAGCAGCATGGCTAGAATGCCAGACAATCGGCTTGTTGTAATCCAAGGAAGAAGTATCATCAGGCCATGAGGTGAGGCTTTTTGCACTGGTCCCTCCACAGCATGCCCGGGGGCAGAGTGTCTCACTCCTCAAAATAAGGAGTGACAGTGAATGCAAGGCACCTGGAAGTATTGCAACTGCAATCAGTGATTTCCTCAAGACATTCCCCTAGTGACTTTGTACTGAGAAGTTTCAATACCGCAGTTGACAGTGCATCAAGACACATTTAGTGACCACCATGAAAATTAATTAGGGCCTCTCCTGACCATGGTGCTGTGCAAGGATCACATCATCAATTTGCAGATCTTTTGATCTCCGCCTGCATCACCACTGCGACCCAGGGTGGACTCTCTAGTTTAGGTGGCAGTTTGAAATTGGGCCAGAAGGGGCAAATACTAGAGAGGTCCCATCTTCCCCAATCACCAGGAGTGAAGCACAATTGCTCCTCATCTGCGCCAGGCCACCCGGCCTCTAAGCAACGTCAGCTGGGGTGAAGTCAACGTGACCTCTCCCTGCAGCCCATTGAATGGCAGAAGGATTAGCATATATACATGTATCAGCTGACAAGAGCTTGAAACAGGTACTGTACACAGATTATGAACAAGGGAAAGGGCAACTAGCGGTCTCATAGGACCACCTGCACCCACACTTTGCAGTGGCGTAACAAAAGTTGAGGGGGGCCCCCTGCAAAGAACATGGAGGGGCCCCCTCTGGACTCACTCAGGCCAGGGTATTGAGCTGAGGGGGCCCCTGTAGCTTGCCCCCCCTCACTGCGGGAGCTGCGGGGGCCTTTGTTACGCCACTGACACTATGGCATCTACCCAGAAGAGGGTGGTCACCTGAGAGCAAATCGATCGCTGTGATTGCAGAGTCTTCCAATGGTAAAGTATAGGTAAAAGTTTTAAAAATGTATTTAATCCGAAAATAAATATTAAACATATTTTTGTGTTAAACATTAATGTAAGTTAATTTTATGCATTTATTGCCTTAGCATACCTCATCAATCGCTTCTACTTTCACAAATCTTCCAGACACCGCTCATCCGGACTCCTACATGCACACATCCCACGCATACGTAAAACCAGATCCAGTGGTCGAGCCTTCTCCTATTTCGCTCCTAAAGTGTGGAACGACCTGCTGCAAAACATTAGAGACTCCCAATAGAGTGATTCTCAAGGCCAATCCCTATGGGACTCCACAGTGTAATGATGTTTCTGTGGACCTATGGGGTGGCATAATAACGGGCTGTACATGTGGGTCAGCCAATAAATTAACAGAGAGAGCCATGCCAATGCCGTGTCAAGGGTTAGTTCTGGCTCTAAGAGCCCCTAAGAGACTGTTCAGGAGCCAAGCCCTGAAAAAATGTGGCATGTAAATCATGCAACAAACATCATGTTAAAATATAAGATGTCTTCAAAATTCAAGAAAGCGTATTTCTTTAACACACTGAATTGTTACACCTTAGTTCATCAGATCATTTAAAAAATATTTATTAAAAGTGAGAGTTTTTAAACATAAATTGAGAAACATTCCTTAGCCTGCCCTATCATAATGTTATTAGTGAACTAAGAGGCAAGCCAGTTGTCATGTATACCTTAAATATTATCTTAATTCTTATTACATATAGTGCAACATTGTAGTCTGTTCAATCAAACACAAGAGACGTGTGTTTTTTACAGCACACATCCTGAACTCACATATTTGAAGGTGCTCTTGTATGTGATAATGAGTAAAAAGGAGGCATGGTGAAATAAAGTATTTGGCTAGGATCACACAGTTTGGTCAAGCAGGGAAACCAGGATTGAGCCCAGATTTTTCCAGTCTCACAATGTGCAATTAAGACACCAGAGAGGTATCCCTTTCTGAAATCAACCATTGATGCTTGGTCTCTAGGTCTTGGAGTATTAGATTAGAGCATGGGTGACAGGCAGAATCCACATTTAATTATGGGAAGCTTTAAATGCGCCGTACTTTCCATACAGATGAGAGTTTCACTAAAAACACAGACTATGGGGCATATTCTAAAGGAGCTACCGCCGAGTTATTGGCACTTTAACACATCCAAAGTCACGCTAAATTTATTGCCCCATTCACACACCAGTTTTCCTGCGAAAGCAGTCGCAAAAAACATCGCCACAGATGACCTCGGCAACTAACGCTGAGATGCAGAGTAGGTGTTCCCGAGCAAAAAGCCGCGACAACACCACAACGCAACATTCTCAATGACCAGCCACATCGGCGATAGGAACACAAAACAGGCGATACGGCGCGTTACCAGCAGGAAATTAACACCTGCTCTGACCTGGTGCAAAGTCGGACGTCAACCTGCACAAGAAAAGGGAGCCCAGCCCACAGCCACACCTGAAGAACAACAGATGCCATGGAGCCACTCACCATGCACCCCGGAGCCCCGAGAGGGCAACAACACCCACCGCCACCCCCCCAACGGCCCCCCCTCCCCGGACCACCACAGAGGCAGCGCAGACAAAGACAGCAGACCTTCAGGAAATGCACCAGCCCCACAGACCTAACACCAGACAATGCCAATGCCCACTTCAGGCCCAAAAGGACAACCATCCTCCGCATCCTGAACATCATTGCCCACAGGCTGACGGTACCAACACAGCGGACAACCAACATCCCTCCGCAGACAAAGCTGCTGGCTATGCTGCACCTGTTGGCCTCTGGTATCCTCCCAAACAACAACCGCCCAAGTCGGAGGAGTCTCACAGCCAGCCCCATCCAAGTTCCTCACACCTGTCCTGGATGCCCTCACCAGCTAGGGACCCCAGCACCCATACGTCCCCCACAATGCGCAGGAACAGCTGGAGACCAAGCAAGGACTATACGCCATAGCTGGATCCCCGCACGTGTCGGGGGCAATCGACTGGACACTTGTCCCACTTGTGCCCCCTGCCAACACCGCACACAATTACCGCAACAGAAAGCACACGCATCCCATCAACGTGCAGGCAATAGTGGACCACAGGGGACTCCTCACCAATGTCATAGCCAACTACCCAGGCAGTGTGCATGATCCCTTCATCTTCCGACAGTCCAACATCAACCAGCACTTCCAGGATGGCACCCATGGGAATGCACTGCCTGTTGGCAAGTACCAAATGAACACACCACACACCTCAACCCCACAATCATGCAACTCACAACTCTGGCACTGCACACGTCACAAAATCACATACAACATGCCAAACAACATGCCCCCCCACCAGACACGACAGCACAACTTACTGTGGCAACCTTGGTCAGCCATGTACATGAGCCATCGACGACATGGCACCTCAGCCACACAATACCGGAATGTGGGGAGAGGTGGGAACCAGGCATGTGCGAAGGAAGCAAGTGACCCATGAATGAGTATGTACACAATGCCAAGTGTGGCGGAGATGTGCTGGACAGACTGCAGTATGCAGACCACAGACATAGCCATGTCTACATGCACTGCTGGTGTTTGGAGTGTAGTGGACAGTGGACGCAACCATGTCACCCCAGCCAGTGGGGAAGATCGCGGAATTGTAGCTTGTGACGTCCCCCCCTGTAAGCGTGTGCGGAGTGGGCTGGCCAGGCGTATGCCAGGCCAGCGCAGGGGTGTGAATAAAAAGCACGTAGCTCTGGGCGTGGTTCTCTTCCGGAATGCCCAACGTGTCTGCCAGGGCGGCGCCTCCCACCCTGCCATGAGGCCGACGCCGTCGCCGTGAGCGGTGTGGCCTGCGATCCTGTGCGCCTGCTGCACCCCGGGCCGCTGGTCCCCGGACCCGTCATGTCCGCCCCTGCGCAGCCAGGCCTCACTGCTCACCTGCCAACACTGGCGTGTGTCAAAGAGGGCCCACCACGTGCCGGCGCAAGCTCCAAGCCCGAGGCCCGCGACCTTCGCAGCCTCCTCAGACCATCACGGCCTCCGCGACACAGGCCCACTTTACTCCTTTTCCGTTGACGTACTCCACCGCTGCCTCGGGCCTACACTACGCTCAAGTAGGTCACACATTTGGAACTGAGTCTTGATTACACAATGGCCGAGTACACACTTTATATCACTATACTCCCTTCGATGTGGTGACACAAAGTATGTGCATGGCATCCCAACCACACGTGTCTGTGGGCCCATGATGACTACGCCTTTGGACTACACTGCGGTCCTGCAGGCCCCACACAAATCCATACCAGTCCGTATCAGGCAGGACACGGCATTGTCGCTGGCTAAACACCCGCTCAGCTCTGTCGCTACTGCCTCGGTCAACCACGAGTCATCCCCACATGCCATTTCAACGCCGTGTGTCAGTGTTCCAGGAGGAGCTTGCTGAACAGCGGTTGGCCCGCGCTGGCCGCTGCCTCCGGCCTCAACTGCGGTCCACCCGGGGCTCACACATCAAATCGAGTCCTAACCTGCCCGGACGTCGCATCACCGCAGGATGCACACGCCACCAACGCCAGGACCAACTCCAAACGACAGGTGCCAGCCGTGGGTGCCATCATCAGCTTGATACCCTGCTCAGCTCTTCAGGTGCCACTAACTCAGTGCACCACAAATCAAGGAACATTCTGCTTGCATGTTGGGTGAACACTGTACTCCCTCCGGCTACCACCATGATGCTTCCCAGTTGTTTCTGTTGTGCTGGTGTTTTATGTTTCTGCTTCAATTGTGATCACTGTTCAAGTTGTTGCCAGCACCAACGACTCCATGAGGGCTGGCTTACACTCACCCCACACACATCCAGCACATGCGTCACTGTACATGTGACCATGCCAATAAAGGTGTCGAGCGCACGAGCCCATGGCCAGTTCAACGAACTATCTGTGTGTATCCATGTGCTCATGATGTATGCATTTGTGCCCCGGGCACTACAACATTACATTGTGCCGTGTACAGAGGACGCAGCCATGTCACCGCAGGCAGTGGGTGGGACATTGCACATGTAGCTTTGTCGTCCCCCACTCAATACGTAAGAGGAGTGAACTGGGCCGGCGTACGCCAGTCCGGCGTGGGGGTGTGGATGATCATCCCGTGGCTCTGGGTGTGGTTCAGTAATGGAAATGTGCAAAGGCATGTGTCTCTGTCGCAGTGTGGGTCTCCGTTGGGGAGTGTTGGTGGGCCCTGATGGGACTTAGACCACGTATGTGATCTGGTTCGGCTTCCATGAGGTAGTACCCCACCCGCACATGTTCGGCCACCCCCTTCTGGCAGTCTGACACCTGGCCTTGGAATGCGATGTGTGCTTCGGTGGGCTGCTGGGAGCGTCCAGCTGTGTTGTCTGTGCAGGGGGTGGGGTATCCTCGATGCAGCGGTGCTGCCCTGCTCCTGGAGGTCGATTGCCTAAGATGTCCATGGACTGTTGTGGGGCGTAGGTGTCGGAAGTCTGGTGGTCCTCTTCAGCATCACTGTAGAGTTGTCTGGTCTGCTCTGCTGGAGGTGTTGTTTGTCCCTCTGCAATGTGAAGGGGAGATGCTTGTTGACATTGTGCTGGCATGTATGTTGCCGCATTGTTCAAGTTTACATTCAGACTTCATGACAATGTACATTGTGACTGTTTGGGAGGGGCGGACTATTTGATGCGGGACAGTGGACATTTGGACTACATGACGTAGGTGAGGTTGTACACGTACATTTGCATCTCACAGTTTCCTGCTATGTCAGATGTGATTGGCCATTTTCTACGCACAGGCGGACCCAGTTGTGTCCTCTGTTCTGCAGTGTAGGTGTTGGACTGTGTACCACATTATCGTCCATGTGGGTGTGCTGTCATTGCTATGTGTGTGTGCTGCTTTGTGTGGGAGTCGCACCTGCAGCTGTGATTTTGCTCCCCCTTATCCCTTGGAGGTGGTGTGCCTTTGGCTTTTGTGCTTTTGAGGTGCTGTGATGTTGGCGACTTGGGTCATTTGTGCTCTTGGACGGTTTTTGTACTCTTGTGCATTGTTTGTCTGCAGATGTGTTGTTGACGTCAGTGGTTGTTTGTGCAGATGGATGTGTCAGAGTGTGACCTGCTCCTTTCTGGATGTGGTCCACACTCAGCCACCTCAGTCTCGTGGCGTGCACAGTGTCATGGTGATTGTACTCCAGCCATGCTGCTGGTCATGTGGTGTCACTTGCATTGTCAGTGTGGCTCTCACATACGCATCTTTGCTGTGTTTTGCACGGGTGCATGTGGGTGTTGTGTAATTGGTGATGTGTGGGGTGGGACCCCTTTGGGCACATGGTGAACAGGGGCCTACTTGATGTTTGTATGTGTGCTGCAGTGTGCCACGGGGATCAGGGACATGACCCAGGGTTATTGTGGGTGTGCGGTGTGCTACACGTCGTTGTGCATGTGTGCCATTGTGCCCGTCCCCCCGTCCCCACAGTCCCTGTTCATTACTCACCCTGTTGCTGTTGTGTCAGGTGATGTCGAGCAGTGTCCGGACTTCCGACTCCTTGCACCGTCTCCACACTGATGACTGTGGGCGCCATTTGCTCCTGCTCCTCCTGTGGCGCAGGACTCCCACCTCCATTCGCCGTTGCTGCCTTCCTGTTGGCAGCGGGTTTCTGCTTGGTTTGGCTTTTCACATCGTGCCAGCGCATCTTGGCCTCCTCGGCACTCCGACTGCATTCACGATGGGATACCATTTTTCCGTCTGTATTGCCATTGACACGGTGGTGGTGACGGACAGTTGTTGTTGGTGCTCTGTCACCTCCGTGACCACGATCGGGTTTTCCTGCGAACTGTACCCCGTCTTCCTCTTCCTCTTCTCCTTAGCCTTCCCCGACCCCGAGGTTCATTGCTGGTGGTCTGTGGGGCTTGTGGGGTTCGCTTTGACCTGGGCACTCGTTCCGGGTGCATCCATGTTGCTGCGCAGTTTGATTTGTTTATGGTGTGTTTTTCTTGTTCAGCTTTTATGGTGCATTTTCCCGCCAGACACGTGGGAATTGCAGGCCTATCGCTGGTTGTCGCTGTTTTCTTTTTCGTGGTTGGCCTCATCGCAACTTTATTCGCGTTGGTGTATCGCATTTTTTCGGCGTCGTGTTATTTTTAACGCGGTCATTTGACGCGTTATCGTGGGACTATCGCATGGTGATGCCAGGTTGACAATGCTACGTTAACACGGCGTTGTTTTCCCGCGATGTGAGAAGTTGCGTTAAGCTAAACTTGCTGTGGTTATCACACGTTCTTGTGAATATGCCCCTATGTTGCATGTGTTATTTGTTTAGCACCTAGAGATTTACTAGACTCACAGGATGCTAAGTCAAGGCAAGGATTCAAACCTGGTTCCACATGATCGGCAGCTGTAGCCACTAGGCCACATCACCTCATGCACAAACTTGGCTAATTTAAGGCTCAAGGTTCCAAAATGACCTTGAGCTGAGCGAGCAAGGAATCTGGCTCGAGCTTTCAGTGGCTCACCCACCTCTAACTGACTGACTGCAATGAAAGGAAATCGTGAAGCCATTTTAATTCCTGTCCTTGAATGTCTGCTTCAGCTAGTCTGTCGAGTGCCTAATTTGAGCAGGTGGTTGCCAGTGGGGGTCACGGGCACTTATTTTGGGGGACTGGCACTTATTTTTCCACATCAGATAGTTATTGCAAGCAAAAGAGGGAAAACACACAAACCGGAAAGACGTGGGAAGAGAATGGCTGAAAAAACATCACAAAAGGAGAAAGCAGGAACCTGCAGTAGTGACATAGAGGGGCAGGGAGTGTCTGGTAGAGGATTAAGGAGGCAAGAGATGGAATTAAAACTATTAGCCTAGGTATTTGTCAGGATAACATTTAATTACCACGGCTGCAGGCTTCTGATCAGAGCTTCGGGCACCAGCACTCATTCATTCACAAATTAAGCACCAATCTGTCCGCTAAAATTGGGTGGCAGACCATGTCAAAATCTTCAGACCGGTCAAGCAAAACCAGAGCAGCAACTTCATCCTTCTCCAAGATCACTCTTAGTTGATTTTGACCCACCAGTGGTGCTAATGCAGACCCGTGAAGAGCTCTAAATTCATGCCTGTGCAGGATTTAGCATTGCGTTCACATTGACAAACTCAATTACTCAATAAACTATTCTTTAAATTACTTTTGAACAGAATGGAAGCAGTGAGATTAGGAGAAAATTGTCTAGGATTGCTGGCTCTAGCAGGCTGTCTTTAACAGAGGTCTAACTAACACAACCTAGTTTCCATTTTCCTGCAATCATTCCTGAAAGGAAAGTCCAGGGTGTGCCTTGCCCTATCTGTGAGTTTAGTGATTAATTAATGTAAGTCCAGTAACTGACAACCTGTAAGAAAAGTAGCTGGGGGGTGTGGTAGATGAAGAATATACCCAAATATCAAAATCACCTAAAACTAAAAGACTCCAGGATTCTAAAGCAAAGGGAGATAGAAAAGAGGCAAAGCCATCACCAGAGGTTCCCGAATTCCCAGGTGGTCGATAAATTGACACCCCTGAGATCGTTGTTCCTGGAGCAGGGTAAGTCTTGAATGTGTCTGCCTCCACAAATGCCCCAATGTTTACCATATTAGCTTTTAAATGTTCTCCATGTATGATGGCCCTGTTCAACAGCTCGATCAACATGATTGATTTTATATGAAAATGGAACCATCAAAAAATATCTGGAGCAGAAACTTCCTTTAACCTTGTTCTGTTGTAAAAAATTGGTCAAAATGATCTCAGATCTTTACTTTTAATTGCTATAGGAGTCTTATCACACTCACATGAATTTTGTGGAAGCCTGGAAGATCTAACCCTCTACCTACATAGTCCACGTCACTAGGAAAACGTACAACTAGAAAATGCGGCCTTCATATCCACAGCCAGCAACACTAAGAGGCCATGTAAATGTTGAATGCTGTGCTATAGAAGGACTGTGTATCACCACATCGCCTGACAAGGGGAAATGGCAAACTGCAAAGGTGGTAATCCACTTCTAAGTAGATCAGGACAGCATAATCCCTGCTAACTCTTTCTCTAGAATGAAAGAACAAGGTGCATATCAGAAACAACCCTTATGCTATGGCAGTAGTAAAAAATGCAGGTGTCAGACCAGGAGCGAGGACCAAGTCCTGAAGACCTGCTCAGATCTCAGGTGGCACCCTGTCTGCAAACTGATTGGAAGCAATTGAGAGTCTATGTTCAATATGAACATTTGCATTGAGTCAGGTTTTTAAATAGTTGTAGTGAAGTACAGATGCCCACTTTTCTTCAATGCGGCCTTCCTACTGAGAGGTGACAGTTCTCCCCAATTGGTTGTATGTCACAATATCGAGTGACAAAATATTGTTCTGCAACAATATCAAGTAGAAGATAGCAATTACAACTATATTATAAAGGTAAGTATATATAGGGATATTTAGATACATGTACCTACAAGATATATATATATATCCAAAAAACCCCGTAACCGCCTCCAAGAGATGGGCACAGACACCGGTGTGTATTACTCTGTTTTATTGCAGTTATGTCCACATTATGCATTTCGGTCAGTATATATATATATATATTCACTGAAAAAACCACAGGTTTCAGGGACGTTATAGTTAGTTGGACATTTCACTCGTACAAAACCAGAGAAATTACCCCGTTATAGTTAGTTCAGCTAACTATAACTCGCGCCCCGCAATGCACTGCTGATGACGTCACATATTACATCATTCATGACATGGTCAGTGACATCACTGATGACATCACTGATGACATCTCAAATGACATCACTGATGACATCATCCAGTGACTGTGTGTTTCTGTAAAGTTTAAATATGTTTTATATATATGCCTTGGTGTATTGAAGAATGAGTGGGTGTATAAGTGTCTGGATGGATGATTTAGTAGGTGTGTGACTGACTATATAAGTGAGTGATTAAATGTGTCTTACTGAATGCATGGGTTGGTGAGTAGCTACATGAGTGTGTATATCGGTTATTGATTGGTTGCTTGAGAACTTGTATGGGAGACTGAGTGTGTGTGTGGGTGGGTGGGAGGTGTGTGACTGCGCATAGATGTGTGAGTGGTTGATTCACTGGGTGTATGGGTTCAAGAGTGCATGTGGAAACAGCTGTATGGGTGGGTGAGTGTGTGTATGGGTGTGTTGGTGAGTGAATGGATGTCTCAGTGGTACATGTCCAAGTAACTACATAGGGAAAAGGCAGTGTATGTGAGTGTTGGAGTATAAATGACTATACGTGAGAGTCAGTGATTGTGAGAGTGGCTGTATGGATGAGTGTGTACTTGTATCAGTGATTATATAAGAGAGTAAGTATGCGTTAGTATCTGTATAGGTGAGTAAATGGGAGTGTGATTGATTATTTGCATGACTGACTAGGTGTGTGAGTAACTCCATGGATGAGTGGCGGTGTGTGAGTGTCTGTATAGGTGTATGAGTGCATATGATAGTGTTGTATTGATGAGTGACTGCATGTATGAGTGATTGTATGGGTGAATGAGTGGATGTGTGTGTAGACCTAGGAATCAGTGAGTGCGCATGTAGTAACTGGTATTGGTGTGTCGATGGTTTTGAAAATGGTAGTCTGTATTTTACACTGGGTGTATCAAAGGTTATATTAGAGTGTGAGGAGGTGCATCAGATTTTCACGTGGATGATGTCATCAGTGATGTCATCAGTGATGTCACTGACCATGTCATGAATGATGTAATATGTGACGCCATCAGCAGTGCATTGCGGGGGCGCGAGTTATAGTTAGCTGAACTAACTATAACGGGGGAATTTCACTGGTTTTGTACGAGTGAAATGTCCAACTAACTATAACGTCCCTGAAACCTGTGGTTTTTTCAGTGAATTTCTAAGGTTTTTTAAATGCTAATTTCTAACTATAACGTCCCTGAAACCTATGGTTTTTTCAGTGAATTTCAAAGGTTTTTTAAATGCTAATTTCTAACTATACCTACAATGGTAGGACATGTGAAGAAAGAGGAAGAAAAGCGCACAAAGAAGCAAGACAAATGCAGAAAGAGGCAACAGAAGTCCAGAAAGACGAAGAAAAGTGCAAGAAGAAGCAAGAGATGTGCAGAAAGAACCAACAGAGGAGCAGAAAGTCCTCCTGTGCCCCCAACTTTTTGCTGACGGGTACTGGTGGTAACTGACTCTGACTAACCGGCCCTAGAGCCAGTGCTATGCTAAAAGACACTTAGAATACAGTGAAAACACCTACATACACTAGGGAACACTATGCGTTGGGGTAACCCTGTGATTAGCATGACCTCCTCTGTATTTGCCATGAGTTAGTGCCTGGGTCATTGGATGAGTACATGGGTACTGACTGGATGATTAGAGTACTGCAAGGAGAGTGGATGGTGAATTTATAAACGCTTGTGTTTTGGCGGAGTGATTGGATAAGGACATGGAACTGGTTGGGTGATTGGAGGAGTGCATGGGTAGTGACAAGGAGATGGCTGGACTGCATCAGTAGTCCTCAGGGGATTGTAGCAGTGCATGTGTTAGTGCCTGCGTCATTGCATGAGTACATGGGTAGTGACTGGATGATTAGAGTACTGCAAGGAGAGTGCATGGTGAATTTATAAGTGCTTGTATTTTGGCGGAGTGATTGGATAAGTACATGGTGTTCGCTGGGTGATTGGAGGAGTGCATGGGTAGTGACAGGGTGATGGCTGGACTGCATCAGTAGTGCTCAGGGTATTGTAGCAGTGCATGAGTTAGTGCATGGGTCATTGCATGAGTGCATGGGTACTGACTGGATGATTAGAGTAATGCAAGGAGAGTGCATGGTGACTTTATAAATGCTTGGGTTTTTTGCGGAGTGATTGGATAAGTACATGGTGCTCGCTGGGTGATCGGAGGAGTGCATGGGTAGTGACAGGGCAATGGCTGGACTGCATCAGTAGTGCTCAGAGTATTGTAGCAGTGCATGAGTTAGTGCATGGGTCATTGCATGAGTGCATGGGTACTGACTGGATGATTAGAGTACTGCAAGGAGAGTGCATGGTGAATCTATAAGTGCTTGGGTTTTGGCGGAGTGATTGGATAAGTACATGGTGCTGGCTGGGTGATTGGAGGAGTGCATGGGTAGTGACAAAGAGATGGCTGGGCTGCATCAGTAGTGCTCAGGGGATTGTAGCAGTGCATGTGTTAGTGCCTGGGTCATTGCATGAGTACATGGGTAGTGACTGGATGATTAGAGTACTGCAAGGAGAGTGCATGGTGAATTTATAAGTGCTTGTGTTTTGGCGGAGTGATTGGATAAGTACATGGTGCTCGCTGGGTGATTGGAGGAGTGAATGGGTAGTGACAGGGCGATGGCTGGACTGCATCAGTAGTGCTCAGGGTATTGTAGCAGTGCATGAGTTAGTGCATGGGTCATTGCATGAGTGCATGGGTACTGACTGGATGATTAGAGTAATGCAAGGAGAGTGCATGGTGAATTTATAAGTGCTTGGGTTTTGGCGGAGTGATTGGATAAGTACATGGTGCTCGCTGGGTGATAGGAGGAGTGCATGGGTAGTGACAGGGCGATGGCTGGACTGCATCAGTAGGGCTCAGAGTATTGTAGCAGTGCATGAGTTAGTGCATGGGTGATTGCATGAGTGCATGGGTACTAACTGGATGATTAGAATACTGCAATGAGAGTGCATGGTGAATTTATAAGTGCTTGGGTTTTGGCGGAGTGATTGGATAAGTACACACATGTCACATCAGGCCCACCCCTCCCTTCACCACTGTGGAAACGCGCCCCCTGGCGGGTTTTAAGTTGGGGGATTAATTCCCCTTGAATCCTGAGGGTCCCTGCGGGCCAACTAGCCCACCAGGTACCTCCAGTAAGCACCACAGAGCTGCGTTGCAGAGAGGTGGTCCAAGGCCACTCCCCTCTTTACACCTCTCTGCAACGCAGCTCTGTGGCGCTTACTGGAGGTACCTAGTGGGCTAGTTGGACCCAAGGGACCCTCAGGATTCAAGGGGACTTAATCCCCCATCTAACAACGCGCCAGAGGGCCTGTTTGCACAGTGGTGAAGGGTAGCGGGTGGGGACTGATGTGACAAGTGTGCAAAAGCGCCTGTGGCGCATTTTAAGTTGGGAGATTAAGTCCCCTTGAATCCTGAGGGTCCCTAAGGCCCAACTAGCCCACCAGGTACGTCCAATAAGCACCACAGAGCTGCGTTGCAGAGAGGTGGTCCGAGACCACGCCCCTTTTTACACCTCTCTGCAATGCAACTCTGTTGCACTTACTGAAGGTACCTGGTGGGCTAGTTGGCCCCCAGGGACCCTCAGGATACAAGGGGACTTAATCCCCCAACTTAAAACGCGCCACGGAGCGCGTTTGCACACTTGTCACATCAGGCCCCACCCCCTCCCTTCACCACTGTGCAAACACGCCCTGTGGCGCGTTTTAAGTTGGGGGATTAAGTCCCCTTGAATCCTGAGGGTGCCTGGAGTCCAACTAGCCCACCAGGTACCTCCAGTAAGCGCCACAGAGCTGCGTTGCAGAGAGGTTTTAAAAAGGGGCGCGGCCTCAGACCACCTCTCTGCAAGGCAGGCTTGTGGCGCTTACTGGAGGTACCTGGTGGGCTAGTTGGCCCCCAGGGTCCCTCAGGATTCAAGGGGAATTAATTCCCCAACTTAATATGCGCCACAGGGCGTGTTTGCACACATGTCACCTGAGGCCCCGCCCCCTCCCTTCACCACTGTGCAAACGCGCCCCGAGGTGCATTTTAAGTTGGGGGATTAGGTCACCTTGAATCCTGAGGGTCCATGGGGCCCAACTAGCCCACCAGGTACTTCCAATAAGCGCCACAGGCCTGCATTGCAGAGAGGTGGTCCAAGGCCACGCCCCTTATTACACCTCTCTGCAACGCAGCTCTGTGGCGCTTACTGGAGATGCCTGGTGGGCTAGTTGGACCCCAGGGACCCTCAGGATTCAAGGGGACTTAATCCCCCAACTTTAAACACGCCATAGGGCGTGTTTGCACACATGTCACCTCAGGCCCCGCCCCCTCCCTTCACCACTGTGCAAACGTGCCCCGTGGCGCATTTTAAGTTGGGGAATTAAGTCCCCTTGAATCCTGAGGGTCCCTGGGGTCCAACTAGCCCACCAGGTACCTCCAGTAAGCGCCACAGAGCTGCGTTGCAGAGAGGTGTAAAAATGGGCGTGGCCTGAACCACCTCTCTACAACGCAGGCCTGTGGCGCTTACTGGAGGTACCTGGTGGGCTAGTTGGCCCCCAGGGGCCCTCAGGATTGAAGGGGAATTAATTCCCCAACTTAAAACGCGCCACAGGGCGTGTTTGCACACATGTGACCTCAGGCCCCGCCCCCTCTCTTCACCACTGTGCAAACGTGCCCCGTGGCGCATTTTAAGTTGGGGGATAAAGTCCCCTTGAATCCTGAGGGTCCCTGGGGTCCAACTAGCCCACCAGGTAACTCCAATAAGCGCCACAGAGCTGCGTTGTAGAGAGGTGTAAAAAGGGGTGTGGCCTGGACCACCTCTCTGCAACGCAGCCCTGTGGCGCTTACTGGAGGTACCTGGTGGGCTAGTTGGCCCCCAGGGGCCCTCAGGATTGAAGGGGAATTAATTCCCAAACTTAAAACGCGCCACAGGGCGTGTTTGCACACATGTCACCTCAGGCCCCGCCCCATCCCTTCACCACTGTGCAAACGCGCCACGTGGTGCATTTTAAGTTGGGGGATAAAGTCCCCTTGAATCCTGAGGATCCCTGGGGTCCAACTAGCCCACCAGGTACCTCCAGTAAGCGCCACAGAGCTGCGTTGCAGAGAGGTGTAAAAAGGGGCGTGGCCTGGACCACCTCTCTGCAACGCAGCCCTGTGGCGCTTACTGGAGGTACCTGGTGGGCTAGTTGGCTCCCAGGGACCCTCAGGATTGAAGAGGAATTAATTCCCCAACTTTAAACGTGCCACAGGGCGTGTTTGCACACACGTCACCTCAGGCCCCGCCCCCTCCCTTCACCACTGTGCAAACGCACCCCGTGGCGTGTTTTAAGTTGGGGGATAAAGTCCCCTTGAATCCTGAGGGTCCCTGGGGTCCAACTAGCCCACCAGGTACCTCCAGTAAGCGCCACAGAGCTGCGTTGCAGAGAGGTGTAAAAAGGGGCGTGGCCTGGACCACCTCTCTGCAACGCAGCCCTGTGGCGCTTACTGGAGGTACCTGGTGGGCTAGTTGGCCCCCAGGGACCCCCAGTATTGAAGGGGAATTCATTCCCAAATTTAAAACGCGCCACAGGGCGCGTTTGCAGAGTGTTGCTGGGAGGGGGCGGGGCCTCTGACACGATTGCGTCTTTTTTATTTTTATTTTATTTTTAGAAGGGGGGCTGTGTGGTCCCCCTTCTTTTCCCTTTTTTTGGGCCCTGGGGACCCCATCCCCCAGGGCCTGACCCTTTTTTTAATAAAAAAAAAATGAACGGGAAGGGGGCCGCGTGGGCCCCCTTCCCGTGGCCAATTCCGGCCCCGGGTACCCCATCTCCCATGGCATGGCCAGATTTTGTTTCTGGCCGGCCTTTATTTATTTTTTATTTTTTTTATTTAACTTTTTAATTTTGGGGAGGGGGGCCGCGTGGCCCCCGTCCCAGGCCACTTCTAGCCCCGGGGACCCCATCCCCCGGTGCTGGCCCTCTCCGTTAGGGACCATGGGGGGAGCCCCAATGCCCCCACAGTCCCACCGGCTCCCCGCGTCCTGCGGGAGCCGGCATTGCTTTTTCACATGGGGAGCTGCTGACATGCAGCTCCCCTTGTGGAAAAGCAATCTGCTCCCTGCTCTCGCTTCAATGAAGCAAAGCAGTTTGCAATGACAGGGCGGGTGCCGCGAGGCTCCCGCCCTGTCATTGCAAACAGCAGTGTCCCGGGGGTGGGCACCCCGGGACACTGCAGGAGCTAGCCCTGGGGGGTGGCAGTCCCCAGGGCCATCAAGGGCTCCAGGAGGGGGGCCGCACGGCCCCCCTCCCACCTATTGCAGAGCCCTGGGGAGGTGGTGGTCCCCGGGGCTCGGGGGTCCGTAACGGACCCCCAAATTAGCATTTTAGTGCCCCGGGGAGGTGGTGGTCCCCGGGGCATGTGGGGGGGCTCGAGCCCCCCCACACAGGTATATTTTTTTTTTAAAAGAAGCCCCGGGGGGTGGTGGTCCCCGGGGCTGTGGGGGGGCCATGTGCCCCCTGCAAATAATTAATGAAAGCCCCAGGGGGTGGCGGTCCCCGGGGCTTGGGGGGGCCTTAGAGGCCCCCCACACATTTCCAAACTAGCCCCGGGGGGTGGCGGTCCCCGGGGCTGCGGTGAGTTTGTGACTCACCTGCAGCTGTGTGCGGCCTCAAGCTTCTGGGCGTTTTGCTTCGGCAAATTGGTTACATATTATGCGGTGGTTCCAAGCCGCAGAGGGATCGCACTGCCCGCAACCAACGGGACTAGGAGAGAGGAAGATTCCTCTTTCCGAAGCTGCAGGGTACCTTTAATGAAGCCGGCAGAGTATCATCCAAGGCTCAATGGAGGGCCGAGAATAATTGTCCATAACTAGCTGCAGCGGAGATAACCCACCAGAGGGCGTTATTTGGCAAAATGAGACCTCATATCCCAGCGTGCATTTGAAAATGAACTTCCACCAAGGGAGGAGCACTGATAGCCCACCAACCACAAACACGCAGGGGAAATGCGGTAGCCATAAATCACCTCCGCTGACACGGCCTCTGAGGAGATGCAAACAGCGGCATCGAAACGTGTCAGGCCATGGACTTCAAAGGGATGTTAAGCTGCCTGCTTGGTTCAAATAGAGTTTGTGACTCACCTGCAGCTGTGTGCGGCCTCAAGCTTCTGGGCGTTTTGCTTCGGCAAATTGGTTACATATATTATCTACTGACGGTCGCCAGTAGATAGTTATAGTTAGGACCTATTTTCCATAGGAAATCCGCGACATTCTATTTGAAATAACTCTTGCGTCGGTTGACGAATCTTCGCGAAATTTTCAAACTTTATGGCCCGCTCCGGTCCGCTCCTACCCTGAAAGTCTCAGGGTGATTCGTCAAGCGGGGGCCGAGAAAAAAGGGGGGTCCCAAAACGTGTTTTCCCATAGGAAACTTTAGACACGGCTACAGCCCGAACTGCTGAACGGAATTACACCAAATTTGGCAAAGAGGTAGTTCTTGGTTCAGAAAGAACCCTTTTGTTAAATGGTGTAAATCCGTTCAGTAGTTGCGGAGAAATTAAAAAATAAGAGTAAAAAAATCAATTTCCCATAGGAAACTTTATGCAAGGCTACAGCCCGAACTGCTGAACGGAATTACAACAAATTTGGCAAAGAGGTAGTTCTTGGTTCAAAAAGAACCCTTTTTGTTAAATGGTGTAAATCCGTTCAGTAGTTGCTGAGAAAATCAAAAGTAAAAACACATATATATCTGGGCGGAGCCTAACCACACATGTCATCGTGAGATCTGATTGGCTGTCAGCACTTCATCCTGGAATTGCTGGCAGCCATCTTGGGACCAATATAAATGCATTGTAGTGAATCGAAGATTTTGAGGGTTACCAAAAGGAGAACTATAAAGGGTGATAACAGACTTTAGTTACATTAGAATTCATTTGTTGATGGTACCATACTAATTTCAGGAATTGTGGTGTGTTCTAAGGTGATTTTACCCTGTGAAAAACCTTCTGCTGGGATATCATGAATCATGTTTGAGAGAACTATTTTCACATGCTTGTCCCATACAGTTTTGGAAGGTGCTCCAGAAGCTAAAATGAGAGCATATTTTCTGTAAATTCACATTATCTTTCTCAGTCATGTGAGAATGAAGTCTGACATTCTCAGTAAAACATGTACATCCAACAAGGGCAGAGACTGTCAGTTGATTCCTTTGTGTTCTACTGCAGCTTCCCAGAGTGTTCTAAAGAACAACTAGAGTGCTAACAGCCTTACTTATGACAAAAGTATGGCACACCTGAAGCCATCTTGATTGGAATAAACTGGTAACACTTAAAACATTTAATTTAAAAAGGAACAAATTGATGGGGTTCATCTTGTCATAGAAATTATGGTTAGTGCTCTGGAAAGAAAAATTAGGACATGTTTCAAGTGTGATCTCAAATATCTTCCTGTTATATTTCAACAGGAGCAGCCTGTTAGTTGATGCCTTTGTGTTCTACTGCAGCTTCCCAGAGTGTTCTAAAGAACAACTAGAGCGCTAACAGTCTTACTTATGACAAAAGTATGGCACACCTGAAGCCATCTTGATTGGAATAAACTGGTAACACTTAAAACATTTAATTTAAAAAGGAACAGAATGATGGGGTTCATTTTGTCATAGAAAGTATGGTTAGTGCTGTAGAAAGAAAAATTAGGACATGTTTCAAGTGTGATCTCAAATATCTTCCTGTTATATTTCAACAGGAGCAGCCTGTCAGTTGATGCCTTTGTGTTCTACTGCAGCTTCCCAGAGTGTTCTAAAGAACAACTAGAGCGCTAACAGTCTTACTTATGACAAAAGTATGGCACACCTGAAGCCATCTTGATTGGAATAAACTGGTAACACTTAACACATTTAATTTAAAAAGGAACAAAATGAGGGGGTTCATTTTGCCATAGAAATTATGGTTAGTGCTGTAGAAAGAAAAATTAGGACATGTTTTAAGTGAGATCTCAAATATCTTCCTGTTATATTTCAACAGGAGCAGCCTGTCAGTTGATGCCTTTGTGTTCTACTGCAGCTTCCCAGAGTGTTCTAAAGAACAACTAGAGTGCTAACAGCCTTACTTATGACAAAAGTATGGCACACCTGAAGCCATCTTGATTGGAATAAACTGGTAACACTTAAAACATTTAATTTAAAAAGGAACAAAATGAGGGGGTTCATTTTGCCATAGAAATTATGGTTAGTGCTGCAAAAAGAAAATTTAGTGCATGTTTTAAGTGAGATCTCAAATCCTCTTCTATTTCATTAGAAAATTCTGACATGCAGACTGAAACAATCACTTTCAATACCAGCAGTAGACTTCCAGTTAACTCCTTGGTGAGCAGTAGCTTTACTACAGTGATCTAATGAACAACTAGAGTAATAACATTCTGAATTTATGGCAAATGTGTGACACATCTGAATGCCTTCTTGATGGAATCAAAGTAAAAAACTGAAAGCATTTCCTACTGAGGAGACTTCAGTAAATGAGGAAATTAGGAAACTTCATAACAAAGAAGTCTTCCAAGATGGCCACCAGTGAAAAAGAGCCCAAATGTAGCACAAATATTACCCAGATGTAGCCCACATATAGCCCAATGACAAAAGTGTGCAAAACACTTTTTATTTTTAGTTTTTGCAGTTTTATGTAGTGCAGACTGGTCAGGTATTGGAGCGTTGCATCTTAAAACATGACCCCCTACACTACAAAAACACCACTGCACTACCCTAAACCCTAAAACACTACCCCAGCATGACCCCCTACACTACACAAGCACCACTGCACTATCCTAAACACTACCCCCAGCATGACCCCCTACACTACACAAACACCACTGCACTACCCTAAACCCTAAAACACTACCCCAACACCACTGCACTAACCTAAATCCTAAAACACTACCCCCAGCACGACCCCCTACACTACCCAAACACCACTGCACTACCCTAAAACATGACCCCCTACACTACACAAACACCACTGCACTACCCTAAACCCTAAAACACTACCCCCAGCACGACCCCCTACACTACACAAGCACCACTGCACTACCCTAAACCCTAAAACACTACCCCCAGCACGACCCCCTACACTACACAAACACCACTGCACTACCTTAAACCCTAAAACACTACCCCCAGCACGACCCCCTACACTACCCAAACACCACTGCACTAACCTAAATCCTAAATCACTACCCCCAGCACGACCCCCTACACTACCCAAACACCGCTGCACTACCCTAAAACATGACCCCCTACACTACACAAACACCACTGCACTACCCTAAACCCTAAAACACTACCCCCAGCACAACCCCCTACACTACACAAGCACCACTGCACTACCCTAAACCCTAAAACACTACCCCCAGCACGACCCCCTACACTGCCCGAACACCACTGCACTGCCCTAAACCCTGAAACACCAGCCCCTGCACGACCCCCTACACTGCCCGAACACCACTGCACTGCCCTAAACCCTGAAACACATACCCTAGCACGACCCCCTACACTGCCCGAACACCACTGCACTGCCCTAAACCCTGAAACACCACCCCCTTCATGACCCCCTACACTGCCCGAACACCACTGCACTGCCCTAAACCCTGAAACACCACCCCCAGCATGACCCCTACACTGCCCGAACACCACTGCACTGCCCTAAACCCTGAAACACTACCCCCAGCAAGACCTCCTACACTGCCCGAACACCACTGCACTGCCCTAAACCCTGAAACATCACCCCCAGCAAGACCCCCTACACTGCCCGAACACCACTGCCCTAAACCCTGAAACACCACCCCCAGCACGACCCCCTACACTGCCCGAACACCACTGCACTGCCCTAAACCCTGAAACACCACCCCCAGCACGACCCCCTACACTGCCCGAACACCACTGCACTGCCCTAAACCCTGAAACACCACCCCCTGCACGACCCCCTACACTGCCCGAACACCACTGCACTGCCCTAAACCCTGAAACACCATCCCCAGCACGACCCCCTACACTGCACGAACACCACTGCACTGCCCTAAACCCTGAAACACTACCCCCAGCAAGACCCCCTACACTGCCCGAACACCACTGCACTGCCCTAAACCCTGAAACATCACCCCCAGCAAGACCCCCTACACTGCCCGAACACCACTGCCATAAACCCTGAAACACCACCCCAGCAAGACCCCCTACACTGCCTGAACACCACTGCACTGCCCTAAACCCTGAAACACCAGCCCCAGCACGACCCCTACACTGCCCGAACACCACTGCACTGCCCTAAACCCTGAAACACCACCCCCTGCACGAACCCCTACACTGCCCGAACACCACTGCACTGCCCTAAACCCTGAAACACCACCCCCAGCACGACCCCTACACTGCCCGAACACCACTGCACTGCCCTAAACCCTGAAACACCACCCCCTGCACGATCCCCTACACTGCCCGAACACTACTGCACTGCCCTAAACCCTGAAACACCACCCCCAGCACGACCCCCTACACTACCCAAACACCACTGCACTACCCTAAAACATGTCCCCCTACACTACACAAACACCACTGCACTACCCTAAACCCTAAAACACTACCCCCAGCACGACCCCCTACACTACACAAGCACCACTGCACTACCCTAAACCCTAAAACACTACCCCCAGCACGACCCCCTACACTGCCCGAACACCACTGCACTGCCCTAAACCCTGAAACACCAGCCCCTGCACGACCCCCTACACTGCCCGAACACCACTGCACTGCCCTAAACCCCGAAACACATACCCTAGCACGACCCGCTACACTGCCCGAACACCACTGCACTGCCCTAAACCCTGAAACACCACCCCCTTCACGACCCCCTACACTGCCCAAACACCACTGCACTGCCCTAAACCCTGAAACACCACCCCGAGCATGACCCCTACACTGCCCGAACACCACTGCACTGCCCTAAACCCTGAAACACTACCCCCAGCAAGACCTCCTACACTGCCCGAACACCACTGCACTGTCCTAAACCCTGAAACATCACCCCCAGCAAGACCCCCTACACTGCCCGAACACCACTGCCCTAAACCCTGAAACACCACCCCCAGCACGACCCCCTACACTGCCCGAACACCACTGCACTGCCCTAAACCCTGAAACACCACCCCCTGCACGACCCCCTACACTGCCCGAACACCACTGCACTGCCCTAAACCCTGAAACACCATCCCCAGCACGACCCCCTACACTGCACGAACACCACTGCACTGCCCTAAACCCTGAAACACTACCCCCAGCAAGACCCCCTACACTGCCCGAACACCACTGCACTGCCCTAAACCCTGAAACATCACCCCCAGCAAGACCCCCTACACTGCCCGAACACCACTGCCCTAAACCCTGAAACACCACCCCCAGCAAGACCCCCTACACTGCCCGAACACCACTGCACTGCCCTAAACCCTGAAACATCAGCCCCAGCACGACCCCTACACTGCCCGAACACCACTGCGCTGCCCTAAACCCTGAAACACCACCCCTGCACGACCCCCTACACTGCCCGAACACCACTGCACTGCCCTAAACCCTGAAACACCACCCCCAGCACGACCCCCTACACTGCCCGAACACCACTGCACTGCCCTAAACCCTGAAACACCACCCCCTGCACGATCCCCTACACTGCCCGAACACTATTGCACTGCCCTAAACCCTGAAACACCACCCCCAGCACGACCCCCTACACTGCACGAACACCACTGCACTGCCCTAAACCCCGAAACACTACCCCCAGCAAGACCCCCTACACTGCCCGAACACCACTGCCCTAAACCCTGAAACACCACACCCAGCAAGACCCCCTACACTGCCCGTACACCACTGCACTGCCCTAAACCCTGAAACACCACCCCCAGCATGACCCCTACACTGCCCGAACACCACTGCACTGCCCTAAACCCTGAAACACCACCCCCTGCACGACCCCCTACACTACCCGAACACCACTGCACTGCCCTAAACCATGAAACCCCAGCCCCAGCACGACCCCCTACACTGCCCGAACACCACTGCACTGCCCTAAACCCTGAAACACCACCCCCAGCATGACCCCCTACACTGCCCGAACACCACTGCACTGCCCTAAACCCTCAAACACCAGCCCCAGCACAACCCCGTACACTGCCCGAACACCACTGCACTGCCCTAAACCCTGAAACACCAGCCCCAGCAAGACCGCCTACACTGCCCGAAAACCACTGCACTGCCCTAAACCCTGAAACACCAGCCCCAGCACGACCCCCTACACTGCCCGAACACCACTGCACTGCCCTAAACCCTCAAACACCAGCCCCAGCATGACCCCCTACACTGCCCGAACACCACTGCACTGCCCTAAACCCTGAAACACCAGCCCCAGCAAGACCCCCTACACTGCCCAAACACCACTGCACTGCCCTAAACCCTGAAACACCACCCCCAGCAAGACCCCCTACACTGCCCGAACACCACTGCACTAAAGCCTGAAACACCACCCCCAGCAAGACCACCTACACTGGCCGAACACCACTGCACTGCCCTAAACCCTGAAACACCACCCCCTGCACGACCCCCTACACTGCCCGAACACCACTGCACTGCCCTAAACCCTGAAACACCACCCCTCAGCACGACACCCTACACTGCCCGAACACCACTGCACTGCCCTAAACCCTGAAACACCACCCCCAGCACGACCCCCTACACTGCCCGAACACCACTGCACTGCCCTAAACCCTGAAACACCACCCCCTGCACGACCTCCTACACTGCCGGAACACCACTGCACTGCTCTAAACCCTGAAACACCACCCCCAGCACGACCCCCTACACTGCCCGAACACCACTGCACTGCCCTAAACCCTGAAACATCAACCCCAGCAAGACCCCCTACACTGCCTGAACACCACTGCCCTAAACTCTGAAACACCACCCCCTACACTGCACGAACACCACTGCACTGCCCTAAACCCTGAAACACCACCTCCAGCAAAACCCCCTACACTGCCTGAACACCATTGCTCTGCCCTGAATCCTGAAACACTAGCCCCAGCACGACCCCCTACACTGCCCAAACACCACTGCACTGCCCTAAACCCTGAAACACCACCCCCAGCACGACCCCCTACACTGCCTGAACACCACTGCACTGCCCTAAACCCTGAAACACCAGCCCCAGCAAGACCCCCTACACTGCCCGAACACCACTGCACTGCCCTAGACTCTGAAACACCAACCCCAGCAAGACCCCCTACACTGCCCGAACACCACTGCACTGCCCTAAACCCTGAAACACCAGCCCCAGCATGACCCCCTACACTGCCCGAACACCACTGCACTGCCCTAAACCCTGAAACACCAGCCCCAGCACAACCCCCTACACTGCCCGAACACCACTGCACTGCCCTAAACCCTGAAACACCAGCCCCAGCACGACCCCCTACACTGCCCGAACACCACTGTACTGCCCTAAACCCTGAAACACCAGCCCCAGCACGACCCCCTACACTGCCCGAACACCACTGCACTGCCCTAAACCCTGAAACACCACCCCCTGCATGACCCCCTACACTGCCCGAACACCACTGCACTGCCCTAAACCCTGAAACACCACCCCCTGCAGCACCCCCTACACTGCCCGAACACCACTGCACTGCCCTAAACCCTGAAACACCACCCCCTGCACCGCCCCTACACTGCCCGAACACCACTGCACTGCCCTAAACCCTGAAACACCACCCCCAGCACGACCCCCTTTACTGCTCGAACACCACTGCACTGCCCCAAACCCTGAAACACCACCCCCAGCACGACCCCCTACACTGCCCGAACACCACTGCCCTAAACCCTGAAACACCACCCCTGCACGACCCCCTACACTGCCCGAACACCACTGCACTGCCCTAAACCCTGAAACACCACCCCCTACACTGCCCGAACACCACTGCACTGCCCTAAACCCTGAAACACCACCCCAGCACGACCCCCTATACTGCCCGAACACCACTGCACTGCCCTAAACCCTAAAACACCACCCCCAGCATTACCCCCTACACTGCCCAAACACCACTGCACTGCCCTAAACCCTAGAACACTACCCCCAGCACGACCCCCTACACTACCCGAACACCACTGCACTACCCTAAACCCTAAAATACTACCCCAGCACAACCCCCTACACTACCCGAACACGACTGCACTGCCCTAAACCCTCAAACACTCCCCCAGCACGACCCCCTACACTACCCGAACACCACTGCACTGCCCTAAACCCTAAAACACTCCCCCAGCACGACCCCCTACACTACCCGAACACCACTGCACTGCCCTAAACCCTAAAACACTCCCCCAGCACAACCCCCTACACTACCCAAACACCACTGCACTGCCCTAAACCCTAAAACACTACCCCCGCATGACCCCTACACTACCCAAACACCAATGCACTACCCTAATCCCTAAAACACTACCCCCGCATGACCCCCTATACTACCCTAAACCCTAAAACACTACCCCCGCATGACTCCCTACACTACCCAAAGACCACTGCACTACCCTAAACCCTAAAACACGACCTCCTACACTACACAAACACCACTGCACTACCCTAAACCCTAAAACACTACCCCCTACACTACACAAACAGCACTGCACTACCCTAAACCCTAAAAAACTACCCCCAGCATGAACCACTACACTACCCAAACACCACTGCACTATCCTAAACCCTAAAAAACTACTCCCAGCAGTATCCCTATACTACCCAAACACCACTGCACTACCCCAAACCCTAAAACACTACCCCCAGCAGTACCCCCTACACTACCCAAACACCACTGCACTACCCTAAATCACTACCCCCAGCACGACCCCCTACACTACCCAAACACCACTGCACTACCCTAAACCCTAAAACACTACCCCCAGCACGACCCCCTACACTACCCAAACACCACTGCACTACCCTAAACCCTAAAACAATCCCCCAGCACGACTCCCTACACTACCCAAACACCACTGCACTACCCTAAACCCTAAATCTACCCCCAGCATGACCCCCTACACTACCCAAACACCACTGCACTACCCTAAACCCTAAAACAATCCCCCAGCACGACCCTCTTCACTACCTAAACACAACTGCACAATTTGTTACAGGCGTTGCAACGCAGGCCTGTGGTGCTTACTGGAAGTACCTAGTGGGCTAGTTGGGCCCCAGGGACCCTCAGGATTCAAGGTGACCTAATCCCCCAACTTAAAACGCACCACGGGGTGCGTTTGCACAGTGGTGAAGGGAGGGGGCGGGACCTCAGGTGACATGTGCGCAAACACGCCCTGTGGTGCGTTTTAAGTTGGGGAATTAATTCCCTTTGAATCCTGAGGGACCCTGGGGGCCAACTAGCCCACCAGGTACCTTCAGTAAGCACAACAGAGTTGCGTTGCAGAGAGGTGAAAAAAGGTGCCTGGCCTCGGAACGCCTCTCTGCAACTCAGCTCTGTGGTCCTAACTGTAGGTACCTGGGGGGCTAGTTGGGCCCCAGGGACCCTCAGAATTCAAGGGGACTTAATCCCGCAACTTAAAACGCGCCACGGGGTGCGTTTGCACACATGTCACCTCAGGCCCCCCTCCCTTCACCACTGTGCAAACGCGCCCTGTAGTGCGTTTTAAGAGGTAGTTTTAATCCCCCTGCCCTATTATGTACTAGGGACTTGCAGAGGAGGTCATGCTAATCACAGGGGTACCCCAACGCATAGTGTTCCCTAGTGTATGTAGGTGTTTTCACTGTATTCTAAGTGTCTTTTAGCATAGCACTGGCTCTGGTTAGTCAGAGTCAGTTACCACCAGTACCCGTCTGAAAAAGTTGTGGGCACAGGATGATTTTGCAACAAGGCCTCTTTCTGCTCCTCTGTTGGTTCTTTCTGCACATCTTTTGCTTCTTTCTGTGCGTTTTTTCTTCTTTCTTCACATGTCCTACCTCTGTAGGCATAGTTAGAAACTAGCATTTAAAAAAACCTTTGAAATTCACTTAAAAAATCATAGGTTTCAGGCACGTTATAGTTAGAAATTAGCATTTAAAAAACCTTTGAAATTCACTGAAAAAACCATAGGTTTTAGGGACAGTTATAGTTAGTTGGACATTTCACTCGTACAAAACCATAGAAATTCCCCCGTTATAGTTAGTTCAGCTAACTATAACTCGCGCCCCCACAATGCACTGCTGATGACGTCACATATTACATCACTCATGACATGGTCAGTGACATCACTGATGACATCTCAAATGACATCACTGATGACATCATCCATGTGATAATTTCATGCATCTTCTCACACCCTAATATAACTTTTGATACACCCACTCTAAATTACAGACTGCCATTCTCAAAACCATAGACACTCCAACACCAAAAACTACATACCCACTCACTGATTCTTAGGTCTACACACACATCCACTCACTCACTCACCCGTACAGTCACTCATACTTAGTCACTCAGTACAGGACTATCATATGCACTCATACACCTATATAAACACTCACACACCGCCACTCATCCATAGAGGTACTCACACACCTAGTCAGTCATGCAAAAAACTTAATCACACACCCATTTACTCACCTATACAGTTATACACACACCAGCTCACTTACTCATACAAATACTAGCACATTCTTACGCTCTTATACAATCACTGATACAAGTACACACTCATCCATACAGCCACTCTCACAATCACACACTCTCACTTATAGCCATTTATATACTCCAACACACATATATACTGCCTTTCACATATGTAGTTACTCACACATGTACCACTGAGATATACATTCAATCACTAACACACCCATACACACACTCACCCACCCATACAGTCCATCACAGATGCACTCTTGAAACCATGCACCCAGTGAATCACCAACTCACACATCTATGCACAGAGTCACACACACCCCACCCACACAAACACTCAGGCACCCATACAGATACTCAGACAATCAATCAATAACCCATGTAGACACTCATGTAGCTATTCAGAAAGCCATGCAGCCGCTTACAAACCAACAGACAGACGGATACAGACATTCACACAGTTTAGTCACTAACCCATGCATTCAGTAAGATACATTTAATCACTCACTTGTAGAGTCAGTCACTCACGTACTAAATCATCCATTCAGACACTTATACACCCACTCATTCTTCAATACGCCTTTCCCTATATATATTAAACATATTTAAACTTTACAGAAACACAGTCACTGGATGATGTCATCAGTGATGTCATCAGTGATGTCATTTGAGATGTCATCAGTGATGTCATCAGTGATGTCACTGACCATGTCATGAGTGATGTAATATGTGACATCATCAGCAGTGCATTGCGGGGCGCGAGTTATAGTTAGCTGAACTAACTATAACGGGGAATTTCTATGGTTTTGTACGAGTGAAATGTCCAACTAACTATAACTGTCCATAAAACCTATGGTTTTTTCAGTGAATATATATATATATATATATATATATATATATATCACATGAAAATCCCAAAATATGTGTGCTCTCAGGAAACCAGAATCCACGACTCGGTAACTTGGCAAAGCGTTTATTTACACGACGCGTTTCGACTGCAGCCGCAGTCTTGGTCACGTGTAAGGTGCACACCCAATGAAACACTTAAATAGAGATAAAAAATGTCACATGGTTCTGTAGACAGGAAGTGTCTGTACATAGAATACATGGCGGCCATCTTATAGTGGTAAAAATACAATATACACATACAACTGCAGATAGCCCACTGGAGTACAAATGGAATCAACAATGAGGTGCATGATGAAAGGCAACACCCGTTAAACTCAACATAGAGATACAAAATTACATCATGTTAGATCATGTTGAATAAAGAAATAACGATGTTGTCCGAAATTAACACATGTACATCAATGACATGAAATGACAACTGAATAAATAACACACTTCACATGGTCTACTCTGTACAAGAAGTGCATGGCGGCCATCTTATGGTGGTGAAACTACCATATACACATGCACGAACACATTGGGGTCAAAGTAAAATTAAAGTAAAGTACAGAGGAGAGGGCAACACACCTGCATTTTATGGATATAAAAAAATATCTCTATCAAAATTATCAACGCTAGGTAGAAATGACAAATATACTGCAAAGTGCATGGATAAGAGCCATTGGTTCCATCTTGAAAGAAACTGTGCGCCCTACTCCAAAATTGACAATTGACA
Organism: Calotriton arnoldi; assembly: GCA_963921515.1. Classification (NCBI taxonomy): domain Eukaryota; kingdom Metazoa; phylum Chordata; class Amphibia; order Caudata; family Salamandridae; genus Calotriton; species Calotriton arnoldi. The sequence goes on along the minus strand of CAWUFW010007745.1, from coordinate 165,720 downwards.
TGCCGACCCAGTGGGCAACGACCTACATGGTGAAAGTAAATCACCCACAAGAAAATGCCCCAATGGGCAACGATCTGTGCGAAAAAGAATGAGCCAAAGAATAATGCCCCAGTGGGCAAAAACCTGTGCATAGGTTGTGAGTCAAAACTAAGCCTACGTCCTGGTGATCTACACTTCAGGTGTCAAAGATAATATGCACCCAAGTTGTAAAGAGTAAAAATCCTAAATGACTTAGAGATACACCAGGAATATAATGGGCAAATGCACACCGGTAACACTAGTGAAACCCCCATAGTTGAACAGGCAAATGCCTGTATAGACCCAAAAGAGTAATGGAAACAGGCTAAATTGGCCCAATGCAGTTTAAAACCTAAACGCAAACAGAACAACAGCATGTGAATTCCACGCTAGACAGTACTGAAGACAGTTTACCATGTGAGATGATGATCAAATGAAGTGAAAATCGAAGAAAAGGTTGGGTGGCCCGTGCTCGTGATATCCAATCTAGTGTTACCGGTGTGCATTTGCCCATTATATTCCTGGTGTATCTCTATGTCATTTAGGATTTTTACTCTTTACAACTTGGGTTGCATATTATCTTTGACACCTGAAGTGTAGATCACCAGGACGTAGGCTTAGTTTTGACTCACAACCTATGCACAGGTTTTTGCCCACTGGGGCGTTATTCTTTGGCTCATTCTTTTTCGCACAGATCGTTGCCCATTGGGGCATTTTCTTGTGGGTGATTTACTTTCACCATGTAGGTCGTTGCCCACTGGGTCGGCATGTCAATTGTCAATTTTGGAGTAGGGCGCACAGTTTCTTTCAAGATGGAACCTATGGCTCTTATCCATGCACTTTGCAGTATATTTGTCATTTCTACCTAGCGTTGATAATTTTGATAGAGATATTTTTTTATATCCATAAAATGCAGGTGTGTTGCCCTCTCCTCTGTACTTTACTTTAATTTTACTTTGACCCCAATGTGTTCGTGCATGTGTATATGGTAGTTTCACCACCATAAGATGGCCGCCATGCACTTCTTGTACAGAGTAGACCATGTGAAGTGTGTTATTTATTCAGTTGTCATTTCATGTCATTGATGTACATGTGTTAATTTCGGACAACATCGTTATTTCTTTATTCAACATGATCTAACATGATGTAATTTTGTATGTCTATGTTGAGTTTAACGAGTGTTGCCTTTCATCATGCACCTCATTGTTGATTCCATTTGTACTCCAGTGGGCTATCTGCACTTGTATGTGTATATTGTATTTTTACCACTATAAGATGGCCGCCATGTATTCTATGTACAGACACTTCCTGTCTACAGAACCATGTGACATTTTTTATCTCTATTTAAGTGTTTCATTGGGTGTGCACCTTACACGTGACCAAGACTGCGGCTGCAGTCGAAACGCGTCGTGTAAATAAACGCTTTGCCAAGTTACCGAGTCGTGGATTCTGGTTTCCTGAGAGCACACATATTTTTGGATTTTCATGTGCTGTTGATTGCCGGTACGCTCTGCCGGCGTGTGTGCCACTTCTCTTGGGTCCCTGTGTTTCCGGAAGGAGCTCTTGTTCGTAATTTGTTTGAGGAACACGTTTGGACCGGCCAGTGTTGACAGAAGACAGGATGGTGTAAAGAAGAGGAGAGAGGTCGCTACGTGGACTCGGAAGCGGAGGTAAGCCGGCGCACGCATTGTCCGTCCTTTGTGTGGGGTGGGGTTGTTCGGCACCGGAGGGCTTTGCGCTCTCCCGCCCCCCGAGGCAGCGGCATAACGAGCACGTCTTTTCCGTCCTGCTCTTTCCACAGACGGTGTTAGCGCGCACCATAGCATTACCTGCACGCACAGCTTACCAGCTGTGCTTGTGCTCTCTTCCCGTTCCCAAGAGGCATCACTGCAAGCCTGTATTGCCCGCCTGGTTGACGAGGCAAACCACACTTGGCAAGAAGAACCCGCATCTCAGTGGGGGGACACCAGGACACGCACAGGTAATTTTCACAACAAAGCAAAGCGTATAAGTGCAAAGCGTATAAGTGCACCATGGAGGAAGAAACTAATAGAAGAGCGGCTGCTCTTGCTATTTTTACGAGAAAACCAGAATCAACAGCCAGTAAAGGGGACAGTTCAAAGCCCATTCAACAAACAGAAGAAAAACTGAAACAACTAGAAAAACTTAAACGAGCAGAAATATCCAAATGGTGGGAAGCTACTTCCCTCCAACATTATGTGGATCAATCAATGGCTCCAAGGGGACTGAGGATATTTACAGTACCCTCATACGAGTCTCCTAACCCCAAAATGTTAGAAAAATGGTCTCAAAATTCCACTCAAAGTTCTAAAAGAATGTTGGAAATATTAATAAAATACGCCTGGATAGATCGGGAGGCGATACTGTTACAAATTAAAGAACTACTTGATGATCTGACAAACAGCATGGAATCTACAGTGCTGAATAAAATGCTAGAAGGAATGAAAGAACGATTAACAAGGCATGAAGATGATATAAAAGCACGCAAACAGAGGAAATTAAATAGAGACTATGCTGACTATGAGTGTGGAAGGATTTTGACATTCAGCAAAAAATACGATCATCTTTATTCTGACAAGAACCTCAATACCACACAAGCTGAACCTACAAGGGGGTCTATCTCAGACTTCTCTGTCACCAGTGTGAGTGAGTCGGATTTGTCATCTAACAATGCATCGGATAGTGAACGGACCTCCAGACCGGCTAATTTTTTAGACGAATACAGACACATGCGCAGAGGCCGTATAACAACAAGAGATACACCAATACCGAAATCGAGAGGAAGGGGCCGTGGTCAGGGGAAGAGGCAAAGAAAAAGAAGGAACAGACGGAGACGTATCAGACAACGCTGGCAGAAGAGGCAAGGGACGTGGCGCCATGGGAAACAGCAAGACGCGTGCCGGAAAAGTCCAATGATGGATATGAATATGGTTAATAAGACAATTGTTAATCTGTCCAAAAGAATTCTCAATGATACTGAGAAACAGACACTATGTTTGGGACTCTCTTTCTGTCCTTCCTCTCATTTTGATTTTACTAGTACCAGAATAGACATTTTCAAGTATGTTAGGAAACTCAAACTTAGAAAATGGCATAAGTTGAAAAGGTTAGATACCAACAGACACACTCTGAATAGACAAACACATAGTGACGATAACTTAGAGATAGGCGACATCGACACCCTCGTCACGATGGTACAACTCCAACTAGACTCAGACAACAACATGAGTGATGGCAATGAATTACAAATTCTCTCTGACCTAGATATCACGTATGACGCTGCATCTAACACCAATTTCAAACCACACTCCACATTTTTACCCATTTTACCACACGATGGGATTGATACATTCCATGAGAATGTTATCAAAGCACTCACGGATCTGAGATTTAGACATCCCAGGAATACACAGAGAACATTTAATCTCACTTTCAATCAGAGACAGGCACTTAAGACTCTGGGCGATGACAAAGACATTGTTATCCGCCCGTCTGACAAGGGCGGGAACATTGTGATTCTTGATAGGGAACATTATATTAATGAGGCCCTACGACAACTCAATGATAACAACTTTTACCTTCCCATCTCCAATGATGTGTATCACAGTAGTATAACTACTATATGGGACAAACTTGTGGAATGGAAAGACAAGGGCATTATCACATGGGAAGAGTACTGTTATTTGAAAAAGACCATCCTATCTTACCTGTACTTTACCTATTGCCCAAAGTGCATAAAGATATGACCAACCCACCGGGACGGCCTATTGTATCGTCCAGGGGGAGTGTGACAGAGCATGTGTCCAAGTATATTGACCATTTTCTTAGGGAATATGTCATGAATCTCCCTAGTTATGTCAGAGACACGAAAGATTTTTTGGTCAAGATAAAAAATCTCAGCTGGGAGACCAATTACATGTTCATCATACTTGATGTCCATTCCCTCTATACCATAATTGATCATAAACAAGGATTGGATGCCTGCAAACATTTTCTCAGAAAGAGACAGGTTAGATTCTTGGAGCATAGTCGCATGATCCTTGATATGACGGAGTTCTGTCTTAAGAATAACATCTTCTTATTTGATGGTGCGCTGTTCATACAGACCACCGGTACAGCGATGGGATCTTGCTTTGCTCCGAGTTTCGCCAATCTCTTCATGGGACTCTGGGAAGAAGAGATTCTCCTCGATCTGGACCTCTCTGGTGACTTTGAACAGGTGGTCATGTGGCTTCGCTACATTGATGACTTGTTCATTGTTTGGAGGGGTTCGGAGCCTGGAGCCAGAGAGTTTATTGACAAACTCAACACTAATGCACGTAACATCAGATTGTCTGGCAATATCAGCAACACAGAGGCGGAATATCTGGATGTTAAACTTGTGATCAAGGACAATAAGATCCATACCACACTTTTCCGCAAATTGACAGCTGGGAACAGCATTCTTCATGCCCTCAGCAGCCATCCAGAGACGCTCAAGTGGAGCATTCCCTTTGGAGAATTGCTGAGGGCTAAAAGAAATTGCAACACGTGTGAAGCTTTTGCATTAGAGAGCAGCACCATGCTTAATCGATTCAGGGAAAGAGGTTATCCCAATTGGGTATTGAAGAAAGCTAAGGATAAAGTTGACCTTATTAGTAGAGACGAAACCTTGAAGGACAAAACGTCTCCAGAGGATGTGACAGAAAATGACAACACTAGGATCATACTTACATACCATTCAGACGTCGATAATATCAGACGGATTCTTACTAAAAATTGGGACACCTTGAAGAATGATAACACCATAGGAAAAGATATACAAGATAGACCTAGTATCACATACAGGAGGAGTAAGAACCTTAGGGACATGCTTGTCCATAGTGATGTCACTAGGCACATGACCAACAGCGAACACAATCTACAGGGATTTTTTCCCTGTGGACACTGTAAGGCTTGCAAACACAGCATGTTCCGCAAAGAGTATGTAGTAGGGACTCAGAGAAAAGTTATCACACAATTTCTCACCTGCAGTACCAAATATGTGATATATGTATTAGAATGTCCCTGTAAACTATGGTATATCGGCAGCACCACTCTTATGGCCAAAAAACGCATCCTAGAACACATGCGGGCAATAACTAACAGAGATCCCAAATACCCAGTTGCCCGCCATTTTGAAACTAAGCATTTTTCTGACTCCTCTATTCTCAGTTATTTTATCTTGGAGCAGATTAGTAACAACCCCAGAGGAGGAGATAGAACACTCAGACTGAGGCAGAAAGAATCCAAGTACATAATAGACTATCAGACCAAGATCCCGGGGGGGTTGAACCAAGATGAGGAATTAGCCATTCACCTCAAAATGGAATAGGATGTTTCTGTCTTACTTTCCTTTTCTTTCTCTTTTTGTCTTCTTCTTTTTTCTTTTCCTTTTTTCCTTCTTTTTCTCTTTTCTTTTTCTTTTTCTTTTTCGTTTCTCTAGATAGAGGTACCCTTGCTGTCAATTAGTTTTTATTGTCTCATTTAGAACAGTTTCTTACCTCCTTTTTTCAGTAGTGCATTTGGAACCATGTATATTCTGACCCTTGGTGGGGTCTACCATTTTAACATTTGTTTTTGTTTGTTTCTTTTGCAGGAGGAAAGGAGGGGGCCCACATGATTGGATATCACAGGCACGGGCCACCCAACCTTTTCTTCGATTTTCACTTCATTTGATCATCATCTCACATGGTAAACTGTCTTCAGTTCTGTCTAGCGTGGAATTCACATGCTGTTGTTCTGTTTGCGTTTAGGTTTCTAAACTGCATTGGGCCAATTTAGCCTGTTTCCATTACTCTTTTGGGACTATACAGGCATTTGCCTGTTCAACTATGGGGGTTTCACTAGTGTTACCGGTGTGCATTTGCCCATTATATTCCTGGTGTATCTCTATGTCATTTAGGATTTTTACTCTTTACAACTTGGGTGCATATTATCTTTGACACCTGACGTGTAGATCACCAGGACGTAGGCTTAGTTTTGAGTCACAACCTATGCACAGGTTTTTGCCCACTGGGGCATTATTCTTTGGCTCATTCTTTCTCGCACAGATCGTTGCCCATTGGGGCATTTTCTTGTGGGTGATTTACTTTCACCATGTAGGTCGTTGCCCACTGGGTCGGCATGTCAATTGTCAATTTTGGAGTAGGGCGCACAGTTTCTTTCAAGATGGAACCTATGGCTCTTATCCATGCACTTTGCAGTATATTTGTCATTTCTACCTAGCGTTGATAATTTTGATAGAGATATTTTTTATATCCATAAAATGCAGGTGTGTTGCCCTCTCCTCTGTACTTTACTTTAATTTTACTTTGACCCCAATGTGTTCGTGCATGTGTATATGGTAGTTTCACCACCATAAGATGGCCGCCATGCACTTCTTGTACAGAGTAGACCATGTGAAGTGTGTTATTTATTCAGTTGTCATTTCATGTCATTTGATGTACATGTGTTAATTTCGGACAACATCGTTATTTCTTTATTCAACATGATCTAACATGATGTAATTTTGTATCTCTATGTTGAGTTTAACGGGTGTTGCCTTTCATCATGCACCTCATTGTTGATTCCATTTGTACTCCAGTGGGCTATCTGCACTTGTATGTGTATATTGTATTTTTACCACTATAAGATGGCCGCCATGTATTCTATGTACAGACACTTCCTGTCTACAGAACCATGTGACATTTTTTATCTCTATTTAAGTGTTTCATTGGGTGTGCACCTTACACGTGACCAAGACTGCGGCTGCAGTCGAAACGCGTCGTGTAAATAAACGCTTTGCCAAGTTACCGAGTCGTGGATTCTGGTTTCCTGAGAGCAAACATATTTTTGGATTTTCATGTGCTGTTGATTGCCGGTACGCTCTGCCGGCGCGTGTGCCACTTCTCTTGGGTCCCTGTGTTTCCGGAAGGAGCTCTTGTTCGTAATATATATATATATATATATATTTATTTCACTGAAAAAAAGTTAAAGGAACGTTTTAGTGAGGTGATTATGTCAGTGACAACGTTAACGTTTTGAACTAAAAAAAAACACAGATATTCACCAGTTATAGTTAGCAGAGTTAATTATAACTTGTACCCTCTGCTTATGACATCACATATTACATTACTCATGACATGTTCTATGACAACATTTATGACATTGCAAATGACATCTTTGATGACATCACTGATGACATCATCCAATGAGTATGTTAGTTTGTTTCATAGTTTACATAGTGGCGAGTAGCTACCATATTTCTTTTCTACCTAACTTTGTACAGCCTGTGTCCAGCTAATAGGTGTAAGTGTTTACAAAATGCATGTGCTCCTAATGCATCTTAGGTGTGTAGAAGTATTGAACATGTTATAAATCTTTGCATTAAAGAGTAACTCTGTGTGCAGGTGACAGTTGATGACTTGTGTTCAGCATTTTCCACCCAAGTTTATGTACTACATTCTAAGTATTGTAAGCAGCCTTGAGTTATTAGACAGAATCGTCACAGCATGACAATTTCTACATACCATGGACGACTGTATGCACCAGGTACTAAGCTATGTACATGTGCTTCTTTTGCTTCAGAATATGGGCTATCTGTAAAGTTTTCACCACAGTGTGAAGGCTGCAGGTAGTATTATCTTTAGCACCTTCAGACCTTGGTTATTTTAAGCAAATAGTGTCTTTTTGATAAGTGTTCCATAGAGCGTACACTGTTCTTAGTGGATACTTTTTAATAATCTGCGGTATATTTCTCATGAGAGTTTCACTGTCTGCAAACAGTGTGGTACAGAGTAAACTCTCTCCATAGAGTAAACACTGTTTACAGTACCCACCTTTCTACTCATATCAACTTCATTTCTCAATGTAGGTTCGTGACTTGAGGGGTTTGCAGATAAAAGCTGTCTGTAGTAGGGCATTCATTTTGGAATAAATGTTCAGTGTCTTTAGTAACTTGGCCTTCTCTGATAAGTTGTATACATATTGAACGCAAAAAGAACAATTGATGGACTGAGGCCGAGTCTGAAAATGGCTTCCTACACTTCCTGGTTGAAGTGGTGGCAGCTAATCAGATCTCTGCACGAGATCGGTAAGATTCACGAAGCCTCTAGATATACAAATTTGGTTTTCTTTTAATATCTCAAAAACTACTGAACGGATTTACACCAAATTACAAAAAGGTAGCTTTCTGGCGTGCTAGTTTTTTGCTAAATTTGGTGTAATTCCGTTCAGCAGTTCAGGGTTTAGTCTTGTCTAAAATCTTTATGGGAATTAACATGGGAAACACACTTTTTTTACCCACCCTTGTTTTCATCCCTCACTTAAAGGATCACCCAGAAACTTTCCATGCACAACTAGAATCAGGAGGACACTTTATTTGGAAAATTTCGTGAAGATTCGTCAAATGGCGCCAAAGTTATAGGCAAGTCCAAAACGCTTTTCCTATGGAACCTAGGTCCTAACTATAACTACCTACTGGTGGTCGCCAGTAGGTTATATATATATATATATATATTATCTACTGGCGGTCGCCAGTAGATAGTTATAGTTACAACCTATTTTCCATAGGAAATCCGTGACATTCTATTTGAAATAACTCTCTTGCCGGTTGACGTATCTTCGCAAAATTTTCAAACTTTGTGGCCCGCTCCGGTCCGCTCCTACCCTGAAAGTCTCGGGGGATTCGTCAAGCGGGGGCCGAGAAAAAAGGGGGTCCCAAAACGTGTTTTCCCCATGCAATTTTCCATAGGAAACTTTAGACACGGCTACAGCCCGAACTGCTGAACGGAATTACACCAAATTTGGCAAAGAGGTAGTTCTTGGTTCAGAAAGAACCCTTTTTGTTAAATGGTGTAAATCCGTTCAGTAGTTGCTGAGAAAATCAAAAGTAAAAAGATAGTGATATCTATGGCCGAGTAGGGTCCGCGTACCCTCCCGATCCACGAGCTGCATGTTAATTGGCTGTCAGCTGGCTGTCAACATTCCGATTCAGGAAATGTTGGCAGCCATTTTGTCCTCGGTAGAACCGAGGGACAGAAACAAGTGCGCAAAGTGCACAAAGGGGGCAGGGTAGAAACACCCTGACCCCTAGGTTTGCTCAGGGGTCCCACAAGGACCCCTGGGCAAAAAAAAAAAAAAAATGTTTTAAAAATCGGCAGGATGCGCTCAGGGTGCGCGAATCCTGCCGAAAAAAAAACGAAGCGCGGTCTCCCGCGCTGATTGTATGTTGCCCCCGGGTGGCCCAAGTCCCGGGGGCATGGTGGGGGATAATTGAATGTGTGGGGGCCTCAAAGGGCCCCCAAGCCCGAGGACCGCCACCCCCGGGGCTTTTTTTAAAATGGTGCGGGAGGGCTCTGAGCCCTCCCACAGCCCCGGGGACCACCACCTCCCCGGGGCTTTTTTTATTAATTATAAAACCTGTGTGGGGGGCTCCAGCCCCCACACGCCCCGAGACCGCCACCTCCCCGGGGCACTAAACATTTAAATATGGGGGTCCGTTACGGACCCCAGAGCCCGGGGACCACCACCTCCCCGGGGCTGTGAACTGAATGGGAGGGGGCCGCGCGGCCCCCTCCTGGAGCCCTTGATGGCCCTGGGGACCACCACCCCCAGGGCTGGCTCCTGCAGTGTCCCGGGGTGCCTACCCCGGGACACTGCTGTTTGCAATGACAGGACGGGAGCCTCGCGGCTCCCGTCCTGTCATTGCAAACTGCTGGATATTGGAAGAGAGAGCAGGAAACCTGCTCTCTTCCAATATCCAAAGCCGATTGCTTTCCACATGGGGAGCAGCATGTTAGCTGCTCCCCATGTGCTAAAAGCAATGCCGGCTCCCGTAGGACACGGGGAGCCGGCGGGACTGTGGGGGATTGGGGACCCCCACAGTCCCCAACGAGAGGAGCCAGCCCCGGGGATGGGGTCCCCGGGGCAAGTAGTGGCCCGGGAGGGGGGCCACGCGGCCCCCCTCCCCAAAAAATAAAAAATAAAAAGTAAAAAAAAAACGGAAAGGCCGGCCCCGGGGGATGGGGTCCCCGGGGCCTTAAATGTCCTGAGGAGGGGGCCACGCAGCCCCCTCCCTACGAAAAAAAAAAATTGAGGCCATGCCCGGGGATGGGGTCCCGGGGCCAATACAGGCCCAGGGAAGGGGGCCACGCGGCCCCCTTCCCGTTTTTTTAAATTTGTAATTAAAAAAAGGGGTAAGGCCCTGGGGGATGGGGTCCCCAGGACATAAAAACTGGAAAAAGGAAGGGGGCCACAGAGCCCCCTTCAGGGGACAAAATTATTATTATTTTTTTAAACGATCGGGCCCGCAGGCCCGCCCCCTTCCTTCACCACTCTGCAAACGCGCCCCCTGGCGCGTTTGCAGAGGGGGAACGAATTCCCCTTGAATACTGGGGGTCCCTGGGGGCCAACTAGCCCACCAGGAACCTCCAGTATGCGCCAGGGGGCTGCCTTGCAGAGAGGTGTACAGAGGCCACGCCCCTTTTTACACCTCTCTGCAACGCAGCTCTGTGGCGCTTTTTGGAGGTATATGGTGGGCTAGTTGGACTCCGGGGACCCTCAGGATTCAAGGGGACTTAATTCCCCAACTTAAAACGCGCCACGGGGCGCGTTTGCACAGTGGTGAAGGGAGGGGCGGGGCTTCAGGTGACATGTGTGCAAACAGGCCCCGTGGCGCGTTTTAAGATGGGGAATTAAATCCCCTTCAATCCTGAGGGTCCCTGGGGGCCAACTAGCCCAACAGGTACATCCAGAAAGCGCCACAGAGCTGCGTTGCAGAGAGGTGTAAAAAGGGGTGTGGCCTCTCTACACGTCTCTGCAACGCAGCCCCTGGCGCATATTGGAGGTTCCTGGTGGGCTAGTTGGCCCCTAGGGACCCTCAGGATTCAAGGGGACTTAATCCCCCAACTTAAAACGCGCCACGGGGCGCGTTTGCACTGATGTCACCTCAGGCCCCGCCCCTCCCTTCACCATTGTGCAAATATTCTTCTAAAATCATCCGAAATACTGAATTCCTATTTACTCACCTGTTATAAGGAGAGACCTCAGTGCTGCATCTTTCAGCCCAGTACTGGTCCTGAAAAGTAATTTTAACCGTACTTACCAGTAACTTGAATTTCCTTCCATAGGATATCATTGCCTGCTTTTTGTTGAAAAAGTTTCTAAGTGTTGATTTTTGAAACATACAAATATTCCTCTAAAATCAGCCGAAATACGAATTCCGATTTACTCACCTGTTATAAGGAGAGACCTCAGTGCTGTATCTTTCAGCCCAGTACTGGTCCTGAAAAGTAATTTTAACCGTACTTACCAGTAACTTGAATTTCCTTCTATAGGCTAACATTGACTGTTTTCACTTGGAAATTCTTCTAAGTGTGGAGTTTTGGAACTTTAAAATATTCCTCTAAAATCAGCCGAAATACGAATTCCGATTTACTCACCTGTTATCAGGAGAGACCTCAGTGCTGTATCTTTCAGCCCAGTACTAATCCTGAAAAGTAATTTTAACCGTACTTACCAGTAACTTGAATTTCCTTCCATAGGCTAACATTGACTGGTTTCACTTGGAAATTCTTCTAAGTGTGGAGTTTTGGAACTTTATAATATTCCTCTAAAATCAACCAAAGTCACGAATTCCAATTCACTCACCTGTTATCAGGAGAGAACCCAGTGCTGCATCTTTTAGCCCAGCACTGACCCTGAAAAGTAATTTTAACCGTACTTACCAGTAACTTGAATTTCCTTCATAGGCTAACATTGACTGGTTTCACTTGGAAATTCTTCTAAGTGTGGAGTTTTGGAACTTTATAATATTCCTCTAAAATCAACCAAAGTACGAATTCTAATTTACTCACCTGTTATCATGAGAGAACCCAGTGCTGCATCTTTTAGCCCAGCACTGACCCTGAAAAGTAATTTTAACCGTACTTACCAGTAACTTATATTTTCTTCCATAGGAATCCATTGTCTGGTTTTCAGCAGAAAAGTTTCAAAGTGTCGATTTTCACAAACTACAAATATTCCTAAAAAATCGCCTGTATGACTTAAACGCATTCTTTCAACTGTTTACAGGAGATGCACCAGAGCTGGATCCAGGATCCAACACTGAGTAAGAAAAAGTAACGATAACAGTTTTTAACTTCTAAGTGAATTTCCTTCCATAGGATAACATTGGTGATTCTATGAGAAAAGTTTCTAAGTGTGAACTTTTAAAGTACAATAATATTCCTTAAAAATCACGACTGTAACCAAAACGCTTTTACTCAACTGTTTACAGGAGATGTCCCAGGACTGAATCTAGGATCCAGTCCTGTGGTTAGAAAAGTAATCCATAAAGTAACTAATTGCATTTAACTAGAAATTCACATTGAGCTGAATGTTGCATTGTGTTTGAAAATGTGTTGCCCATTGCAACAACTGTAACTACTGTACTTAAAAGTCTATTGCCTATGTGCAAAGTATTTAAACTAAAGTAATTCATTCTGAGAAAGTATTTTTGTAATGTAATGTATAATGTAATTACAATGTAATTTAAAAAATAAAATATTTTAAAAAAATTGTTTCTAAAAAATTTGGAAATCAGTATGAAAAAAATTTATATAACAATTAATACATTTAAAAATTGTCATTCACAAAACCTTTGAAATTCACTGAAAAAACCGTAGGTTTCAGACATGTTATAGTTACAAATTAGCATTTAAAAAACCTTTGAAATTCACTGAAAAAACCATAGGTTTCAGGGACGTTATAGTTACAAATTAGCATTTAAAAAACCTTTGAAATTCACTGAAAAAACCATAGGTTTTAGGGACAGTTATAGTTAGTTGGACATTGCACTCGTACAAAACCCGTGAAATTCCCCGTTATAGTTAGTCCAGCTAACTATAACTCGCTCCGCAATGCACTGCTGATGACGTCACATATTACATCACTCATGACATGGTCAGTGACATCACTGATGACATCACTGATGACATCTCAAATGACATCACTGATGACATCATCCACGTGATAATCTGATGCACCTCCTCACACCCCAATATAACCTTTGATACACCCACTCTAAATTACAGACTGCCATTCGCAAAACCATAGACACTCCAACACCAATAACTACATACCCACTCACTGATTCTTAGGTCTACGCACACATCCACTCACTCACCCGGACAGTCACTCATACTTACGGTCACTCAGTACAGGACTATCATATGCACTCATACTCCTATATAGACACTCAAACACCGCCACTCATCCATAGAGGTACTCATACACCTAGTCAGTCATGCAAATAATTAAACACACTACCATTTACTCACCTATACAGTTATACACACACCAGCTCACTTACTCATACAAATAGTAGCACATTCTTACGCTCTTATACAATCACTGATACAAGCACACACTCATCCATACAGCCACTATCACAATCACTCACTCTCGCTTATAGCTATTTATATACTCCAACACACATATATACTGCCTTTCACATATGTAGTTACTCACACATGTACCACTGGGACATACATTCACTCACTAACACACTCTTACACACACTTACCCACCCATACAGTCTATCACAGATGCACTCTTGAAACCATCCACCCAGTGAATCACCCACTCACACATCTATGCACAGAGTTGCACACACCCCTCCCACACAAACACTCAGGCACCCATACAGATACTCAGACAAGCATTCAATAACTCATATAGACACTCATGTAGCTATTCACAAACACATGCAGCCACTTACACAGCAACAGACAGACGGATACAGACATTCACCCAGTTTAGTCACTAACCCATGCATTCAGTAAGATACGTTAAATCACTCACTTATAGAGTCAGTCACGCACCTACTAAATCATCCATACAGACACTTACACACCCACTCATTCTTCAATACGTCTTTTCCTATATATATTAAAAATATTTAAACTTTACAGAAACACACAGTCACTGGATGATGTCATCAGTGATGTCATTTGAGATGTCATCAGTGATGTCATCAGTGATGTCACTGACCATGTCATGAGTGATGTAATATGTGACGTCATCAGCAGTGCATTGCGGGGCGCGAGTTATAGTTAGCTGGACTAACTATAGCGGGGAATTTCACGGGTTTTGTACGAGTGCAATGTCCAACTAACTATAACTGTCCCTAAAACCTATGGTTTTTCAGTGAATATATATATATATATTCACTGAAAAAACCATAGGTTTTAGGGACAGTTATAGTTAGTTGGACATTTCACTCGTACAAAACCATAGAAATTCCCCGTTTTAGTTAGTTCAGCTAACTATAACTCGCGCCCCACAATGCACTGCTGATGACGTCACATATTACATCACTCATGACATGGTCAGTGACATCACTGATGACATCACTGATGGCATCTCAAATGACATCACTGATGACATCATCCAGTGACTGTGTGTTTCTGTAAAGTTTAAATATGTTTAATATATATAGGGAAAGGTGTATTGAAGAATGAGTGGGTGTATAAGTGTCTGAATGGATGATTTAGTACGTTAGTGACTGACTCTACAAGTGAGTGATTAAACGTATCTTACTGAAAGCATGGGTTAGTGACTAAACTGTGTGAATGTCTGTATCCGTCTGTTTGTTGGTGTGTAAGTGGATGCATGGATTTGCGAATAGCTACATGAGTGTCTATATGGGTTATTGATTGGTTCTCTGAGTATCTGTATGGCTGCCTGAGTGTTTGTGTGGGTGGGTGTGTGTGACTCTGTACATAGATGTGTGAGTGGGTGATTCACTGGGTGCATGATTTGAAGAGTGCATCTGTGATGGACTGCTTGGGTGGGTGAGTGTGTGTATGGGTGTGTTAGTGAGTGAATGTATATCTCAGTGGTACATGTGCGAGTAACTACATATGTAAAAGGCAGTATATATATGTGTTAGAGTATTTAAATGGCTATAAGTGAGAGTGTGTGATAGTGAGAGTGGATGTATGGATGCGTGTGTGCTTGTATCAGTTATTGTATAAGAGCGTAAGAATGTGCTAGTATTTGTATGAGTAAGTGAGCTGGTGTGTGTATAACTGTATAGGTGAGTAAATGGGTGTGTGAATAATTTTTGCATGACTGACTAGGTGTGTGAGTACCTCTATGGATGAGTGGTTGTGTGTGAGTGTTTATATAGGTGTATAAGTGCATATGATAGTCCTGTACTGAGTGACTGTAAGTATGAGTGACTGTACGGGTGAGTGAGTGGATGTGTGTGTAGACCTAAGAATCAGTGAGTGGGTATGTAGTTTTTGGTGTTGGAGTGCTATGGTTTTGAGAATGGCAGTCTGTAATTTAGAGTGGGTGTATCAAAAGTTATATTAGGGTGTGAGAAGATGCATGAAATTATCACATGGATGATGTCATCAGTGATGTCATTTGAGATGTCATCAGTGATGTCATCAGTGATGTCACTGACCATGTCATGAGTGATGTAATATGTGACGTCATCAGCAGTGCATTACGGGCGCGAGTTATAGTTAGCTGAACTAACTATAACGGGAGAATTTCTATGGTTTTGTACGAGTGAAATGTCCAACTAACTATAACTGTCCCTAAAACCTATGGTTTTTCAGTGAATTTCAAAGGTTTTTAAATGCTAATTTCTAACTATAACGTGTCTGAAACCTATGGTTTTTCAGTGAATTTCAAAGGTTTTTAAATTCTAATTTCTAACTTTAACGTGCCTGAAACCTATGATTTTTTAAGTGAATTTCAAAGGTTTTTTAAATGCTAGTTTCTAACTATGCCTACAGAGGTAGGACATGTGAAGAAAGAAGAAAAAAGGCACAGAAAGAAGCAAAAGATGTGCAGAAAGAACCAACAGAGGAGCAGATAGAGGCCTTGTTGCAAAATCATCGTGTGCCCACAACTTTTTCAGACGGGTACTGGTGGTAACTGACTCTGACTAACCAGAGCCAGTGCTATGCTAAAAGACACTTAGAATACAGTGAAAACACCTACATACACTAGGGAACACTATGCGTTGGGGTACCCCTGTGATTAGCATGACCTCCTCTGCAAGTCCCTAGTACATAATAGGGCAGGGGGATTAAAACTACCTCTTAAAACGCGCTACAGGGCGCGTTTGCACAGTGGTGAAGGGAGGGGGGCCTGAGGTGACATGTGTGCAAACGCGCCCCGTGGTGCGTTTTAAGTTGCAGGATTAAGTCCCCTTGAATCCTGAGGGTCCCTGGGGCCCAACTAGCCCCCCAGGTACCTACAGTTAGGACCACAGAGATGAGTTGCAGAGAGGCGTTCCGAGGCCACGCACCTTTTTTCACCTCTCTGCAACGCAACTCTGTTGTGCTTACTGAAGGTGCCTGGTGGGCTAGTTGGCCCCCAGGGTCCCTCAGGATTCAAAGTGAATTAATTCCCCAACTTAAAACACACCACAGGGCGTGTTTGCGCACATGTCACCTGAGGCCCCGCCCCCTCCCTTCACCACTGTGCAAACGCGCCCCGTGGAGCGTTTTAAGTTGGGGATTAGGTCACCTTGAATCCTGAGGGTCCCTGGGGCCCAACTAGCCCATTAGGTACTTCCAGTAAGCACCACAGGCCTGCGTTGCAACGCCTGTAACAAATTGTGCAGTTGTGTTTAGGTAGTGAAGAGGGTAGGGCTGGGGGTAGTGTTTTAGGGTTTAGGGTAGTGCAGTGGTGTTTGTGTAGTGTAGGGGGTCATGCTGGGGGTAGATTTAGGGTTTAGGGTAGTGCAGTGGTGTTTGGGTAGTGTAGGGAGTCGTGCTGGGGGAGTGTTTTAGGGTTTAGGGTAGTGCAGTGGTGTTTGGGTAGTGTAGGGGGTCGTGCTGGGGGTAGTGTTAAAGGGTTTAGGGTAGTGCAGTGGTGTTTGGGTAGTGTAGGGGGTCATGCTGGGGGTAGTGATTTAGGGTAGTGCAGTGGTGTTTGGGTAGTGTAGGGGGTACTGCTGGGGGTAGTGTTTTAGGGTTTAGGGTAGTGCAGTGGTGTTTGGGTAGTGTAGGGGTACTGCTGGGGGTAGTGTTTTAGGGTTTAGGGTAGTGCAGTGGTGTTTGGGTAGTGTAGGGGGTACTGCTGGGGGTAGTGTTTTAGGGTTTAGGGTAGTGCAATGGTGTTTGGGTAGTGTAGGGGTACTGCTGGGGGTAGTGTTTTAGGGTTTAGTGTAGTGCAGTGGTGTTTGGGTAGTGTAGGGGTACTGCTGGGGGTAGTGTTTTAGGGTTTAGGGTAGTGCAGTGGTGTTTGGGTAGTGTAGGGGTTCGTGCTGGGGGCAGTTTTTAGGGTTTAGGGTAGTGCAGTGGTGTTTGTGTAGTGTAGGGGGTAGTGTTTTAGGGTTTAGGGTAGTGCAGTGGTGTTTGTGTAGTGTAGCAGGTCGTGTTTTAGGGTTTAGGGTAGTGCAGTGGTCTTTGGGTAGTGTAGGGAGTCGTGCGGGGGTAGTGTTTTAGGGATTAGGGTAGTGCAGTGGTCTTTGGGTAGTGTAGGGGTCGTGCGGGGGTAGCGTTTTAGGGATTAGGGTAGTGCATTGGTGTTTGGGTAGTGTAGGGGGTCGTGCGGGGGTAGTGTTTTAGGGTTTAGGGCAGTGCAGTGGTGTTTGGGTAGTGTAGGGGGTCGTGCTGGGGGAGTGTTTTAGGGTTTAGGGCAGTGCAGTGGTGTTCAGGTAGTGTAGGGGGTCGTGCTGGGGGGAGTGTTTTAGGGTTTAGGGCAGTGCAGTGGTGTTCGGGTAGTGTAGGGGGTCGAGCTGGGGGGAGTGTTTGAGGGTTTAGGGCAGTGCAGTGGTGTTCGGGTAGTGTAGGGGGTCGTGCTGGGGGTAGTGTTCTAGGGTGTAGGGCAGTGCAGTGGTGTTCGGGCAGTGTAGGGGGTCGTGCTGGGGGTGGTGTTTTAGGGTTTAGGGCACTGCAGTGGTGTTCGGGCAGTGTAGGGGGTCGTGCTGGGGGTGGTGTTTCAGGGTTTAGGGCAGTGCAGTGGTGTTCGGGCAGTGTAGGGGTTTGTGCAGGGGGTGGTGTTTCAGGGTTTAGGGCAGTGCAGTGCTGTTCGGGCAGTGTAGGGGGTCGTGCAGGGGGTGGTGTTTCAGGGTTTAGGTCAGTGGTGTTCGGGCAGTGTAGGGGGTCATGCTGGGGGTGGTGTTTCAGGGTTTGGGGGCAGTGCAGTGGTGTTCGAGCAGTAAAGGGGGTCGTGCTGGGGGTGGTGTTTCAGGGTTTAGGGCAGTGCAGTGGTGTTCGGGCAGTGTAAGGGGCGGTGCAGGGGTGGTGTTTCAGGGTTTAGGGCAGTGCAGTGGTGTTCGGGCAGTGTATGGGGTGGTGCAGGGGGTGGTGTTTCAGGGTTTAGGGCAGTGCAGTGGTGTTCGGGCAGTGTAGGGGGTCGTGCAGGGGGTGGTGTTTCAGGGTTTAGGGCAGTGCAGTGGTGTTCGGGCAGTGTAGGGGGTCATGCTGGGCCTGGTGTTTCAGGGTTTAGGGCAGTGCAGTGGTGTTCGGGCAGTGTAGGGGGTCTTGCTGGGGCTGGTGTTTCAGAGTCTAGGGCAGTGCAGTGGTGTTCGGGCAGTGTAGGGGGTCTTGCTGGGGCTGGTGTTTCAGGGTTTAGGGCAGTGCAGTGGTGTTCGGGCAGTGTAGGGGGTCGTGCTGGGGGTAGTGTTTCAGGGTTTAGGGCAGTGCAGTGGTGTTCGGGCAGTGTAGGGGGTCGTGCTGGGGCTAGTGTTTCAGGGTTTAGGGCAGAGCAATGGTGTTCAGGCAGTGTAGGGGGTTGTGCTGGAGGTGGTGTTTCAGGGTTTAGGGCAGTGCAGTGGTGTTCGGGCAGTGTAGGGGGTCTTGCTGGGTGTGGTGTTTCAGGGTTTAGGGCAGTGGTGTTCAGGCAGTGTAGGGGGTCTTGCTGGGCGTGATGTTTCAGGGTTTAGGGCAGTGCAGTGGTGTTCGGGCAGTGTAGGGGGTCATGCTGGGGGTGGTGTTTCAGGGTTTAGTGCAGTGCAATGGTGTTCCGGCAGTGTAGGGGGTCATGCAGGGGGTGGTGTTTCAGGGTTTAGGGCAGTGCAGTGGTGTTTGGGCAGTGTAGGGGGTCGTGCTGCGGGTGGTGTTTCAGGGTTTAGGGCAGTGCAGTGGTGTTCAGGCAATGTAGGGTGTCGTGCTGAGAGGTGGTGTTTCAGGGTTTAGGGCAGTGCAGTGGTGTTCGGGCAGTGTAGGGGGTCATGCAGGGGGTGGTGTTTCAGGGTTTAGGGCAGTGCAGTGGTGTTTGGGCAGTGTAGGGGGTCTTGCTGGGGGTGGTGTTTCAGGGTTTAGGGCAGTGCAGTGGTGTTTGGGCAGTGTAGGAGGTCTTGCTGGGGCTGGTGTTTCAGGGTTTAGGTCAGTGGTGTTCGGGCAGTGTAGGGGGTCGTGCTGGGGCTGGTGTTCAGGGTTTAGGGCAGTGCAGTGGTGTTCGGGCAGTGTAGGGGGTCGTGCTGGGGCTGGTGTTCAGGGTTTAGGGCAGTGCAGTGGTTTTCGGGCAATGTAGGCGGTCGTGCTGGGGCTGGTGTTTCAGGGTTTAGGGCAGTGCAGTGGTGTTCGGGCAGTGTACGGGGTCGTGCTGGGGCTGGTGTTTCAGGGTTTAGGGCAGTGCAGTGGTGTTCGGGCAGTGTAGGGGGTCATGCTGGGGGTGATGTTTCAGGGTTTAGGGCAGTGCAGTGGTGTTCGGGCAGTGTAGGGGGTCGTGCTGGGGGTGGTGTTTCTGGGTTTAGGGCAGTGCAGTGGTGTTCGGGCAGTGTAGGGGGTCTTGCTGGGGTGTGGTGTTTCAGGGTTTAGGGCAGTGGTGTTCGGGCAGTGTAGGGGGTCTTGCTGGGGGTGATGTTTCAGGGTTTAGGGCAGTGCAGTGGTGTTCGGGCAGTGTAGGGGGTCTTGCTGGGGGTAGTGTTTCAGGGTTTAGGGCAGTGCAGTGTTGTTTGTGCAGTGTAAGGGGTCCTGCTGGGGGTGGTGTTTCAGGGTTTAGGGCAGTGCAGTAGTGTTCGGGCAGTGTAGGGGGTCGTGCAGGGGGTGGTGTTTCAGGGTTTAGGGCAGTGCAGTGGTGTTCGGGCAGTGTAGGGGGTCGTGCTGAGGGTGGTGTTTCAGGGTTTAGGGCAGTGCAGTGGTGTTCGGGCAGTGTAGGGGGTCGTGCAGGGGGTGGTGTTTCAGGGTTTAGGGCAGTGCAGTGGTGTTCGGGCAGTGTAGGGGGTCGTGCTGGGGCTGGTGTTTCAGGGTTTAGGGCAGTGCAGTGGTGTTCGGGCAGTGTAGGGGGTCTTGCTGGGGGTGGTGTTTCAGGGTTTAGGGCAGTGGTGTTCGGGCAGTGTAGGGGGTCTTGCTGGGGCTGGTGTTTCAGGGTTTAGGGCAGTGCAGTGGTGCTCGGGCAGTGTAGGGGGTCATGCTGGGGGTGGTGTTTCAGGGTTTAGCGTAGTGCAGTGGTGTTCGGGCAGTGTAGGGGGTCGTGCTGGGGCTGGTGTTTCAAGGTTTAGAGCAGTGCAGTGGTGTTCGGGCAGTGTAGGGGGTCGTGCTGGGGCTGGTGTTTCAGGGTTTTGGGCAGAGCAGTGGTGTTCGGGCAGTGTAGGGGGTCATGCTGGGGGTGGTGTTTCAGGGTTTAGGGCAGTGCAGTGGTGTTCGGGCAGTGTAGGGGGTCTTGCTGGGGGTGATGTTTCAGGGTTTAGGGCAGTGCAGTGGTGTTCGGGCAGTGTAGGGGGTCTTGCTGGGGGTAGTGTTTCAGGGTTTAGGGCAGTGCAGTGGTGTTTGTGCAGTGTAGGGGGTCGTGCTGGGGGTGGTGTTTCAGGGTTTAGGGCAGTGCAGTAGTGTTCGGGCAGTGTAGGGGGTCGTGCAGGGGGTGGTGTTTCAGGGTTTAGGGCAGTGCAGTGGTGTTCGGGCAGTGGAGGGGGTCGTGCAGGGGGTGGTGTTTCAGGGTTTAGGGCAGTGCAGTGGTGTTCGGGCAGTGTAGGGGGTCGTGCAGGGAGGTGGTGTTTCAGGGTTTAGGGCAGTGCAGTGGTGTTCGGGCAGTGTAGGGGGTCGTGCAGGGGTGGTGTTTCAGGGTTTAGGGCAGTGCAGTGGTGTTCGGGCAGTGTAGGGGGTCGTGCTGAGGCTGGTGTTTCAGGGTTTAGGGCAGTGCAGTGGTGTTCGGGCAGTGTAGGGGGTCTTGCTGTGGGTGGTGTTTCAGGGTTTAGGGCAGTGGTGTTCGGGCAGTGTAGGGGGTCTTGCTGGGGGTGATGTTTCAGGGTTTAGGGCAGTGCAGTGGTGTTCGGGCAGTGTAGGGGTTCTTGCTGGGGGTAGTGTTTCAGGGTTTAGGGCAGTGCAGTGGTGTTCATGCAGTGTAGGGGGTTGTGCTGGGGATGGTGTTTCAGGGTTTAGGGCAGTGCAGTAGTGTTCGGGCAGTGTAGGGGGTCGTGCAGGGGGTGGTGTTTCAGGGTTTAGGGCAGTGCAGTGGTGTTCAGGAAGTGTAGGGTGTCGTGCTGAGAGGTGGTGTTTCAGGGTTTAGGGCAGTGCAGTGGTGTTCGGGCAGTGTAGGGGGTCGTGCAGGGGGTGGTGTTTCAGGGTTTAGGGCAGTGCAGTGGTGTTTGGGCAGTGTTGGGGTCGTGCAGGGGGTGGTGTTTCAGGGTTTAGGGCAGTGCAGTGGTGTTCGGGCAGTTTGGGGGTCGTGCAGAGGGTGGTGTTTCAAGGTTTAGGGCAGTGCAGTGGTGTTCGGGCAGTGTAGGGGGTCGTGCTGAGGCTGGTGTTTCAGGGTTTAGGGCAGTGCAGTGGTGTTCGGGCAGTGTAGGGGGTCTTGCTGTGGGTGGTGTTTCAGGGTTTAGGGCAGTGGTGTTCGGGCAGTGTAGGGGGTCTTGCTGGGGGTGATGTTTCAGGGTTTAGGGCAGTGCAGTGGTGTTCGGGCAGTGTAGGGGTCTTGCTGGGGGTAGTGTTTCAGGGTTTAGGGCAGTGCAGTGGTGTTCGTGCAGTGTAGGGGGTTGTGCTGGGGATGGTGTTTCAGGGTTTAGGGCAGTGCAGTAGTGTTCGGGCAGTGTAGGGGGTCGTGCAGGGGGTGGTGTTTCAGGGTTTAGGGCAGTGCAGTGGTGTTCGGGCAGTGTAGGGGGTCGTGCTGAGGCTGGTGCTTCACGGTTTAGGGCAGTGCAGTGGTGTTCGGGCAGTGTAGGGGGTCGTGCTGGGGCTGGTGTTTCAGGGTTTAGGGCAGTGCAGTGGTGTTCGGGCAGTGTAGGCGGTCGTGCTGGGGCTGGTGTTTCAGGGTTTAGGGCAGGTGTTCGGGCAGTGTAGGGGGTCTTGCTGGGGCTGGTGTTTCAGGGTTTAGGGCAGTGCAGTGGTGCTCGGGCAGTGTAGGGGGTCATGCTAGGGGTGGTGTTTCAGGGTTTAGCGTAGTGCAGTGGTGTTCGGGCAGTATAGGGGGTCGTGCTGGGGCTGGTGTTTCAAGGTTTAGGGCAGTGCAGTGGTGTTCGGGCAGTGTAGGGGGTCCTGCTGGGGCTGGTGTTTCAGGGTTTTGGGCAGAGCAGTGGTGTTCGGGCAGTGTAGGGGGTCATGCTTGGGGTGGTGTTTCAGGGTTTAGGGCAGTGCAGTGGTGTTCGGGCAGTGTAGGGGGTCGTGCTGGGGGTGGTGTTTCAGGGTTTAGGGCAGTGGTGTTCGGGCAGTGTAGGGGGTCTTGCTGGGGGTGATGTTTCAGGGTTTAGGGCAGTGCAGTGGTGTTCGGGCAGTGTAGGGGGTCTTGCTGGGGGTAGTGTTTCAGGGTTTTGGGCAGTGCAGTGGTGTTCGGGCAGTGTAGGGGGTGTGCTGGGTGTGGTGTTTCAGGGTTTTGGGCAGTGCAGTGGTGTTCGGGCAGTGTAGGGGGTCGTGAAGGGGTGGTGTTTCAGGGTTTAGGGCAGTGCAGTGGTGTTCGGGCAGTGTAGGGGGTCGTGCTAGGGGTGGTGTTTCAGGGTTTAGGGCAGTGCAGTGGTGTTCGGGCAGTGTAGGGGGTCGTGCAGGGGCTGGTGTTTCAGGGTTTAGGGCAGTGCAGTGGTGTTCGGGCAGTGTAGGGGGTCGTGCTGGGGGTAGTGTTTTAGGGTTTAGGGTAGTGCAGTGGTGCTTGTGTAGTGTAGGGGGTCGTGCTGGGGTAGTGTTTTAGGGTTTAGGGTAGTGCAGTGGTGTTTGTGTAGTGTAGGGGGTCATGTTTTAGGGTAGTGCAGTGGTGTTTGGGTAGTGTAGGGGGTCGTGCTGGGGGTAGTGTTTTAGGGTTTAGGGTAGTGCAGTGGTGCTTGTGTAGTGTAGGGGGTCATGCTGGGGATAGTGTTTTAGGATTTAGGTTAGTGCAGTGGTGTTTGGGTAGTGTAGGGGGTCGTGCTGGGGGTAGTGTTATAGGGTTTAGGGTAGTGCAGTGGTGTTTGCGTAGTGTAGGGGGTCGTGCTGGGGGTAGTGTTTTAGGGTTTAGGGTAGTGCAGTGGTGCTTGTGTAGTGTAGGGGGTCGTGCTGGGGGTAGTGTTTTAGGGTTTAGGGTAGTGCAGTGGTGTTTGTGTAGTGTAGGGGGTCATGTTTTAGGGTAGTGCAGTGGTATTTGGGTTGTGTAGGGGGTCGTGCTGGGGGTAGTGTTTTAGGATTTAGGTTAGTGCAGTAGTGTTTGGGTAGTGTAGGGGGTCGTGCTGGGGGTAGTGTTTTAGGGTTTAGGGTAGTGCAGTGGTGTTTGTGTAGTGTAGGGGGTCATGCTCGGGGTAGTGTTTTAGGGTTTAGGATAGTGCAGTGGTGCTTGTGTAGTGTAGGGGGTCATGCTGGGGGTAGTGTTTTAGGGTTTAGGGTAGTGCAGTGGTGTTTTTGTAGTGTAGGGGGTTCATGTTTTAAGATGCAACGCTCCAATACCTGACCAGTCTGCACTACATAAAACTGCAAAAAAACTAAAAATAAAAAGTGTTTTGCACACTTTTGTCATTGGGCTATATGTGGGCTACATCTGGGAAATATTTGTGCTACATTTGGGCTCTTTTTTCACTGGTGGCCATCTTGGAAGACTTCTTTGTTATGAAGTTGCCTAATTTCCTCATTTACTGCAGTCTCCTGAGTAGGAAATGCTTTCAGTTTTTACTTTGATTCCATCAAGAAGGCATTCAGATGTGTCTCACATTTGCCATAAATTCAGAATGTTAGCACTCTAGTTGCTCATTAGATCACTGTAGTAAAGCTACTGCTCACCAGGGAGTTAACTGGAAGTCTGCTGCTGGTATTGAAAGTGATTGTTTCAGTCTGCATGTCAGAATTTTCTAATGAAATAGAAGAGGATTTGAGATCTCACTTAAAACATGCCCTAATTTTTCTTTCTGCAGCACTAACCATAATTTCTATTTCAAAAGATCCCCCTCATTTTGTTATTTTTAAATTAAATGTTTTAAGTGTTACCGGTTTATTCCAATCAAGATGGCTTCAGGTGTGCCATACTTTTGTCATACGTTAGGCTGTTAGCGCTCTAGTTGTTCTTTAGAACACTCTGGGAAGCTGCAGTAGAACACAAAGGCATCAACTGGCAGGCTGCTCCTGTTGAAATATAACAGGAAGATATTTGAGATCACACTTGAAACATGTCCTAATTTTTCTTTCTACAGCACTAACCATAATTTCTATGACAAAATGAACCCCATCATTTTGTTCCTTTTTAAATTAAATGTTTTAAGTGTTACCAGTTTATTCCAATCAAGATGGCTTCAGGTGTGCCATACTTTTGTCATAAGTAAGGCTGTTAGCACTCTAGTTGTTCTTTAGAACACTCTGGGAAGCTGCAGTAGAACACAAAGGAATCAACTGACAGTCTCTCCCCTTGTTGGATGTACATGTTTTACTGAGAATGTCAGACTTCATTCTCACATGACTGAGAAAGATAATGTGAATTTACAGAAAATATGCTCTCATTTTAGCTTCTGGAGCACCTTCCAAAACTCTATGGGACAAGCATGTGAAAATAGTTTTCTCTCAAACATGATTCATGAGATCCCAGCAGAAGGTTTTTCACAGGGTAAAATCACCTTAGAACACACCACAATTCCTGAAATTAGTATGATACCATCAACAAATGAATTATAATGTAACTAAAGTCTGTTATCACCCTTTATAGTTCTCCTTTTGGTAACCCTCAAAATCTTTGATTCACTACAATGCATTTCAATGGGGTACTAACCTGTATATTGGTCTCAAGATGGCTGCCAGCAATTCCAGGATGAAGTGCTGACAGCCAATCAGATCTCACAATGACATGTGTGGCTAGGCTCCGCCCAGATATATATGTGATTTTACTTTTGATTTTCTCAGGAACTACTGAACGGATTTACACCATTTAAGCAAAAGGCATGACACTGAACCAAGGGCTACCTCTTTGCCAAATTTGGTGTAATTCCGTTCAGCAGTTCGGGCTGTAGCTGCGACTAAAGGTTCCTATGGAAAAATGAATGGGGAAAACATGTTTTGGGACCCCCCTTTTTTCTCGGCCCCGCTTGAGGAATCACCCCGAGACTTTCAGGATAGGAGCGGACCGGAGCGCCCCAACAAGTTGGAAACTTTCGCGAAGATTCGTCAACCGGCGCCAACGTTATTTCAAATAGAATGTTGCGGATTTCCTATGGAAAATAGGTCCTAACTATAGATAATATATATATATATATATATATATATATATATATATATATATATATATTCACTGAAAAAACCATAGGTTTTAGGGACAGTTATAGTTAGTTGGACATTGCACTCGTACAAAACCCGTGAAATTCCCCTGTTATAGTTAGTTCAGCTAACTATAACTCGCGCCCCGCAATGCACTGCTGATGACGTCACATATTACATCACTCATGACATGGTCAGTGACATCACTGATGACATCACTGATGACATCTCAAATGACATCACTGATGACATCACTGATGACATCATCCAGTGACTGTGTGTTTCTGTAAAGTTTAAATATGTTTAATATATATAGGGAAAGGCGTATTGAAGAATGAGTGGGTGTATAAGTGTCTGAATGGATGATTTAGTACGTGAGTGACTGACTACAAGTGAGTGATTAAACGTATCTTACTGAATGCATGGGTTAGTGACTAAACTGTGTGAATGTCTGTATCCGTCTGTTTGTTGGTGTGTAAGTGGATGCATGGATTTGCGAATAGCTACATGAGTGTCTATATGGGTTATTGATTGGTTCTCTGAGTATCTGTATGGCTGCCTGAGTGTTTGTGTGGGTGGGGTGTGTGTGACTCTATACATAGATGTGTGAGTGGGTGATTCACTGGGTGCATGATTTCAAGAGTGCATCTGTGATGGACTGCTTGGGTGGGTGAGTGTGTGTATGGGTGTGTTAGTGAGTGAATGTATATCTCAGTGGTACATGTGCGAGTAACTACATATGTAAAAGGCAGTATATATGTGTGTTAGAGTATTTAAATGGCTATAAGTGAGAGTGTGTTATTGTGAGAGTGGCTGTATGGATGCGTGTGTGCTTGTATCAGTTATTGTATAAGAGCGTAAGAATGTGCTAGTATTTGTATGAGTAAGTGAGCTGGTGTGTGTATAACTGTATAGGTGAGTAAATGGGTGTGTGATTAATTTTTTGCATGACTGACTAGGTGTGTGAGTACCTCTATGGATGAGTGGTGGTGTGTGAGTATTTATATAGGTGTATGAGTGCATATGATAGTCCTGTACTGAGTGACTGTAAGTATGAGTGACTGTACAGGTGAGTGAGTGGATGTGTGTGTAGACCTAAGAATCAGTGAGTGGGTATGTCGTTTTTGGTGTTGGAGTGTCTATGGTTTTGAGAATGACAGTCTGTAATTTAGAGTGGGTGTATCAAAAGTTATATTAGGGTGTGAGAAGATGCATGAAATTATCACATGGATGATGTCATCAGTGATGTCATTTGAGATGTCATCAGTGATGTCATCAGTGATGTCACTGACCATGTCATGAGTGATGTAATATGTGACGTCATCAGCAGTGCATTGCGGGGCGCGAGTTATAGTTAGCTGAACTAACTATAACAGGGGAATTTCACGGGTTTTGTACGAGTGCAATGTCCAACTAACTATAACTGTCCCTAAAACCTATGGTTTTTTCAGTGAATTTCAAAGGTTTTTTAAATGCTAATTTCTAACTATAACGTGTCTGAAACCTATGGTTTTTCAGTGAATTTCAAAGGTTTTTTAAATGCTAATTTCTAACTATAACGTGCCTGAAACCTATGGTTTTTTCAGTGAATTTCAAAGGTTTTTTAAATGCTAATTTCAAACTATAACGTGCCTGAAACCTATGGTTTTTTCAGTGAATTTCAAAGGTTTTTTAAATGCTAATTTCTAACTATAACGTGCCTGAAACCTATGATTTTTAAGTGAATTTCAAAGGTTTTTTAAATGCTAGTTTCTAACTATGCCAACAGAGGTAGGACATGTGAAGAAAGAAGAAAAAACGCACAGAAAGAAGCAAAAGATGTGCAGAAAGAACCAACAGAGGAGCAGAAAGAGGCCTTGTTGCAAAATCATCCTGTGCCCACAACTTTTTCAGACGGGTACTGGTGGTAACTGACTCTGACTAACCAGAGCCAGTGCGCGTTTGCACAGTGGTGAAGGGAGGGGGGCCTGAGGTGACATGTGTGCAAACGCGCCCCGTGGCGCGTTTTAAGTTGCGGGATTAAGTCCCCTTGAATCCTGAGGGTCCCTGGGGCCCAACTAGCCCCCAGGTACCTACAGTTAGGACCACAGAGCTAAGTTGCAGAGAGGCGTTCCGAGGCCACGCACCTTTTTTCACCTCTCTGCAACGCAACTCTGTTGTGCTTACTGAAGGTACCTGGTGGGCTAGGTGGCCCCCAGAATTCAAAGGGAATTAACTCCCCAACTTAAAACACACCACAGGGCGTGTTTGCGCACATGTCACCTGAGGCCCCGCCCCTCCCTTCACCACTGTGCAAACGCGCCCCGTGGCGCGTTTTAAGTTGGGGGATTAGGTCACCTTGAATCCTGAGAGTCCCTGGGGCCCAACTAGCCCACCAGGTACTTCCAGTAAGCACCACAGGCCTGCGTTGCAACGCCTGTAACAAATTGTGCAGTTGTGTTTAGGTAGTGAAGAGGGTCGTGCTGGGGGTAGTGTTTTAGGGTTTAGGGTAGTGCAGTGGTGTTTGTGTAGTGTAGGGGTCATGCTGGGGGTAGATTTAGGGTTTAGGGTAGTGCAGTGGTGTTTGGGTAGTGTAGGGAGTCGTGCTGGGGGAGTGTTTTAGGGTTTAGGGTAGTACAGTGGTGTTTGGGTAGTGTAGGGGGTCGTGCTGGGGTTAGTGTTTTAGGGTTTAGCGTAGTGCAGTGGTGTTTGGGTAGTGTAGGGGATACTGCTGGGGGTAGTGTTTTAGGGTTTAGGGTAGTGCAATGGTGTTTGGGTACTGCTGGGGGTAGTGTTTTAGGGTTTAGGGTAGTGCAGTGGTGTTTGGGTAGCGTAGGGGGTACTTCTGGGGGTAGTGTTTTATGGTTTAGGGTAGTGCAGTGGTGTTTGGGTAGTGTAGGGGTTCGTGCTGGGGGTAGTTTTTAGGGTTTCAGGGTAGTGCAGTGGTGTTTGTGTAGTGTAGGAGGTCGTGTTTTAGGGTTTAGGGTAGTGCAGTGGTCTTTGGGTAGTGTAGGGAGTCGTGTGGGGTATTGTTTTAGAGTTTAGGGTAGTGCAGTGGTCTTTGGGTAGTGTAGGGGGTTGTGCGGGGGGTAGTGTTTTAGGGATTAGGGTAGTGCATTGGTATTTGGGTAGTGTAGGGGGTCATGCGGGGGTAGTGTTTTAGGGTTTAGGGCAGTGCAGTGGTGTTTAGGTAGTGTAGGGGGTCGTGCTGGGGGAGTGTTTTAGGGTTTAGGGCAGTGCAGTGGTGTTCGGGTAGTGTAGGGGTTCGTGCAGGGGGAGCGTTTTAGGGTTTAGGGCAGTGCAGTCGTGTTCGGGTAGTGTAGGGGGTCGTGCTGGGGGAGTATTTTAGGGTTTAGGGTAGTGCAGTGGTGTTCGGGTAGTGTAGGGGGTCATGCTGGGGGTAGTGTTCTAGGGTTTAGGGCAGTGCAGTGGTGTTCGGGCAGTGTAGGGGGTCGTGCTGGGGGTGGTGTTTCAGGGTTTAGGGCAGTGCAGTGGTGTTCGGGCAGTGTAGGGGGTCATGCAGGGGGTGGTGTTTCAGGGTTAAGGGCAGTGCAGTGGTGTTCGGGCAGTGTAGGGGGTCGTGCAGGGGTGGTGTTTCAGGGTTTAGGGCAGTGGTGTTCGGGCAGTGTAGGGAGTCATGCTGGGGGTGGTGTTTCAGGGTTTGGGGCAGTGCAGTGGTGTTCAAGCAGTAAAAAGGGTCATGCTGGGGGTGGTGTTTCAGGGTTTAGGGCAGTGCAGTGGTGTTCGGGCAGTGTAGGGGGCGGTGCAGGGGGTGGTGTTTCAGGGTTTAGGGCAGCGCAGTGGTGTTCGGGCAGTGTAGGGGGTGGTACAGGGGGTGGTGTTTCAGGGTTTAGGGCAGTGCAGTGGTGTTCGGGCAGTGTAGGGGGCGGTGCAGGGGGTGGTGTTTCAGGGTTTAGGGTAGTGCAGTGGTGTTCGGGCAGTGTAGGGGGTCGTGCTGGGGCTGGTGTTTCAGGGTTTAGGGCAGTGCAGTGGTGTTCGGGCAGTGTAGGGGGTCATGCTGGGGCTGGTGTTTCACGGTTTAGGGCAGTGCAGTGGTGTTCGGGCAGTGTAGGGGGTCTTGCTGGGGCTGGTGTTTCAGAGTCTAGGGCAATGCAGTGGTGTTCGGGCAGTGTAGGGGGTCTTGCTGGGGCTGGTGTTTCAGGGTTTAGGGCAGTGCAGTCGTGTTCGGGCAGTGTAGGGGGTCGTGCTGGGGGTGATGTTTCAGGGTTTAGGGCAGTGCAGTGGTGTTCGGGCAGTGTAGGGGGTCGTGCTGGGGCTAGTGTTTCAGGGTTTAGGGCAGAGCAATGGTGCTCAGGCAGTGTAGGGGGTTGTGCTGGGGGTGATGTTTCAGGGTTTAGGGCAGTGCAGTGGTGTTAGGGCAGTGTAGGGGGTCGTGCTGGGGGTGGTGTTTCAGGGTTTAGGGCAGTGCAGTGGTGTTCCGGCAGTGTAGGGGGTCGTGCAGGGGTTGGTGTTTCAGGGTTTAGTGCAGTGATGTTCGGGCAGTGTAGGGGGTCATGCTGGGGTGGTGTTTCAGGGTTTAGGGCAGTGCAGTGGTGTTTGGGCAGTGTAGGGTGTCATGCTGAGGGGTGGTGTTTCAGGGTTTAGTGCAGTGCAGTAGTGTTTGGGCAGTGTAGGGGGTCGTGCAGGGGGTGGTGTTTCAGGGTTTAGGGCAGTTCAGTGGTGTTCGGCCAGTGTAGGTAGTCTTGCTGGGGGTGGTGTTTCAGGGTTTAGGGCAGTGCAGTAGTTTTCGGGCAGTGTAGGCGGTGGTGCTGGGGCTGGTGTTTCAGGGTTTAGGGCAGTGCAGTGGTATTCGGGCAGTGTACGGGGTTGTGCTGGGGCTGGTGTTTCAGGGTTTAGGGCAGTGCAGTGGTGTGCGGGCAGTGTACGGGGTCGTGCTGGGGCTGGTGTTTCAGGGTTTAGGGCAGTGCAGTGGTGTTCGGGCAGTGTAGGGGGTCGTGCTGGAGGTGGTGTTTCAGGGTGTAGGGCAGTGCAGTGGTGTTCGGGCAGTGTAGGGGGTCATGCTGGGGCTGGTGTTTCAGGGTTTAGGGCAGTGCAGTGGTGTTCGGGCAGTGTAGGGGGTCTTGCTGGGGCTGGTGTTTCAGAGTCTAGGGCAATGCAGTGGTGTTCTGGCAGTGTAGGGGGTCTTGCTGGGGCTGGTGTTTCAGGGTTTAGGGCAGTGCAGTCGTGTTCGGGCAGTGTAGGGGGTCGTGCTGGGGGTGGTGTTTCAGGGTTTAGGGCAGTGCAGTGGTGTTCGGGCAGTGTAGGGGGTCGTGCTGGGGCTAGTGTTTCAGGGTTTAGGGCAGAGCATTGGTGCTCAGGCAGTGTAGGGGGTTGTGCTGGGGGTGATGTTTCAGGGTTTAGGGCAGTGCAGTGGTGTTAGGGCAGTGTAGGGGGTCGTGCTGGGGGTGGTGTTTCAGGGTTTAGGGCAGTGCAGTGGTGTTCCGGCAGTGTAGGGGGTCGTGCAGGGGGTGGTGTTTCAGGGTTTAGTGCAGTGGTGTTCGGGCAGTGTAGGGGGTCATGCTGGGGTGGTGTTTCAGGGTTTAGGGCAGTGCAGTGGTGTTCGGGCAGTGTAGGGTGTCGTGCTGAGTGGTGGTGTTTCAGGGTTTAGGGCAGTGCAGTAGTGTTTGGGCAGTGTAGGGGGTCTTGCAGGGGGTGGTGTTTCAGGGTTTAGGGCAGTGCAGTGGTGTTCGGCCAGTGTAGGTAGTCTTGCTGGGGGTGGTGTTTCAGGGTTTAGGGCAGTGCAGTAGTTTTCGGGCAGTGTAGGCGGTCGTGCTGGGGCTGGTGTTTCAGGGTTTAGGGCAGTGCAGTGGTGTTCGGGCAGTGTACGGGGTTGTGCTGGGGCTGGTGTTTCAGGGTTTAGGGCAGAGCAGTGGTGTGCGGGCAGTGTACGGGGTTGTGCTGGGGCTGGTGTTTCAGGGTTTAGGGCAGTGCAGTGGTGTTCGGGCAGTGTAGGGGGTCGTGCTGGGGGTGGTGTTTCAGGGTTTAGGGCAGTGCAGTGGTGTTCGGGCAGTGTAGGGGTTCATGCTGGGGCTGGTGTTTCAGGGTTTAGGGCAGTGCAGTGGTGTTCGGGCAGTGTAGGGGGTCGTGCTGGGGCTGGTGTTTCAGGGTTTTGGGCAGAGCAGTGGTGTTCGGGCAGTGTAGGGGGTCGTGCTGGGGGTGGTGTTTCAGGGTTTAGGGCAGTGCAGTGGTGTTCGGGCAGTGTAGGGGGTCTTGCTGGGGGTGGTGTTTCAGGGTTTAGGGCAGTGCAGTGGTGTTCGGAAAGTGTAGGGGGTCTTGCTGGGGGTGGTGTTTCAGGGTTTAGGGCAGTGGTGTTCGGGCAGTGTAGGGGGTCTTGCTGGGGGTGATGTTTCAGGGTTTAGGGCAGTGCAGTGGTGTTCGGGCAGTGTAGGGGGTCTTGCTGGGGGTAGTGTTTCATGATTTAGGGCGGTGCAGTGGTGTTTGTGCAGTGTAGGGGGTCGTGCTGGGGGTGGTGTTTCAGGGTTTAGGGCAGTGCAGTAGTGTTCGGGCAGTGTAGGGGGTCGTGCAGGGGGTGGTGTTTCAGGGTTTAAGGCAGTGCAGTGGTGTTCTGGCAGTGTAGGGGGTCATGCTGGGGGTGGGGTTTCAGGGTTTAAGGCAGTACAGTGGTGTTCGGGCAGTGTAGGGGGTCGTGCAGGGGGTGGTGTTTCAGGGTTTAGGGCAGTGCAGTGGTGTTCGGGCAGTGTAGGGGGTCGTGCTGGGGCTGGTGTTTCAGGGTTTAGGGCAGTGCAGTGGTGTTCGGGCAGTGTAGGGGGTCTTGCTGGGGGTGGTGTTTCAGGGTTTAGGGCAGTGGTGTTCGGGCAGTGTAGGGGGTCTTGCTGGCGGTGATGTTTCAGGGTTTAGGGCAGTGCAGTGGTGTTCGAGCAGTGTAGGGGTCTTTCTGGGGGTAGTGTTTCAGGGTTTAGGGCAGTGCAGTGGTGTTCGTGCAGTATAGGGGGTCCTGCTGGGGATGGTGTTTCTGGGTTTAGGGCAGTGCAGTAGTGTTCGAGCAGTGTAGGGGGTTGTGCAGGGGGTGGTGTTTCAGAGTTTAGGGCAGTGCAGTGGTGTTCTGGCAGTGTAGGGGGTCGCGCTGGGGGTGGTGTTTCAGGGTTTAGGGCAGTGCAGTGGTGTTCGGGCAGTGTAGGGGGTCATGCACGGGGTGGTGTTTCAGGGTTTAGGGCAGTGCAGTGGTGTTCGGGCAGTGTAGGGTGTTGTGCTGGGGCTGGTGTTTCAGGGTTCAGGGCAGTGCAGTGGTGTTCAGGCAGTGTAGGGGGTCGTGCTGAGGCTGGTGTTTCACGGTTTAGGGCAGTGCAGTGGTGTTCGGGCAGTGTAGGGGGTCGTGCTGGGGCTGGTGTTTCAGGGTTCAGGGCAGTGCAGTGGTGTTCGGGCAGTGTAGGCGGTCGTGCTGGGGATGGTGTTTCAGGGTTTAGGGCAGTGCAGTGGTGTTCGGGCAGTGTAGGGGGTCGTGCTGGGGCTGGTGTTTTAGGGTTTAGGGCAGTGCAGTGGTGCTCGGGCAGTGTAGGGGGTCGTGCTGGGGGTGATGTTTCAGGGTTTAGGGTAGTGCAGTGGTGTTCGGGCAGTGTAGGGGGTCGTGCAGGGGCTGGTGTTTCAAGGTTTAAGGCAGTGCAGTGGTGTTTGGGCAGTGTAGGGGGTCGTGCTGGGGCTGGTGTTTCAGGGTTTTGGGCAGAGCAGTGGTGTTCGGGCAGTGTAGGGGGTCATGCTGGGGGTAGTGTTTCAGGGTTTAGGGCAGTGCAGTGGTGTTCGGGCAGTGTAGGGGGTCGTGCTGGGGGTGGTGTTTCAGGGTTTAGGTCAGTGGTGTTCGGGCAGCGTAGGGGGTCTTGCTGGGGGTGATGTTTCAGGGTTTAGGGCAGTGCAGTGGTGTTCGGGCAGTGTAGGGGGTCTTGCTGGGGGTAGTGTTTCAGGGTTTAGGGCAGTGCAGTGGTGTTCGGGCAGTGTAGGGGGTCATGCTGGGGGTGGTGTTTCAGGGTTTAGGGCAGTGCAGTGGTGTTCGGGCAGTGTAGGGGGTCGTGAAGGGGTGGTGTTTCAGGGTTTAGGGCAGTGCAGTGGTGTTCGGGCAGTGTAGGGGGTCGTGCTAGGGGTGGTGTTTCAGGGTTTAGGGCAGTGCAGTGGTGTTCGGGCAGTGTAGGGGGTCGTGCTAGGGGTGGTGTTTCAGGGTTTAGGGCAGTGCAGTGGTGTTCGGGCAGTGTAGGGGGTCATGCAGGGGCTGGTGTTTCAGGGTTTAGGGAAGTGCAGTGGTGTTCGGGCAGTGTAGGGGGTCGTGCTGGGGGTAGTGTTTTAGGGTTTAGGGTAGTGCAGTGGTGCTTGTGTAGTGTAGGGGGTCGTGCTGGGGTAGTGTTTTAGGGTTTAGGGTAGTGCAGTGGTGTGCGGGCAGTGTACGGGGTTGTGCTGGGGCTGGTGTTTCAGGGTTTAGGGCAGTGCAGTGGTGTTCGGGCAGTGTAGGGGGTCGTGCTGGGGGTGGTGTTTCAGGGTGTAGGGCAGTGCAGTGGTGTTCGGGCAGTGTAGGGGGTCATGCTGGGGCTGGTGTTTCAGGGTTTAGGGCAGTGCAGTGGTGTTCGGGCAGTGTAGGGGGTCTTGCTGGGGCTGGTGTTTCAGAGTCTAGGGCAATGCAGTGGTGTTCTGGCAGTGTAGGGGGTCTTGCTGGGGCTGGTGTTTCAGGGTTTAAGGCAGTGCAGTCGTGTTCGGGCAGTGTAGGGGGTCGTGCTGGGGGTGGTGTTTCAGGGTTTAGGGCAGTGCAGTGGTGTTCGGGCAGTGTAGGGGGTCGTGCTGGGGCTAGTGTTTCAGGGTTTAGGGCAGAGCATTGGTGCTCAGGCAGTGTAGGGGGTTGTGCTGGGGGTGATGTTTCAGGGTTTAGGGCAGTGCAGTGGTGTTAGGGCAGTGTAGGGGGTCGTGCTGGGGGTGGTGTTTCAGGGTTTAGGGCAGTGCAGTGGTGTTCCGGCAGTGTAGGGGGTCGTGCAGGGGGTGGTGTTTCAGGGTTTAGTGCTGTGGTGTTTGGGCAGTGTAGGGGGTCATGCTGGGGTGGTGTTTCAGGGTTTAGGGCAGTGCAGTGGTGTTCGGGCAGTGTAGGGTGTTGTGCTGAGTGGTGGTGTTTCAGGGTTTAGGGCAGTGCAGTAGTGTTTGGGCAGTGTAGGGGGTCTTGCAGGGGGTGGTGTTTCAGGGTTTAGGGCAGTGCAGTGGTGTTCGGCCAGTGTAGGTAGTCTTGCTGGGGGTGGTGTTTCAGGGTTTAGGGCAGTGCAGTAGTTTTCGGGCAGTGTAGGCGGTCGTGCTGGGGCTGGTGTTTCAGGGTTTAGGGCAGTGCAGTTGTGTTCGGGCAGTGTACGGGGTTGTGCTGGGGCTGGTGTTTCAGGGTTTAGGGCAGAGCAGTGGTGTGCGGGCAGTGTACGGGGTTGTGCTGGGGCTGGTGTTTCAGGGTTTAGGGCAGTGCAGTGGTGTTCGGGCAGTGTAGGGGGTCGTGCTGGGGGTGGTGTTTCAGGGTTTAGGGCATTGCAGTGGTGTTCGGGCAGTGTAGGGGGTCGTGCTGGGGCTGGTGTTTCAGGGTTTAGGGCAGTGCAGTGGTGTTCGGGCAGTGTAGGGGGTCGTGCTGGGGCTGGTGTTTCAGGGTTTTGGGCAGAGCAGTGGTGTTCGGGCAGTGTAGGGGGTCGTGCTGGGGGTGGTGTTTCAGGGTTTAGGGCAGTGCAGTGGTGTTCGGGCAGTGTAGGGGGTCTTGCTGGGGGTGGTGTTTCAGGGTTTAGGGCAGTGCAGTGGTGTTCGGGCAGTGTAGGGGGTCGTGCTGGGGGTGGTGTTTCAGGGTTTAGGGCAGTGCAGTAGTTTTCGGGCAGTGTAGGCGGTCGTGCTGGGGCTGGTGTTTCAGGGTTTAGGGCAGTGCAGTGGTGTTCGGGCAGTGTATGGGGTTGTGCTGGGGCTGGTGTTTCAGGGTTTAGGGCAGTGCAGTGGTGTTCGGGCAGTGTAGGGGGTCGTGCTGGGGCTGGTGTTTCAGGGTTTAGGGCAGTGCAGTGGTGTTCGGGCAGTGTAGGGGGTCGTGCTGGGGGTGGTGTTTCAGGGTTTAGGGCAGTGCAGTGGTGTTCGGGCAGTGTAGGGGGTCGTGCTGGGGCTGGTGTTTCAGGGTTTAGGGCAGTGCAGTGGTGTTCGGGCAGTGTAGGGGGTCGTGCTGGGGCTGGTGTTTCAGGGTTTAGGGCAGTGCAGTGGTGTTCGGGCAGTGTAGGGGGTCATGCTGGGGGTGGTGTTTCAGGGTTTAGGGCAGTGCAGTGGTGTTCGGGCAGTGTAGGGGGTCTTGCTGGGGGTGGTGTTTCAGGGTTTAGGGCAGTGCAGTGGTGTTCGGGCAGTGTAGGGGGTCTTGCTGGGGGTGGTGTTTCAGGGTTTAGGGCAGTGCAGTGGTGTTCGGGCAGTGTAGGGGGTCTTGCTGGGGGTGGTGTTTCAGGGTTTAGGGCAGTGGTGTTCGGGCAGTGTAGGGGGTCTTGCTGGGGGTGATGTTTCAGGGTTTAGGGCAGTGCAGTGGTGTTCGTGCAGTGTAGGGGGTCTTGCTGGGGGTAGTGTTTCATGGTTTAGGGCGGTGCAGTGGTGTTCTGGCAGTGTAGGAGGTCATGCTGGGGGTGGGGTTTCAGGGTTTAGGGCAGTACAGTGGTGTTCGGGCAGTGTAGGGGGTCGTGCAGGGGGTGGTGTTTCAGGGTTTAGGGCAGTGCAGTGGTGTTCGGGCAGTGTAGGGGGTCGTGCTGGGGCTGGTGTTTCAGGGTTTAGGGCAGTGCAGTGCAGTGGTGTTCGGGCAGTGTAGGGGGTCTTGATTGGTATGGTGTTTCAGGGTTTAGGGCAGTGGTGTTCGGGCAGTGTAGGGGGTCTTGCTGGCGGTGATGTTTCAGGGTTTAGGGCAGTGCAGTGGTGTTCGAGCAGTGTAGGGGGTCTTTCTGGGGGTAGTGTTTCAGGGTTTAGGGCAGTGCAGTGGTGTTCGTGCAGTATAGGGGGTCCTGCTGGGGATGGTGTTTCTGGGTTTAGGGCAGTGCAGTAGTGTTCGAGCAGTGTAGGGGGTTGTGCAGGGGTGGTGTTTCAGAGTTTAGGGCAGTGCAGTGGTGTTCGGGCAGTGTAGGGGGTCGCGCTGGGGGTGGTGTTTCAGGGTTTAGGGCAGTGCAGTGGTGTTCGGGCAGTGTAGGGGGTCATGCACGGGGTGGTGTTTCAGGGTTTAGGGCAGTGCAGTGGTGTTCGGGCAGTGTAGGGTGTTGTGCTGGGGCTGGTGTTTCAGGGTTCAGGGCAGTGCAGTGGTGTTCAGGCAGTGTAGGGGGTCGTGCTGAGGCTGGTGTTTCACGGTTTAGGGCAGTGCAGTGGTGTTCGGGCAGTGTAGGGGGTCGTGCTGGGGCTGGTGTTTCAGGGTTTAGGGCAGTGCAGTGGTGTTCGGGCAGTGTAGGCGGTCGTGCTGGGGCTGGTGTTTCAGGGTTTAGGGCAGTGCAGTGGTGTTCGGGCAGTGTAGGGGGTCATGCTGGGGCTGGTGTTTTAGGGTTTAGGGCAGTGCAGTGGTGCTCGGGCAGTGTAGGGGGTCGTGCTGGGGGTGATGTTTCAGGGTTTAGGGTAGTGCAGTGGTGTTCGGGCAGTGTAGGGGGTCGTGCAGGGGCTGGTGTTTCAAGGTTTAGGGCAGTGCAGTGGTGTTTGGGCAGTGTAGGGGGTCGTGCTGGGGCTGGTGTTTCAGGGTTTTGGGCAGAGCAGTGGTGTTCGGGCAGTGTAGGGGGTCATGCTGGGGGTAGTGTTTCAGGGTTTAGGGCAGTGCAGTGGTGTTCGGGCAGTGTAGGGGGTCGTGCTGGGGGTGGTGTTTCAGGGTTTAGGTCAGTGGTGTTCGGGCAGTGTAGGGGTCCTGCTGGGGGTGATGTTTCAGGGTTTAGGGCAGTGCAGTGGTGTTCGGGCAGTGTAGGGGGTCTTGCTGGGGGTAGTGTTTCAGGGTTTAGGGCAGTGCAGTGGTGTTAGGGCAGTGTAGGGGGTCATGCTGGGGGTGGTGTTGCAGGGTTTAGGGCAGTGCAGTGGTGTTCGGGCAGTGTAGGGGGTCGTGAAGGGGGTGGTGTTTCAGGGTTTAGGGCAGTGCAGTGGTGTTCGGGCAGTGTAGGGGGTCGTGCTAGGGGTGGTGTTTCAGGGTTTAGGGCAGTGCAGTGGTGTTCGGGCAGTGTAGGGGGTCATGCAGGGGCTGGTGTTTCAGGGTTTAGGGCAGTGCAGTGGTGTTCGGGCAGTGTAGGGGGTCGTGCTGGGGGTAGTGTTTTAGGGTTTAGGGTAGTGCAGTGGTGCATGTGTAGTGTAGGGGGTCATGCTGGGGTAGTGTTTTAGGGTTTAGGGTAGTGCAGTGGTGTTTGTGTAGTGTAGGGGGTCATGTTTTAGGGTAGTGCAGTGGTGTTTGGGTAGTGTAGGGGGTCGTGCTGGGGGTAGTGTTTTATGATTTAGGTTAGTGCAGTGGTGTTTGGGTAGTGTAGGGGGTCGTGCTGGGGGTAGTGTTTTAGGGTTTAGGGTAGTGCAGTGGTGTTTGTGTAGTGTAGGGGGTCGTGCTGGGGGTAGTGTTTTAGGGTTTAGGGTAGTGCAGTGGTGCTTGTGTAGTGTAGGGGGTCGTGCTGGGGGTAGTGTTTTAGGGTTTAGGGTAGTGCAGTGGTGTTTGTGTAGTGTAGGGGGTCATGTTTTAGGTTAGTGCAGTGGTGTTTGGGTAGTGTAGGGGGTCGTGCTGGCGGTAGTGTTTTAGGGTTTAGGATAGTGCAGTGGTGCTTGTGTAGTGTAGGGGGTCGTGCTGGGGGTAGTGTTTTAGGGTTTAAGGTAGTGCAGTGGTGTTTTTGTAGTGTAGGGGGTCATGTTTTAAGATGCAATGCTCCAATACCTGACCAGTCTGCACTACATAAAACTGCAAAAAAACTAAAAATAAAAAGTGTTTTGCACACTTTTGTCATTGGGCTATATTTGGGCTACATCTGGGTAATATTTGTGCTACATTTGGGCTCTTTTTTCACTGGTGGCCATCTTGGAAGACTTCTTTGTTATGAAGTTTCCTAATTTCTTCATTTACTGCAGTCTCCTCAGTAGGAAATGCTTTCAGTTTTTACTTTGATTCCATCAAGAAGGCATTCAGATGTGTCTCACATCTGCCATAAATTCAGAATGTTAGCACTCTAGTTGCTCATTAGATCACTGGAGTAAAGCTACTGCTCACCAGGGAGTTAACTGGTAGTCTGCTGCTGGTATTGAAAGTGATTGTTTCAGTCTGCATGTCAGAATTTTCTAATGAAATAGAAGAGGATTTGAGATCTCACTTAAAACATGCCCTAATTTTTCTTTCTGCAGCACTAACCATAATTTCTATTTCAAAAAGAACCCCTCATTTTGTTCCTTTTTAAATTAAATGTTTTAAGTGTTACCGGTTTATTCCAATCAAGATGGCTTCAGGTGTGCCATACTTTTGTCATAAGTAAGGCTGTTAGCGCTCTAGTTGTTCTTTAGAACACTCTGGGAAGCTGCAGTAGAACACAAAGGCATCAACTGGCAGGCTGCTCCTGTTGAAATATAACAGGAAGATATTTGAGATCACACTTGAAATATGTCCTAATTTTTCTTTCTACAGCACTAACCATAATTTCTATGACAAAATGAACCCCATCATTTTGTTCCTTTTTAAATTAAATGTTTTAAGTGTTACCAGTTTATTCCAATCAAGATGGCTTCAGGTGTGCCATACTTTTGTCATAAGTAAGGCTGTTAGCACTCTAGTTGTTCTTTAGAACACTCTGGGAAGCTGCAGTAGAACACAAAGGAATCAACTGACAGTCTCTGCCCTTGTTGGATGTATATGTTTTACTGAGAATGTCAGACTTCATTCTCACATGAGTGAGAAAGATAATGTGAATTTACAGAAAATATGCTCTCATTTTAGCTTCTGGAGCACCTTCCAAACCTCAATGGGACAAGCATGAGAAAATAGTGTTCTCTCAAACATGATTCATGATATCCCAGCAGAAGGTTTTTCACATGGTAAAATCACCTTAGAATACACCACAATTCCTAAAATTAGTATGCTACCATCAACAAATAAATTCTAATGTAACTAAAGCCTGTTATCACCCTTTATAGTTCTCCTTTTGGTGACCCTCAAAATCTTCTATTCACTACAATGCATTTCAATGAGGTACTATCATTTATATTGGTCCCAAGATGGCTGCCAGCAATTCCAGGATGAAGTGCTGACAGCCAATCAGATCTCACGATGACATGTGTGGTTAGGCTCCGCCCAGATATATATGTGACTTTACTTTTGATTTTCTCAGGAACTACTGGACGGATTTACACCATTTAAGCAAAAGGCACGACACTGAATCAAGGGCTACCTCTTTGCCAAATTTGGTGTAATTCCGTTCAGCAGTTCGGGCTGTAGCTGCGACTAAAGGTTCCTATGGAAAAATGAATGGGAAAACGCGTTTTGGGACCCCCCTTTTTCTCGGCCCCCACTTGACGTATCACCCGAGACTTTCAGGATAGGAGCGGACCGGAGCGCCCCAACAAGTTGGAAACTTTCGCGAAGATTCGTCAACCGGCGCCAACGTTATTTCAAATAGAATGTCGCGGATTTCCTATGGATAATAGGTTTTAACTATAACTATCTACTGGCGACCGCCAGTAGATATATATATATATATATATATATATATATATATATATATATATATATATATATATATTCACTGAAAAACACATAGGTTTCAGGCACGTTATAGTTAGAAATTAGCATTTAAAAAACCATAGAAATTCACTGAAAAAACCATAGGTTTCAGGAACGTTATAGTTAGTTGGACATTTCACTCGTACAAAACCATAGAAATTCCGGCGTTATAGTTAGTTCAGCTAACTATAACTCGCGCCCCATAATGCACTGCTGATGACGTCACATATTACATCATTCATGACATGGTCAGTGACATCACTGATGACATCACTGATGACATCTCAAATGACATCACTGATGACATCACTGATGACATCATCCAGTGACTGTGTGTTTCTGTAAAGTTTAAATTTGTTTTATATATATGCCAAGCTGTATTGAAGAATGAGTGGGTGTATAAGTGTCTGTATGGAGGATTTAGTAGGTGCGTGACTGACTGTATAAGTGAGTGATTAAATGTGTCTTACTGAATGCATGGGTTAGTGACTAAACTGTGTGAAAGTCTGTATCAGTCTGTCTGTTGTTGTGTAAGCTGCTGCATGGGTTGGTGAGTAGCTGCATGAGTGTCTATATGGGTTATTGATTGCTTGCCTGAGTATTTGTATGGCTGCCTGAGTGTGTGTGTGGGTGGGTGGGAGGTGTGTGACTCTGTGCATAGATGTGTGAGTGGTTGATTCACTGGGTGTATGGGTTCAAGAGTGCATGTGGAAACAGCTGTATGGGTGGGTGAGTGTGTGTATGGGTGTGTTGGTGAGTGAATGGATGTCTCAGTGGTACATGTGCAAGTAACTACATATGTAAAAGGCAGTATATGTGAGTGATGGTGTATATAAATAACTATATGTGAGAGTCAGTAATTGTGAGAGTGGCTGCATGGATGAGTGTGTATTTGTATCAGTGATTCTATAAGAGAGTAATTATGTGTTAGTATCTGTATGAATAAGTGAGGTGGTGTCTGTATAACTGTATAGGTGAGTAAATGGAAGTATGATTGATTCTTTGCATGACTGACTAGGTGTGTGAGTAACTCTGGATATGTGGCAGTGTGTGAGTGTCTGTATAGGTGTATGAGTGCATATGATAGTGTTGTATTGATGAGTGACTGCATGTATGAGTGACTGTATGGGTGAATGAGTGGATGTGTGTGTAGACCTAGGAATCAGTCAGTGCGTATTTAGTAACTGGTATTGATGTGTCTATTTTTTCGAAAATGGTAGTCTGTATTTTAGAGTGGGTGTATCAAAGGTTATATTCAGGTGTGAGGAGGTGCATCAGATTTTCACGTGGATGATGTCATCAGTGATGTCATCAGTGATGTCATTTGAGATGTCATCAGTGATGTCATCAGTGATGTCACTGACCATGTCATGAATGATGTAATATGTGACGTCATCAGCAGTGCATTGCGGGGCGCGAGTTATAGTTAGCTGAACTAACTATAACGCCGGAATTTCTATGGTTTTGTACGAGTGAAATGTCCAACTAACTATAACGTTCCTGAAACCTATGGTTTTTTCAGTGAATTTCTATGGTTTTTAAATGCTAATTTCTAACTATAACGTGCCTGAAACCTATGGTTTTTCAGTGAATTTCTATGGTTTTTAAATGCTAATTTCTAACTATAACGTGCCTGAAACCTATGGTTTTTCAGTGAATTTCAAAGGTTTTTAAATGAAAATTTGTAAGTCTAATGTACCTCAATCCTATGTTTTTTATTTTATATATATATATATACATATATATATATTTAAAAAAATTGTGAATAATTTTTAGTTAGGAAAACTATATTCATTCTTTTTTTTTAAATATTATACAGAAGTCGCGCACCCTTCGCGCACCCTACACGATGGCTGCGCGCATTCCGGTAGCCATTTTGAAAAGTCGCGCTGGGGTCGCGACTTCGGCGTAATTTGTAAAGTATGAAATATCTTTAAATTAATTATAAATAAAAGTTTTCCTTTAAGTGTTTGTCTAAATTTATTAATAAAAGTATTTTTAAAGTATTATTTTCAATATAATTTCGACGAAAAATTATTCGATTATTATTGGATTCGGAGGTTAGGAGGGATGGCCATTTTGCTCGATCTGTTTTGCAAGATTTTTGGTCTAGTCAGGTGGACACCCTCCTCCGGGTGAGAGTACGGCTTGGGGATTCTATTCAAAGGTGAGGAATCCACAGGCAGAAGTATCCATCAGAAGAACAAGTTACTTACCTTCGGTAACGCTTTTTCTGGTGGATACAGTATCTGCCTGTGGATTCCTCACTGTCCCACCCGCCTCCCCGTTGTCCACCTGTTTCTACCAAAAACATGCTTTTACTGTTTGGCATGAATGTTTTTAATATGTCTTAATCATGCTTATGTTTTAATAGTGAGAAAT
The DNA here is from genome assembly GCA_963921515.1 of Calotriton arnoldi. NCBI lineage: Eukaryota > Metazoa > Chordata > Amphibia > Caudata > Salamandridae > Calotriton > Calotriton arnoldi. The sequence continues at coordinate 123,069 of CAWUFW010007745.1, read as the reverse complement.
GCTTGATCTGTTGCTATTTCTTTATGCCTTTATTGGTTATGCATTTGTATATATATATATATATATTTAGTATACTATGTATACATGTGAAAATGTGTCGGTCCGCCTGTTTGCCTCGGTGGCACGGAAAAAATGGGTGGAACTGACGTCAGCACGCCGACGAGGTCCTCTTATGGCTCCGATGACGTCATACGGTGTCGCGAGCGGAGCCGTGCTATTATGACGTCCTCGTCGGCGTGGGAGAGCTAGGAAAGAATTTCCACGGAATGCTGGCGCAGGGGATATTCACCTAAGTGTTCAGGCTAGTCCTTTGGGAGCAACTGTTTATGTTGCCACTCCAGAAACCGAAACCAGTGATCCGAGGGCAGAGGCCCTGCAGATGGCACACGAGGTGGGGAGCCCAGTCGTGTGCACCGGCGGGGCAGCGAAGTGACAAGCACCACTACCCACAAAAAAGGTAACGAGGGCACTGAATAACACAGGATCTTCTCTTTGTATCTGGCAGGAACAACGAGGTTAAAATGCCCTAGTTCCAAAATGTAGAATTAGTGCTACAACGGTCTTCAAGAGGACCTGCGATGGATGCTGCTTCTGCCTCCCGTACCCTGGAGGAGGCACATGGGTCACGCGGTACGGTCATACTGCGGTGGGACGCACACTCGTTGACCTCTCATGGCACTGCTCCACACTTCGGGGAGGACGCTTTCCATTAGCTGTGTTTTCTGATGACGTGTCGTGCCGGCCCCGTCCAACAACAGAACTCCTTTAGATCCAAACAGACTCTTCCACTCTCTCACCGGAAGTGAAACCAGGCCACGCGGACACTTTCACAATACAACAGCCGGGAATGCACTTTTCGGTAAAAAAAACACATTCCTTCCTCCTAATTTATCAAATAAACGACTCACTGAAGAACAGGGGCCAGCTTCGATCGGTAAACAGCCGTTACAACGACTTTTTTACTTCGCAATACCATTACAACGCATGTATTACCACGCATGCGTTGTACATCGCAAAGTCATTACTACGCATTTTTTAGAACGCATGGTCATTTACCACGCATGCCTTTACAACGAATTTCGTTGTAAAGGTATGTATGGTAAATGACCATGCGTTCTAAAAATGTAGACGATCACGTCGTTGTAAGGAAACAGAGGCTGTTCCGTTTCCTCACAATGACGTGCACCGCCCCTCAGAGACGACGTGAAGCAGGAACCACGAGGAGAGAGGAACCACGAGGAGTGAGAGGTAAGGGGGATTGGGCATGGGGTGGGGGTTACTTTTCTAGGGTTTAGGGTAGTGCAGTGGTGTTTGGGTAGTGTAGGGGGTCGTGCTGGGGGTAGTGTTTTAGGGTTTAGGGTAGTGCAGTGGTGTTTGGGTAGTGTAGGGGGTCATGCTGGGGGTAGTGTTTTAGGGTTTTGGGTAGTGCAGTGGTGTTTGGGTAGTGTAGGGGGTCGTGCTGGGGGTAGTGTTTTAGGGTTTAGGGTAGTGCAGTGGTGTTTGTGTAGTGTAGGGGGTCATGCTGGGGGTAGTGTTTTAGGGTTTAGGGTAGTGCAGTGGTGTTTGGGTAGTGTAGGGGGTCGTGCTGGGGGTAGATTTAGGGTTTAGGGTAGTGCAGTGGTGTTTGGGTAGTGTAGGGAGTCGTGCTGGGGGTAGTGTTTTAGGGTTTAGGGTAGTGCAGTGGTGTTTGTGTAGTGTAGGGGGCGGGGTGTTTTTAGGGTTTAGGATAGCGCATTGGTGTTTGGGTAGTGTAGGGAGTCATGCTGGGGGTAGTGTTTTAGGGTTTAGGGTAGTGCAGTGGTGTTTGTGTAGTGTAGAGGGTCATGCTGGGGGTAGTGTTTTAGGGTTTAGGGTAGTGCAGTGGTGTTTGGGTAGTGTAGGGGGTCGTGCTGGGGGTAGTGTTTTAGGGTTTAGGGTAGTGCAGTGGTGTTTGTGTAGTGTAGGGGGTCGTGCTGGGGGTAGTGTTTTAGGGTTTAGGGTAGTGCAGTGGTGTTTGTGTAGTGTAGGGGGTCGTGCTGGGGATAGTGTTTTAGGGTTTAGGGTAGTGCAGTGGTGTTTGTGTAGTGTTGGGGGTCGTGCTGGGGGTAGTGTTTTAGGGTTTAGGGTAGTGCAGTGGTGTTTGTGTAGTGTAGGGGTCGTGCTGGGGGTAGTGTTTTAGGGTTTAGGGTAGTGCAGTGGAGTTTGTGTAGTGTAGGGAGTCATGCTGGGGGTAGTGTTTTAGGGTTTAGGGTAGTGCAGTGGTGTTTGTGTAGTGTAGGGGGTCGTGCTGGGGGTAGTGTTTTAGGGTTTAGGGTAGTGCAGTGGTGTTTGTGTAGGGGAGGGGGTCATGCTGGGGGTAGTGTTTTAGGGTTTAGGGTAGTGCAGTGGTGTTTGTGTAGTGTAGGGGGTCGTGCTGGGGGTAGTGTTTTAGGGTTTAGGGTAGTGCAGTGGTGTTTGGGTAGTGTAGGGGGTCGTGCTGGGGGTAGTGTTTTAGGGTTTAGGGTAGTGCAGTGGTGTTTGGGTAGTGTAGGGGGTCGTGCTGGGGGTAGTGTTTTAGGGTTTAGGGTAGTGCAGTGGTGTTTGGGTAGTGTAGGGGTCGTGCTGGGGGTAGTGTTTTAGGGTTTAGGGTAGTGCAGTGGTGTTTGGGTAGTGTAGGGGGTCGTGCTGGGGGTAGTGTTTAAGGGTTTAGGGTAGTGCAGTGGTGTTTGTGTAGTGTAGGGGGTCATGCTGGGGGTAGTGTTTTAGGGTTTAGGGTAGTGCAGTGGTGTTTGGGTAGTGTAGGGGGTTGTGCTGGGGTTAGTGTTTTAGGGTTTAGGTTAGTGCAGTGGTGTTTGGGTAGTGTAGGGGGTCGTGCTCGGGGTAGTGTTTTAGGGTTTAGGGTAGTGCAGTGGTGTTTGTGTAGTGTAGGGGGTCATGCTGGGGGTAGATTTAGGGTTTAGGGTAGTGCAGTAGTGTTTGTGTAGTGTAGGGGGTCGTGCTGGGGTAGTGTTTTAGGGTTTAGGGTAGTGCAGTGGTGTTTGTGTAGTGTAGGGGGTCATGCTGGGGGTAGTGTTTTAGGGTTTAGGGTAGTGCAGTGGTGTTTGTGTAGTGTAGGGGGTCATGCTGGGGTAGTGTTTTAGGGTTTAGGGTAGTGCAGTGGTGTTTGGGTAGTGTAGGGGGTCGTGCTGGGAGTAGTGTTTTAGGGTTTAGGGTAGCGCAGTGGTGTTTGGGTAGTGTAGGGGGTCATGCTGGGGGTAGTGTTTTAGGGTTTAGGGTAGTGCAGTGGTGTTTGTGTAGTGTAGGGGTCATGCTGGGGGTAGTGTTTTAGGGTTTAGGGCAGTGCAGTGGTGTTTGGGTAGTGTAGGGAGTCGTGCTGGGGGTAGTGTTTTAGGGTTTAGGGTAGTGCAGTGGTGTTTGGGTAGTGTAGGGGGTCGTGCTGGGGGTAGTGTTTTAGGGTTTAGGGTAGTGCAGTGGTGTTTGGGTAGTGTAGGGGGTCATGCTGGGGGTAGTGTTTTAGGGTTTAGGGTAGTGCAGTGGTGTTTGGGTAGTGTAGGGGATCGTGCTGGGGGTAGTGTTTAAGGGTTTAGGGTAGTGCAGTGGTGTTTGTGTAGTGTAGGGGGTCGTGCTGGGGTAGTGTTTTAGGGTTTAGGGTAGTGCAGTGGTGTTTGTGTAGTGTAGGGGTCGTGCTGGGGTAGTGTTTTAGGGTTTAGGGTAGTGCAGTGGTGTTTGTGTAGTGTAGGGGGTCGTGCTGGGGGTAGTGTTTTAGGGTTTAGGGTAGTGCAGTGGTGTTTGGGTAGTGTAGGGGGTCGTGCTGGGGGTAGTGTTTTAGGGTTTAGGGTAGTGCAGTGGTGTTTGGGTAGTGTAGGGGGTCGTGCTGGGGGTAGTGTTTTAGGGTTTAGGGTAGTGCAGTGGTGTTTGTGTAGTGTAGGGGTCGTGCTGGGGGTAGTGTTTTAGGGTTTAGGGTAGTGCAGTGGTGTTTGTGTAGTGTAGGGGGTCATGCTGGGGGTAGTGTTTTAGGGTTTAGGGTAGTGCAGTGGTGTTTGGGTAGTGTAGGGGGTCGTGCTGGGGGTAGTGTTTTAGGGTTTAGGGTAGTGCAGTGGTGTTTGGGTAGTGTAGGGGGGCGTGCTGGGGTAGTTTTAGGGTTTAGGGTAGTGCAGTGGTGTTTGGGTAGTGTAGGGGGTCGAGCTGGGGGTAGTGTTTTAGGGTTTAGGGTAGTGCAGTGGTGTTTGGGTAGTTTAGGGGATCGTGCTGGGGGTAGTGTTTTAGGGTTTAGGGTAGTGCAGTGGTGTTTGGGTAGTGTAGGGGGTCGTGCTGGGGGTAGTGTTTTAGGGTTTAGGGTAGTGCAGTGGTGTTTGGGTAGTGTAGGGGGTCATGCTGGGGGTAGTGTTTCAGGGTTTAGGGTAGTGCAGTGGTGTTTGTGTAGTGTAGGGGTCATGCTGGGGGTAGATTTTAGGGTTTAGGGTAGTGCAGTGGTGTTTGGGTAGTGTAGGGGGTCGTGCTGGGGGTAGTGTTTTAGGGTTTAGGGTAGTGCAGTGGTGTTTGTGTAGTGTAGGGGTCATGCTGGGGCTCGTGGTTTAGGGTAGCGCAGTGGTGTTTGGGTAGTGTAGGGAGTCATGCTGGGGGTAGTGTTTTAGGGTTTAGGGTAGTGCAGTGGTGTTTGGGTAGTGTAGGGGGTCGTGCTGGGGGTAGTGTTTTAGGGTTTAGGGTAGTGCAGTGGTGTTTGGGTAGTGTAGGGGGTCGTGCTGGGGGTAGTGTTTTAGGGTTTAGGGTAGTGCAGTGGTGTTTGGGTAGTGTAGGGGGTCGTGCTTGGGGTAGTGTTTTAGGGTTTAGGGTAGTGCAGTGGTGTTTGGGTAGTGTAGGGGTCATGCTGGGGGTAGTGTTTTAGGGTTTAGGGTAGTGCAGTGGTGTTTGTGTAGTGTAGGGGTCATGCTGGGGGTAGTGTTTTAGGGTTTAGGGTAGTGCAGTGGTGTTTGGGTAGTGTAGGGGGTCGTGCTGGGGGTAGTGTTTTAGGGTTTAGGGTAGTGCAGTGGTGTTTGGGTAGTGTAGGGGTCGTGCTGGGGGTAGTGTTTTAGGGTTTAGGGTAGTGCAGTGGTGTTTGGGTAGTGTAGGGGGTCGTGCTGGGGGTAGTGTTTTAGGGTTTAGGGTAGTGCAGTGGTGTTTGGGTAGTGTAGGGGGTCGTGCTGGGGGTAGTGTTTTAGGGTTTAGGGTAGTGCAGTGGTGTTTGTGTAGTGTAGGGGGTCATGCTGGGGGTAGTTTTTTAGGGTTTAGGGTAGTGCAGTGGTGTTTGGGTAGTGTAGGGGGTCGTGCTGGGGGTAGATTTAGGGTTTAGGATAGCGCAGTGGTGTTCGTGTAGTGTAGGGGTCATGCTGGGGCTAGTGTTTTAGGGTTTAGGGTAGCGCAGTGGTGTTTGGGTAGTGTAGGGAGTCATGCTGGGGGTAGTGTTTTAGGGTTTAGGGTAGTGCAGTGGTGTTTGGGTAGTGTAGGGGGTCGTGCTGGGGGTAGTGTTTTAGGGTTTAGGGTAGCGCAGTGGTGTTTGGGTAGTGTAGGGGGTCGTGCTGAGGGTAGTGTTTTAGGGTTTAGGGTAGTGCAGTGGTGTTTTTGTAGTGTAGGGGGTCGTGCTGGGGGTAGTGTTTTAGGGTTTAGGGTAGCACAGTGGTGTTTGGGTAGTGTAGGGTGTACTGCTGGGGATAGTGTTTTAGGGTTTAGGGTAGTGCAGTGGTGTTTGTGTAGTGTAGGGGGTCGTGCTGGGGGTGGTGTTTTAGGGTTTAGGGTAGTGCAGTGGTGTTTGTGTAGTGTAGGGGTCATGCTGGGGTAGTGTTTTAGGGTTTAGGGTAGTGCAGTGGTGTTTGTGTAGTGTAGGGGGTCGTGCTGGGGGTAGTGTTTTAGGGTTTAGGGTAGTGCAGTGATGTTTGGGTAGTGTAGGGGGTCGTGCTGGGGGTAGTGTTTTAGGGTTTAGGGTAGTGCAGTGGTGTTTGGGTAGTATAGGGGGTACGTGCTGGGGGTAGTGTTTTAGGGTTTAGGGTAGTGCAGTGGTGTTTGGGTAGTGTAGGGGGTCGTGCTGGGGGTAGTGTTTTAGGGTTTAGGGTAGTGCAGTGGTGTTTGTGTAGTGTAGGGGGTCGTGCTGGGGGTAGTGTTTTAGGGTTTAGGGTAGTGCAGTGGTGTTTGGGTAGTGTAGGGAGTCATGCTGGGGGTAGTGTTTTAGGGTTTAGGGTAGTGCAGTGGTGTTTAGTGTAGTGTAGGGGGTCATGCTGGGGGTAGTGTTTTAGGGTTTAGGGTAGTGCAGTGGTGTTTGGTAGTGTAGGGGTCTGCTGGGGGTAGTGTTTTAGGGTTTAGGGTAGTGCAGTGGTGTTTGTGTAGTGTAGGGGGTCCTGCTGGGGGTAGTGCTTTAGGGTTTAGGGTAGTGCAGTGGTGTTTGTGTAGTGTAGGGGATAGTGCTGGGGGTAGTGCTGTAGGGTTTAGGGTAGTGCAGTGGTGTTTGGGTAGTGTAGGGGGTCGTGCTGGGGGTAGTGTTTTAGGGTTTAGGGTAGTGCAGTGGTGATTGTGTAGTGTAGGGGGTCATGCTGGGGGTAGTATTTTAGGGTTTAGGGTAGTGCAGTGGTGTTTGGGTAGTATAGGGGGTCGTGCTGGGAGTAGTGTGTTAGGGTTTAGGGTAGTGCACTGGTGTTTGGGTAGTGTAGGGGGTCATGCTGGGGTAGTGTTTTAGGGTTTAGGGTAGTGCAGTGGTGTTTGGGTAGTGTAGGGGGTCATGCTGGGGGTAGTGTTTTAGGGTTTACGGTAGTGCAGTGGTGTTTGGGTAGTATAGGGGGTCATGCTGGTGGTAGATTTAGGGTGTTGGGTAGTGCAGTGGTGTTTGTGTAGTGTAGGGGGTCATGCTGGGGGTAGTGTTTTAGGGTTTAGGGTAGTGCAGTGGTGTTTGTGTAGTGTAGGGGTCGTGCTGGGGGTAGTGTTTTAGGGTTTAGGGTAGTGCAGTGGTGTTTGTGTAGTGTAGGGGTCGTGCTGGGGTAGTGTTTTAGGGTTAGGTAGTGCAGTGGTGTTTGGGTAGTGTAGGGGGTCATGCTGGGGGTAGTGTTTTAGGGTTTAGGGTAGTGCAGTGGTGTTTGGGTAGTGTAGGGGTCTTGCTGGGGGTAGTGTTTTATGGTTTAGGGCAGTGCAGAGGTGTTTGGGTAGTGTAGGGGGTCGTGGGCACGGGTAGTGTTTTAGGGTTTAGGGTAGTGCAGTGGTGTTTGTGTAGTGTAGGGGGTCGTGCTGGGGGTCGTGTTTTAGGGTTTAGGGTAGTGCAGTGGTGTTTGGGTAGTGTAGGGAGTCGTGCTGGGGGTAGTGTTTTAGGGTTTAGGGTAGTGCAGTGGTGTTTATGTTGTGTAGGGGGTCATGCTGGGGGTAGTGTTTTAGGGTTTAGGGTAGTGCAGTGGTGTTTGGGTAGTGTAGGGGGTAGTGCTGGGGGTAGTGTTTTAGGGTTTAGGGTAGTGCAGTTGTGTTTGTGTAGTGTAGGGGGTCATGGTGGGGGTAGTGTTTTAGGGTTTAGGGTAGTGCAGTGGTGTTTGGGTAGTATAGGGGGTCGTGCTGGGGGTAGTGTTTTAGGGTTTAGGGTAGTGCAGTGGTGTTTGGGTAGTGTAGGGGGTCATGCTGGGGTAGTGTTTTAGGGTTTAGGGTAGTGCAGTGGTGTTTGGGTAGTGTAGGGGTTGTGCTGGGGGTAGTGTTTTAGGGTTTAGGGTAGTGCAGTGGTGTTTGGGTAGTGTAGGGGGTCATGCTGGGGGTAGTATTTTAGGGTTTAGGGTAGTGCAGTGGTGTTTGTGTAGTGTAGGGGGTCATGCTGGGGGTAGTGTTTAGGGTTTAGGGTAGTGCAGTGGTGTTTGTGTAGTGTAGGGGGTCATGCTGGGAGTAGTGTTTTAGGGTTTAGGGTAGTGCAGTGGTGTTTGTGTAGTGTAGGGGGTCGTGTTTTAGGGTAGTGCAGTGGTGTTTGGGTAGTGTAGGGGGTCATGCTGGGGGTAGTGTTTTAGGGTTTAGGGTAGTGCAGTGGTGTTTGGGTAGTGTAGGGGGTCGTGCTGGGGGTAGTGGTCTAGGGTTTAGGGTAGTGCAGTGGTGTTTGTGTAGTATAGGGGGTCGTGCTGGGGGTAGTGTTTTAGGGTTTAGGGTAGTGCAGTGGTGTTTGTGTAGTGTAGGGGTCGTGCGTTGTTTTAGGGTAGTGCAGTGGTGTTTGGATAGTGTAGGGGTCATGCTGGGGGTAGTGTTTTAGGGTTTAGGGTAGTGCAGTGGTGTTTGGGTAGTGTAGGGGGTCGTGCTGGGGGTAGTGTTTTAGGGTTTAGGGTAGTGCAGTGGTGTTTGGGTAGTGCAGTGGTGTTTGAGTAATGTAGGGGGTCGTGCTGGGGGTAGTGATTTAGGGTTTAGGGTAGTGCAGTGGTGCTTGTGTAGTGTAGGGGGTCATGCTGGGGGTAGTGTTTAGGTTTAGGGTAGTGCAGTGGTGTTTGGGTAGTGTAGGGGGTCGTGCTGGGGGTAGTGTTTTAGGGTTTAGGGTAGTGCAGTGGTGTTTGGGTAGATCGACAACAATAGATCTCGCCAAGCGAGCAGCGCATGCGCTGCGTCGCTATGTGAGACCTAAAAAGCATTGCACCAAGATGGCTACCAACACTTCCTGGATTGAACTGTTGGCAGCCAATTAGAGCCAAGCTCATGCTTGTGTAGTTAGGTCCCGCCCAGATATATAAAGATTTTTTTCCTTTAATATCTCAAAAACTACCAAACGAATTTACACCATTTAAAAAAAAGGTCTCTTTCTGAACCAAGGGCTACCCTTTTGCCAAATTTGGTGTAATTCTGTTCAGTAGTTCGGGCTGTAGCCGTGTCTAAAGTTTCCTATGGAAAATAACATGGGGAAAACACGTTTTGGGAGCCCCCTTTTTTCTCGGCCCCCGCTTGTCGAATCACCCCGACACTTTCAAGATAGGAGCTGACTGGAGCGCCCCACTAGTTTTGAAAATTTCGCAAAGATTCGTCAAACGACGCCAAAGTTATTAGGAAAACAAAAAATGGTTTTCCTATGGAAAATAGGTCCTAACTATAATTACCTACTGGCGACCGCCAGTAGGTAATATATATATTATCTACTGGCGGTCGCCAGTAGATAGTTATAGTTAGGACCTATTTTCCATAGGAAATCCACAACATTCTATTTGAAATAACTCTTGCGTCGGTTGGCGAATCTTCACGAAATTTTCAAACTTTATGGCCCGCTCCGGTCCGCTCCTACCCTGAAAGTCTCGGGGTGATTCGTGAAGCGGGGCCGAGAAAAAAGGGGGTCCCAAAACGTGTTTTCCCTATTCATTTTCCCATAGGAAACTTTAGCCACGGCTACAGCCGAACTGCTGAGCGGAATTACACAAAATTTGGCAAAGAGGTAGTTCTTGGTTCAGAAAGAACCCTTTTGTTAAATGGTGTAAATCCGTTCAGTAGTTGCTGAGAAAATCAAAAGTAAAAACACATATATATCTGGGCGGAGCCTAACCACACATGTGATCGTGAGATCTGATTGGCTGTCAGCACTTCATCCTGGAATTGCTGGCAGCCATCTTGGGACCAATATAAATGATAGTACCCCATTGAAATGCATTGTAGTGAATCGAAGATTTTGAGGGTTACCAAAAGGAGAACTATAAAGGGTGATAACAGACTTTAGTTACATTAGAATTCATTTGTTGATGGTACCATACTAATTTCAGGAATTGTGGTGTGTTCTAAGGTGATTTTACCCTGTGAAAAACCTTCTGCTGGGATATCATGAATCATGTTTGAGAGAAAACTATTTTCACATGCTTGTCCCATACAGTTTTGGAAGGTGCTCCAGAAGCTAAAATGAGAGCATATTTTCTGTAAATTCACATTATCTTTCTCAGTCATGTGAGAATGAAGTCTGACATTCTCAGTAAAACATGTACATCCAACAGGGGCAGAGACTGTCAGTTGATTCCTTTGTGTTCTACTGCAGCTTCCCAGAGTGTTCTAAAGAACAACTAGAGTGCTAACAGCCTTACTTATGACAAAAGTATGGCACACCTGAAGCCATCCTGATTGGAATAAACTGGTAACACTTAAAACATTTAATTTAAAAAGGAACAAAATGATGGGGTTCATTTTGTCATAGAAATTATGGTTAGTGCTGTAGAAAGAAAAATTAGGACATGTTTCAAGTGTGATCTCAAATATGTTCCTGTTATATTTCAACAGGAGCAGCCTGTCAGTTGATGCCTTTGTGTTCTACTGCAGCTTCCCAGAGTGTTCTAAAGAACAACTAGAGCGCTAACAGTCTTACTTATGACAAAATTAAGGCACACCTGAAGCCATCTTGATTGGAATAAAATGGTAACACTTAAAACATTTAATTTAAAAAGGAACAAAATGAGGGGGTTCATTTTGCCATAGAAATTATGGTTAGTGCTGTAGAAAGAAAAATTAGGACATGTTTTAAGTGAGATCTCAAATATCTTCCTGTTATATTTCAACAGGAGCAGCCTGTCAGTTGATGCCTTTGTGTTCTACTGCAGCTTCCCAGAGTGTTCTAAAGAACAACTAGAGTGCTAACAGCCTTACTTATGACAAAAGTATGGCACACCTGAAGCCATCTTGATTGGAATAAACTGGTAACACTTAAAACATTTAATTTAAAAAGGAACAAAATGAGGGGGTTCATTTTGCCATAGAAATTATGGTTAGTGCTGCAAAAAGAAAATTTAGGGCATGTTTTAAGTGAGATCTCAAATCCTCTTCTACTTCATTAGAAAATTCTTACATGCAGCCTGAAACAATCACTTTCAATACCAGCAGTAGACTTCCAGTTAACTCCTTGGTGAGCAGTAGCTTTACTACAGTGATCTAATGAACAACTAGAGTGCTAACATTCTGAATTTATGGCAAATGTGTGACACATCTGAATGCCTTCTTGATGGAATCAAAGTAAAAAACTGAAAGCATTTCCTACTGAGGAGACTGTAGTAAATGAGGAAATTAGGAAACTTCATAACAAATAAGTCTCCCAAGATGGCCACCAGAGAAAAAAAGAGCCCAAATGTAGCACAAATATCACCCAGAGGTAGCCCACGTATAGCCCAATGACAGAAGTGTGCAAAACACTTTTTATTTTTTGTTTTTTTGCAGTTTTATAGAGTGCAGACTGGTCAGGTATTGGAGTGCTTTACATGAGCATTGGTTACATCACACAAGGACAAATTCATGTTGGTTGACAACTACACTACCCAAACACCACTGCACTACCCTAAACCCTAAATCTACCCCCTACACTACACAAATACCACTGCACTACCCTAAACCCTAAAACACTAGAACCCAGCACGACCCCCTACAGTACACAAACACCACTGCACTACCCTAAACCCTAAAACACTACCCCCTACACTACACAAACACCATTGCACTACCCTAAACCCTAAAACACTACCCCCAGCATGACCCCCTACACTACACAAACACCACTGCACTACCCTAAACCCTAAAACACTACCCCAGCACGACCCCCTACACTACCCAAACACCACTGCACTACCCTAAACCCTAAAACACTACCCCCAGCACGACTCCCTACACTACACAAACACCACTGGACTACCCTAAACCCTAAAACACTACCCCAGCACGACTCTCTAAACTACCTAAACACCACTGCACTACACTAAACCCTAAATCTACCCCCAGCATGACCTCCCACACTACACAAACACCACTGCACTACCCTAAACCCTAAAACACTACCCCCAGCACGACCCCTACACTACCCAAACACCACTACACTACCCTAAACCCTAAAACACTAACCCCAGCATGACCCCTATACTACCCAAACACCACTGCACTACCCTATACCCTAAAACACAACCCCGTACACTACACAAACACAACTGCACTACCCTAAACCCTAAAACACTACCAACAGCATGACCCCCTACACTACACAAACACCACTGCACTACCCTAAACCCTAAAACACTACCCCCTACACTACACAAACACCACTGCCCTACCCTAAACCCTAAAACACAACCCCCAGCATGACCCCCTACACTACACAAACACCACTGCACTACCCTAAACCACCCTACACTATACAAACACCACTGCATTACTCTAAACCCTAAACACTACCCCCAGCACGACCCCCTCACAACACAAACACAACTGCACTACCCTAAACCCTAAATTGACCCCCAGCACGACCCCCTACACTACCCAAACACCACTGCCATGCCCTAAACCCTAAAACACTACCCCAGCATGAACCCCTACACTACCCAAACACCACTGCACTACCCTAAACCTTAAAACACTACCCCCAGCACTACCCCCTACACTACACAAACACCACTGTACTACCCTAAACCCTAAAACACTACCCCAGCACTACCCCTACACTACCCAAACACCACTGCACTAACATAAACCCTAAAACACTACCCCCAGCACAACCCCCTACACTACACAAACACTACTGCACTACCCTAAACCCTAAAACACTACCCCCAGCACGACCCCCTACACTACACAAACACCACTGCACTACCCTAAACCCTAAATCTACCCCCAGCACGACCCCTACACTACCCAAACACCACTGCACTACCCTAAACCATAAAACACTACCCCCAGCACGACCCCCTACACTACACAAACACCACTGCACTACCCTAAACCCTAAAACACTACCACCAGCATGACCCCCTACACTACTCAAACACCACTACACTACCCTAAACCCTAAAACACTAACCCAGCATGACCCCCTACACTACCCATACACCACTGCACTACCCTAAAGCCTAAAACACTACCCCCAGCACGACCCCATACACTACTGCACTACCCTAAACCCTAAAACACTACCCCCAGCACGACCCCCTACACTACCCAAACACCACTGCACTACCCTAAACCCTAAAACACTACCCCCAGCATGACCCCCTACACCACCCAAACACCACTGCACTACCCTAAACCCTAGAAAAGAAACCCCCACCCCATGCCCAATCCCCCTTACCTCTCACTCCTCGTGGTTCCTCTCTCCTCGTGGTTCCTGCTTCACGTCGTCTCTGAGGGGCGGTGCACGTCGTTGTGAGGAAACGGAACAGCCTCTGTTTCCTTACAACGACATGGATCGTCTACATGTTTTTTAGAACGCATGGTCATTTACCATACATACCTTTTCAACAAAATTCGTTGTAAAGGCATGCGTGGTAAATGACCATGCATTCTAAAAAAAATGCGTAGTAATGACTTTGTGATGTACAACGCATGTGTGGTAATGCATGCGTTGTAATGGTATCGCAAAGTAAAAAGTCGTTGTAACGGCTGTTTACCGATCGAAGCTGGCCCCTGTTCTTCAGTGAGATGTTTATTTGATTAATTAGGAGGAAGGGATGTGTTTTTTAACCGAAAAGTGCATTCCCGGCTGTTGTATTGTGAAAGTGTCCGCGTGGCCTGGTTTCACTTCCGGTGAGAGAGTGGAAGAGTCTGTTTGGATCTAAAGGAGTTCTGTTGTTGGACGGGGCCGGCGCGACATGTCATCAGAAAACATAGCTAATGGAAAGCGTCCTCCCTGAAGTGTGGAGCAGTGCCATGAGAGGTCAACGAGTGTGCGTCCCACCGCAGTATGACCGTACCGCGTGACCCATGTGCCACCTCCAGTGTACGGGAGGCAGAAGCGGCATCACAGGTCCTCTTGAAGACCGTTGTAGCACTAATTCTACATTTTGGTACTAGGGCATTTTAACTTCGTTGTTCCTGCCAGATACAAAGAGAAGATCCTGTGTTATTCAGTGCCCTCGTTACCTTTTTTGTGGGTTGTGGTGCTTGTCACTTCGCTGCCCCGCCGGTGCACACGACTGGGCACCCCACCTCGTGTGCCATCTGCAGAGCCTCTGCCCTCGGATCACTGGTTTCGGTTTCTGGAGTGGCAACATAAACAGTTGCTCCCAAAGTACTAGCCTGAACACTTAGGTGAATATCCCCTGCACCAGCATTTCACGGAAATTCTTTCCTAGCTCTCCCACGTTAACGAGGACGTCATAATAGCACGGCTCCGCTCGCGACACCGTATGACGTCATCGGAGCCATAAGAGAACCTCGTCGGCGTGCTGACGTCAGTTCCACCCATTTTTTCCGTGCCACCGAGGCAAACAGGGGACCGAGACATTTTCACATGTATACATAGTATAATAAATATATATATATTCACTGAAAAAACCATAGGTTTCAGGCACGTTATAGTTAGAAATTAGCATTTAAAAAACCTTAGAAATTCACTGAAAAAACCATAGGTTTCAGGCACGTTATAGTTAGAAATTAACATTTAAAAAACCTTAGAAATTCACTGAAAAAACCATAGGTTTCAGGGGCGTTATAGTTAGTTGGCCATTTCACTCGTACAAAACCATAGAAATTCCCCCGTTATAGTTAGTTCAGCTAACTATAACTCGCGCGCCCGCAATGCACTGCTGATGACGTCACATATTACATCACTCATGACATGGTCAGTGACATCACTCATGACATCACTGATGACATCTCAAATGACATCACTGATGACATCATCCAGTGAATGTGTGTTTTTCTGAAAATTAAATATGTTTTATATATGTATATCTCAAGGTCGATGGAAGAATAAATGGGTATATAAGTGTCTAAATGGATGATTTCTTTTGTAAAATTGATTGTATAACTGACTAAGTGTATCTTAGTGAATACATGGGTTAGTGAGTAATGTTTAAATATGAAAATATCTGTATCAGTCTCTCACTTTGTGTATAAGTGGCTGCATGGGTTGGTGAGTAGCTACATGAGTGTCTATATGGGTTATTAGTTGGTTTTTTGAGTATCAGTATGAGTGTCTGAGTGTCTGTATGGTTCGGTGGGGGGTATTACTTAGTGCATAGATGCATGAATGAGTGACTCACTGTTTGTATGTGTTGAAGACAGCATGTGTGCAGGACTGTATAGGTGGATGAGTATGTGTATGGGTGTGTTAGTGAATGAATGACTGTCTCAATAGTGTCTTTATGAGTAACTACATATGTTTTAAACTAGTATATGTGAGTATTGGTGTATATAAGTGAGTATATGTGAGAGTGAGAGATTGGAAGAGTTCCTGTACAAATAAGTAGGTGTTTCTATAAGTGATTGTTTAAGATAGTAAGTATGTATACGTTTCTGTAGAAGTAAGTGTGGTAGTGTGTGTATAACTGTATATGCAAGTAAATGGATGTTTGATACTTTGTTTGCATGTGTGACTATGTGTGTGAGTAACTCTATGGATGAGTGGCGGTGTGTAACAGGATGTATAGGTGTATGAGTACATATGATGAGTGAGTACATGTATGAGTGACTGTATAGGGACTGTTGGTGAATGAGTGGATGTGTGTGTAGATCTTGGAATTACTGAATAGGTGTGTTGTAACTGGTATTGGTATGTCCATTGTTTTGAAAATGTTAGTTTGTATTTTGAGTGTGTGTATCAAAGGTTATATTAGGGTGAGAGGAGGTCTGCCACTCTATCACAAGGATGATGTCATCAGGGATGTCATCAGTGATGTCATTTGAGATGTCATCAGTGATGTCATGAGTGATGTCACTGACCATGTCATGAGTGATGTAATATGTGACGTCATCAGCAGTGCATTGCGGCGCGCGAGTTATAGTTAGCTGAACTAACTATAACGGGGGAATTTCTATGGTTTTGTACGAGTGAAATGTCCAACTAACTATAACGCCCCTGAAACCTATGGTTTTTTCAGTGAATATATATATATATATATATTACCTACTGGCGGTCGCCAGTAGGTAGTTATAGTTAGGCCCTAGTTACCATAGGAAAATCGCAACATTCTATTCCCAATAACTTTGGCGCCGATTGACGAATCTTCGCAAAATTTTCAAAACTAATGGCCCGCTCCGGTCCGCTCCTATCTTGAAAGTTTCGGGGTGATTCATCAAGCGGGGCCGAGAAAAAGGGGGTCCCAAAACATGTTTTCTCCATGTTAATTCCCATAGGAAATTTTAGACACAGCTACAGCCCGAACTGCTGAACGGAATTACACCAAATTTGGCAAAAGGTAGCGCTTGGTTCAGAAAGCGACCTTTTTTTTAAATGGTGTAAATCCGTTCAGTAGTTGCGGAGAAATTCAAAAAATAAGAGTCAAAAAATCAATTTCCCATAGGATATTTTATGCAAGGCTACAGCCAAAACTGCTGAACGGAATTACACCAAATTTGGCAAAAAGGTAGTGCTTGGATCAGAAAGCACCCTTTTTAAAAATGGTGTAAATCCGTTCAGTAGTTGCTGAGAAAATCAAAAAATAAAAGTTTCGATATCTATGGCCGCGGTGGATCCGCGCACCCTCCCGACCACGAGCTGCATGCTAATTGGCTGTCAACACTCCAAACCAGGAAGTGTTGGCAGCCATCTTCTGACTCGGTAGAACCGAGTCACAAGAAAAGAGTAAAACAAACGCGAAAAAAAAGGAAAGGGGGCAGGGTAGAAACACCCTGACCCCCTAGGCCTGCTTAGGGGGTCCCACAAGGACCCCCAGGGCCCAAAAAAGCATTTTTTTTAAAAAAAAATCGGCAAAATGCGCGCCGGATCCGCGGATCCGGACTAGGGGTGGGCGGAATTTGCGGAGTTGCGTTCCGCAAAATTCCGCGAAACGGCAAGAAATCTCCGCGAGCACGCGGAATTTCGCGTGCTCGCGGAGATTTTGCTGCGCCCATTGAATCCTGCCCTGCATATTTAGCCACGAAGATGCCACCGTTTTGTGCAATACCTCTACTCAACTGGAGTACTTTCTACTGGCTAATCGGTAAGTGCTACCTCGTTGGGTAAATGTATAGTGCCTTTCCTACACTACAGCTGCGTAAAGGTCCAGAAGAATTGACCCCAGTGACCTGTGTGTCTGTAACTTTGCCACCGCGCCGAAAGTGCCGGGGTCCTTTGATTATGCTGTCCATCATTCTGGGGAAAGGGCGGGAAGACGGTGCATACCACTAGTGTATGTGTGGCGGGGGCAAACGGGCGGGGCTTCTAGGCCTGTTCACATGCCTCTTGTTTATAAAGGGTCAGAGCAGGATCTGAGCAGCAGATGAGGAGGAAGAACCTCCTGGTCACTGGACCTACACGGGGATTGCGCTCGAGAAAATCAAGGATGCAAAGACCTCCATCGGGGATTACAGCTAACTTTTCAGGGTGGAAATAGGAAGAAGGCACATCTGCTTAACAACGCTCACGAATTCTACACGAGGATTGCGCTCGAGAAAAACAAGGATGCAAAGACCTCCATCGGGGATTACAGCTAACTTTTCATGTTGGAAATGGAGAGAAGGCACATCTGCTTAACCACGCTCACGAATTCTGCACACCTGCCCTGCATATTTATCCACGAAGATGCCTCCGTTTTGTGCAATACCTCTACTCAACTGGAGTACTTTCTACTGGCTAATCGGTAAGTGCTACCTCGTTGGGTAAATGTATAGTGCCTTAACTACACTACAGCTGGGTAAAGGTCCAGAAGAATTGACCCCAGTGACCTGTGTGTCTGTTAATTTGCCACTGTGCCGAAAGCGCCGGGGTCCTTTGATTAAGCTGTCCATCATTCTGGGGAAAGGGCGGGAAGATGGTGCATACCACTAGTGTATGTGGGGTGGGGCAAACGGGCGGGGCTTCTAGGCCTGTTCACATGCCTCTTGTTTATAAAGTGTCAGAGCAGGATCTGAGCAGCAGATGAGGAGGAAGAACCTCCTGGTCACTGGACCTACACGGGGATTGCGCTCGAGAAAATCAAGGATGCAAAGACCTCCATCGGGGATTACAGCTAACTTTTCACGTTGGAAATGGAGAGAAGGCACATCTGCTTAACCACGCTCACGAACTCTGCACACCTGCCCTGCATATTTATCCACAAAGATGCCTCCGTTTTGTGCAATACCTCTACTCAACTGGAGTACTTTCTACTAGCTAATCGGTAAGTGCTACCTCGTTGGGTAAATGTATAGTGCCTTTCCTACACTACAGCTGCGTAAAGGTCCAGAAGAATTGACCCCAGTGACCTGTGTGTCTGTAACTTTGCCACCGCGCCGAAAGCGCCGGGGTCCTTTGATTAAGCTGTCCATCATTCTGGGGAAAGGGTGGGAAGACGGTGCATACCACTAGTGTATGTGGGGCGGGGGCAAACGGGCGGGGCTTCTAGGCTTGTTCACATGCCTCTTGTTTATAAAGGGTCAGAGCAGGATCTGAGCAGCAGATGAGGAGGAAGAACCTCCTGGTCACTGGACCTACACGGGGATTGCGCTCGAGAAAATCAAGGATGCAAAGACCTCCATCGGGGATTACAGCTAACTTTTCACGTTGGAAATGGAGAGAAGGCACATCTGCTTAACCACGCTCACGAATTCTGCACACCTGCCCTGCATATTTATCCACAAAGATGCCACCGTTTTGTGCAATACCTCTACTCAACTGGAGTACTTTCTACTGGCTAATCGGTAAGTGCTACCTTGTTGGGTAAATGTATAGTGCCTTTCCTACACTACAGCTGCGTAAAGGTCCAGAAGAATTGACCCCAGTGACCTGTGTGTCTGTAACTTTGCCACCGCGCCGAAAGCGCCGGGGTCCTTTGATTAAGCTGTCCATCATTCTGGGGAAAGGGCGGGAAGATGGTGCATACCACTAGTGTATGTGGGGCGGGGGCAAACGGGCGGGGCTTCTAGGCCTGTTCACATGCCTCTTGTTTATAAAGGGTCAGAGCAGGATCTGAGCAGCAGATGAGGAGGAAGAACCTCCTGGTCACTGGACCTACACGGGGAATGCGCTCGGGCAAATCAAGGATGCAAAGACCTCCATCGGGGATTACAGCTAATGTTTGACGGTAGATATGGGCAGAAAGCACTCCTGACCTTGCTCACGAATTTTTTGTGCTGATTAATGCGTTACAGAATTTGAGCTTCAACTCGGGCACCTGCTTCAGTGCTTTCTTGCACCCGAATTCCGTTCCGCCGCGGATCGCAGAAGTTTTGACATTTCCGCGTTCCGCGCGGAACGCGGAAATGCCGAAATTTCGCAAGTTCCGCGAGCGGAACGGAATTTGCCGCCCACCCTTAATCCGGACGCAAAACAAAAAAAAAACGAAGCGCGGGCTCCTGCGCTTCGTTACTAATTAGCCCCCGGGTGGGCCAAGTCCCGGGGAGCCCCCCTGCAGCCCCGCAGACCGCCAACCCCCGGGGCTTGTTTTTTTAAAGTTTGGGGGGCCTCTAAGGCCCCCCCAAGCCCTGGGGACCGCCACCCCCGGGGCTTTAATTATTTATAATAGAGGGGGGCACACTGCCCCCCCGCAGCCCCGGGGACCGCCACCCCCCGGGCTTCATTTAAAAAAAAAAAATACCTGTGTGGGGGGGCTTGAGCCCCCCACATGCCCCAAGGACCGCCACCTCCCCGGGGCACTTAAAATGTAAATTTGGGGGTCCGTTACGCACCCCCTAGCCCCGGGGTCCACCACCTCCCCGGGGCTGTGCAGATGTTGGGAGGGGGGCCGCGCGGCCCCCCTC
Source organism: Calotriton arnoldi (assembly GCA_963921515.1). NCBI lineage: Eukaryota > Metazoa > Chordata > Amphibia > Caudata > Salamandridae > Calotriton > Calotriton arnoldi. Next base: position 103,524 of record CAWUFW010007745.1, on the reverse strand, counting down.
CTGGAGCCAGTGATGGCCCTGGGGACCGCCACCCCCAGGGGCCGGCTCCTGCAGTGTCCCGGGGTGCCCACCCCCAGGACACTGCTGTTTGCAATGACAGGGCGGAGCCTCGCGGCTCCCGCCCTGTCATTGCAAACTGCTTTGCTTCATTGAAGCGAGAGCAGGGAAACCTGCTCTCGCGTCAATGAAGCAAAGCAGATTGCTTTTCCACACGGGGAGCTGCATGTCAGCAGCTCCCCATGTGGAAAAGCAATGCCGGCTCCCGTAGGACGCGGGGAGCCGGCGGGACCGTGGAGGAATTGGGGACCCCCCCACGGTCCCCAACGGAGAGGGCCAGCCCCGGGGGATGGGGTCCCCGGGGCTACAAGTGGCCCGGGAGGGGGGCCACGCGGCCTCCCTCCCCAAAAAATTAAAATAAATAAATAAATTAAGGCCGGGCACTGGGGGATGGGGTCCCCGGGGCCAATAGAGGCCTCAGGAGGGGGGCCACGCAGCCCCCCTCCATAATTAAAATTTTTTTATGTATGTGCCCATGCCCCGGGGGATGGGGTCCCCGGGGCTGGAATTGGCCACGGGAGGGGGCCCACGAGGCCCCCTTCCCGTTCAATTTTTTATTTTTATTTAAATGGGGGTAAGGCCCTGGGGGATGGGGTCCCCAGGGTCCAAAAAGTAAAATGAAGGGGGCCACGCAGCCCCCTTCTAAATAAAAAAACAAAAAAACACGGAGATCGTGCCGAGGCCCCGCCCCCTCCTAGCAACACAATGCAAACGCGCCCTGTAGTGCGTTTTACAATGGGGAATTAATTCCCCTTCAATACTGGGGGTCCCTGGGGCCAAGTAGCCCACCAGGTACCTCCAGTAAGCACCACAGGGCTGCGTTGCAGAGAGGTGGTCCAGGCCACGCCCCTTTTTACACCTCTCTGCAATGCAGCTCTGTGGCGCTTACTGAAGGTACCTGGTGGGCTAGTTGGACCCCAGGGACCCTCAGGATTCAAGGGGACTTAATCCCCGAACTTAAAATGCGCCATGGGGCGTGTTTGCACAGTGGTGAAGGAAGGGGGCGGGGCCTGAGGTGACATGTGTGCAAACGCGCCCTGTGGCGCGTTTTAAGTTGGGGAATTAATTGCTCTTCAATCCTGAGGGTCCCTGGGAGCCCACTAGCCCACCAGGTACCTCCAGTAAGCGCCACAGAGCTGCGTTGCAGAGAGGTGTAAAAAGGGGCATGGCCTCTGAACACCTCTCTGCAACGCAGCTCCCTGGCGCATAATGGAGGTACCTGGTGGGTTAGTTGGCCCCCAGGGACCCTTAGTATTCAAGGGGAATTAATCCCTCAACTTAAAACACGCCACGGGGCGCGTTTGCACAGTGGTGAAGGGAGGGAGCGGGGCCTGAGGTGATATGTGTGCAAACACGCCCTGTGGCGCGTTTTAAGTTGGGGAATTAATTCCTCTTCAATCCTGAGGGTCCCTGGGGGCCAACTAGCCCACCAGGTACCTCCAGTAACCGCCACAGAGCTGCGTTGCAGAGAGGTGGCCCAGGCCATGCCCCTTTACACCTCTCTGCAATGGGGCTCTGTGGCGCTTACTGGAGGTACCTGGTGGGCTAGTTGGACCCCAGGGACCCTGAAGATTCAAGGGGACTTAATCCCCCAACTTAAAACGCGCCTCGGGGCGCGTTTGCACAGTGGTGAAGGAAGGGGGCGGGACCTGAACTGACATGTGTGCAAACACGCCCTGTGGCGCGTTTTAAGTTGGGGAATTAATTCCCCTTCAATCCTAAGGGCCCCTGGGGGCCAACTAGCCCACCAGGTACCTCCAGTAAGCGTCACAGGCCTGCGTTGCAGAGAGGTGGTCCAGGCCACGCCCCTTTTTACACCTCTGTGCAACGCAGCTCTGTGGCGCTTACTGGAGGTACTTAGTAGGCTAGTTGGACCCCTGGGACCCTCAGGATTCAAGGGGACTTAATTTGCCAACTTAAAACGGCCACAGGGCGTGTTTACACAGTGGTGAAGGGAGGGGACGGGGCCTGAGGTGACGTGGGCAAACACGCCCTGTGGCGCGTTTTAAGTTGGGGAATTAATTCCCCTTCAATCATGAGGGCCGCTGGGGGCCAACTAGCTCACCAGGTGCTTCCAGTAAGCGCCACTGCGCTGCGTTGCAGAGAGGTGGTCCAGGCCATGCCCCTTTTTACACCTCTCTGCAACGCAACTCTGTGGCGCTTACTGGAAGTACCTGGTGGGCTAGTTGGACCCCAGGGACCCTTAGGATTCAAGGGGACTTTATCCCCCAACTTAAAACGGCCAGAGGGCGTGTTTGCACACATGTAACCTCAGGGCCACCCCTCCCTACACCAGTGTGGAAACGCGCCCCATGGCGCGTTTTAAGAGGTAGTTTTAATCCCCTGCCCTATTATGTACTAGGGAGTTACAGAGGAGGTCATGCTAATCACAGGGGTACCCCAACGCATAGTGTTCCCTAGTGTATGTAGGTGTTTTAACTGTATTCTAAGTGTCTTTTACCATAGCACTGGCTCTAGGCCTGGTTAGTCAGAGTCAGTTACCACCAGTACCCGTCTGGAAAAGGTGTGGGCACAGGATGATTTTGCAACAAGGCCTCTTTCAGCTCCTCTGTTGGTTCTTTCTGCACATGTCTTGCTTCTTCCTGCATTTTTCTTCGTCTTTGTGGACTTCTGTCTCTTTCTACATTTCTTTTGCTTCTTTCTGTGCGTTTTCTTCTTTCTTCACATGTCCTACTTCTGTAGGCATAGTTACAAACTAACATTTGAAAAACCTTTGAAATTCACTAAAAAAACATAGGTTTCAGACACGTTATAGTTAGAAATTTGCATTTAAAAAACCTTTGAAATTCACTGAAAAAACCATAGGTTTCAGGCACGTTATAGTTAGAAATTAGCATTTAAAAACCTTAGAAATTCACTGAAAAAACCATAGGTTTTAGGGACAGTTATAGTTAGTTGGACATTTCACTCGTACAAAACCAGTGAAATTCCCCCGTTATAGTTAGTTCAGCTAACTATAACTCGCGCCCCCGCAATGCACTGCTGATGACGTCACATATTACATCACTCATGACATGGTCAGTGACATCACTGATGACATCACTGATGACATCTCAAATGACATCACTGATGACATCATCCATGTGATAATTTCATGCATCTTCTCACACCCTAATATAACTTTTGATACACCCACTCTAAATTACAGACTGCCATTCTCAAAACCATAGACACTCCAACACCAATAACTACATACACACTCACTGATTCTTAGGTCTACACACACATCCACTCACTCACCCGTACAGTCACTCATACTTACAGTCACTCAGTACAGGACTATCATATGCACTCATACACCTATATAGACTTTCACACACCGCCACTCATCCATAGAGGTACTCACACACCTAGTGAGTCATGCAAAAATTAATCACACACCCATTTACTCACCTATACAGTTATACACACACCAGCTCACTTACTCATACAAATACTAGCACATTCTTACGCTCTTATACAATCACTGATACAAGTACACACTCATCCATACAGCCACTCTCACAATCACACACTCTCACTTATAGCCATTTATATACTCCAACACACATATATACTGCCTTTCACATATGTAGTTACTCACACATGTACCACTGAGATATACATTCACTCACTAACACACCCATACACACACTCACCCACCCAAGCAGTCCATCACAGATGCACTCTTGAAATCATGCACCCAGTGAATCACCCACTCACACATCTATGTACAGAGTCACACACACCCCACCCACACAAACACTCAGGCACCCATACAGATACTCAGACAACCAATCAATAACCCATATAGACACTCATGTAGCTATTCGCAAATCCATGCATCCGCTTACACACCAACAGACAGACGGATAGAGATATTCTCACAGTTTAGTCACTAACCCATGCATTCAGTAAGATACGTTTAATCACTCACTTATAGAGTCAGTCACGCACCTACTAAATCATCCATTCAGACACTTATACACCCACTCATTCTTCAATACGCCTTTCCCTATATATATTAAACATATTTAAACTTTACAGAAACACACAGTCACTGGATGATGTCATCAGTGATGTCATTTGAGATGTCATCAGTGATGTCATCAGTGATGTCACTGACCATGTCATGAGTGATGTAATATGTGACGTCATCAGCAGTGCATTGCGGGGCGCGAGTTATAGTTAGCTGAACTAACTATAACGGGGAATTTCACTGGTTTTGTACGAGTGAAATGTCCAACTACCTATAACTGTCCCTAAAACCTATGGTTTTTTCAGTGAATTTCTAAGGTTTTTAAATGCTAATTTCTAACTATAACGTGCCTGAAACCTATAGTTTTTTCAGTGAATATATATATATATATATTCACTGAAAAACCATAGGTTTTAGGGAAAGTTATAGTTAGTTGGACATTTCACTCGTACAAAACCAGGGAAATTCCCCCGTTATAGTTAGTTCAGCTAACTATAACTCGCGCCCCCGCAATGCACTGCTGATGACTTCACATATTACATCACTCATGACATGGTCAGTGGCATCACTGATGACATCACTGATGACATCTCAAATGACATCACTGATGACATTACTGATGACATCATCCAGTGACTGTGTGTTTCTGTAAAGTTTAAATATGTTTAATATATATAGGGAAAGGCGTTTTAAAGAATGAGTGGGTGTATAAGTGTCTGAATGGATGATTTAGTAGGTGCGTGACTGACTCTATAAGTGAGTGATTAAACGTATCTTACTGAATGCATGGGTTAGTGACTAAAATGTGTGAATGTCTGTATCCGTCTGTCTGTTGGTGTGTAAGCGGCTGCATGGGTTTGTGAATAGCTACATGAGTGTCTATATGGGTTATTGATTGGTTGTCTGAGTATCTGTATGGGTGCCTGAGTGTTTGTGTGGGTGGGGTGTGTGTGACTCTGTGCATAGATGTGTGAGTGGGTGATTCACTGGGTGCATGGTTTCAAGAGTGCATCTGTGATGGACTTTATGAGTGGGTGAGTGTGTGTATGGGTGTGTTAGTGAGTGAATGTATATCTCAGTGGTACATGTGTGAGTAACCACATATGTGAAAGGCAGTATATATGTGTGTTGGAGTATATAAATGGCTATAAGTGAGAGTGTGTGATTGTGAGAGTGGCTGTATGGATGAGTGTGTGCTTGTATCAGTGATTGCATAAGAGCGTAAGAATGTGCTATTATTTGTATGAGTAAGTGAGCTGGTGTGTGTAAAACTGTATAGGTGAGTAAATGGCAGTGTGATTAATTATTTGCATGACTGACTAGGTGTGTGAGTACCTCTATGGATGAGTGGCGGTGTGTGAGTGTCTATATAGGTGTATGAGTGCATATGATAGTCCTGTACTGAGTGACCGTAAGTATGAGTGACTGTACGGGTGAGTGAGTGGATGTGTGTGTAGACCTAAGAATCAGTGAGTGGGTATGTAGTTATTGGTGTTGGAGTGTCTATGGTTTTGAGAATGGCAGTCTGTAATTTAGAGTGGGTGTATCAAAGGTTATATTAGGGTGTGAGAAGATGCATCAAATTATCACATGGATGATGTCATCAGTGATGTCATCAGTGATGTCATTTGAGATGTCATCAGTGATGTCATCAGTGATGTCACTGACCATGTCATGAGTGATGTAATATGTGACGTCATCAGCAGTGCATTGCGGGCGCGAGTTATAGTTAGCTGAACTAACTATAACGGGGAATTTCTCTGGTTTTGTACGAGTGAAATGTCCAACTAACTATAACTTTCCCTAAAACCTATGGTTTTTTCAGTGAATTTCTAAGGTTTTTTAAATGCTAATTTCTAACTATAACGTGCCTGAAACCTATGTTTTTTTCAGTGAATTTCAAAGGTTTTTAAATGCTAATTTCTAACTATAACGTGCCTGAAACCTATGGTTTTTTCAGTGAATTTCAAACGTTTTTTAAATGCTAATTTCTAACTATAACGTGCCTGAAACCTATGGTTTTTTCAGTGAATTTCAAAGGTTTTTAAATGTTAATTTCTAACTATAACGTGCCTGAAACCTATGGTTTTTTAAGAGAATTTCAAAGGTTTTTAAATGCTAGTTTCTAACTATGCCTACAGAGGTAGGACATGTGAAGAAAGAAGAAAATACGCACAAAAAGAAGCAAAAGAAATGCAGAAAGAAGCAACAGAAGTCCACAAAGACGAACAAAAGTGCAGGAAGAAGCAAGACATGTGCAGAAAGAACCAACAGAGAATCAGAAAGAGGCCTTGTTGCAAAATCATCCTGTGCCCACAACTTTTTCAGATGGGTACTGGTGGTAACTGACTCTGACTAACCAGGCCTAGAGCCAGTGCTATGCTAAAAGACACTTAGAATACAGTGAAAACACCTACATACACTAGGGAACACTATGCGTTGGGGTACCCCTGTGATTAGCATGACCTCCTCTGTAAGGCCCTAGTACATAATAGGGCAGGGGGATTAAAACTACCTCTAAGTCAGAGGTGCAGAAATATGCTACTTTAACTAGTAGTCACGTTTGCAGAGTGGTGGAGAAAGGGTGCTGGGAGTCCAACCAACGCTCAGGAATTCCACTGCGTAGGACTTACAGGAGGTACCAGGAGGTATTCTTGGCCCAAAACTCCCTCAGGACTAAATTGGACTTCATCCCCCATCCCGTAGTTTGCCACGAGGCACGTTTGCAGAGTGGTAGAGAAAGGGGGCCATGGCCTCCAAACACGTCTTAGCAATCCCACTGTGTGGGACTTACTGAAGGTAACAAGAGGGGTAGTTGGCCCCCAAGGACATCCTTGGGGGCCAACTTCCAAACTATTACCTCCAGTCAGTCCCACACAGCAGCACTGGTAAGTACTTGTACCAGGCCACGCCCACTTTGCCCACCACTCTACAAACGCGCTCCCTGGCATGCTCTTGGATGGGGATTGAAGTCCCCTTCACTGCTGGGGGTCCTTTAGGGGCAAACTAGCCTACCTTTTACCTTCAGTAAGCCCCACGCAGTGGGATTGGTGAGAGGTAGACAAAGGCCATGCCCCCTTTCTCCACCACTCTGCAAACACGCCCCCTGGCGCGTTGTAAGTTGGGGGATTAAGTCCCCTTGAATCCTGAGGGTCCCTGGGGTCCAACTAGCTCACCAGGTACCTCCAGTAAGCGCCACAGAGCTGCGTTGCAGAGAGGTGTAAAAAGGGGCGTGGCCTGGACCACCTCTCTGCAACGCAGGCCTGTGGAGCTTACTGGAGGCACCTGGTGGGCTAGTTGGCCCCCAGGGGCCCTCAGGATTGAAGGGGAATTAATTCCCCAACTTAAAACACACCACAGGGCGTGTTTGCACACATGTCACCTCAGGCCCCGTCCCCCATTCACCACTGTGCAAACGCGCCCCGTGGCGCGTTTTAAGTTGGGGGATAAAGTCCCCTTGAATCCTGAGGGTCCCTGGGGTCCAACTAGCCCACCAGGTACCTCCAGTAAGCGCCACAGAGCTGCTTTGCAGAGAGGTATAAAAAGGGGCATGGCCTGGACCACCTCTTTGCAAAGCAGCCCTGTGGCGCTCACTGGAGGTACCTGGTGGGCTAGTTGGCCCCCAGGGGCCCTCAGGATTGAAGGGGAATTAATTCCCCAACTTAAAACGTGCCACAGGGCATGTTTGCACACATGTCACCTCAGGCCCCGCCCTCTCCCTTCACCACTGTGCAAACGCGCCCCATGGCGCATTTTAAGTTGGGGGATAAAGTCCCCTTGAATCCTGAGGGTCCCTGGGGTCCAACTAGCCCACCAGGTACCTCCAGTAAGCGCCACAGAGCTGCGTTGCAGAGAGGTGTAAAAAGGGGCATGGCCTGGACCACCTCTCTGCAACGCAGCCCTGTGGCGCTTACTGGAGGTACCTGGTGGGCTAGTTGGCCCCCAGGGAACCCCAGTATTGAAGGGGAATTAATTTCCCAATTTAAAACACGCCACAGGGCGCGTTTACAGAGTGTTGCTGGGAGGGGGCGGGGCCTCCGGCACGATCGCGGTCTTTTTAAAAAAAAATTTTTTTAGAAGGGGCGCTGTGTGGCCCCCCTTCTTTTTCCTTTTTTTGGGCCCTGTGGACCCCATCCCCCAGGGCCTGACCCCTTTTAAAAAAATTTTTAAAAAATCTGAACGGGAAGGGGGCCGCGTGGGCCCCCCTGCCGTGGCCTTTATTGGCCCCGGGGACCCCATCCCCCGGGGCCGGGCTTTTTTTTTTTTTACTTATTTTTTTTTGGGGGGGAGGGGAGCCGTGTGGCCCCCCTCCCGGGCCACTTCTAGCCCCAGGGACCCCATCCCCCGGGGCAGGCCCTATCCGTTGGGGACCGTGGGGGGAGCCCAAATGCCCCCACGGTCCCGCCGGCTCCCCACGTCCTGCAGGAACCGGCATTACTTTTCCACATGGGGAGCTGCTGCCATGCAGCTCCTCTTGTGGAAAAGCAATCTGCTTTGCTTCATTGAAGCAAGAGCAGGTTTCCCTGCTCTCGCTTCCAAAATCCAAAGCAAGTTTGCTATGGCAGGGCGGGAGCCGCGAGGCTCCTGCCCTGTCATAGCAAACAGCAGTGTCCCGGGGGTGGGCACCCCGGGACACTGCAGCCGCCGGCCCTGGGGGGTGGCGGTCCCAAGGGCCATCAAGGGCTCCAGGAGGGGGGCCGCGCGGCCCCCCTCCCTTCAGTTTCAAAGCCCCGGGGAGGTGGTGGTCCCCGGGGCTCGGGGGTCCGTAACCGACCCCCAAATTTACATACTTAGTGCCCCGGGGAGGTGGCGGTCCCTGGGGAGTGTGGGGGGGCTCAAGCCCCCCCACACAGGTTCTTTTTTTTAAAAAAAAAACAAGCCCCGGGGCTGCGGGGGGCCATGTGCCCCCGCAAATATTCAAGAAAAGCCCCAGGGAGTGGCGGTCCCCAGGGCTTGGGGGGGCCTTGGAGGCCCCCCACACATTAAAAAAAACAAGCCCCCGGGGTGGCGGTCCCCGGGGCTGCGGGGGGCCGTGTGCCCCCGCAAATATTTAAGGAAATCCCCGGGGGTTGGCAGACCCGGGGCTGCGGGGGCCCCCCTGGGCCCCCGCAATTACAATATAGCATGCCCCCAGGACTTGGCCCACCCGGGGCTAAATATTAACGAGCGCGGGAGCCCGCGCTTTGTTTTTATTCTCACGGCAGGATTCAGCGGATCCTACGTGAATTTTGCTGATTTGTTTTTTTTTTAAATGCTTTTTTTGGCCCTGGGGGTCCTTGTGGGACCCCCTGAGCAGGCCTGGGGGGGGTCTGGGTGTTTCTACCCTGCCCCCTTTTCTTGTTTTTTGCGTTTGTTTTACTGTTTTCTTGTGACTCAGCTCTACCGAGTCACAAGATGGCAGCCAACACTTCCTGGTTTGGAGTGTTGACAGCCAATTAGAATAAAGCTCGTGGTCGGGAGGGTCCGCGGATCCACCCCGCCTCTAGATATCGAAACTTTTATTTTTTGATTTTCTCAGCCACTACTGAACGAATTTACACCATTTAAAAAAAAGGACTTTTTCTGAACCAAGGGCTACCTTTTTGCCAAATTTGGTGTAATTCCGTTCAGCAGTTCGAGCTGTAGCCGTGTCTAAAGTTTCCTACGTGAAATTGATTTTCCGACCTCTTTTTTTTAAATTTCTCAGGAACTACTGAACGGATTTACACCATTTAACAAAAAGGGCTCTTTCTGAACCAAGGGCTACCTTTTTGCCAAATTTGGTGTAATTCCATTCAGCAGTTCGAGCTGTAGCCGTGTCTAAAGTTTCCTATGGAAAATAACATGGAGAAAAAATGTTTTGGGACCCCCCTTTTTTCTCGGCCCCCGCTTGGTGAATCACCCCAAAACTTTCAAGACAGGAGCTGACCGGAGCGCCCCACTAGTTTTGAAAATTTCGCAAAGATTCGTCAAACGACGCCAAAGTTATTAGGAAAACAAAAAATGGTTTTCCTATGGAAAATAGGTCCTAACTATAACTATCAACTCTGCCGGTTATCATGCCGTTCCAGTTCTACATGTCCTAGAGGAGGCATGCCAGGATCCTTATTGCAAATAAAGCAATGTTTTTTAACTATGCCCATTACCATTAAGGCTTTGAGCCATCTCTATTACAACATATAAATTACTAATTCGTGTGAGAGCTTTACATACCTTGCCCTGGGCGGATCGTGCCTTTTGAGTTGTTATTTCTTTTAAAATATTTTGTTATTCATTACGGAATAGTTGGATATCGAAGAGCCCTGATGAAGTTCCCTTTTGGCACTATTGGGAACGAAACGCGTTGGCTGTGTGCCAGTTTTAAAGACTGATTGAATAAAGGAAATAACTTTGGAATTACTGCTTACGTGCTTGACTTCCCTGCAAGTGCACCTTCCGCTTTTTCTTGAATAACTATAACTATCTACTGGCGACCGCCAGTAGATAGCCAGTAGATAGTTATAGTTAGGACCTATTATCCATAGGAAATTCATAACATTCTATTCCCAATAACTTTGGCGTCGTTTGACTAATCATCGCGAAATTTTCAAAACTAGTGGGGCGCTCCGGTCTGCTCCTGTCTTGAAAGTTTCGGGGTGATTCATCAAGCGAGGGCCGAGAAAAAGAGGGGTCCCAAAACGTGTTTTCTCCATGTTAATTCCCATAGGAAATTTTAGCCACGGCTACAGCCCGAACTGCTGAACGGAATTACACCAAATTTTGCAAAAAGGTAGCGCTTGGTTCAGAAAGCGACCTTTTTTAAATGGTGTAAATCCGTTCAGTAGTTGCGGAGAAATTCAAAAAATAAGAGTGAAAAAATCAATTTCCCATAGGAAACTTTATGCAAGGCTACAGCCAAAACTGCTGAACGGAATTACACCAAATTTGGCAAAAAGGTAGTGCTTGGTTCAGAAAGCACCCTTTTTAAAAATGGTGTAAATCCGTTCAGTAGTTGCTGAGAAAATCCAAAATAAAAGTTTTGATATCTATGGCCGCGGTGGATCCGCGCACCCTCCCGATCACAAGCTGCATGCTAATTGGCTGTCAACACTCCAAACCAGGAAGTGTTGGCAGCTATTTTGTTCCTCAGTAGAACCGAGGAACAAGAATGCAGTAAAACAACTGCGCAAAACGCAAAAAGGGGGCAGGGTAGAAACACCCTGACCCCCTAGGCCTGCTCAGGGGGTCCTACAAGGACCCCCAGGGCCAAAATAAAAAAAATAAAAAAAAATTAAATCGGCAAAAAACACGCTGGGTGCGCGGACATTGCAGATAAAAAAAAAACGAAGCTCGGGCTCCCGCGCTTCGTGGTTAATTGGCCCCCGGGTGGGCCAAGTCCCTGGGGCATGCGGGGGATCATTAATAATTATATGGGGGGCCTCTAAGTCCCCCCAAGGCCCGGGGACCGCCACCCCCCGGGGCTTTAAACAAAATGGGCTTCTTTTAAAAAAAAAAATTACCTGTGTGGGGGAGCTCGAGCCCCCACATGCCCGAGGACCGCCACCTCCCGGGGCACTACATATTTCAATATGGGGGTCCGTTACGGACCCCCGAGCCCCGGGACCACCACCTCCCCGGGGCTGTGCGTGGTTGGGAGGGGGCCGTGCGGCCCCCTCCTGGAGCCCTTGATGGCCCTGGGGACCACCACCCCCAGGGCCGGCTCCTGCAGTGTCCCGGGGTGCCTACCCCGGGACACTGTAGTTTGCTATGACAGGACGGGAGCCTCGCGGCTCCCGTCCTGTCATAGTAAACTGCTTTGGTTTTGGAAGAGAGAGCAGGAAACCTGCTCTCTCTTCCAAAAACAAAGCCTATTGCTTTCCACACGGGGAGCTGCATCTTAGCAGCTCCCCATGTGGAAAAGCAATGCCGGCTCCCCAGGGACGCGGGAGCCGGCGGGACCGTGGTGGGATTGGGGACCCCACAGTCCCCAACGGAGAGGGCCAGCCCCGGGGGATGGGGTCCCCGGGGCAAGTAGTGGCCCGGGAGGGGGCCACGCGGCCCTCCTCCCCCCAAAAAAATAAAAAAATAAAGGCCTGCCCCGGGGGATGGGGTCCCCGGGGCAAAGGAGGCCTGAGGAGGGGAGCCACGCAGCCCCCTCCTTAAAAAAATAATAAAAAGAGTGGCCATGCCCCGGGGGATGGGGTCCCCTGGGCCGGAATCGGCCATGGGAGGGGGGCCACGCGGCCCCCGTCCCATTTTTTTTTTTTTTAAAAGGGGTAAGGCCCTGGGGGATGGGGTCCCCAGGGCCCAAAAAGGAAAAAGGAAGGGGGCCACACAGCCCCCTTCGGAAAAAAAAAAAAAACAATCGTGCCGCAGGCCCGCCCCCTTCCTTTACCACTCTGCAAACGCGCCCCCTGGTGCGTTTGCAGAGGGAAACAATTCCCCTTGAATACTGGGGGTCCCTGGGGGCCAACTAGCCCACCAGGAACCTCCAGTATGCGCCAGGGGCTGCGTTGCAGAGAGGTGTACAGAGGCCACGCCCCTTTTGCACCTCTCTGCAACGCAGCTCTGTGCGCTTACTGGAGGTACCTGGTGGGATAGTTGGACCCCAGGGACCCTCAGGATTCAGGGGACTTAATCCCCAACTTAAACGCGCCACAGGGCGCGTTTGCACAGTGGTGAAGGGAGGGGTGGGGCTTCAGGTGACATGTGTGCAAACAGGCCCCGTGGCGCGTTTTAAGATGGGGAATTAAATCCCTTCAATCCTGAGGGTCCCTGGAGGCCAACTAGCCTACCAGGTACCTCCAGTAAGCGCCACGGAGCTGCGTTGCAGAGTGTTGTAAAAGGGGCGTGGCCTCTGAACACCTCTCTGCAACGCAGCTCTCTGGCGCATACTGGAGGTATCTGGTGGGCCAGTTGGCCCTAGGGACCCTCGGGATTGAGGAGGAATTAATTCTCCAACTTAAAACGCGCCACAGGGCATGTTTGCAGACATGTCACCTCAGGCCCCACCCCTTCCTTCACCATTGTGCAAATATTCCTCTAAAATCAGCCGAACTACGAATTCCGATTTACTCACCTGTTATCAGGAGAGACCTCAGTGCTGCATCTTTGAGCCCAGTACTGATCCTGAAAAGTAATTTTAACCGTACTTACCAGTAACTTGAATTTCCTTCCATAGGATATCATTGCCTGCTTTTTGCTGAAAAAGTTTCTAAGTGTCGATTTTTGAAACATACAAATATTCCTCTAAAATCAGCCGAACTACGAATTCCGATTTACTCACCTGTTATCAGGAGAGACCTCAGTGCTGCATCTTTGAGCCCAGTACTGATCCTGAAAAGTAATTTTAACCGTACTTACCAGTAACTTGAATTTCCTTCCATAGGCTAACATTGACTGGTTTCACTTGAAAATTCTTCTAAGTGTGGAGTTTTGGAACTTTATAATATTCCTCTAAAATCAGCCGAACTACGAATTCCGATTTACTCACCTGTTATCAGGAGAGACCACAGTGCTGCATCTTTGAGCCCAGTACTAATCCTGAAAAGTAATTTTAACCGTACTTACCAGTAACTTGAATTTCCTTCCATAGGCTAACATTGACTGGTTTCACTTGAAAATTCTTGTGTGTGGAGTTTTGGAACTTTATAATATTCCTCTAAAATCAGCCGAACTACGAATTCCGATTTACTCACCTGTTATCAGGAGAGACCTCAGTGCTGCATCTTTGAGCACAGTACTGATCCTGAAAAGTAATTTTAACCGTACTTACCAGTAACTTGAATTTCCTTCCATAGGCTAACATTGACTGGTTTCACTTTGAAATTCTTCTAAGTGTACAGTTTTGGAACTTTATATTATTCCTCTAAAATCAGCCAAACTACGAATTCCGATTTACTCACCTGTTATCAGGAGAGACCTCAGTGCTGCATCTTTGAGCCCAGTACTGATCCTGAAAAGTAATTTTAACCGTACTTACCAGTAACTTGAATTTCCTTCCATAGGATATCATTGCCTGCTTTTTGTTGAAAAAGATTCTAAGTGTCGATTTTTGAAACATACAAATATTCCTCTAAAATCAGCCGAACTACGAATTCTGATTTACTCACCGGTTATCAGGAGAGACCTCAGTGCTGCATCTTTGAGCCCAGTACTGATCCTGAAAAGTAATTTTAACCGTACTTACCAGTAACTTGTATTTCCTTCCATAGGCTAACATTGACTGGTTTCACTTGGAAATTCTTCTAAGTGTGGAGTTTTGGAACTTTATAATATTCCTCTAAAATCAGCCGAACTACGTATTCCGATTTACTCACCTGTTATCAGGAGAGAACCCAGTGCTGCATCTTTTAGCCCAGCACTGACCCTGATAAGTAATTCTAACCGTACTTACCAGTAACTTGTATTTCCTTCCATTGGAATCCATTGTCTGGTTTTCAGCAGAAAAGTTTCAAAGTGTCGTTTTCACAAACTACAAATATTCCTTAAAAATCGCCTGTATGACTTAAACGCATTCTTTCAACTGTTTACAGGAGATGCACCAGTGCTGGATCCAGGATACACCACTGAGTAAGAAAAAGTAACGATAACACTACTTACCTGCTAAGTGAATTTCCTCCCATAGGATAACATTGGTGATTCTATGTGAAAAAGTTTCTGAGTGTCAACTTTTAAAATACAATAATATTCCTTAAAAATCACTACTGTAACCAAAACGCTTTTACTCAACTGTTTACAGGAGATGTCCCAGGACTGAATCTAGGATCCAGTCCTGTGGTTAGAAAAAGTAATCCATAAAGTAACTAATTGCATTTAACTAGAAATTCACATTGAGCTCAATGTTGCATTGTGTTTGAAATTGTGTTGCCCATTGCAACAACTGTAACTACTGTACTTAAAAGTCTATTGCCTATTTGCAAAGTATTTAAACTAAAGTAATTCATTCTGAGAAAGTATATTTTGTAATGTAATATATAATGTAATTACAATGTAATTTAAAAAATAAAATATCTAAAAATAAATAGTTTAAAAAAATGTAGTAAATCAGTATCAAAAAAATAAATATAACAATTAATACATTTAAAAATTGTCATTTACAAAACCTTTGAAATTCACTGAAAAAAACCATAGGTTTCAGACATGTTATGGTTAAGAATTAGCATTTAAAAAACCTTTGAAATTCACTGAAAAAACCATAGGTTTCAGGCACGTTATAGTTAGAAATTAGCATTTAAAAAACCTTTGAAATTCACTGAAAAAACCATAGGTTTCAGGCACGTTATAGTTAGAAATTAGCATTTAAAAAACCTTTGAAATTCACTGAAAAACCATAGGTTTCAGACACGTTATAGTTAGAAATTAGCATTTAAAAAACCTTTGAAATTCACTGAAAAAACCATAGGTTTCAGACACGTTATAGTTAGAAATTTGCATTTAAAAAACCTTACAAATTCACTGAAAAAAACCATAGGTTTTAGGGACAGTTATAGTTAGTTGGAGATTGCACTCGTACAAAACCCGTGAAATTCCCCCGTTATAGTTAGTTCAGCTAACTATAACTTCGCGCCCACTAATGCACTGCTGATGACGTCACATATTACATCACTCATGACATGGTCAGTGACATCACTGATGACATCACTGATGACATTTCAAATGACATCACTGATGACATCACTGATGACATCATCCACGTGATAATCTGATGTACCTCCTCACACCCTAATATAACCTTTGATACACCCACTCTAAATTACAGACTGCCATTCGCAAAACCATAGACACTCCAACACCAATAACTACATACCCACTCATTGATTCTTAGGTCTACACACACATCCACTCACTCACCTGTACAGTCACTCATACTTACGGTCACTCAGTACAGGACTATCATATGCACTCATACTCCTATATAGACACTCAAACACCGCCACTCATCCATAGAGGTACTCACACACCTAGTCAGTCATGCAAATAATTAAACACACTGCCACTTACTCACCTATACAGTTATACACACACCAGCTCACTTACTCATACAAATACTAGCACATTCTTACGCTCTTATACAATCACTGATGCAAGCACACACTCATCCATACAGTCACTCTCACAATCACACACTCTCGCTTATAGCTATTTATATACTCCAACACACATATATACTGCCTTTCACATATGTAGTTACTCACACATGTACCACTGGGACATACATTCACTCACTAATACACTCTTACACACACTTACCCACCCATACAGTCTATCACAGATGCACTTTTGAAACCATCCACCCAGTGAATCACCCACTCACACATCTATGCACACAGTCGCACCCACCCCACCCACACAAACACTCAGGCACCCATACAGATACTCAGACAACCAATCAATAACTCATATAGACACTCATGTAGCTATTCACAAACCCATGCAGCCACTTACACAGCAACAGACAGACGGATACAGACATTCACCCAGTTTAGTCACTAACCCATGCATTCAGTAAGATACATTTAATCACTCACTTGTAGAGTCAGTCACTCACGTACTAAATCATCCATTCAGACACTTATACACCCACTCATTCTTCAATACGCCTTTCCCTATATATATTAAACATATTTAAACTTTACAGAAACACACAGTCACTGGATGATGTCATCAGTGATGTCATTTGAGATGTCATCAGTGATGTCATCAGTGATGACACTGACCATGTCATGAGTGATGTAATATGTGACGTCATCAGCAGTGCATTGCGGGGGCGCGAGTTATAGTTAGCTGAACTAACTATAACGGGGGAATTTCACGGGTTTTGTACGAGTGCAATGTCCAACTAACTATAACTGTCCCTAAAACCTATGGTTTTTTCAGTGAATTTGTAAGGTTTTTTAAATGCAAATTTCTAACTATAACGTGTCTGAAACCTATGGTTTTTTCAGTGAATTTCAAAGGTTTTTTAAATGCTAATTTCTAACTATAACGTGTCTGAAACCTATGGTTTTTTCAGTGAATTTCAAAGGTTTTTTAAATGCTAATTTCTAACTATAACATTCCTGAAACCTATGGTTTTTTCAGTGAATTTCAAGGTTTTTTAAATGCTAATTTCTAACTATAACGTGCCTGAAACCTATGGTTTTTTCAGTGAATATATATATATATATATATATATATATATATATATATATATATATATATATATATCCTGAGGGTCCCTGGGGGCCAACTAGCCCACCAGGTACCTCCAGTAAGCGCCAGGGAGCTGCGTTGCAGAGAGGTGGTCCGAGGCCAAGCCCCTTTTTACACCTCTCTGCAACGCAGCTCTGTGGCGCTTACTGGAGGTACCTGGTGGGCTAGTTGGACCCCAGGGACCCTCAGGATTCAAGGGACTTAATCCCCAACTTAAAACACGTCAACGGGCGCGTTTGCACACTTGTCACATCAGGCCCCGCCCCCTCCCTGCACCACTGTGCAAACGCGCCCCGTGGCGCATTTTAAGTTGGGGGATTAATTCCCCTTCAATCCTCAGGGTCCCTGGGGGCCAACTAGCCCACCAGGTACCTCCAGTAAGCGCCAGGGAGCTGCGTTGCAGAGAGGTGGTCCAAGGCCACGCCCCCTTTTACACCACTCTGCAACGCAGCTCTGAGGTGCTTACTGGAGGTAGCTGGCGGGCTAGTTGGCCCCCAGGACCTCAGGACTCAAGGGGATTTAATCCCCCAATTTATAACGCACCAGGGGGCGCGTTTGCACAGTGGTGCAGGGAGGGGGCGGGGCCTGATGTGACAAGTGTGTACTTATCCAATCACTCAGCCAAAACCCAAGCACTTATAAATTCACCATGCACTCTCCTTGCAGCACTCTAATCATCCAGTCACTACCCATGCACTCATGCAATGACCCATGCACTAACTCATGTACTGCTACAATACCCTGAGCACTACCCATGCAGTCCAGCCATTACCCTGTCACTACCCATGCACTCCTCCAAACACCCAGCGAGCACCATGTACTTATCCAATTACTCCGCCAAAACCAAAGCACTTATAAATTCCCCATGCACTCTCCTTGCAGTACTCTAATCATCCAGTCAGTACCCATGTACTTATGCAATAACCCAGGTACTAACACATGCACTGCTACAATCCCCTGAGCACTACTGATGCAGTCCAGCCATCTCCTTGTCACTACCCATGCACTCCTCCAATCACCCAGCCAGTTCCATGTCCTTATCTAATCACTGCGCCAAAACACAAGCACTTATAAATTCACCATGCACTCTCCTTGCAGTACTGTAATCATCCAGTCACTACCCATGTACTCATGCAATGGCCCAGGCACTATCACATGCACTGCTACAATCCCCTGAGCACTACTGATGCAGGCCAGCCATCTCCTTGTCACTACCCATGCACTCCTCCAATCACCCAGCCGGCACCATGTACTTATCCAATCACTCCGCCAAAACCCAAGCACTTATAAATTCACCATGCACTCTCCTTGCAGTACTCTAATCATCCAGTCACTACCCATGTACTTATGCAATGACCCAGGCACTAACACATGCACTGCTACAATCCCCTGAGCACTACTGATGCAGTCCAACCATCTCCTTGTCACTACCCATGCACTCCTCCAATCACCCAGCCAGTTCCATGTCCTTATCCAATCACTCCGCCAAAACACAAGCACTTATAAATTCACCATGCACTCTCCTTGCAGTACTGTAATCATCCAGTCACTACCCATGTACTCATGCAATGGCCCAGGCACTAACACATGCACTGCTACAATCCCCTCAGCACTACTGATGCAGTCCAGCCATCTCCTTGTCACTACCCATGCACTCCTCCAATCACCCAGCCAGTTCCATGTCCTTATCTAATCACTGCGCAAAAACACAAGCACTTATAAATTCACCATGCACTCTCCTTGCAGTACTGTAATCATCCAGTCACTACCCATGTACTCATGCAATGACCCAGGCACTAACACATGCACTGCTACAATCCCCTGAGCACTACTGATGCAGTCCTGCCATCTCCTTGTCACTACCCATGCACTCCTCTAATCACCCAGCCAGTTCCATGTCCTTATCCAATCACTCCGCCAAAACCCAAGCACTTATAAATTCATCATGCACTCTCCTTGCAGTACTGTAATCATCCAGTCACTACCCATGTACTCATGCAATGACCCAGGCACTAACACATGCACCGCTACAATTCCCTGAGCACTACTGATGCAGTCCAGCCATCTCCTTGTCACTACCCATGCACTCCTCCAATCACCCAGCCAGCACCATGTACTTATCCAATCACTCCGCCAAAACCCAAGCACTTATAAATTCACCATGCACTCTCCTTGCAGTACTCTAATCATCCAGTCAGTACCCATGTACTTATGCAATGGCCCAGGCACTAACACATGCACTGCTACAATCCCCTGAGCACTACTGATGCAGTCCAGCCATCTCCTTGTCACTACCCATGCACTCCACCAATCACCCAGCCAGTTCCATGTCCTTATCTAATCACTGCGCCAAAACACAAGCACTTATAAATTCACCATGCAGTACTCTAATCATCCAGTCAGTACCCATGTACTCATGCAATGACTCAGGCACTAACACATGCACTGCTATAATCCCCTGAGCACTACTGATGCAGTCCAGCCATCTCCTTGTCACTACCCATGCACTCCTCCAATCACCCAGCCAGTTCCATGTCCTTATCTAATCATTGCGCCAAAACACAAGCACTTATAAATTCACCATGCACTCTCCTTGCAGTACTGTAATCATCCAGTCAGTACCCATGTACTCATGCAATGACCCAGGCACTAACACATACACTGCTACAATCCCCTGAGCACTACTGATGCAGTCCAGCCATCTCCTTGTCACTACCCATGCACTCCTCCAATCACCCAGCCAGTTCCATGTCCTTATCTAATCACTGCGCCAAAACACAAGCACTTATAAATTCACCATGCACTCTCCTTGCAGTACTCTAATCATCCAGTCAGTACCCATGTACTCATGCAATGACCCAGGCACTAACACATGCACTGCTACAATCCCCTGAGCACTACTGATGCAGTCCCGCCATCTCCCTATCACTACCCATGCACTCCTCCAATCACCCAGCCAGTTCCATGTCCTTATCTAATCACTGTGCCAAAACACAAGCACTTATAAATTCACCATGCACTCTCCTTGCAGTACTCTAATCATCCAATCAGTACCCATGTACTCATGCAATGGCCCAGGTACTAACACATGCACTGCTACAATCCCCTGAGCACTACTGATGCAGTCCAGCCATCTCCTTGTCACTACCCATGCACTCCTCCAATCACCCAGCCAGTTCCATGTCCTTATCTAATCACTGCGCCAAAACACAAGCACTTATAAATTCACCATGCACTCTCCTTGCAGTACTCTAATCATCCAGTCAGTACCCATGTACTCATGCAATGGCCCAGGCACTAACACATGCACTGCTACAATCCCCTGAGCACTACTGATGCAGTCCAGCCATCTCCTTGTCACTACCCATGCACTCCTCCAATCACCCAGCCAGTTCCATGTACTTATCTAATCACTGCGCCAAAACACAAGCACTTATAAATTCACCATGCACTCTCCTTGCAGTACTCTAATCATCCAGTCACTACCCATGTACTCATGCAATGACCCAGGCACTAACACATGCACTGCTACAATCCCCTGAGCACTACTCATGCAGTCCAGCCATCTCCTTGTCACTGCCCATGCACTCCTCCAATCACCCAGCCAGTTACATGTCCTTATCTAACCACTGCGCCAAAACACAAGCACTTATAAATTCACCATGCACTCTCCTTGCAGTACTCTAATCATCCAGTCACTACCCATGTACTCATGCAATGACCCAGGCACTAACACATGTACTGCTACTATCCCTTGAGCACTTCCCATGCAGACCTCTAACCACCTACACACTACTGATTCACTCCTCCAATTACCCAGGTAGTACCCATGCACTCCAGAAATCCCTCTGTCACTACCCATGCACTCCTCCAATCACGCATCCAGCATCATGTACTTATCCAATCACTCCGCCAAAACCCAAGCAGTTATAAAATCACCATGCACTGTCCTTGCAGCACTCTAATCATCCAGTCACTACCCATGTACTCATGCAATGACCCATGCACTAACACATGCACTGCTACAATCCCCTGAGCACTACTGATGCAGTCCAGCCATCTCCTTGTCACTGCCCATGCACTCCTCCAATCACCCAGCTAGCACCATGTACTTATCCAATCACTCCGCCAAAACCCAAGCACTTATAAATTCACCATGCACTCTCCTTGCAGTACTCTAATCATCCAGTCATTGCCCATGTACTCATGCAATGACCCAGGCACTAACTCATGGCAAATACAGAGGAGGTCATGCCAATCACAACGCATAGTGTTCCCTAGTGTATGTAGGTGTTTTCACTGTATTCTAAGTGTCTTTTAGCATAGCACTGGCTCTAGACCTGGTTAGTCAGAGTCAGTTACCACCAGTACCCATCAGCAAAAAGTTGGGGGCACAGGAGGACTTTCTGCTCCTCTGTTGGTTCTTTCTGCACATCTCTTGCTTCTTCCTGCACTTTTCTTCTTCTTTTTTCACATGTCCTACCTTTGTAGGCATAGTTAGAAATTAGCATTTAAAAAACCTTTGAAATTCACTGAAAAAACCATAGGTTTCAGGGACGTTATAGTTAGAAATTAGCATTTAAAAAACCTTTGAAATTCACTGAAAAAACCATAGGTTTCAGGGACGTTATAGTTAGAAATTAGCATTTAAAAAACCTTAGAAATTCACTGAAAAAACCACAGGTTTCAGAGACGTTATAGTTAGTTGGATATTTCACTCGTACAAAACCAGAGAAATTCGGCCGTTATAGTTAGTTCAGCTAACTATAACTTGCGCCCCATAATGCACTGCTGATGACGTCACATATTACATCATTCATGACATGGTCAGTGACATCACTGATGACATCACTGATGACATCTCAAATGACATCACTGATGACATCACTGATGACATCATCCAGTGACTGTGTGTTTCTATAAAGTTTAAATATGTTTTATATATATGCCAAGGTGTATTGAAGAATGAGTGGGTGTATAAGTGTCTGGATGGATGATTTAGTAGGTGCGTGACTGACTGTATAAGTGAGTGATTAAATGTGTCTTACTGGATGCATGGGTTAGTGACTGATACAGACATTCACACAGTTTAGTTTGTCAGTTGGTGTGTAAGTGGTTGCATGGGTTGGTGAGTAGCTAAATGAGGATCTATATGGGTTATTGGATGGTTGTCTGAGTATCTGTAGGGGTGCCTGAGTGTCTGTGTGGGTGGGTGGGGGTGTGTAACTCTGTGCATAGATGTGTGAGTGGATGATTCACTGGGTGTATGGATTCAAGAGTACATCTGTGAAGGGCTGTATGGGTTGGTGAGTGTGTGTATGGGTGTGTTGGTGAGTGAATGGATGCCTCAGTGGTACATGTGTGAGTAACTTCATATATGAAAGGCAGTATATGTGAGTGTTGGAGTGTATAAATGACTATATGTGAGAGTGAGTGATTGTGAGAGTGGCTGTATGGATCAGTGTGTGCTTGTATTAGTTATTGTATAAGAGTGTAAGTATGTGTTAGTATATGTTTGAATAAGTGAGGTGGTGTGTGTATAACTGTATAGGTGAGTAAATGGGAGTGTGATTGATTCTTTGCATGACTGACTAGGTGTGTGAGTAACTCTATGGATGAGTGGCGGTGTGTGAGTGTCTGTATAGATATGTGAGTGCATATGATAATGCCGTATTGATGGTTGACTGCATGCATTAGTGACTGTATGGGTGAATGAGTGGATGTGTGTATAGACCTAGGAATTAGTGAGTGGGTATGTACTAACTGGTATTGGTGTGTCTAGGAATTAGTGAGTGGGTATGTACTAACTGGTATGGTGTGTCTATGCATCAGATTATCACGTGGATGATGTCATCAGTGATGTCATCAGTGATGTCATTTGAGATGTCATCAGTGATGTCACTGACCATGTCATGAATGATGTAATATGTGACGTCATCAGCAGTGCATTGCGGGGGCGCGAGTTATAGTTAGCTGAACTAACTATAACGGCCGAATTTCTCTGGTTTTGTATGAGTGAAATATCCAACTAACTATAACGTCCCTGAAACCTGTGGTTTTTTCAGTGAATTTCTAAGGTTTTTAAATGCTAATTTCTACCTATAACGTCCCTGAAACCTATGGTTTTTTCAGTGAATTTCAAAGGTTTTTAAATGCTAATTTCTAACTATAACGTCCCTGAAACCTATGGTTTTTCAGTGAATAGATATATATAGATATATATCTATATATACATACATATCATATATATATATACACACACACACACACACACACACATATATACATATAATTTATTTATTTTTTACCAACAAGTCCTATGATTTCCAAAGAGACGAAACGGAGACTCACCCGAGAGCAGTATAGTTTATTTACAGCTTCCATCTGACGCGTTTTGGCCAAAGGCCTTTCTCACGGGTCAAAAGTGGTGTGGTTCAGCTAACATCACATATTGTGCCATTGTCAAACATAAACAAAGGACAATGTTTTCAACCCCCACGTAAACCAAAGCTTGTAACATCTCATTTTGATATATCATATAAAGAGCCAGCTTCCTGAAGCGTGTCGTAGAATGGAGTGGCATGGAGTGTCATACAGTGAAGTAGACTGTCAAATAGTGGAGTGGGGGTGTCATAGAGTAGAGTGACATGTCATAGAGTGGAGCGCCATGTCATAGAGTGCAGTGGAGAGTCTTGTCCTAGAAAAAGTTGTCATAGAGTGGAGTAGGGTGTATTTTTATTTTTTCATATATAATTATGACAAAGCCAAAATGGCCAAAATGTCGACACTGTTTTTCTTTAAAATTGGCAAGAGCATAGATTATAGTGTCCAAAGTGTCCTTTTTGTTAGTAGATCAAAATTGGTTCAATAGCTATAAAGTTATAAGGCGCAAAAACTTTGTGATTTATTGAGCTGTGGTATACCATGGTACTTTCACGGTATACCACAGTACATGCTGGTGACTAATCAGTATATGATTGATTAAAACAAACCCTAACAAAAGAAAAAACATGCCATATTTTTTTTACCACACTTAGGGCCCGATTATGATGTGGGCTGAAATGGCTCCGACCGTTGGTCGGAGCCATTCAAACCGCATCGTAATCGGCCGTTCGAATTCCTTCCCGACCGACCCATTTGAATGGGGTCGGTTGGAAGGAATCTGAATCGGATTTCCGAATGGCCTCCTACGGGCTCGGAGAGCCATCCGCCATGTCAAAGCCTTCATTAATCCTCGGCCGGCTCTTTCCGGCCGAGGGATTACGATGGCAGATTCCCACAGCCTTTCTGTGCCAGCATTTCCGACACAGAAAGGCTTTGAGAATCTGACTATGGGGACCCCCAGCAGGGGCCCCATGGGGGCAAGGCCGCCGAATTACGGCAGTGCCCCCTGTTGATCCCTGCACCCGGTGGCAGGCACCTTGAGGCGCCTGCCATGGGGTGCAGGAATGAACTGCACCTCTTCTCTTTACAATGAGAGCATGCATTCCATTCGGAATGCATGCTCCCATTGTAAAGTATAGGATTGCGGCCGAGCAGGGTTTGATCGCATCCTTCTTGCTGGGCTGGAACTGCCGACAGGAGGTCGTACTTGCTGGTCTAGAACCGACGGTTGTATGACGTTACAACGCATGCTTTTACCCCGCATGCCGTTATAATGCAATTTTTTACCCCGACTTGCTGTCGGGGTGCGCTGGAGTTTGGAATAGTATAATTTACTATTCCAACTCCAGTCTGTGCAACAGTAGGGAAGGTGTTAGAGTTAAATCCAACACCTTATACCCCCTACAGCAAGCCATTTTCATCGTAATGGTATGCGGGGTAAAAGCATGCATTGTAATGCATGCGTTGTAACGGTTGTTTCCCAGAACCGACGACAGGAGGTCGTTTGGTTCCAGGTCCCAAATGATGTCGGACGGACATCGTATTTGGGCCCTTAGTGTTTGTTCTGAGTTTGACGCCCAGATATAGCGTTATCATGTTTGTTAAAGGGATAGGAAGCAATGACGGAGTTTAATAAAATCTCATTGTCATAGGGTGGAGTAGACTGGAATTTAATTTGTGTCATGTTTAATTTTTGCGCCGCGGTACCTTCTATGTACTTTTGCGGTAGTACCACAGTACTCTGCAATCTTTTTTTTAAATATAAAAATTAATTTAACTACTTTTCCACAATTTTAGAGACTTTATTAAATGCCCTCATTGCTTCCTTTCCATTTAACAAAAATTCTAACGCTTTATCTGAGCATCAAACCCAGAACAAACACAAAGGGCCCGTTTATGACATTGGTGGTCACACCGCCAGCCAGCCGTGGCAGCAGTCAAGAGAGCGCCACCAAGACGGCGGTATCCCGACCGCAGCATTACGTGTTTCCCACAAGGCTGGCGGTGTGTAGGCGGCAGAGTACTGGCTGTGGCATCCTTCGGCTCCAGAAAAGAGCCGTAAGCCGATGCCGGCCATGATGTGGTGCCTCCTGTCTGTCAGGCGCATTGTTTCCATGCAACATGATATGCAGGTGCAACAGTGCGTGCACCAACCTGACAGTTTTGGTGGGCATCATTAGAGCACCAGCTACATTGCACAAGGGCACATTCGCCCTAGAGCCAGTCATTAAGGCTCAATACCTGCCTTTCCGCCGACTCGTGCATGGCGGTGTCCCCACCGTGTATATGCTGGTGGAAAGGCAAGCCATATTTGGACCGGTGGGCATAATGCCGGCACTGTCACCATTCACTGCCTCTTCCTCTCCCGCCACGGGATTACAGATGTTGGCAATGGTGGCAGTCTGGAAGCGGGGTTACCGCCGCCATCGTAATCAGCAATTGGACCACCAGGGAGGTGGGCGGTCGGACAGCCAGAAACAAACGGCAGTTACCTTACCACCGAGATCGTAATCGGCCCTTTATTGCGGTAAAAACTTAGTGATATATACGGACGCGGTATACAGCGGAACTTTCTGCTATACCATGGTACATGCTGATGGCAAAACTGTATATGATTGGTTAAGGCAAGCACTTACAAAAGAAAATTGCCGCCATGTTGTTTTCACCACACTTAGTCTTCCTTCTGGGTTTGGTGCTGAGACATGGCGTTATAATGTTAGTTAAATGCATAGGTAGGATTAAGGGAGTATTAAAAAAACTATAAAGTTAGGGAAAAGTAGTGTAGTGAAATTACCAAAAGTATACTACGGCCCAATATATCACTAATGCAAAAGAAACAATTGATGGATGGAATGCTGGACAATGCAAACATTCACCCCCAGTCACAAGGATCTGGGTTTAATCCATCATTCTTTTGCTCACCACAGCACCCAGTTTGGACCCAGCCGTATGCAAATCAGTCTTGACCCTGTTCCTTGTGGGAACAGTCCAGCCCGAACTGCCAAGCCAGGTCCTCCCTGGACCGGAAACAAGCATCCTGGGACCGGTTTCAGGGCATCACCCTTCATCAGCCAGGCTAGCTTGAATCCAGTGGTGTGGTGAGCACGGGACCCGTGTCTGGGCATACCCTTTCCACTTAGGGCGACATATGCAAAAAAAACAATTGATGGACGGGATGCTGGACAATGCAAACATTCACCCCCAGTCAAAAGGATCTAGGTTTAATCCATCATTCTTTTGCTCACCACACAACCCCAGTTTGGACCCAGCCATATGCAAATCAGTCTTGACCCTGTTCCTTGTGGGAACGGTCCAGCCTGAACTGCCAAGCCAGGTCCTCCCTGGACTGGAAACAAGCATACTGGGACTGGTTTCAGGGCTTCACCCTTCATCAGCCAGGCTAGCTTGAATCCAGTGGTGTGGTGAGCACAGGACCCATGTCTGGGCATACACTTCCCACTTAGGGCGACAGATGCAAAAGAAACAATTGATGGACGGAATGCTGGACAATGCAAACATTCACCCCCAGTCACAAGGATCTGGGTTTAATCCATCATTCTTTTGCTCACCACACCACCCCAGTTTGGACCCAGCCATATGCAAATCAGTCTTGACCCTGTTCCTTGTGGGAACAGTCCTGCCCGAACTGCCAAGCCAGGTCCTCTCTGGACTGGAAACAAGCATCCTGGGACCGGTTTCAGGGCATCGCCCTTCATCAGCCAGGCTAGCTTGAATCCAGTAGTGTGGTGAGCACGGGACCCATGTCTGGGCATACCCTTTCCACTTAGGGCAACATAAGCAAAAAAAACAATTGATGGACGGAATGCTGGACAATGCAAACATTCACCCCCAGTCACAAGGATCTGGGGTTAATCCATCAATCTTTTGCTCACCACACCACCCCAGTTTGGACCCATCCATATGCAAATCAGTCTTGACCCTGTTCCTTGTGGGAACAGTCCAGCCCGAACTGCCAAGCCAGGTCCTCCCTGGACTGGAAACAAGCATTCTGGGACCGGTTTCAGGGCATCGCCCTTCATCAGCCATGCTAGCTTGAATCCAGTAGTGTGGTGAGCACGGGACCCATGTCTGGGCATACCCTTTCCACTTAGGGCGACATATGCAAAAAAAACAATTGATGGACGGAATGCTGGACAATGCAAACATTCACCCCCAGTCAAAAGGATCTAGGTTTAATCCATCATTCTTTTGCTCACCACACCACCCCAGTTTGGACCCAGCCATATGCAAATCAGTCTTGACCCTGTTCCTTGTGGGAACAGTCCAGCCCGAACTGCCAGGCCAGGTTCTCCCTGGACCAGAAACAAGCATCCTGGGACCGGTTTCAGGGCATCACCCTTCATCAGCCAGGCTAGCTTGAATCCAGTGGTGTGGTGAGCACAGGACCCATGTCTGGGCATACACTTCCCACTTAGGGCGACATATGCAAAAGAAACAATTGATGGACGGAATGCTGGACAATGCAAACATTCACCCCTAGTCACAAGGATCTGGGTTTAATCCATCATTCTTTTGCTCACCACACCACCCCAGTTTGGACACAGCCATATGCAAATCAGTCTTGACCCTGTTCCTTGTGGGAACAGTCCAACCCGAACTGCCAAGCCAGGTCCTCCCTGGACCGGAAACAAGCATCCTGGGACCGGTTTCAGGGCATCACCCTTCATCAGCCAGGCCAGCTTGAATCCAGTGGTGTGGTGAGCACGAGTCCCACGTCTGGGCATACCCTTCCCACTTAGGGCGACATATGCAAAAGAAACAAAGAAACTAATATTTGTGACTTATAACTTCATAAATACTGAGTCAAGTTCGATCCAGTAACAAAAAGGATTCTTTCCACACTATAATCTATATTCCTGCCAATTTCAGTGAAAATCCACCTGGCCATTTTGGCGCGACATCTGTCTAAAATGTCGATGGGAAATGCATTGGTGGAAAAAGGTGTTTCGGGCCCCCTTTTTATCTTTGCACCATCTTAACAAATCACAGCGAAACTTTGCATCATCCACCAATGTAGAAAAATGAATAGGTCTGCAAAGTTTCGTGGAGATTCGTCAAGCGGTGGCAAAGTTATTAGTGAGCAAAAATCTGAGGAATTCCTATTTCTTGGAATCCTAACCATAACTAAAGAATGGAAATTGCCACCCTGCAAAATATATATATATATATATATATATATATATTCACTGGAAAAAACCATAGGTTTCAGGGACGTTATAGTTAGAAATTAGCATTTAAAAAACTTTAGAAATTCACTGAAAAAACCACAGGTTTCAGGGACGTTATAGGTAGTTGGACATTTCACTCGTACAAAACCAGAGAAATTCCGCCGTTATAGTTAGTAGAGCTAACTATAACTCGCGCCCCGCAATGCACTGCTGATGACCTCACATATTACATCATTCATGACATGGTCAGTGACATCACTGATAACATCACTGATGACATCTCAAATGACATTACAGATGACATCACTGATGACATCATCCACGTGATAATCTGATGCACCTCCTCATACCCTAATATACCCTTTGATACACCCACACTAAAACACAGACTACCATTTTCGAAACCATAGACACACCAATACCAGTTACTACATACCAACTCACTAATTCCTAGGTCTACACACACATCCACTCATTCACCCATACAGTCACTCATACATGCAGTCAACCAACAATACGGCACTATCATATGCACTCACATATCTATACAGACACTCACACACCGCCACTCATCCATAGAGTTACTCACACACCTAATCAGTCATGCAAAGAATCAATCACACTCCCATTTACTCACCTATACAGTTATACACACACCACCTCACTTATTCAAACATATACTAACACATACTTACACTCTTATACAATAAGTAATACAAGCACACACTCATCTATACAGACACTCTCACAATCACTCACTATCACATATAGTCATTTATATACTCCAACACTCACATATACTGCCTTTCACATATGCAGTTACTCACACATGTACCACTGAGACATCCATTCACTCACCAAAACACCCATACACACAATCACCCACCCACACAGCCCTTCACAGATGCCCATACACCCAGTGAATCACCCACTCACACATCTATGCACACAGTTACACCCCCCCACCCACCCACACAGACACTCAGGCACCCATACAGATACTCAGACAACCAATCAATAACCCATATAGACCCTCATTAGCTACTCACCAACCCATGCAACCGCTTACACACCAACTGACAAACTAAACTGTGTGAATGTCTGTATCAGTCACTAACCCATGCATTCAGTAAGACACATTTAATCACTCACTTATACAGTCAGTCAACCACCTACTAAATCATCCATTCAGACACTTATACATCCACTCATTCTTCAATACACCTTGGCCTATATATATATATAAAACATATTTAAACTTTACAGAAACACACAGTCACTGGATGATGTCATCAGTGATGTCATTTGAAATGCCATCAGTGATGTCACTGACCATGTCATGAATGATGTAATATGTGGCGTCATCAGCAGTGCATTGCGGGCGTGAGTTATAGTTATCTGAACTAACTATAACGGCCGAATTTCTCTGGTTTTGTATGAGTGAAATGTCCAACTAACTATAATGTCCCTGAAACCTGTGGTTTTTCAGTGAATTTCTAAGGTTTTTAAATGCTAATTTCTAACTATAACGTCCCTGAAACCTATGGTTTTTTCAGTGAATTTCAACGTTTTTTTAAATGCTTATTTCTAACTATAACGTCCCTGAAA
Source organism: Calotriton arnoldi (assembly GCA_963921515.1). Lineage (NCBI taxonomy): Eukaryota > Metazoa > Chordata > Amphibia > Caudata > Salamandridae > Calotriton > Calotriton arnoldi. Next base: position 73,155 of record CAWUFW010007745.1, on the reverse strand, counting down.
CCTGTGGTTTTTCAGTGAATTTCTAAGGTTTTTAAATGCTAATTTCTAACTATAACGTCCCTAAAACCTATGGTTTTTCAGTGAATTTCTAATGTTTTTTAAATGCTAATTTCTAACTATAACGTCCCTATTAAGTCCCCTTGAATCCTGAGGGTCCCTGGGGGCCAACTAGCCCACCAGGTACCTCTAGTAAGCGCCACAGAGCTGAGTTGCAGAGAGGTGGTCTAAGGCCACGCCCCTTTTTACACCACTCTGCAAACGCAGCTTCTGGCACACTGCTGCTCGGAGGATGAAGTCCACTTGTGTCCTGAGGTCCTCAGGACACAAGAGGACCTCATCTCCCCAATGCCCCCACGGTCCCGCCGGCTCCCCGCCTCCTGCTCGAGCCAGCATTGCTTTTGAGCAAGGGGAGCTGCTGACATGCAGCTCCCTTGCTCAAAAGCAATCCTGCTGCTTCCTTGAAGCGAGCAGGTTTTCCTGCTCTCGCTTCAGGAAGCAAAGCAGAGTTTGCTATGACAGGGCGGGAGCCGTACTCCGCCCTACTATAACAAACAGCAATGTCCCGGGGTGGGCACCCGGGACATTGCAGGAGCTGGCCCTGGGGGTGGCGGTACCCAGGGCCATCAAGGGCTCCATGAGGGGGCCGTGCGGCCCCCCTCCCTCCATTTTCAGAGCCCCGGGGAGGTGGTGGTCCCCGGGGGGCCATGTACGGACCCCCACAGTTGAATATTAAGTGCCCCGGGGAGGTGGTAGTCCCGGGGCAGTGTGGGGGGGCTTGAGCCCCCCCACACTAATTATTATTTATAGCCCTGGAGAGGTGGCGGTCCCGGGGCTTGGGGGGCCTGCGAGGCCCCCCCGCCCATTTACATAAATGCCCTGGGGAGGTGGCAGTCCCCGGGGCAGTGTGGGGGGTTGGGACCCCACCATGCATTCATTAAGGAAGCCCCGGGGAGGTGGCGGTCCCCGGGTCTGTGGGGGGGGCACGTGCCCCCTGCTTTTAATTTCATAAGCACTGGGGAGGTGGTGGACCCCGGGGCTGGGGGGCCCCCGCGGGCCCCCGCAACATAATTTGTGAGTGCCCCTGGGACCTGGCCCACCCGGGGGCTTTCAAAAACAAAGCGGGAGCCCGCGCTTCATTTTTTTTTTTTTTCTCGGCCGGATTCGCAACCCCAGCGCGAATTCGGCCAATTTGTTTTAAAAAATATGCTTTTTTGGGCCCTGAGCAGGCCTAGGGGGTCAGGGTGTTTCTACCCTGCCCCCTTGTCTTGTTTTTCGACCTCTTTTCACTGTTTTCTTGTGACTCGGTTCTACCGGAGTCACAGATCACTGCTCAACACTTCCTGGTTTGGAGTGTTGGCAGCCAATCAGAAGTGGCTTCGTGCCCGGGAGGAGTCGCGACTCCTCCTCGGTGCTCAGATATCGATATTTTTTCTTTTTTAATTTCTCAGGAACTACTGAGCGGATTTACACCATTTAAAAAGGGCTCTTTCTGAACAAAGACCTACCTTTTTGCCAAATTTGGTGTAATTCCGTTCAGCAATTCCGGCTGTAGCTTTGTCTAAAGTTTCCTAGGGAAATTAACATGGGGAAAATGTGTTTTGGAACCCCCTTTTTACTCGGCCCACGCTTGACGAATCACCCCGAAACTTTCAAGACAGAAGCTGACCGGAACGGGCCACTAGTTTTGAAAATTTCGCAAAGATTCGTCAAACGACGCCAAAGTTATTGGGAAAACAAAAAACGCTTTTTGAATAGAAACGGGGTCCTAACTATAACTACCTACTGGCGACCGCCAGTAGGTAATATATATATATATGTATATATGTGTATATGTGGCGGCATTGAACAAATAAAAAATACCTGAAGCACTGAAAAATTGGTCCGTGTCCGTATGGTGAGTTGAATGGATTTTGGCGAAAACGGGATCTGAAGATATATATATATATATTCACTGAAAAAACCATAGGTTTCAGGGACGTTATAGTTAGAAATTAGCATTTAAAAAACCTTAGAAATTCACTGCAAAAAAACACAGGTTTCAGGGACGTTATAGTTAGTTGGACATTTCACTCGTACAAAACCAGAGAAATTCAGGCGTTATAGTTAGTAGTGCTAACTAGTGCTAACTATAACTCGCGCCCCGCAATGCACTGCTGATGATGTCACATATTACATCATTCATGACATGGTCAGTGACTTCACTGATGACATCACTGATGACATCTCAAATGACATCACTGATGACATCACTGATGACATCATCCACGTGATAATCTGATGCACCTCCTCACACCCTAATAGAACATTTGATACACCCACTCTAAAATACAGACTACGATTTTTGAAAGCATAGACACACCAATACCAGTTACTACATACCCACTCACTGATTCCTAGGTCTACACACACATCCACTCATTCACCCATACAGTCACTCATACATGCAGTCACTCATCAATATAGCACTATCATATGCACTCATACACCTATATAGACACATACACACCGCCACTCATCCATAGAGTTACTCACACACCTAGTCAGTCACGCAAAGAATCAATCACACTCCCATTTACTCACCTATACAGTTATACACACACCACCTCACTTATTCATACAGATACTAACACATACTTACTCTCTTATACAATCACTGATACAAGCACACACTCAACCATACAGCCACTCTCACAATCACTCACTCTCACATATAGTGATTTATATACTCCAACACTCACATATACTGCCTTTCACATATGTAGTTACTCACACATGTACCACTGAGACATCTATTCACTCACCAACACACCCATACACACACTCACCCACCCATACAGCCACTCACACATGCACTCTTGAACCCATACACCCAGTGAATCACCCACTCACACATCTATGTACAGAGTCACAGACTCCCCACCCACCTACACAGACACTCAGGCACCCATACAGATACTCAGACAACCAATCAATAACCCATATAGACACTCATGTAGCTACTCAACAACCCATGCAGCCGCTTACACACCAACTAACAGACTGATTTAGAGATTTACACAGTTTAGTCACTAACCCTTGCATTCAGTAAGACACATTTAATCACTCACTTATGCAGTCAGTCATGCACCCACAAAGTCATCCATACAGACACTCATACACCCACTCATTCTTCAATACACCTTGGCATTTATATATATAAAACATATTTAAACTTTACAGAAACACACAGTCACTGGATGATGTCATCAGTGATGTCATTTGAGATGTCATCAGTGATGTCACTGACCATGTCATGAATGAAGTAATATGTGACGTCATCAGCAGTGCATTGCGGGGGCGCGAGTTGTAGTTAGCTCAACAAACTATAACGGCCGAATTTCTCTGGTTTTGTATGAGTGAAATGTGAAACTAACTATAAAGTCCCTGAAACCTGTGGTTTTTTCAGTGAATATATATATATATATATATATATATATATATATATATATATATATATTATCTACTGGCGGTCGCCAGTAGATAGTTATAGTTAGGACCTATTATCCACAGGAAATCCGCGACATTCCATTTGCAATAACGTTGGCGCCGGTTGACGAATCTTGCGAAAGCTTCCAACTTGTTGGGGCGCTCCGGTCCGCTCCTACCCTGAAAGTCTCGGGGTGATACGTCAAGCGGGGCCGAGAAAAAGGGGGTCCCAAAACGCGTTTTCCCCATTCATTTTTCCATAGGAACCTTTAGTCGCAGCTACAGCCCGAACTGCTGAGCGGAATTACCCCAAATTTGGCAAAGAGGTAGCCCTTGGTTCAGACTGGTGCCTTTTGCTAAAATGGTGTAAATCCGTTCAGTAGTTCCTGAGAAATTCACAATTAAAATCACATATATATCTATGGGCGCGTCGGATCCGCGTACCCTCCCGATCACGAGCTGCATGCTAATTGGCTGTCAACACTCCAAATCAAGAAGTGTTGGCAGCCATTTTGTCCCTCGGTAGAACCGAGGGACAGAAACAAGTGCGCAAAGCGCAAAAGGGAGCAGGGTAGAAACACCCTGACCCCTAGGTCTGCTCAGAGGGTCCCACAAGGACCCCCTGGGCAGAAAAAGCATTTTATTTTTTTAAATCGGCGGGATGCGCTTAGGGTGCGCGGATCCCGCGAGAAAAAAAGAAACAAAATGCGCAAAACGCACAAAGGGGGCAGGGTAGAAACACCCTAACCCCTAGGCCTGCTCAGGGGTCCCACAAGGACCCCCTGGGCAAAAAAGCATTTTTTTAAAAACAAAAATCGGCAGGATGCGCTCAGGAGCGCGGATCCTGCCGAGAAAATAATCGAAGCGCGGTCTCCCGCGCTCGATGTTAATTGCCCCGGGTGGGCCAAGTCCCGGGGGCATGCTTGGGGGTTTATTTTATGTATGGGGGCCTCTAAGGGCCCCCAAGCCCGGGGACCGCCACCCCCGGGGCTTTATTAGAAAAAGTTGCGGGAGGGCTCTGAGCCCTCCCGCAGCCCCGGAGACCACCACCTCCCGGGGCTTCTTTATTTATTAAATTAACCTGTGTGGGGGACTCCAGCCCCCACACGCCCGGAGACCACCACCTCCCCGGGGCACTAACAAAATTGAAAATGGGGGTCCGTTTTGGACCCCCAAGCCCCGAGGACCACCACCTCCCCGGGGCTTTGAAAATGTGGGGAGGGGCCGCGCGGCCCCTCTCCTGGGAGCCAGTGATGGCCCTGGGGACCGCCACCCCCAGGGCCGGCTCCTGCAGTGTCCCGGGGTGCCTACCCCGGGACACTGCTGTTTGCTAGGACAGGACGGGAGCCTCGCGGCTCCCGTCCTGTCATTACAAACTGCTTGAATTTTGGAAGCGAGAGCAGGGAAAGCTGCTCTTGCTTCCAAAATTCAAAGCAGATAGCTTTTCCACATGGGGAGCTGCATATTAGCAGCTCCCCATGTGGAAAGCAATGCCGCAGGAGGCGGGGAGCCAGCAGGGTCCGTGGGGGAGTTGGGGTCCCCCACGGACCCCAAAGGATAGGGCCAGCCCCGGGGATGGGGTCCCCGGGGCCTAAGGAGGCCTTAGGAGGGGGCCAGGCAGCCCCCCTCCATCAAATAAAAAAAAAAGGTGGCTATGGCCCGGGGATGGGGTCCCCGGTTCGAGATTGGCCACGGGAGGGGGCCCACGCGGTCCCCTTCCCAGTCCTTTTATTTTATTTTTTTAAAAGGGGGACAGGCCCTGGGGGATGGGGTCCCCAGGGCTCAAAAATTACTAAAAGGGGGCCACAGAGCCCCCTTTTAAAAAAAAAAAAAAATTTAAAAAACGGCATCGCGAGGGAGGCCACGCCCACTCTTTGACAGCACTCTGCAAACGCGCCCCCTGGCGCGTTTGCAGATGAGAACAATTCCCCTTGAATACTGGGGGTCCCTGGGGCCAACTAGCCCACCAGGAACCTCCAGTATGCGCCAGGGAGCTGCGTTGCACAGAGGTGGACAGAGGCCACGCCCCTTTACACCTCTGTGCAACGCAGCTCTGTGGCGCTTAATGGAGGTAGCTGGTGGGCTAGTTGCACCCCAGGGACCCTCAGGATTCAAGGGAGTTAATCCCCGACTTAAAATGCGCCACGGGCGCGTTTGCACAGTGGTGAAGGGAGGGCGGGGCCTGAGGTGACATGTGTGCAAACAGGCCCCATGGCGCGTTTTAAGATGGGAATTAAATCCCCTTCAATCCTGAGGGTCCCTGAGGGCCAACTAGCCCAACAGGTACATCCAGAAAGCGCCACAGAGCTGCGTTGCAGAGAGGTGTAAAAGGGGTGTGGCCTCTCTACACGTCTCAGCAACGCAGCCCCTGGCGCATACTGGAGGTTCCTGGTGGGCTAGTTGGCCCCTAGTGACCCTCATGATTCAAGGGGACTTAATCCCCAACTTAAAACGCGCCACAGGGCGCGTTTGCACAGATGTCACCTCAGGCCCCGCCCCTCCCTTCACCATTGTGCAAATATTCCTCTAAAATCTGCCGAACTACGAATTCTGATTTACTCACCTGTTATCAGGAGAGACCTCAGTGCTGCATCTTTCAGCCCAGTACTAATCCTGAAAAGTAATTTTAACCGTACTTACCAGTAACTTGAATTTCCTTCATAGGCTATCATTGACTGGTTTCACTTGGAAATTCTTCTAAGTGTGGAGTTTTGGAACTTTAAAATATTCCTCTAAAATCAGCCGAAATACGAATTCCGATTTACTCACCTGTTATCAGGAGAGACCTCAGTGCTGCATCTTTCAGCCCAGTACTGATCCTCAAAAGTAATTTTAACCGTACTTACCAGTAACTTGAATTTCCTTCATAGGCTAACATTGACTGGTTTCACTTGGAAATTCTTCTAAGTGTGGAGTTTTGGAACTTTATAATATTCCTCTAAAATCAACCAAAGTACGAATTCCAATTTACTCACCTGTTATCAGGAGAGAACCCAGTGCTGCATCTTTTAGCCCAGCACTGACCCTGAAAAGTAATTCTAACCGTACTTACCAGTAACTTGTATTTCCTTCCATAGGAATCCATTGTCTGGTTTTCAGCAGAAAAGTTTCGAGTGTCGATTTTCACAAACTACAAATATTCCTTAAAAATCGCCTGTATGACTTAAACGCATTCTTTCAACTGTTTACAGGAGATGCACCAGTGCTGGATCCAGGATCCAACACTGAGTAAGAAAAAGTAACGATAACAGTTTTTACCTGCTAAGTGAATTTCCTTCCATAGGATAACATTGGTGATTCTATGAGAAAAAGTTTCTAAGTGTCAACTTTTAAAATACAATAATATTCCTTAAAAATCACTACTGTAACCAAAACGCTTTTACTCAACTGTTTACAGGAGATGTCCCAGGACTGAATCTAGGATCCAGTCCTGTGGTTAGAAAAGTAATCCATAAAGTAACTAATTGCATTTAACTAGAAATTCACATTGAGCTGAATGTTGCATTGTGTTTGAAAATGTGTTGCCCATTGCAACAACTGTAACTACTGTACTTAAAAGTCTATTGCCTATGTGCAAAGTATTTAAACTAAAGTAATTCATTCTGAGAAAGTATTTTTGTAATGTATAATGTAATTACAATGTAATTTAAAAAATAAAATATGTAAAAAAATTGTTTCTAAAAATGTAGTAAATCAGTATGAAAAAAATAAATATAACAATTAATACATTTAAAAATTGTCATTTACAAAACCTTTGAAATTCACTGAAAAAACCGTAGGTTTCAGACATGTTATAGTTAGGAATTAGCATTTAAAAAACCTTTGAAATTCACTGAAAAAACCATAGGTTTCAGACACGTTATAGTTAGAAATTAGCATTTAAAAAACCTTTGAAATTCACTGAAAAAACCATAGGTTTCAGGCACGTTATAGTTAGAAATTAGCATTTAAAAAACCTTAGAAATTCACTGAAAAAACCATAAGGTTTTAGGGACAGTTATAATTAGTTGGACATTGCACTCGTACAAAACCCGTGAAATTCCCCGTTATAGTTAGTTCAGGTAACTATAACTCGCGCCTCCGCAATGCACTGCTGATGGCGTCACATATTACATCACTCATGACATGGTCAGTGACATCACTGATGACATCACTGATGACATCTCAAATGACATCACTGATGACATCACTGATGACATCATCCATGTGAGAATTTAATGCATCTTCTCACACCCTAATATAAGTTTTGAAACACCCACTCTAAATTACAGACTGCCATTCTCAAAACGATACACACTCCAATACCAATAAGTACATACCCACTCACTGATTCTTAGGTCTACACACACACATCTACTCACTCACCCGTACAGTCACTCATACTTACGGTCACTCAGTACAGGACTATCATATGCACTCATACACCTATATAAACACTCACACAACGCAACTCATCCATAGAGGTACTCACACACCTAGTCAGTCATGCAAATAATTAATCACACTCCAATTTACTCACCTATACAGTTATACACACCAGCTCACTTACTCATAAAAATACTAGCACATTCTTACGCTCCTATGCAATCACTGATGCAAGTACACACTCATCCATATAGCCACTCTCACAATCACACACTCTCACTTATAGCCATTTATATACTCCAACCAACATATATACTGCCTTTCACATATGTAGTTACTCACACATGTACCACTGAGATATACATTCAATCACTAACACACCCATACACACACTCACCCACCCATACAGTCCATCACAGACGCACTCTTGAAACCATGCACCCAGTGAATCACCCACTCACACATCTATGCACAGAGTCACACACACCCCACCCACACAAACACTGAGGCACCCATACAGATACTCAGAGAACCAATCCATAACCCATATAGACACTCATTTAGCTAGTCAGAAACCCATGCAGTTGCTTACACAACAACAGACAGACGGATACAGACATTCACACAGTTTAGTCACTCACCCATGCATCCAGTAAGATACGTTTAATCACTCACTTATAGACTCAGTCACGCACCTACTAAATCATCCATTCAGGCGCTTCTACACCCACTCATTCTTCAATACGCCTTTCCCTATATATATTAAACATATTTAAACTTTACAGAAACACACAGTCACTGGATGATGTCATCAGTGATGTCATCAGTGATGTCATTTGAGATGTCATCAGTGATGTCATCAGTGATGTCACTGACCATGTCATGAGTGATGTAATATGTGACGTCATCAGCAGTGCATTGCGGGGGCGCGAGTTATAGTTACCTGACCTAACTATAACGGGGGAATTTCACGGGTTTTGTACGAGTGCAATGTCCAACTAACTATAACTGTCCCTAAAACCTTATGGTTTTTTCAGTGAATATATATATACACACTGGAAAAAACCATAGGTTTCAGGGACGTTATAATCAGAAATTAGCATTTAAAAAACCTTAAAAATTCACTGAAAAAACCACAGGTTTCAGGGACATTATTGTAAGTTGGACATTTCACTCGTACAAAACCAGAGAAAGTCGGACGTTATAGTTAGTTGAGCTAACTATAACTTGATGGAGCAAGAACTCAAAATGAGACTTGCTCGTAAGCAATCCTCTCACAGTATTAATTTATTAAACTTTGTAATGTCTCTATTAACAAATGCACACATGAACACTATACGAGTGAAGCTTGCCTATGTGTTGAAAACTAATAAGTAACGCTTGTCTAAATCTAAAATGGCCGCTAAGCGCGGGAATTTCATTGCGCATGTGTCAACCATATCACGTGGTATGACGTCTTTCTTTGCTTGGAGGGAAATCTTTGCTTCTGCGCAGTGTGTATTAAAATGGCTGCTTAATGTTTTCACGTGCTAAAGCTTGCGCATATGCTGCAATTAAAACTGTGGTATTCTAATGCTATTAATGCGGGATAGATTTATAAACAATTGGGAATAGAGTAGACAAAGTGGGTATACAGTGAAAACATTTATTTGTGATTTTAATATTTTCTTCTTTGACTTTTATTAGTTCGTAAATGGGCCTGGGTTGGTTGAACTGCAGCTCGAGAGACATTGGTTCTGCGCATGCGCCCTGCAAGACTGACCAGAGGAAGCGATGAAGTCAACTTGGAAGCCCTCCAAGGTCGCAAAGCCTGGTTCACAAGTTCATCTGAAATGTACCTGAAGTCGAAACAAATGTATACAAAATGTATTACGGAATCAATGGGAAACGGGTGGGAAATAAAGCCAATGTATTAATTGTGATGGGCGGTGTTGTAAAACAATGGGCTTAAAGAAATTGAACTAAATTGACATGGTGTGAGGATCAACCCCCTGTCCCCGTCCAATCAGAAGTAGTGGGCCCATAATTTGGAAACATTAATGGGAGGTACCTGGGTGTAGAAGGGTATAATAGATATAGAATTAGCTATTTAGTTAGATCAGGTTTTGGTGCTCGACGAGCTGATCGATTGCAGACTGAACCACTGTCCAGAGAGGTCCTGAGGTGGGGGCGGCGGAATCCATTAGAAGGAAGACACGGAAGAACTCGAGGAGGAGCGAAGTGTCAGAGAGAGAACGACGCAGGCGTCGTTGATAGAGAGGTCACCTATCCTGAACCTGGTCCGGAGGTCTTTGATCTTCATCCTTTCTGGGACCGATCTTTTCCAACTCCTTGGCCAAGGGGTTTGGTTTCTCGCACCTTTAGGTAAATATAAATGGAACCTTTAGTTGTGCTGCTGTCTCTATCTTCTCCTTTCTGAGGAACCGTCATTGATCGATAATTGATTATTATGCTTCATCCTTGATATACGATTAAGTATCATGTGGTTCTGTATTTTACTCTGCTAAAACTTTAGATAAACATTTTAAAACTTCCTGACTCAGTGATTATTTCAGGATTATGTCTTTAATTGAATGTCACTCATTTTAAACTTCCCAATTATCAAAGGGTCCATTGGTAAGTCATTACTCTTCAATCAGAAAAGTAATTGGTAGCAGGGATATTGATAAAGAGTACAACTGACCCACCAGCGGAAATTGCTAGCGTAGTATGAATGAATGGGCCCAGGTGAGTATTCGGTGTATGAATGCTTGTTGCTAGTAACCCGCTGGATCAGTTTTCTGGTTATCAGAGGATGGTTATACTTTGTTAATTGGGTAATGAGAATTTTATTTTATAAACTAACATCTGTTTGTTCAAAAGTTTTGTTTTATGTTGTCCAGAATTCCCCGGGGAAAATTGAATAGCGGATGGTAAGTGGAAGCCATACTGCAGTGAGGTTATCTGTCAGGCAGAAATAGTACTGAAACGTTAAGCAGGGCTATCAGTACTTGTTAGGGACTTATGCATGTGAGTAATAGCAAAGGAATACGCTGGTAAAAATTTGATGTTATATCACCTAGAAAGGGTAACATTAAGGAAGTAGCAGGTATTTCTGAAGCTTTCGTGAAGAGTAAACGGAAGGGTTTTACTCGTAGTGCATGTTTAGTAAACGGAAAAGTTTTACTAAAGTATGAGAGAAACTATCCTTTTTCAATTTAGCGAAACTGACACGATAGCGAAAGTTTTATGTTGTTACTGAATTTTAATAAGAAGTACAAAGAAAATAAAACTTTGCGTACGATTTTGTAAAGGGAGGGTCAGCTGCCGGAGAGGAAGCTGATGTCACAAAACGCCGCACTAGGATTGGTTGAAACAGCGGGCGTGGAAAGACTCTTGGAAAGGAGGGGTCAGTAGTCAGGAGTAATACTGACGTCAAAGGTGTCGCGCTGGGATTGGTCGAAACAGCGAGGGACAGAGAAGCGCAGATTGTAAAGGAGGGGTTGTCAGACAGACGTCACAGAAAAGCCGTGCTAGGATTGGTCCGAGATAATTGTTAGCCGGAATTTAATTGGTAGATAGCATAGAAGTCGAAATCCTAGTGGATAGTGGAGAATATATGTGGAAACGTGATCCGACTTTAACAGGAACCCGTTCAGACAAGAGATTCTTAGGGTTTTGTAGAATATAATTCGATACATAGATATTTACCCAAAATGTATGGAGAAAAGAGAAAATGTCATTTCTACAGAAGGTTAAAAATTATTTTAAGAAAGATAAATCCATCAAAACTAGAGAAGGAATTATCATTCCACCAGCAAAAACGCCCGCTTCATTCATGATGATGGAGAGAGGTTATCATACTTGCGTATGGTTAGAAAATTGGATAGAATATACCAAAAATGACGGAATATTAGCATTCCCAGAGAATGGTACTTTCAATGGGAGAATTCTTCAAAATTTAAGATTGAGGATGAATGATTTAGAACCCGACCAAGATTAACGCAATACGAAGCCTAAGAAGAATGGGAAACCTGAGGCATTCGAACGTGACCGAGCAAGAAGCAGTAGGGGTTATCGGGGATTTTTCCTAGATACCAAAATGAGTCAAGAGATGTTCAGATGAAGCAGTGGAGAAGAGCGATGCTTACAGAGGGTTTGTATCCAGTATTTATGACAGAAGAGTCATTAGGAGGCAAATGCACAGAAAAGAAAAACATTTGACAGGGCTTGGAGATTCTGAAGATGAATTTATGGAAGAAAATATTAAAGAACCCGCCACCATATCAGGAAGGGACAAGTGGATGTACCCCAAGCGCACCACTTTTAAAAACACCATTGGTATCGCAAGTATTGCATAATCCACCAGTTAATAGGGTACTTCAGGATAAAGAAAAGGAGGCTGTAGACAGAAACAGCGCGATACAAAAGGGAATGATGGACGGAACGCTTGAGCCAATCAAACACTCACCCCCAGTCAACTGATCTGGGTTTAATCCATCATCATTCTTTAGCTCACTCCACCACCCCAGTTCAGACATGGCCATATGCAAATCAGTCTGACCCTGTGCCTCATGGGAACAGTCCAGCCCGAACTGCCAAGCCATGTCTTCCCTGGACCGGAAACAAGCATCCTAGGACCGGTTTCTGGCATTCCAGCCGTCATCAGCCAGGCTTGCTTGAATCCAGTGGCAAAGTGAGCAAGGGACCCACGTCTGGGCATACCCCCGCCAACTTAGGGCGAACAAAGCGATACAAAAGGGGATGATGGACGGAACACTTGAGCCAATCAAACACTCACCCCCAGTCAACTGATCTGGGTTTAATCCATCATCATTCCTTAGCTCACTCCACCACCCCAGTTCAGACATGGCCATATGCAAATCAGTCTGACCCTGTGCCTCATGGGAACAGTCCAGCCCGAACTGCCAAGCCATGTCTTCCCTGGACCGGAAACAAGCATCCTAGGACCGGTTTCTGGCATTCCAGCCATCATCAGCCAGGCTTGCTTGAATCCAGTGGCAAAGTGAGCAAGGGACCCACGTCTGGGCATACCCCGTCAACTTAGGGCGAACAAAGCGATACAAAAGGGGATGATGGACGGAACGCTTGAGCCAATCAAACACTCACCCCAGTCAACTGATCTGGGTTTAATCCATCATCATTCTTTAGCTCACTCCACCACCCCAGTTCAGACATGGCCATATGCAAATCAGTCTGACCCTGTGCCTCATGGGAACAGTCCAGCCCGAACTGCCAAGCCATGTCTTCCCTGGACCGGAAACAAGCATCCTAGGACCGGTTTCTGGCATTCCAGCCATCATCAGCCAGGCTTGCTTGAATCCAGTGGCAAAGTGAGCAAGGGACCCACGTCTGGGCATACCCCGCCAACTTAGGGCGAACAAAGCGATACAAAAGGGGATGATGGACAGAACGCTGAGCCAATCAAACACTCACCCCCAGTCAACTGATCTGGGTTTAATCCATCATCATTCTTTAGCTCACTCCACCACCCCAGTTCAGACATGGCCATATGCAAATCAGTCTGACCCTGTGCCTCATGGGAACAGTCCAGCCCGAACTGCCAAGCCATGTCTTCCTGGACCGGAAACAAGCATCCTAGGACCGGTTTCTGGCATTCCAGCCGTCATCAGCCAGGCTTGCTTGAATCCAGTGGCAAAGTGAGCAAGGGACCCACGTCTGGGCATACCCCCGCCAACTTAGGGCGAACAAAGCGATACAAAAGGGGATGATGGACGGAACGCTTGAGCCAATCAAACACTCACCCCCAGTCAACTGATCTGGGTTTAATCCATCATCATTCTTTAGCTCACTCCACCACCCCAGTTCAGACATGGCCATATGCAAATCAGTCTGACCGTGTGCCTCATGGGAACAGTCCAGCCCGAACTGCCAAGCCATGTCTTCCCTGGACCGGAAACAAGCATCCTAGGACCGGTTTCTGGCATTCCAGCCGTCATCAGCCAGGCTTGCTTGAATCCAGTGGCAAAGTGAGCAAGGGACCCACGTCTGGGCATACCCCCGCCAACTTAGGGCGTAACAAAGCGATACAAAAGGGGATGATGGACGGAACGCTTGAGCCAATCAAACACTCACCCCCAGTCAACTGATCTGGGTTTAATCCATCATCATTCTTTAGCTCACTTGGCGGGGGTATGCCCAGACGTGGGTCCCTTGCTCACTTTGCCACTGGATTCAAGCAAGCCTGGCTGATGATGGCTGGAATGCCAGAAACCGGTCCTAGGATGCTTGTTTCCGGTCCAGGGAAGACATGGCTTGGCAGTTCGGGCTGGACTGTTCACATGAGGCACAGGGTCAGACTGATTTGCATATGGCCATGTCTGAACTGGGGTGGTGGAGTGAGCTAAAGAATGATGATGGATTAAACCCAGATCAGTTGACTGGGGGTGAGTGTTTGATTGGCTCAAACGTTCAGTCCATCATCCCCCTTTGTATCGCTTTGTTCGCCCTAAGTTGGCGGGGTATGCCCAGACGTGGGTCCCTTGCTCACTTTGCCACTGGATTCAAGCAAGCCTGGCTGATGACGGCTGGAATGCCAGAAGCCGGTCCTAGGATCGCTTGTTTCGGTCCAGAAGACATGGCTTGGCAGTTGGGCGGACTGTTCCCACGAAGCACGAAGTCAGACTGATTTGCATATGGTCATGTCTGGACTGGGGTGGTGGAGTGAGCTAAAGAATGATGATGGATTAAACCCAGATCAGTTGACTGGGGGTGAGTGTTTGATTGGCTCAAACGTTCCGTCCATCATCCCCTTTTGTAGACAGAAAACAGAGCAGAATTGATACAGAAAGTAACACAGCTGAATGTACATCCTGATTCCCTGACCATACCTGTAACAATTGGTCCAGTGGTTCCTTTATATAGTGACAAAGTAAATTATCCAAAACCATTAGTGATGCCTACACCTGTAGAAATCCCTAAACCTGAAACTGTAATAATTGATGACCATATCAGTGATTGTGAATCTATGATATCCCTAATGGATTTACCAATTCGAGGATCTGTAAATAGCACTCCTAGAAGAATAACACCTGGTTGCTCCAAAGATGTAAATATAGTAACATTATCTGGGACTAAGAGTGCCACAGTAGTAACGCCAGAAGACTTAGAAAGATGGGCACAAGGATCAGACAGACAGAGTTCACCTCCAAAGATCATGGACATCTACAAATAAAAGTTGAGTTAGAAGAAATGATAGCAGGAAATGTGGGAGTAGATCGTTTAAATACTTACGATGAAGAAGAGCTATTGTTTGTATGCAGAAGCATCATTAGAAATGTAAAATTATTTCATGAGAAATTATCAGATTTGGCCTTACAGATGGGGATTGAAATAGGGAAGTCAAAAGTGTTACAGAAGCCCTATAGAGCAGACTTTTCTGACAAAGATTTAGAAAACATGAATGCTTCTGGCCGAAAGCTACAAGTAAAAGAATTAATGTTAGTATTACAGAAATGGGGAGATCTAGATAAATGGAAAACTAGATGGACAAAGAAAAAGGAAGAAGCACGGTACAGTAGAACAACTTCTGAATATTTATTGAAAGAAACAGGGAAAGCAGATCAGATGTACCCGATGCGAGAAGTACCTGGAGGAGGTTATGTACATGTCCCATGGAGTAGACAGGATATTTTGTCATTTACGAATGATTTCCCAAAGTTGAGAGAAAAGCCAATTGAATGGTACAAGCAGGTTGAGAGGTTTGTGAAAGTGTCAAAGGTATTGTTAAAGGACTTGGATGGTTTCTTTGACATAGTGGTACCTGCCGATTTGTGGACAGATTGTAAGATTACGGTTGACTGGCCGAGTGAAGAGTATCCTAGAGATCCAAAGACAGGTGCTCCATCAAGTGATGTGATGAAAATGTATCAGCAGGTGATAACTTACCTGAAAGGAAAATACCACCGAAAGAAGCGGATTGGGTGAAAATAGACAGGACTACCCAAGAAGCAAGTGAATCAGTACATGCCTATTATGAATGCCTATTGCAGGTATTCAAACAGTATAGTGGATTTGAGGACATTGGAGATAAAAACATGAGCCAGTTTGTTTATCGATTTGTTTACGGTTTAAAGCCAGAGATTTGTCAGATGATTAAACAGCACATGTTGTGCTGGCAAGGAAACCCATAGACGAAATTTTGAAATATGCGAAATATTGTGGAGACGACATTGAGGATAGGCACAAGAAACTGCAAGAGAAAGTGATGTGGGCTCAGGTGAAAATGGCTGAGCGACAGGGAATTAATTTGGATAATCCAACTGATAATCAGGGAAAAGATTCTGGAACAAATGGTGACACAGGAAATGGTGGTAAAGTGAGAGGACGAATGAGTAGAGAAGAGGCTAAAAAGAAATTTCCTTGTCATGGATGCGGAAAGTTGGGCATTTGGAAGGATGAATGTAAAAAGATTCGAAATAATAATGGCCCAAATCAAAATTTAAATCCACAGACACAGAATGACTCACAGCAGGGTGTAAATCCTCAGAGTCAGTTGCCACCTGCTCCTAAACAGGGTAATGTAAGCAGAGCAAAGCACGGTACAGACATCGGATATCAAGGAGGAAGTGGTAAGAATGATTATGTAACTTCACAGTTTCTTTTACAGGATGATTTTTATCAATATAACCAATGACGGTGCCTAAGAGAGGGGAAGAAGGAGTGCGTGCTTGGCGCATCCTTGCCGGTAGACCAGTCAGGTCCATATGTTGAAGGGAAAGTAAGAGGTAGTGATATCACTTTCCTTTTGGACACTGGTGCTACCCGTTCTACTGTGAGAACAGCAGACATCCCAGACCTTCCTCTCTCTGGAGAAGCTATCCAAGTTGTAGGTGTAGCTAATCGTAAAATTAAAGCACCTCTTACCGAACCAATGGAAGTAAAAATTGGAAATTTTAGAGAAATGCATCAGTTTGTAGTGTGTGATTCCAGTCCAGTAAACTTACTGGGCCGAGATTTGTTGTGCAAAATGAACTGCACAATTTTCTGCACACCGGATGGTGTTGCAGTTCAGACCCCGGATGAAGATCATGTATATAAAATTATGATTGCAAAACAAGGTACAGAAGTAGATGAGATGTTTTCTTTGATAACAGAAGACGAGTTACCTGAAGAATTAAGAACTACAGTAAATTCCATGGTATGGGATTTCACCGGGAAAGAAGTAGGACTTATGGCCAAAATAGACCCAGTAAAAATCACTGTAAAGGAAGGTGCAATTTTCCCAAATACCAGACAGTACAAAATGAGTGCAGAAGTAAAAGCAGGAGTTGTTGAGGAAATCAACAGAATGGTAAAACAAGGCATATTAAAAGAAGTTATGAGTAGCCCTTGTAATTCACCAATCATGGGTTTGAAGAAGCCTAGTGGAAAGTATAGGATTGTTCAGGATTTACGCAAAATTAATAAGATTGTGGTACCTTGTTGTCCTATAGTGCCAAATCCTGCAGTAATCCTATATCAGATCCCCTGGAGTGCAGAATGGTTTACTGTGATTGATTTATGTCAAGCATTCTTTTCAATACCATTGCACCCAGATCGCCAGTATGTCTTTTTATTTAAATTTGAGAACAGAGTCTATGTATGGAATCGTGTTCCTCAGGGGTACACGGAAAGTCCTTCCATCTTTAATCAAATATTGAAAAAGTGCTTAGAGAAGCTGGTGATGCCAGGAAGTTCAATATTAGTGCAGTATATAGACGATTTGCTAGTGGCATCTAACACCAGAGAGGATTGTGTTCTCGACTCCATTGCATTATTAAATCACTTGGCTGAAGAAGGACATAAAGTGTCGCCTGAAAAATTGCAGTTTTGTACAACAGCAGTTAAGTATTTAGGACACCAAATTGAGAGGGGAAAAAGAAGGATAACCTCTGAAAGAGTAAAATTAATCAAGAGAATGCAAATGCCTGTAACTCAAAGAGAAGTGAGAATGTTCCTTGGAATAGTGGGATATTGTCGACAGTGGATAGTAGGGTTTTCTCTACTAGCAAAGCCATTGATTCAAATGACAAAAAAGAAGGCAAAGGACCCAGTTGAGTGGGATGATGAGAGCGTAGGAGCTTTTGTAAAATTGAGAAGTGCTTTGTGTGAAGCACCTGCCCTAGGTATGCCTGATTATACAAGAGGGTTCGCGTTATTCTGTCATGAGAGAGAAAATTGTGCACTTTCAGTCCTAACTCAGAGACATGGTTTGGACAGACGTCCTATAGCATATTTTTCTGCTACATTGGACCCAGTGGCAGCAGCAGCATTGCCAGGCTGCTTAAACGCAGTAGCTGGTACATGTTTGAGCATTGAACAAAGTGAATCAATTGTAATGGGACATCCTGTAAAAGTGTTTGTCCCACACTCAGTTGTGATTCTGTTGACAAGAACCAGAACTCAGCATCTTACTCCTAGTCGGCTGACTAAATATGAGAGAATAATCTTAGGTGCTGAAAATGTGACTATCGTCAGGTGCACAATTGTAAACCCTGCTACATTATTACCAGATCCGTATCATGAGGAAGTCAAAGATGATGAAGAGGAACATGATTGTTTACAAGTCACAGAATTGTGCACCAAACCGCGTCCTGATATACAGGAACTGCCTCTTAGGAATCCAGACAGGGAGCTGTTTGTGGATGGTTCATGCCAAAGGCACGAAGATGGCAAATTAAGTGCAGCATATGCTGTATGTGAATTAACTGGAATAGTCGAAGCATCCTATTTACCAGGAGTCAAGTCTGCACAAGTAGCTGAATTAATTGCTTTGATTAAAGCTTGCAAAATTGGGAAGAATCAGAAAGTAACCATATTTACGGACAGTCAATATGGGTACGGGGTTGTGCATGACTTTGGCCAACTGTGGATGCAGAGGGATTTCATGACTTCTTCAGGATCCCCAATCAAAAATGGACAGTTTGTAAAAGAACTACTAGAAGCAATACAATCACCAAAAGAATTGGCGGTGGTGAAATGTGCCGCACACCAGTCAGGAGATGACTGGGTGGTAGTCGGTAACAGATATGCAGATCTGGTGGCTCAACACTGTGCCAAAAACAGGTTGTCAGTAAATAAAAAGGTTGAAAGGATGGGAATCAGCTGCCAACTTATGCTATATGCACCACCTGAAACATGGAATGATGTGAAAAGACTGCAAGATGATGCTGATGAGAGTGAAAGAGATGCTTGGATAAAAATAGGATGTTCTCGAAGAGCAGACGACGATGTATGGGTTTATGCCGACGGCAGACCAGTCATGCCCGACTGTCTGATTTCACAAATGGCCAGAATGTATCATGGAGACACACATGTAGGGAGAGATGCCATGATTAGACTCTTCAGGCAAAGTTGGTATAATCCAAAGTTTAGGGCTGCAGCAGAGAGTCTATGCCAAAGGTGTTTAACTTGTCAAATGAATAATCCAGGAAGAAAAACAGTAATTGGTTTGGGAAAAATTGGAAAGGCTGGAGGGTCCCTTTGTGAGATTACAGCTAGATTTCATACAGTTACCACCATGTAGAGGACTGAAATATGTACTTGTCATAGTGTGTCTGTTTTCAAGGTGGGTGGAGGCGTACCCTACCAGAAGGAATGACAGTATTACAGTCGCAAAGCTGTTGCTACGAGAACTCATTCCTAGGTTCGGTTTCCCAGTAACTTTGGAATCAGATAGAGGAAGTCACTTCAACAATGATGTGATCAGAATAATCTGTGAAGCATTCCAAATTGAGCAGAAATTGCACTGTGCGTATCGCCCAGAGGCTTCTGGAGTTGTTGAACAAATGAATGGCACAATAAAATCAAGACTGGCAAAAATGTGTGCATCAACATCGTTAGATTGGCCAGATGCATTGCCACTTGTTTTAATGGGACTCAGAAGCATTCCTGATAGAAATACCGGATTGAGTCCGCACAAAATAATCATGGGAAGAGCAATGAGACAAGCACATGTACCTACAAGTAAACTGCTGAACATAACTGATGATATGGTTCTGGATTATTGCAAAGGATTGGCTGACCTAGTGCGTTCTGTCTCTCACCAGGTTGGAGAAGACGCAGTTTCCAGACAGCCTGATGATCTGAACCCTGGAGATTGGGTGGTTGTGAAGTATCACACCAGAGAAACGTGTTTATCACCCAGGTGGGGCGAACCTTGTCAGGTTATACTAGTCACGAACACAGCAGTGAAATGTGCAGGATTGTCTAACTGGATTCATGTAAGTCACACCAAAAGAGTACCAGAGCCTGAAGGACAAAATCCTCAGACAGCATCAATAACTGAGGAAGCTGAAGGTTGGCCAGCTGAAGAATCCCAGGTGAGAGATTCAAGAGAAGCTGAAGAAGAACAACCGAGCACAAGTCAGGACTGGATACCAGTGGTTGACATACCAGAAGTTTACAACAGAACAAGAAGCCGATCAAAATTAGAAGAAATTAGGGAAGACCAGATAGGTGAAGAAGAAGCAGCTCAGGATGAGGAAAATGAAACAATAAGAGAACCTGAGCAGGACCAGATAGGGAGAGGAAATTGGGCTCAAATCGACAACGAAACAACAAAATTTGAGCAGGGACAGACAGGTTTAGAAGAACGCGGTCAGGCTGCAGAAGTACAAAGTGCAATAAGCCCTGATCAGAACAAGTTAGATTTAGGAAAATACGTTCAAGAAGAAGAAGATCACGAGAATCTCAAGCATGAAGACGTAAATCCTGAACAAGGTCAGTTGCTAGAAACTCACATTGGAGCAATTGAAGAAAAACCAATAAGACCTGAAAAGGAACAAATAGAAGAAGAAACTGAGAACGAAGAAAAACAAACTGTGCCACAACTTGAAAATAAAAGAATTTCTGAAGAAGAAATAAGAAGTGAAGAGACAGTGCAAACAAAGAAGGTCAGAAAAGGTGATCATTGGCCTAGTATCATTAAAAGAGTGAAATACCATATAGAAACCAGAAGTGAAGATCCAGAACAAGTAAATGAAGTAACAAGCCTAACTGGACAAACAAGTGGAACTGAAAAACGAAAAAGCAAAAGACTGAAACTTGTGAACAATAAATTTAAAGGTCCTGATTGGACTTATATAATCCTTGAAGACTACGAGAGTTCAGAGTCAAGTGAAAGTGGTGACGAAGAAACAAGTGCGGAACTGACTTATGAGAAAGAAATAAAACCACCTTGATAAACATTAAGTCTTGAAAGAAAAGATAAGAAGAGAAATCTTCCTTGTCAAAATGCCTGACGACAGAGTTTCTGGGAGACCGAAACGGAAATGTTGTAAAAGATGCTGTGCTATATGCATATGTAGTCTGGTAGTGGTGCTTATAGTATGGTTAGTTGTGATCGTAGCAATTCCTTACCTTCTGATAATGGATAAAAAGATTAACAACGAAACGAAGGGAAGGGTAGATAACTTGAGAAGTAATAGAGTAGAATTAAAGGCAGAAGATGAACCAGAGTTTCATCACGAGGTAACAGATAACGACACTAGTTTGAATGTTTTCACAAAATTATTGTTTCAATATGTAGATACCATGGAAGTTAGTAATTGTTATGTCTGTATGAAGTTACCCGAATCAGTAGCGGAAGGATTAACATATCATCATTTACCATTAACTTATGGCATATCATGTAGTGTATTAACTAGTTTATTTTATAGAACAGGGAGACTTCAGTATTATTATTCAGATATAGATGTGATATTTTCTGAGGTTCCGATTCGAAAGAATATGAATCCAGTGCTTAGTAGTCAAGATGCACAGTTTATGGGAGAATTTTTCTTAACAATGAAATCGATAGATATAACACATGCACATAGAAGCAATCTAACATGTTCGTTACATGAAGAAGAAAAGATATTTTTGAATTTAGTAGAGAATAGAAGACAAGATTTCCAAAAGAAAGCATCTGAGCATAAGGCTCATCTGCCACCCTGGGCTGAGAAAGAGGGTAGTTATACACCTGGCAAGGCTCAAGATGCTATGGCTCTGGATTTTGTAAAGACAGGGAAAATTTGTCTACATAGGTTAAAGACTGAGTATAACAATATTTTCATCGGTACCAGTGAATGTGAACATAATTTCTTAATTCTTGGAGGTTGGGGACTAAAAGGAGGAACAGATTCAGTTTTTCCTGGAATCTATTATGTGTGTGGGAATAAGGCTTACTTTAGGCTTCCTGCACGGTGGTATGGAAGTTGTTATTTTGGAATAGTTTTTCCAAAAATATACCACATAAAGAGGAACACTGGGAGCAATGAAAACAATAACGAAATAACACGTAGTAAAAGAGCTAGTTTTTCGGAACTTGTAGGTGATATATTTGGTGCATTGATACCTTCAGTGGAAATAATTCTGAACTCAAGGAAAATATGTAAATTATCTACAGTGGTTGATCGCTTATCAACGGACACTGCTGGAGGATTTCTAATGATTAATGCGGAGATGGTTGCGATTAGATCAATGGTTATGCAAAATCGACTTGCTCTTGATATAATATTGGCAAAAGAGGGCGGAGTCTGTAAATTATTGAAAACGAAACATTGTTGCACGTACATACCTGACAAAAGTGCAGAAATTGGAACGTATATACAGAATATAACAAAACTTGAGAATGAACTAAAACCACTGGAAGTTGATAGTGTATGGGAAAGATTGACGAATAGTATAGCGTCAATTGGTACCTGGTTTGCTAATGTAGGGAAAGGACTTATAGGTCAAATATTAGTACCCTTAGCAGGGATAGCAATAATAGTACTGTCAATAATAATATGGTGCAAATGTTGTAGAAGGAATGAGACGTATAAAGTGACAGGAAAAGGAAAGAAACGAAAGTTTGATGAAATTGAACTAGAAGATCTGAAAAGTGAATTATACAAGAAACTGAAAGGAGATGATAAAAATAGAAAGTGTAAAAATGAAGCTGAGACAATTTTATGCTAAAAGTTGGCATCTGGTTGTGGGTAGTATTTTGATGGCTCAGAAACGCCATCAGAGAGGGGATTGATGGAGCAAGAACTCAAAATGAGACTTGCTCGTAAGCAATCCTCTCACAGTATTAATTTATTAAACTTTGTAATGTCTCTATTAACAAATGCACACATGAACACTATACGAGTGAAGCTTGCCTATGTGTTTAAAACTAATAAGTAACGCTTGTCTAAATCTAAAATGGCCGCTAAGCGCGGGAATTTCATTGCGCATGTGTCAACCATATCACGTGGTATGACGTCTTTCTTTGCTTGGAGGGAAATCTTTGCTTCTGCGCAGTGTGTATTAAAATGGCTGCTTAATGTTTTCACGTGCTAAAGCTTGCGCATATGCTGCAATTAAAACTGTGGTATTCTAATGCTATTAATGCGGGATAGATTTATAAATAATTGGGAATAGAGTAGACAAAGTGGGTATACAGTGAAAACATTTATTTGTGATTTTAATATTTTCTTCTTTGACTTTTATTAGTTCATAAATGGGCCTGGGTTGGTTGAACTGCAGCTCGAGAGACATTGGTTCTGCGCATGCGCCCTGCAAGGCTGACCAGAGGAAGCGATGAAGTCAACTTGGAAGCCCTCCAAGGTCGCAAAGCCTGGTTCACAAGTTCATCTGAAATGTACCTGAAGTCGAAACAAATGTATACAAAATGTATTACGGAATCAATGGGAAACGGGTGGGAAATAAAGCCAATGTATTAATTGTGATGGGCGGTATTGTAAAACAATGGGCTTAAAGAAATTGAACTAAATTGACATGGTGTGAGGATCAACCCCTGTCCCCGTCCAATCAGAAGTAGTGGGCCCATAATTTGGAAACATTAATGGGAGGTACCTGGGTGTAGAAGGGTATAATAGATATAGAATTAGCTAATTAGTTAGCTCAGAGTACAGGCATTGGCATTAGGACATCTAGCTCAGACATGCAAGCTGATCGATTGCAGACTGAACCGCTGTCCAGAGAGGTCCTGAGGTGGGGGCGGCGGAATCCATTAGAAGGAAGACACGGAAGAACTCGAGGAGGAGCGAAGTGTCAGAGAGGGGAACGACGCAGGCGTCGTTGATAGAGAGGTCACCTATCCTGAACCTGGTCCAGAGGTCTTTGATCTTCATCCTTTCTGGGACCGATCTTTTCCAACTCCTTGGCCAAGGGGTTTGGTTTCTCGCACCTTTAGGTAAATATAAATGCAACCTTTAGTTGTGCTGCTGTCTCTATCTTCTCCTTTCTGAGGAACCGTCATTGATCGATAATTGATTATTATGCTTCATCCTTGATATACGATTAAGTATCATGTGGTTCTGTATTTTACTCTACTAAAACTTTAGATAAACATTTTAAAACTTCCTGACTCAGTGATTATTTCAGGATTATGTCTTTAATTGAATGTCACTCATTTTAAACTTCCCAATTATCAAAGGGTCCATTGGTAAGTCATTACTCTTCAATCAGAAAAGTAATTGGTAGCAGGGATATTGATAAAGAGTACAACTGACCCACCAGCGGAAATTGCTAGCGTAGTATGAATGAATGGGCCCAGGTGAGTATTCGGTGGATGAATGCTTGTTGCTAGTAACCCGCTGGATCAAACTCTCGCCCCCGCAATGCACTGCTGATGACGTCACATATTACATCATTCATGACATGGTCAGTGACATCACTGATGACATCACTGATGACATCTCAAATGACATCACTGATGACATCATCCACGTGATAATCTGATGCACCTCCTCACACCCTTCTATAACCTTTGATACACCCACTCTAAAATACAGACTACCATTTTCGAAACCATAGACACACCAATACCAATTACTACATGCCCACTCACTGATTCCTAGGTCTACACACACATCCACTCACTCACCCATACAGTCACTCATACATGCAGTCACTCATCAATACAGTCACTATCATATGCACTCATACACCTATACAGACACTCACACACCGCCACTCATCCATAGAGTTACTCACACACCTAGTCAGTCATGCAAAGAATCAATCAAACTCCCATTTACTCACCTATACAGTTATACACAAACCACCTCACTTATTCATACAGATACTAACACATACTTACTACTCTTATACAATCACTGATACAAGCACACACTCATCCATACAGCCACTCTCACAATCACTCACTCTCACATATAGTCATTTATATACTCCAACACTCACATATACTGCCTTTCACATATGCAGTTACTCACACATGTACCACTGAGACATCCATTCACTCACTAACATACCCATACACACACTCACCCACCCATACAGCCCTTCACAGATGCACTCTTGAACCCATACACCTAGTGACTCACCCACTCACACATCCATGCGGGGAGTTACACCCCCCCCACCCCCCACACAGACACTCAGGCACCCATACAGATGCTCAGACAACCAATCAATAACCCATATAGATACTCATGTAGCTACTCACCAACCCTTGCAGCCACTTACACACCAACTGACAGACTGATACAGACATTCACACAGTTTAGTCACTAACCCATGCATTCAGTAAGACACGTTTAATCACTCACTTATACAGTCAGTCACGCACCTACTAAATCATCCATTCAGACACTTATACACCCACTCATTCTTCAATACACCTTGGCATATATATATATAAAACATATTTAAACTTTACAGAAACACACAGCCACTGGATGATGTCATCAGTGATGTCATCAGTGATGTCATTTGAGATGTCATCAGTGATGTCATCAGTGATGTCACTGACCATGTCATGAATGATGTAATATGTGATGTCATCAGCAGTGCATTGCGGGGGCACGAGTTATAGTTCGCTCAACTAACTATAACGGCTGAATTTCTCTGATTTTGTACGAGTGAAATGTCCAACAAACTATAACGTCCCTGAAACCTGTGTTTTTTTCAGTGAATTTCAAAGGTTTTTCAAATGCTAATTTCTAACTATAACGTCCCTGAAACCTGTGTTTTTTTTCAATGAATTTCAAAGGTTTTTTAAATGCTAATTTCTAACTATGCCTACAGAGGTAGGACATGTGCAGAAAGAGGAAGAAAGGCGCAGAAAGAAGTAAGAGAAATGCAGAAATAGGCAACAGAAGTCCAGAAAGATGAAGAAAGGTGCAGAAAGAAACAAAAGATATGCAGAAAGAACCAACAGAGGTGCAGAAAGAGGCCTTGTTGCAAAGTCTTCCTGTGCCCCCAACTTTTTACTGACTGGTACTGGTGTTAACGGACTCTGACTAACCAGGCCCGGAGCCAGTGCTATGCTGAAAGACACTTAGAATACAGGGAAACACCTACATACACTAGGGTACACTATGGGTTGGGGTACCCCTGTGATTGGCATGACCTCCCCTGTAAGGCCCTAGTACTTAATGTGGCAGGGGGATTAAAACTACCTCTAAGTCAGAGGTGCAGAAAGAGGCAAGAGAAGTGCAGAAATAAGCAACAGAGGTGCTGAAAGAAGCAAGTGAAGTGCAGAAAGAGGCAACAGAGGTGCAGAAAGAAGCAAGAGAAGTGCAGAAAAAGGCAAGTGAGGTGCAGAAAGAAGAAAGAGCAGTGCAGAATGAACCAACAGAGGTGCAAAAAGAGGCAAGAGGGGTGCAGAAAGAGGTAGGAGAGGTACACAAAGAGGCAAGAGAGGTACAGAAAAAGATAGGAGGGGTGCAGAAAGAAGGAAGAGAAGTGCAAAAAGAGGCAAGAGAATTGCTGAAAGAAGCAACAAAGGTGTAGAAAGAAGCAAGAGAAGTGCAGAAAAAGGCAAGTGAGGTGCAGAAAGAAGCAAGAGCAGTGCAGAAAGAACCAACAGAGGTGCAAAAAGAGGCAAGAGGGGTGCAGAAAAAGGGAAGAGAGGTGCACAAAGAGGCAAGAGAGGTACAGAAAGAGGCAGGAGGGGTGCAGAAAGAAGGAAGAGAAGTGCAAAAGAGGCAAGAGAATTGCTGAAAGAAGCAACAAAGGTGTAGAAAGAAGCAAGAGAAGTGCAGAAAAAGGCAAGTGAGGTGCAGAAAGAAGCAAGAGCAGTGCAGAAAGAACCAACAGAGGTGCAAAAAGAGGCAAGAGGGGTGCAGAAAAAGGGAAGAGAGGTGCAGAAAGTAGCAACAGAGGTGCTGAAAGAGGCAGGAAGGGTGCAGACAGAGCAATAAAAGTGCAGAAAGAGGCAAGTGAGGTGCAGAAGGAGGCAAGAGAACTGCAGAAAGAGGCAAGAGAGTTGCAGAAACAGGCAAAAGGGGTGCAGAAAGAAGGAAGAGGGGTACAGAAAGAGGTAAGAGGGGTGCAGAAAGAAGCAAGAGAGGTGCAGAAAGAGGGAAGAGGGGCACAGAAAGAGGTAAGAGGGGTGCAGAAAGAAGCAAGAGAGGTGCAGAAAGAAGCAAGAGAGGTGCAGAAAGAAACAAAAGAAGAGCAGAAAGAAGAAACAGAGGTGCAGAAAGAGGCAAGAGGGGTGCAGAAAGAGGGAAGAGGGATGCAGAAAGAGGCTCAAGGGGTGCAGAAAGAAGCAAGAAAAGTACAGAAAGAAACAAAAGAAGTGCAGACAGAAGCAACAGGGGTGCAGAAAGAGCCAAGAGGGGAGCAGAAAGAGGGAAGAGGAGTGCAGAAAGAGGCACAAGGGTTGCAGAAAGAAGGGACAGAGGTGCAGAAAGAGGCAAGAGAAGTGCAGAAAGAAGCAACAGAGATGCAGAAAGGGGGAGGAGGGGTGGAGAAAGAGGCAAGAGGGGTGCAGAAAGAAGCAAGAGAGGTGCAGAAAGAAACAAAAGAAGTTCAGAAAGAAGCAACAGAGGTATAGAAAGAGGCAAGAGGAGTGGAGAAAGAGGTACGAGTGGGCATAAAGAAGCAAGAGAGGTGCAGAAAGAAGCAAGAGAAGTGCATAAAGAAGCAACAGAGATGCAGAAAGGGGGAAGTGGGGAGGAGAAACAGGCAAGAGGGATACAGAAAGAATCAAGAGAGTTGCAGAAAGAAACAAAAGTAAAGCAGAAAGAAAGGACAGAGGTGCAGAAAGAGGCAAGAGGGGAGAAGAAAGAGGCACAAGGGTTGCAGAAAGAAGGGACAGAGGTGCAGAAAGAAGCAAGAGAAGTGCATAAAGAAGCAACAGAGGTGCAGAAGGAGGGATGAGGGGTGGAAAAAAAGGCAAGAGAAGTGCAGAAAGAAGCAACAGAGATGCAAAAAGGGGGAACAGGAGTGGAGAAAGTGGCGAGAGGGGCTCAGAAAGAAGCAAGAGGGGTGCAGAAAGAAACAAAAGAAGAGCAGAAAGAAGGAACAGGGGTGCAGAAAGAGGCAAGAGGGGTGTAGAAAGAGGGAAGAGGGGTGCAGAAAGAAGCACGAGTGGTGCAGAAAGAAGCACGAGTGGTGCAGAAAGAAGCAAGAGTAGTGCAGAAAGATGCAACAGAGGTACAGAAAGAGGCAAGAGGGGTGCAAAAAGAGGGAAGAGGGGTGCAGAAAGAGACACGAGGGGTGCAGAAAGAAGCAAGAGAGGTGCAGAAAGAAGCAACAGAGGTGCAGAAAGAGGGAAGAGGGTGGAGAAAGAGACAAGAGAGGTGCAGAAAGAAGCAACAGAGGTGCAGAAAGAGGGAAGAGGGATGGAGTAAGAGGCAAGAGAGGTGCAGAAAGTAACAAAAGAAGTGCAGAAAGAAGGAACAGAGGTGCAGAAAGAGGCAAGAGGAGTGCAGAAAGAGAAGAGGGGTGCAGAAAGAGGCACAAGGGGTGCAGAAAAAAGCAAGAGAGGTACAGAAAGACGCAAGATAAGTGCAGAAAGAAGCAACAGAGGTGCAGAAAGAGGCAAGAGGGGTGCAAAAAGAGGGAAGAGGGGTACAGAAAGAGGCAAGAGGGGTGCAGAAAGAAGCAAGAGAGGTGCAGAAAGAAACAAAAGAAGAGCAGAAAGAAGGAACAGAGGTGCAAAAAGAGGCAAGAGGGGTGCAGAAAGAGGGGTGCAGAAAGAGGCACAAGGGGTACAGAAAGAAGCAAGAAAAGTACAGAAAGAAACAAAAGAAGAGCAGAAAGAAGGAACAGAGGTGCAGAAAGAGACAAGAGGGGAGCAGAAAGAAGGAAGAGGAGTGCAGAAAGAGGCACAAGGGTTGCAGAAAGAAGGGACAGAGGTGCAGAAAGAGGCAAGAGAAGTGCAGAAAGAAGCAACAGAGAGTGCAGAAAGAGGGAGTAGGGGTGGAGAAAGAGGCAAGAGGGGTGCAGAAAGAAGCATGAGAGGTGCAGAAAGAAACAAATGAAGTGCAGAAAGAAGCAACAGAGGTACAGAAAGAGGCAAGAGGAGTGGAGAAGAGAGGTACGAGGGGTGCATAAAGAAGCAAGAGAGGTGCAGAAAGAAGCAAGAGAAGTGCATAAAGAGGCAACAGAGATGCAGAAAGGGGAAATGGGAGGAGAAACAGGCAAGAGGGATACAGAAAGAATCAAGAGAGTTGCAGAAAGAAACAAAAGAAATGCAGAAAGAAGGGACAGAGGTGCAGAAAGAGGCAAGAGGGAGCAGAAAGAGGGAAGAGGGGTGCAGAAAGAGGCATAAGGGTTGCAGAAAGAAGGGACAGAGGTGCAGAAAGAAGCAAGAGAAGTGCATAAAGAAGCAACAGAGGTGCAGAAGGAGGGATGAGGGGTGGAAAAAAAGGCAAGAGAAGTGCAGAAAGAAGCAACAGAGATGCAAAAAGGGGGAACACGAGTGGAGAAAGTGGCGAGAGGGGTGCAGAAAGAAGCAAGAGGGGTGCAGAAAGAAACAAAAGAAGAGCAGAAAGAAGGAACAGGGGTGCAGAAAGAGGCAAGAGGGGTGCAGAAAGAGGGAAGAGGGGTGTAGAAAGAAGCCACGAGTGGTGCAGAAAGAAGCAAGAAAGGTGCAGAAAGAAGCAAGAGTAGTGCAGAAAGATGCAACAGAGGTACAGAAAGAGGCAAGAGGGGTGCAAAAAGAGGGAAGAGGGGTGCAGAAAGAGGCACGAGGGGTGCAGAAAGAAGCAAGAGAGGTGCAGAAAGAAGCAACAGAGGTGCAGAAAGAGGGAAGAGGGTGGAGAAAGAGACAAGAGAGGTGCAGAAAGAAGCAACAGAGGTACAGAAAGAGGGAAGAGGGATGGAGAAAGAGGCAAGGGAGGTGCAGAAAGTAACAAAAGAAGTGCAGAAAGAAGGAACAGAGGTGCAGAAAGAGGCAAGAGGAGTGCAGAAAGAGAAGAGGGTGCAGAAAGAGGCACAAGGGGTGCAGAAAGAAGCAAGAGAGGTACAGAAAGAAACAAATGAAGTGCAGAAAGAAGCAACAGAGGTACAGAAAGAGGCAAGAGGAGTGGAGAAAGAGGTACGAGGGGTGCATAAAGAAGCAAGAGAGGTGCAGAAAGAAGCAAGAGAAGTGCATAAAGAGGCAACAGAGATGCAGAAAGGGGGAAATGGGGAGGAGAAACAGGCAAGAGGGATACAGAAAGAATCAAGAGAGTTGCAGAAAGAAACAAAAGAAATGCAGAAAGAAGGGACAGAGGTGCAGAAAGAGGCAAGAGGGGAGCAGAAAGAGGAAGAGGGGTGCAGAAGAGGCATAAGGGTTGCAGAAAGAAGGGACAGAGGTGCAGAAAGAAGCAAAGAGAAGTGCATAAAGAAGCAACAGAGGTGCAGAAGGAGGGATGAGGGTGGGGAAAAAAGGGCGAGAAGTGCAGAAAGAAGCAACAGAGATGCAAAAGGGGAACACGAGTGGAGAAAGTGGCGAGAGGGGTGCAGAAAGAAGCAAGAGGGGTGCAGAAAGAAACAAAAGAGAGAGCAGAAAAGAAGGAACAGGGGTGCAGAAAGAGGCAAGAGGGTGCAGAAAGAGGGAAGAGGGGTGCAGAAAGAAGCACGAGTGGTGCAGAAAGAAGCAAGAAAGGTGCAGAAAGAAGCAAGAGTAGTGCAGAAAGATGCAACAGAGGTACAGAAAGAGGCAAGAGGGGTGCAAAAAGAGGGAAGAGGGGTGCAGAAAGAGGCACGAGGGGTGCAGAAAGAAGCAAGAGAGGTGCAGAAAGAAGCAACAGAGGTGCAGAAAGAGGGAAGAGGGTGGAGAAAGAGACAAGAGAGGTGCAGAAAGTAACAAAAGAAGTGCAGAAAGAAGGAACAGAGGTGCAGAAAGAGGCAAGAGGAGTGCAGAAAGAGAAGAGGGTGCAGAAAGAGGCACAAGGGGTGCAGAAAGAAGCAAGAGAGGTACAGAATGACGCAAGATAAGTGCAGAAAGAAGCAACAGAGGTGCAGAAAGAGGCAAGAGGGTTGCAAAAAGAGGGAAGAGGGGTGCAGAAAGAGGCATGAGGGGTACAGAAAGAAGCAAGAGAGGTGCAGAAAGAAGCAACAGAGGTGCAGAAAGAGGGAAGAGGGTGGAGAAAGAGACAAGAGCGGTGCAGAAAGAAGCAACAGAGGTGCAGAAAGAGGGAAGAGGGATGGAGAAAGAGTCAAAGAGGTGCAGAAAGTAACAAAAGAAGTGCAGAAAGAAGGAACAGAGGTGCAGAAAGAGGCAAGAGGATGCAGAAAGAGAAGAGGGGTGCAGAAAGAGGCACAAGGGGTGCAGAAAGAAGCAAGCGAGGTACAGAAATACGCAAGATAAGTGCAGAAAGAAGCAACAGAGATGCAGAAAGAGGGAAGAGGGGTGGAGAAAGAGACAAGAGAAGTGCAGAAGGAAGCAACAGACATGCAGAAAGGGGGAAGAGGGGTGGAGAAAGAGGCAAGAGGGGTTCACAAAGAAGGAAGAGGGGTGCAGAAAGAGGCAAGTGAGGTGCAGAAAGAAGAAAGAGCAGTGCAGAATGAACCAACAGAGGTGCAAAAAGAGGCACGAGGGGTGCAGAAAGAGGTAGGAGAGGTACACAAAGAGGCAAGAGAGGTACAGAAAAAGGAGGGAGGGGTGCAGAAAGAAGGAAGAGAAGTGCAAAAAGAGGCAAGAGAATTGCTGAAAGAAGCAACAAAGGTGTAGAAAGAAGCAAGAGAAGTGCAGAAAAAGGCAAGTGAGGTGCAGAAAGAAGCAAGAGCAGTGCAGAAAGAACCAACAGAGGTGCAAAAAGAGGCAAGAGGGGTGCAGAAAAAGGGAAGAGAGGTGCACAAAGAGGCAAGAGAGGTACAGAAAGAGGCAGGAGGGGTGCAGAAAGAAGGAAGAAAAGTGCAGAAAGTTGCAACAGAGGTGCTGAAAGAGGCAGGAAGGGTGCAGACAGAGCAATAAAAGTGCAGAAAGAGGCAAGTGAGGTGCAGAAGGAGGCAAGAGAACTGCAGAAAGAGGCAAGAGAGTTGCAGAAACAGGCAAAAGGGGTGCAGAAAGAAGGAAGAGGGGTACAGAAAGAGGTAAGAGGGGTGCAGAAAGAAGCAAGAGAGGTGCAGAAAGAGGGAAGAGGGGCACAGAAAGAGGTAAGAGGAGTACAGAAAGAAGCAAGAGAGGGTGCAGAAAGAAACAAAAGAAGTGCAGAAAGAAGAAACAGAGAGTGCAGAAAAGAGGCAAGAGGGTGCAGAAAGAGGGAAGAGGGATGCAGAAAGAGGCTCAAGGGGTGCAGAAAGAAGCAAGAAAAGTACAGAAAGAAACAAAAGAAGTGCAGACAGAAGCAACAGAGGGTGCAGAAAGAGCCAAGAGGGGAGCAGAAAGAGGAAGAGGAGTGCAGAAAGAGGCACAAGGGTTGCAGAAAAAGAAGGGACAGAGGTGCAGAAAGAGGCAAGAGAAGTGCAGAAAGAAGCAACAGAGATGCAGAAAGGAGGAGGAGGGTGGAGAAAGAGGCAAGAGGGGTGCAGAAAGAAGCAAGAGAGGTGCAGAAAGAAACAAAGAAGTTCAGAAAGAAGCAACAGAGGTATAGAAAGAGGCAAGAGGAGTGGAGAAAGAGGTACGAGGGGGCATAAAGAAGCAAGAGAGGTGTGCAGAAAGAAGCAAGAGAAGTGCATAAAGAAGCAACAGAGATGCAGAAAGGGGGAAGTGGGGAGGAGAAACAGGCAAGAGGGCTACAGAAAGAATCAAGAGCGTTGCAGAAAGAAACAAAAGTAAAGCAGAAAGAAAGGACAAAGGTGCAGAAAGAGGCAAGAGGGGAGAAGAAAGAGGCACAAGGGTTGCAGAAAGAAGGGACAGAGGTGCAGAAAGAAGCAAGAGAAGTGCATAAAGAAGCAACAGAGGTGCAGAAGGAGGGATGAGGGGTGGAAAAAGGCAAGAGAAGTGCAGAAAGAAGCAACAGAGATGCAAAAGGGGGAACAGGAGTGGAGAAAGTGGCGAGAGGGGCTGCAGAAAGAAGCAAGAGAGGTGCAGAAAGAAACAAAGAAGAGCAGAAAGAAGGAACAGGGGTGCAGAAAGAGGCAAGAGGGGTGCAGAAAGAGGAAGAGGGTGCAGAAAGAAGCACTGAAAGAAGCACGAGTGGTGCAGAAAGAAGCAAGAGTGGTGCAGAAAGATGCAACAGAGGTACAGAAAGAGGCAAGAGAGGGTGCAAAAAGAGGGAAGAGGGGTGCAGAAAGAGACACGAGGGGTGCAGAAAGAAGCAAGAGAGGTGCAGAAAGAAGCAACAGAGGATGCAGAAAGAGGGAAGCAGATGGAGAAAGAGACAAGAGAGGTGCAGAAAGAAGCAAACAGAGGTGCAGAAAGAGGGAAGAGGGATGGAGTAAGAGGCAAGCGAGGTGCAGAAAGTAACAAAAGAAGTGCAGAAAGAAGGAACAGAGGAGCAGAAAGAGGCAAGAGGCAAGAGAGAGTGCAGAAAGAAGAAGAGAGGTGCAGAAAGAAGCACAAGGGGTGCAGAAAGAAGCAAGAGGTACAGAAAGACGCAAGATAAGTGCAGAAAGAAGCAACAGAGGTGCAGAAAGAGGCAAGAGGGGTGCAGAAAAGAGGAAGAGGGATACAGAAAGAGGCAAGAGAGAGTGCAGAAAGAAGCAAGAGAGGTCTGAAAGAAGCAAGAGAGGTGCAGAAAGAAACAAGAAAAGCAGAAAGAAGGAACAGAGGTGCAGAAAGAGGCAAGAGGGGTGCAGAAAGAAGGGAAGAGGGTGCAGAAAGAGACACAAAGGGGTACAGAAAGAAGCAAGAAAAGTACAGAAAGAAACAAAAGAAGAGCAGAAAGAAGGAACAGAGGTGCAGAAAGAGACAAGAGGGGAGCAGAAAGAAGGAAGAGGAGTGCAGAAAGAGGCACAAGGGTTGCAGAAAGAAGGGACAGAGGTGCAGAAAGAGGCAAGAGAAGTGCAGAAAGAAGCAACAGAGATGCAGAAAGGGAGTGGGGTGGAGAAAGAGGCAAGAGGGGTGCAGAAGAAGCATGAGAGGTGCAGAAAGAAAGCAAATGAAGTGCAGAAAGAAGCAACAGAGGTTGCAGAAAGAGGCAAGAGGAGTGGAGAAAGAGGTACGAGGGGTGCATAAAGAAGCAAGAGAGGTGCAGAAAGAAGCAAGAGAAGTGCATAAAGAGGCAACAGAGATGCAGAAAGGGGGAAATGGGGAGGAGAAACAGGCAAGAGGGATACAGAAAGAATCAAGAGAGTTGCAGAAAGAAACAAAAGAAATGCAGAAAGAAGGGACAGAGGTGCAGAAAGAGGCAAGAGGGGAGCAGAAAGAGGGAAGAGGGGTGCAGAAAGAGGCATAAGGGTTGCAGAAAGAAGGGACAGAGGTGCAGAAAGAAGCAAGAGAAGTGCATAAAGAAGCAACAGAGGTGCAGAAGGAGGGATGAGGGGTGGAAAAAAGGCAAGAGGAGTGCAGAAAGAAGCAACAGAGATGCAAAAGGGGGAACACGAGTGGAGAAAGGGGCGAGAGGGTGCAGAAAGAAGCAAGAGGGGTACAGAAAGAAACAAAAGAAGAGCAGAAAGAAGGAACAGGGGTGCAGAAAGAGGCAAGAGGGGTGCAGAAAGAGGGAAGAAGGGGTGCAGAAAGAAGCAAGAGTGGTGCAGAAAGAAACAAGAAGGTGCAGAAAGAAGCAAGAGTAGGTGCAGAAAGATGCAACAGAGGTACAGAAAGAGGCAAGAGGGGTGCAAAAGAGGGAAGAGGGGTGCAGAAAGAGGCACGAGGGGTGCAGAAAGAAGCAAGAGAGGTGCAGAAAGAAGCAACAGAGGTGCAGAAAGAGGGAAGAGGGTGGAGAAAGAGACAAGAGAGGTGCAGAAAGAAGCAACAGAGGTGCAGAAAGAGGGAAGAGGGATGGAGAAAGAGGCAAGGGAGGTACAGAAAGTAACAAAAGAAGTGCAGAAAGAAGGAACAGAGGTGCAGAAAGAGGCAAGAGGAGTGCAGAAAGAGAGAGGGTGCAGAAAGAGAGCACAAGGGGTGCAGAAAGAAGCAAGAGAGGTACAGAATGACGCAAGATAAGTGCAGAAAGAAGCAACAGAGGTGCAGAAAGAGGCAAGAGAGGTTGCAAAAAAGAGGAAGAGGGGTGCAGAAAGAGGCATGAGGGGGTACAGAAAGAAGCAAGAGAGGTGCAGAAAGAAGCAACAGAGGTGCAGAAAGAGGAAGAGGGTGGAGAAAGAGACAAGAGCGGTGCAGAAAGAAGCAACAGAAGGTGCAGAAAGAGGGAAGAGGGATGCAGAAAGAGTCAAGAGAGGTGCAGAAAGTAACAAAGAAGTGCAGAAAGAAGGAACAGAGGTGCAGAAAGAGGCAAGAGGAGTGCAGAAAGAGGAAGAGGGGTGCAGAAAGAGGCACTAAGGGGTGCAGAAAGAAGCAAGAGAGGTACAGAAATACATGCAAGATAAGTGCAGAAAGAAGCAACAGAGATGCAGAAAGAGGGAAGAGGGTTGGAGAAAGAGACAAGAGAAGTGCAGAAGGAAGCAACAGACATGCAGAAAGGGGGAAGAGGGGTGGAGAAAGAGGCAAGAGGGGTTCACAAAGAAGGAAGAGGGGTGCAGAAAGAGGCAAGTGAGGTGCAGAAAGAAGAAAGAGCAGTGCAGAATGAACCAACAGAGGTGCAAAAAGAGGCAAGAGGGGTGCAGAAAGAGGTAGGAGAGTACACAAAGAGGCAAGAGAGGTACAGAAAGAGATAGGAGGGGTGCAGAAAAGAGGAAGAGAATGCAAAAGAGGCAAGAGAATTGCTGAAAGAACAACAGAGGTGTAGAAAGAAGCAAGAGAAGTGCAGAAAAGAGGCAAGTGAGGTGCAGAAAGAAGCAAGAGCAGTGCAGAAAGAACCAACAGAGGTGCAAAAAGAGGCAAGAGGGGTGCAGAAAAAGGAGAGAGAGGTGCACAAAGAGGCAAGAGAGGTACAGAAAGAGGCAGGAGGGGTGCAGAAAGAAGGAAGAAAAGTGCAGAAAGTAGCAACAAAGGTGCTGAAAGAGGCAGGAAGGGTGCAGACAGAGCAATAAAAGTGCAGAAAGAGGCAAGTGAGGTGCAGAAGGAGGCAAGAGAACTACAGAAAGAAACAAAGAGAGTTGCAGAAACAGGCAAAAAGAGGTGCAGAAAGTGGGAAGAGGGGTACAGAAAGAGGTAAGAGGGGTGCAGAAAGAAGCAAGAGAGTGCAGAAAGAGGGAAGAGGGGCACAGAAAGAGGTAAGAGGGGTGCAGAAAGAAGCAAGAGAGGTGCAGAAAGAAGCAAGAGAGGTGCAGAAAGAAACAAAAGCAGAGCAGAAAGAAGAAACAGAGGTGCAGAAAGAGGCAAGAGGGGTGCAGAAAAGAGGGAAGAGGGATGCAGAAAGAAGCTCAAGAGGTGCAGAAAGAAGCAAGAAAGAGTACAGAAAGAGAGCAAAGAAGTGCAGAAAGAAGCAACAGGGGTGCAGAAAGAGCCAAGAGAGGACAGAAAGAGGGAAGAGAGTGCAGAAAAGAGCACAGAGGGTTGCAGAAAGAAGGGACAGAGGTGGCAGAAAGAGGCAAGAGAAGTGCAGAAAGAAGCAACAGAGATGCAGAAAGGGGGAGGAGGGGTGGAGAAAGAGGCAAGAGGGTGCAGAAAGAAGCAAGAGAGGTGCAGAAAGAAACATAAGAAGTTCAGAAAGAAGCAACAGAGGTATAGAAATAGGCAAGAGGAGTGCAGAAAGGAGGTACGAGGGGTGCATAAAGAAGAAGAGAGGTGCAGAAAGAAGCAAGAGAAGTGCATAAGAAGCAACAGAGATGCAGAAAGGGGGAAGTGGGGAGGAGAAAGCAGGCAAGTGGGATACAGAAAGAATCAAGAGAGTTGCAGAAAGAAACAAAGAAATGCAGAAAGAAGGGACAGAGGTGCAGAAAGAGGCAAGAGGGGAGCAGAAAGAGGCACAAGGGTTGCAAAAAGAAGGGACAGAGGTGCAGAAAGAAGCAAGAGAAGTGCATAAAGAAGCAACAGAGGTGCAGAAGGAGGGATGAGGGGTGGAAAAAAGGCAAGAGAAGTGCAGAAAGAAGCAACAGAGATGCAAAAGAGGGAGAACAGGAGTGGAGAAAGTGGCGAGAGGGGCTCAGAAAGAAGCAAGAGGGGTGCAGAAAGAAACAAAAGAAGAGCAGAAAGAAGGAACAGGGGTCAGAAAGAGGCAAGAGGGGTGCAGAAAGAGGGAAGAGTGGTGCAGAAAGAAGCAACGAGTGGTGCAGAAAGAAGCACGAGTGGTCAGAAAGAAGCAAGAGTAGTGCAGAAAAGATGCAACAGAGGTACAGAAAGAGGCAAGAGGGGTGCAGAAAGAGTGAAGAGGGTGCAGAAAGAGACACGGAGGTGCAGAAAGAAGCAAGAGAGGTGCAGAAAGAAGCAACAGAGGTGCAGAAAGAGGGAAGAGGGTGGAGAAAGAGACAAGAGAGTGCAGAAAGAAGCAACAGAGGTGCAGAAAGAGGGAAGAGGGATGGAGTAAGAGGCAAGAGAGGTGCAGAAAGTAACAAAAGAAGTGCAGAAAGAAGGAACAGAGGTGCAGAAAGAGGCAAGAGGCAAGAGGAGTGCAGAAAGAGACAGAGGGTGTAGAAAGAGGCACAAGGGGTGCAGAAAAGAAGCAAGAGAGAAGTACAGAAAGAAGCAAAGATAAGTGCAGAAAGAAGCAACAGAGGTGCAGAAAGAGGCAAGAGGGGTGCAAAAGAGAGGAAGAGAGGGTACAGAAAGAGGCAAAGAGAGGTGCAGAAAGAAGCAAGAGAGGTGCAGAAAGAAGGAAGAGAGGTGCAGAAAGAAACAAAAGAAGAGCAGAAAGAAGGAACAGAGGTGCAGAAAGAGGCAAGAGGGGGGCAGAAAGAGGGAAGAGGGGTGCAGAAAGAGGCACAAGAGGTACAGAAAGAAGCAAGAAAAGTGCAGAAAGAACACAAAGAAGAGTGCAGAAAGAAGGAACAGAGGTGCAGAAAAAGACAAGAGGGAGCAGAAAGAAGCAAGAGGAGGTGCAGAAAGAGGCATAAGGGTTGCAGAAAGAAGGGACAGAGGTGCAGAAAGAGGCAAGAGAGAGTGCAGAAAGAAGCAACAGAGATGCAGAAAGGGGGAGTAGGGGTGGAGAAAGAGGCAAGAGGGAGTGCAGAAAGAAGCATGAGAGGTGCAGAAAGAAACACAATAGGCAAAGTGCAGAAAGAAGCAACAGAGGTGCAGAAAGAGGACAGAGGAGTGGAGAAAGAGGTACGAGGGGTGCATAAAGAAGCAAGAGAGGTGCAGAAAGAAGCAAGAGAAGTGCAGAAAGAGGCAACAGAGATGCAGAAAAGGGGGAAATGGGGAGGAGAAACAGGCAAGAGGGATACAGAAAGAATCAAAGAGAGTTGCAGAAAGAAACAAAGAAATGCAGAAAGAAGGGACAGGAGGTGCAGAAAGAGGCAAGAGGGTGCAGAAAGAGGGAAGAGGGGTGCAGAAAGAGGCACAGAGGGTTGCAGAAAGAAGGACAGAGGTGCAGAAAGAAGCAAGAGAAGTGCATGAAAGAAGCAACAGAGGTGCCAAAAGGAGGGATGAGGGTGGAGAAAAAAGGCAAGAGAAGTGCAGAAAGAAGCAACAGAGATGCAAAAAGAGAGATACACGAGTGGAGAAAGTGGCGAGAGGGTACAGAAAGAAGCGCAAGAGAGGTGTAGAAAGAAACAAAAGAAAGCAGAAAGAAGGAACAGGGTGCAGAAAGAGGCAAGAGGGGTGCAGAAAGAGGGAAGAGGAGTGCAGAAAGAAGCAATGAAAAGAAGCAACGAGTGGTGCAGAAAGAAGCAAGAGATAGTGCAGAAAAGATGCAACAGAGGTACAGAAAGAGGCAAGAGAGGTGCAAAAAGAGGGAAGAGAGGTGCAGAAAGAGACACGAGGGTGCAGAAAGAAGCAAAGAGAGGTGCAGAAAGAAGCAACAGAGGTGCAGAAAGAGGGAAGCAGGTGGAGAAAGAGACAAGAAGGTGCAGAAAGAAGCAACAGAGGTGCAGAAAGAGGGAAGAGGGATGGAGAAAGAGGCAAGAGAGGTGCAGAAAGTAACAAGAGAGTGCAGAAAGAAGGAACAGAGGAGACAGAAAGAGTCAAGAGGCAAGAGGAGTGCAGAAAGAGGAAGAGGGTGCAGAAAGAGCACAAGGGTGCAGAAAGAAGCAAGAGAGGTACAGAAAGAGCGCAAGATAAGTGCAGAAAGAAGCAACAGAGGTGCAGAAAGAGGCAAGAGGGTCATAAAGAGGGAAGAGGAGGGTACAGAAAAGAGGCAAGAGGGGTGCAGAAAGAAGCAAGAGAGTTGCAGAAAGAAGCAAGAGAGGTGCAGAAAGAAACAAAAGAAGAGCAGAAAGAAGGAACAGAGGTGCAGAAAGAGGCAAGAGGGGTGCAGAAAAGGAAGAGGGTGCAGAAAGAGGCCAGAGGTACAGAAAGAAGCAAGAAAGTACAGAAAGAAACAAAGAAGAGCAGAAAGAAGGAACAGAGGTGCAGAAAGAGACAAGAGGGGAGCAGAAAGAAGGAAGAGGAGTGCAGAAAGAGGCACAAAGGGTTGCAGAAAGAAGGACAGAGGTGCAGAAAGAGGCAAAGAGAAGTGCAGAAAGAAGCAACAGAGATGCAGAAAGGGGAGTAGGGTGGAGAAAGAGGCAAGAGGGGTGCAGAAAGAAGCATGAGAGGTGCAGAAAGAAACAAATGAAGTGCAGAAAGAAGCAACAGAGGTACAGAAAGAGGCAAGAGGAGTGGAGAAAGAGGTACGAGGGGTGCATAAAGAAGCAAGAGAGGTGCAGAAAGAAGCAAGAGAAGTGCATAAAGAGGCAACAGAGATGCAGAAAGGGGGAAATGGGGAGGAGAAACAGGCAAGAGGGATACAGAAAGAATCAAGAGAGTTGCAGAAAGAAACAAAAGAAATGCAGAAAGAAGGGACAGAGGTGCAGAAAGAGGCAAGAGGAGCAGAAAGAGGGAAGAGGGGTGCAGAAAGAGGCATAAGAGGTTGCAGAAAGAAGGGACAGAGGTGTAGAAAGAAGCAAGAGAAGTGCAGAAAGAAGCAACAGAGGTGCAGAAGGAGGGATGAGGGTGGAAAAAGAGCAAGAGAAGTGCAGAAAGAAGCAACAGAGATGCAAAAAGGGGAACACGAGTGGAGAAAGTAGCGAGAGGGGTGCAGAAAGAAGCAAGAGGGGTGCAGAAAGAAACAAAAGAAGAGCAGAAAGAAGGAACAGGAGGTGCAGAAAGAGGCAAGAGGGTGCAGAAAGAGGGAAGAGGGTGTAGAAAGAAGCACGAGTGGTGCAGAAAGAAGCAAGAAAGGTGCAGAAAGAAGCAAGAGTAGTGCAGAAAGATGCAACAGAGGTACAGAAAGAGGCAAGAGGGGTGCAAAAGAGGGAAGAGGGTGCAGAAAGAGGCACGAGGTGCAGAAAGAAGCAAGAGAGGTGCAGAAAGAAGCAACAGAGGTGCAGAAAGAGGGAAGAGGGTGGAGAAAGAGACAAGAGAGGTGCAGAAAGAAGCAACAGAGGTACAGAAAGAGGGAAGAGGGATGGAGAAAGAGGCAAGGGAGGTACAGAAAGTAACAAAAGAAGTGCAGAAAAGAAGGAACAGAGGTGCAGAAAGAGGCAAGAGGAGTGCAGAAAGAGGAAGAGGGTGCAGAAAGAGGCACAAGGAGTGCAGAAAGAAGCAAGAGAGGTACAGAAAGAAACAAATGAAGTGCAGAAAGAAGCAACAGAGGTGCAGAAAGAGGCAAGAGGAGTGGAGAAAGAGGTACGAGGGGTGCATAAAGAAGCAAGAGAGGTGCAGAAAGAAGCAAGAGAAGTGCATAAAGAGGCAACAGAGATGCAGAAAAGGGGAAATGGGGAGGAGAAACAGGCAAGAGGGATACAGAAAGAATCAAGAGAGTTGCAGAAAGAAACAAGAAATGCAGAAAGAAGGGACAGAGGTGCAGAAAGAGGCAAGAGGGGAGCAGAAGAGAGGAAGAGAGGTGCAGAAAGAGGCATAGAGGTTGCAGAAAGAAGGGACAGAGGTGCAGAAAGAAGCAAGAGAAGTGCATAAAGAAGCAACAGAGGTGCAGAAGGAGGGATGAGGGGTGGAAAAAAAGGGGCGAGAAGTGCAGAAAGAAGCAACAGAGATGCAAAAAGGGGGAACACGAGTGGAGAAAGGGGCGAGAGGGGTGCAGAAAGAAGCAAGAGGGGTGCAGAAAGAAACAAAAGAAGAGCAGAAAGAAGGAACAGGGGTGCAGAAAGAGGCAAGAGGGGTGCAGAAAGAGGGAAGAGGGGTGCAGAAAGAAGCAACAGAGTGGTGCAGAAAGAAGCAAGAAAGGTGCAGAAAGAAAGCAAGAGTAGTGCAGAAAAGATCGCAACAGAGGTACAGAAAAGAGGCAAGAGGGTGAAAAAGAAGAAGAGAGTGCAGAAAGAGGCACGAGGGGTGCAGAAAGAAGCAAGAGAGGTGCACGAAAGAAGCAACAGAGGTGCAGAAAGAGGGAAGAGGGTGGAGAAAGAGACAAGAGAGGTGCAGAAAGTAACAAAAGAAGTGCAGAAAGAAGGAACAGAGGTGCAGAAAGAGGCAAGAGGAGTGCAGAAAGAGAAGAGAGGTGCAGAAAGAGGCACAAGGGTTGCAGAAAGAAGCAAGAGAGTGCAGAATGAGCGCAAGATAAGTGCAGAAAGAAACAACAGAGGTGCAGAAAGAGGCAAGAGGGTGCAAAAGAGGGAAGAGGGGTGCAGAAAGAGGCATGAGGGGTACAGAAAGAAGCAAGAGAGGGTGCAGAAAGAAGCAACAGAGGTGCAGAAAGAGGGAAGAGGTGGAGAAAGAGACAAG
Organism: Calotriton arnoldi; assembly: GCA_963921515.1. Classification (NCBI taxonomy): domain Eukaryota; kingdom Metazoa; phylum Chordata; class Amphibia; order Caudata; family Salamandridae; genus Calotriton; species Calotriton arnoldi. Next base: position 31,412 of record CAWUFW010007745.1, on the reverse strand, counting down.
AGCGGTGCAGAAAGAAGCAACAGAGGTGCAGAAAGAGGAAGAGGGATGGAGAAAGAGTCAAGAGAGGTTGCAGAAAGTAACAAAAGAAGTGCAGAAACAAGGAACAGAGGTGCAGAAAAGAGGCAAGAGGAGTGCAGAAAGAGAAGGGTGCAGAAAGAGGCACAAGGGGGTGCAGAAAGAAGCAAGCAGAGGTACAGAAATACGCAAGATAAGTGCAGAAAGAAGCAACAGAGATGCAGAAAGAGGGAAGAGGGGTGGAGAAAGAGACAAGAGAAGTGCAGAAGGAAGCAACAGACATGCAGAAAGGGGGAAGAGGGGTGGAGAAAGAGGCAAGAGAGGGTTCATAAAGAAGGAAGAGGGGTGCAGAAAGAGGCAAGTGAGGTGCAGAAAGAAGAAAGAGCAGTGCAGAATGAACCAACAGAGGTGCAAGAAAGAAGGCACGAGGGGTGCAGAAAGAGGTAGGAGAGGTACTACAAAGAGGCAAGAGAGGTTACAGAAAAGAGGGAGGGGTGCAGAAAGAATGGAAGAGAAGTGCAAAAAGAGGCAAGAGAAGTGCTGAAAGAAGCAACAAAGGTAGTAGAAAGAAGCAGAAGTGCAGAAAAAGGCAAGTGAGGTGCAGAAAGAAGCAAGAGCAGTGCAGAAAGAACCAACAAGAGGTGCAAAAAGAGGCAAGAGGGTGCAGAAAAAGGGAAGAGAGGTGCACAAAGAGGCAAGAGAGAGTGCAGAAAGAGGCAGGAGGGGTGCAGAAAGAAGGAAGAAAAGTGCAGAAAGTAGCAACAGAGGTGCTGAAAGAGGCAGGAAGGGTGCAGACAGAGCAATAAAAGTGCAGAAAGAGGCAAGTGAGGTGCAGAAGGAGGCAAGAGAACTGCAGAAAGAGGCAAGAGAGTTGCAGAAACAGGCAAAAGGGGTGCAGAAAGAAGGAAGAGGGGTACAGAAAGAGGTAAGAGGGGTGCAGAAAGAAGCAAGAGAGGTGCAGAAAGAGGGAAGAGGGGCACAGAAAGAGGTAAGAGGGGTACAGAAAGAAGCAAGAGAGGTGCAGAAAGAAACAAAAGAAGAGCAGAAAGAAGAAACAGAGGTGCAGAAAGAGGCAAGAGGGGTGCAGAAAGAGGGAAGAGGGATGCAGAAAGAGGCTCAAGGGGTGCAGAAAGAAGCAAGAAAAGTACAGAAAGAAACAAAGAAGTGCAGACAGAAGCAACAAGGGTGCAGAAAGAGCCAAGAGGGAGCAGAAAGAGGAAGAGGAGTGCAGAAAGAGGCACAAGGGTTGCAGAAAGAAGGGACAGAGGTGCAGAAAGAGACAAGAGAAGTGCAGAAAGAAGCAACAGAGATGCAGAAAGGGGAGGAGGTGGAGGAGAAAGAGGCAAGAGGGGTGCAGAAAGAAGCAAGAGAGGTTGCAGAAAGAAACAAAAGAAGTTCAGCAAAGAAGCAACAGAGGTATAGAAAGAGGCAAGAGGAGATGGAGAAAGAGGTACGAGGGGGCATAAAGAAGCAAGAGAGGTGCAGAAAGAAGCAAGAGAAGTGCATAAAGAAGCAACAGAGATGCAGAAAGGGGGAAGTGGGGAGGAGAAACAGGCAAGAGGGATACAGAAAGAATCAAGAGAGTTGCAGAAAGAAACAAAAGTAAAGCAGAAAGAAAGGACAGAGGTGCAGAAAGAGGCAAGAGGGGAGAAGAAAGAGGCACAAGGGCTGCAGAAAGAAGGGACAGAGGTGCAGAAAGAAGCAAAGAGAAGTGCATAAAAGAAGCAACAGAGGTGCAGAAGGAGGGATGAGGGGTGGAAAAAAGGCAAGAGAAGTGCAGAAAAAGCAACAGAGATGCAAAAGGGGAACAGGAGTGGAGAAAGTGGCGAGGGGCTCAGAAAGAAGCAAGAGGGGTGCAGAAAGAAACAAAAGAAGAGCAGAAAGAAGGAACAGGGGTGCAGAAAGAGGCAAGAGGGGTGCAGAAAGAGGGAAGAGGGGTGCAGAAAGAAGCACGAAAGAAGCACGAGTGGTGCAGAAAGAAGCAAGAGTAGTGCAGAAAGATGCAACAGAGGTACAGAAAGAGGCAAGAGGGGTGCAAAAAGAGGGAAGAGGGGTGCAGAAAGAGACACGAGGGGTGCAGAAAGAAGCAAGAGAGGTGCAGAAAGAAGCAACAGAGGTGCAGAAAGAGGGAAGCGGGTGGAGAAAGAGACAAGAGAGGTGCAGAAAGAAGCAACAGAGGTGCAGAAAGAGGGAAGAGGGATGGAGTAAGAGGCAAGAGAGGTGCAGAAAATAACAAAAGAAGTGCAGAAAGAAGGAACAGAGGAGCAGAAAGAGGCAAGAGGCAAGAGGAGTGCAGAAAGAGAAGAGGGGTGCAGAAAGAGGCACAAGGGGTGCAGAAAGAAGCAAGAGAGGTACAGAAAGACGCAAGATAAGTGCAGAAAGAAGCAACAGAGGTGCAGAAAGAGGCAAGAGGGGTGCAAAAGAGGGAAGAGGAGTTACAGAAAGAAGCAAGAGGGGTTGCAGAAAGAAGCAAGAGAGGTGCAGAAAGAAGCAAGAGAGTGCAGAAAGAAACAAAAGAAGAGCAGAAAGAAGGAACAGAGGTGCAGAAAGAGGCAAGAGGGTGCAGAAAAGGGAAGAGGGTCAAGAAAGAGGCACAAGGGGGTACAGAAAGAAGCAAGAAAAAGTACAGAAAGAAACAAAGAAGAGCAGAAAAGAAGGAACAGAGGTGCAGAAAGAGACAAGAGGGGAGCAGAAAGAAGGAAGAGGAGTGCAGAAAGAGGCACTGAGGGTTGCAGAAAGAAGGACAGAGGTGCAGAAAGAGGCAAGAGAAGTGCAGAAAGAAGCAACAGAGATGCAGAAAGGGGGAGTAGGGGTGGAGAAAGAGGCCAGAGGGGTGCAGAAAGAAGCATGAGAGGTGTCAGAAAGAAACAAATGAAGTGCAGAAAGAAGCAACAGAGGTACAGAAAGAGGCAAGAGGAGTGGAGAAAGAGGTACGAGGGTGCATAAAGAAGCAAGAGAGGTGCAGAAAGAAGCAAGAGAAGTGCATAAAGAGGCAACAGAGATGCAGAAAGGGGAAATGGGAGGAGAAACAGGCAAGAGGATACAGAAAGAATCAAGAGAGTTGCAGAAAGAAACAAAGAAATGCAGAAAGAAGGGACAGAGGTGCAGAAAGAGGCAAGAGGGGAGCAGAAAGAGGGAAGAGGGGTGCAGAAAGAGGCACAAGGGTTGCAGAAAGAAGGGACAGAGGTGCAGAAAGAAGCAAGAGAAGTGCATAAAGAAGCAACAGAGGGTGCAGAAGGAGGGATGAGGGTGGAAAAAAAGAGGCGAGAAGTGCAGAAAGAAGCAACAGAGATGCAAAAGGGGAACACGGAGGTGGAGAAAGGGGCGAGAGGGGTGCAGAAAGAAGCAAGAGAGGGTGCAGAAAGAAACAAAAAGAAGAGCAGAAAGAAGGAACAGGGGTGCAGAAAGAGAGCAAGAGGGGTGCAGAAAGAGGGAAGAGGGGTGCAGAAAGAAGCACGAGTGGTGCAGAAAGAAGCAAGAAAGGTGCAGAAAGAAGCAAGAGTGAGTGCAGAAAGATGCAACAGAGGTACAGAAAGAGGCAAGAGGGGTGCAAAAAGAGGAAGAGGGGTGCAGAAAGAGGCACGAGGGTGCAGAAAGAAGCAAGAGAGGTGCAGAAAGAAGCAACAGAGGTGCAGAAAGAGGGAAGAGGGTGGAGAAAGAGACAAAGAGGTGCAGAAAGAAGCAACAGAGGTACAGAAAGAGTGGGAAGAGGGATGGAGAAAGAGGCAAGGGAGGTACAAAGTAACAAAAGAAGTGCAGAAAGAAGGAACAGAGGTGCAGAAAGAGGCAAGAGAGGGTGCAGAAAAGAGAAGAGGGTGCAGAAAGAGGCACAAGGGGTTGCAGAAAGAAGCAAGAGAGTACAGAATGACGCAAGATAAGTACAGAAAGAAGCAACAGAGGTGCAGAAAGAGGCAAGAGGGTTGCAAAAAGAGGGAAGAGGGGTGCAGAAAGAGGCATGAGGGGTACAGAAAGAAGCAAGAGAGGTGCAGAAAGAAGCAACAGAGGTGCAGAAAGAGGGAAGAGGGTGGAGAAAGAGACAAGAGCGGTGCAGAAAGAAGCAACAGAGGTGCAGAAAGAGGGAAGAGGGATGGAGAAAGAGTCAAGAGAGGTGCAGAAAGTAACAAAAGAAGTGCAGAAAGAAGGAACAGAGGTGCAGAAAGAGGCAAGAGGAGTGCAGAAAGAGAAGAGGGGTGCAGAAAGAGGCACAAGGGGTGCAGAAAGAAGCAAGAGGAGGTACAGAAATACGCAAGATAGGGTGCAGAAGAAGCAACAGAGATGCAGAAAGAGGGAAGAGGGTTGGAGAAAGAGACAAGAGAGAGTGCAGAAGGAAGCAACAGACATGCAGAAAGGGGGAAGAGGGGTGGAGAAGAGAGGCAAGAGGGGTGCACAAAGAAGGAAGAGGGGTGCAGAAAGAGGCAAGTGAGGTGCAGAAAGAAGAAAGAGCAGTGCAGAATGAACCAACAGAGGTGCAAAAGAGGCAAGAGGGGTGCAGAAAGCAGGAGGAGAGGTTACACAAAGAGGCAAGAGAGGTACAGAAAAAGATAGGAGTGGTGCAGAAAGAGGGAAGAGAAGTGCAAAAAGAGGCAAGAGAATTGCTGAAAGAAGCAACAAAGGTGTAGAAAGAAGCAAGAGAAGTGCAGAAAAGGCAAGTGAGGTGCAGAAAGAAGCAAGAGCAGTGCAGAAAGAACCAACAGAGGCTGCAAAAAGAGGCAAGAGGGGGTGCAGAAAAAGGGAAGGAGAGGTGCACAAAGAGGCAGAGAGAGGTACAGAAAGAGGCAGGAGGGGTGCAGAAAGAAGGAAGAAAAGTGCAGAAAGTAGCAACAAAGGTGCTGAAAGAGGCAGGAAGGGTGCAGACAGAGCAATAAAAGTGCAGAAAGAGGCAAGTGAGGTGCAGAAGGAGGCAAGAGAACTGCAGAAAGAGGCAAGAGAGTTGCAGAAACAGGCAAAAGGGGTGCAGAAAGTGGGAAGAGGGGTACAGAAAGAGGTAAGAGGGGTGCAGAAAGAAGCAAGAGAGGTGCAGAAAGAGGGAAGAGGGGCACAGAAAGAGGTAAGAGGGGTGCAGAAAGAAGCAAGAGAGGTACAGAAAGAAGCAAGAGAGGTGCAGAAAGAAACAAAAGAAGAGCAGAAAGAAGAAACAGAGGTGCAGAAAGAGGCAAGAGGGGTGCAGAAAGAGGAAGAGGGATGCAGAAAGAGGCTCAAGGGGTGCAGAAAGAAGCAAAGAAAGTACAGAAAGAAACAAAAGAAGTGCAGAAAGAAGCAACAGGGGTGCAGAAAGAGCCAAGAGGGGAGCAGAAAGAGGAAGAGGAGTGCAGAAAGAGGCACAAGGGTTGCAGAAAGAAGGGACAGAGGTGCAGAAAGAGGCAAGAGAAGTGCAGAAAGAAGCAACAGAGATGCAGAAAGGGGAGGAGGGGTGGAGAAAGAGGCAAGAGGGGTGCAGAAAGAAGCAAGAGAGGTGCAGAAAGAAACAAAAGAAGTTCAGAAAGAAGCAACAGAGGTATAGAAATAGGCAAGAGGAGTGGAGAAAGAGGTACGAGGGGGCATAAAGAAGCAAGAGAGGTGCAGAAAGAAGCAAGAGAAGTGCATAAAGAAGCAACAGAGATGCAGAAAGGGGGAAGTGGGGAGGAGAAACAGGCAAGTGGGATACAGAAAGAATCAAGAGAGTTGCAGAAAGAAACAAAAGAAATGCAGAAAGAAGGGACAGAGGTGCAGAAAGAGGCAAGAGGGGAGAAGAAAGAGGCACAAGGGTTGCAAAAAGAAGGGACAGAGGTGCAGAAAGAAGAAAGAGAAGTGCATAAAGAAGCAACAGAGGTGCAGAAGGAGGGATGAGGGGTGGAAAAAAAGGCAAGAGAAGTGCAGAAAGAAGCAACAGAGATGCAAAAAGGGGGAACAGGAGTGGAGAAAGTGGCGAGAGGGGCTCAGAAAGAAGCAAGAGGGGTGCAGAAAGAAACAAAAGAAGAGCAGAAAGAAGGAACAGGGGTCCAGAAAGAGGCAAGAGGGGTGCAGAAAGAGGGAAGAGTGGTGCAGAAAGAAGCACGAGTGGTGCAGAAAGAAGCACGAGTGGTGCAGAAAGAAGCAAGAGTAGTGCAGAAAGATGCAACAGAGGTACAGAAAGAGGCAAGAGGGGTGCAAAAAGAGTGAAGAGGGGTGCAGAAAGAGACACGAGGGGTGCAGAAAGAAGCAAGAGAGGTGCAGAAAGAAGCAACAGAGGTGCAGAAAGAGGGAAGAGGGTGGAGAAAGAGACAAGAGAGGTGCAGAAAGAAGCAACAGAGGTGCAGAAAGAGGGAAGAGGGATGGAGTAAGAGGCAAGAGAGGTGCAGAAAGTAACAAAAGAAGTGCAGAAAGAAGGAACAGAGGTGCAGAAAGAGGCAAGAGGCAAGAGGAGTGCAGAAAGAGACGAGGGGTGCAGAAAGAGGCACAAGGGGTGCAGAAAGAAGCAAGAGAGGTACAGAAAGACGCAAGATAAGTGCAGAAAGAAGCAACAGAGGTGCAGAAAGAGGCAAGAGGGGTGCAAAAAGAGGGAAGAGGGGTACAGAAAGAGGCAAGAGGGGTGCAGAAAGAAGCAAGAGAGGTGCAGAAAGAAGCAAGAGAGGTGCAGAAAGAAACAAAAGAAGAGCAGAAAGAAGGAACAGAGGTGCAGAAAGAGGCAAGAGGGGTGCAGAAAAAGGGAAGAGGGGTGCAGAAAGAGGCACAAGGGGTACAGAAAGAAGCAAGAAAAGTACAGAAAGAAACAAAAGAAGAGCAGAAAGAAGGAACAGAGGTGCAGAAAAAGACAAGAGGGGAGCAGAAAGAAGCAAGAGGAGTGCAGAAAGAGGCACAAGGGTTGCAGAAAGAAGGGACAGAGGTGCAGAAAGAGGCAAGAGAAGTGCAGAAAGAAGCAACAGAGATGCAGAAAGGGGGAGTAGGGGTGGAGAAAGAGGCAAGAGGGGTGCAGAAAGAAGCATGAGAGGTGCAGAAAGAAACAAATGAAGTGCAGAAAGAAGCAACAGAGGTACAGAAAGAGGCAAGAGGAGTGGAGAAAGAGGTACGAGGGGTGCATAAAGAAGCAAGAGAGGTGCAGAAAGAAGCAAGAGAAGTGCATAAAGAGGCAACAGAGATGCAGAAAGGGGGAAATGGGGAGGAGAAACAGGCAAGAGGGATACAGAAAGAATCAAGAGAGTTGCAGAAAGAAACAAAAGAAATGCAGAAAGAAGGGACAGAGGTGCAGAAAGAGGCAAGTGGGGAGCAGAAAGAGGGAAGAGGGGTGCAGAAAGAGGCACAAGGGTTGCAGAAAGAAGGGACAGAGGTGCAGAAAGAAGCAAGAGAAGTGCATAAAGAAGCAACAGAGGTGCCAAAGGAGGGATGAGGGGTGGAAAAAAAGGCAAGAGAAGTGCAGAAAGAAGCAACAGAGATGCAAAAAGGGGGAACACGAGTGGAGAAAGTGGCGAGAGGGGTGCAGAAAGAAGCAAGAGGGGTGCAGAAAGAAACAAAAGAAGAGCAGAAAGAAGGAACAGGGGTGCAGAAAGAGGCAAGAGGGGTGCAGAAAGAGGGAAGAGGGGTGCAGAAAGAAGCACGAGTGGTGCAGAAAGAAGCAAGAAAGGTGCAGAAAGAAGCAAGAGTAGTGCAGAAAGATGCAACAGAGGTACAGAAAGAGGCAAGAGGGGTGCAAAAAGAGGGAAGAGGGGTGCAGAAAGAGGCACGAGGGGTGCAGAAAGAAGCAAGAGAGGTGCAGAAAGAAGCAACAGAGGTGCAGAAAGAGGGAAGAGGGTGGAGAAAGAGACAAGAGAGGTGCAGAAAGAAGCAACAGAGGTGCAGAAAGAGGGAAGAGGGATGGAGAAAGAGGCAAGGGAGGTACAGAAAGTAACAAAAGAAGTGCAGAAAGAAGGAACAGAGGTGCAGAAAGAGGCAAGAGGAGTGCAGAAAGAGAAGAGGGTGCAGGAAGAGGCACAAGGGGTGCAGAAAGAAGCAAGAAAGGTACAGAATGACGCAAGATAAGTGCAGAAAGAAGCAACAGAGGTGCAGAAAGAGGCAAGAGGGGTGCAAAAAGAGGGAAGAGGGGTGCAGAAAGAGGCATGAGGGGTACAGAAAGAAGCAAGAGAGGTGCAGAAAGAAGCAACAGAGGTGCAGAAAGAGAGAAGAGGGTGGAGAAAGAGACAAGAGTGGTGCAGAAAGAAGCAACAGAGGTGCAGAAAGAGGGAAGAGGGATGGAGAAAGAGTCAAGAGAGGTGTAGAAAGTAACAAAAGAAGTGCAGAAAGAAGGAACAGAGGTGCAGAAAGAGGCAAGAGGAGTGCAGAAAGAGAAGAGGGGTGCAGAAAGAGGCACAAGGGGTGCAGAAAGAAGCAAGAGAGGTACAGAAATACGCAAGATAAGTGCAGAAAGAAGCAACAGAGATGCAGAAAGAGGGAAGAGGGGTGGAGAAAGAGACAAGAGAAGTGCAGAAGGAAGCAACAGACATGCAGAAAGGCGGAAGAGGGGTGGAGAAAGAGGCAAGAGGGGTGCACAAAGAAGGAAGAGGGGTGCAGAAAGGGGGCAAGAGAGGTGCATAAAGAGGCAAGAGGGGTGCACAAAGAAGCAAGTGAGGTGCAGAAAGAAGCAACAGAGGTGCAGAAAGAAACAAAAGAAGTGCAGAAAGAAGGAACAGAGGTGCAGAAAGAGGCAGGAGGAGTGCACAAAGAAGAAAGAGGGGTGCAGAAAGAGGCAAGAGAGGTGCAGAAAGAGGCAAGAGGGGTGCACAAAGAAGCAAGTGAGATGCAGAAAGAGGCAACAGAGGTGCAGAAAGAGGCAAAAGAGGTGCAGAAAGTAGAAGAGATGTGCAGAAAGAGGCAAGAGAAGTGCAGAAAAAGAAAGAAAGGTGCAGAAAGAAGCAACAGAAATGCAGAAAGAGGCAAGAGAGGCGCAGAAAGAAGCATGAGTGGCTTGCACACCATTAGTACCAATTTAACACCCACATTTAGCAATACATAACAGGTGACCATTCTTGGTTTACAAAGGACCTTCCACCATGCTGTAACACTTGTCGCTGCATTTTTGGTAACTTTGATCCATTTGAGCTAGAAACAAGGCTTTTTTGTTCAAATCTTCAGATTAGGCAGCAGATGATGAATTATGTGGCTAATGTGGAAAATGTATAATTGTGCAAAAGTTGGTGCAGCCAAACAGTCACATAATTCCAGTGGCCCTGCTCATACCTCTGACTAGGTCCAGAAGTGCTCCTCAGTGATTCCTTCTTTTTTTGTCTCATTTAGTTCATAGTTTAGCTTCTATGGAAATGAGGAAGACTAAACCTGAGGTTACCACTCCACAACACAGACTACCATACCACATAATTACTCTCCATAACACATAATCCCACTCTACATAATTCCTATACACTAAATACCACCTACTTTCTATCCACATAATTTCACTGCACAACATACCACATAATTCCACTACACACAACCTACATCCACTCCACTCCACTCCAATAACGTGCCTGAAACATACAGTCACTGCATGATGTCATCAGTGATGTCATTTGAGATGTCATCAGTGTTGTCATCAGTGATGTCACTGACCATGTCATGAGTGATGTAATATGTGACGTCATCAGCAGTGCATTGCGGGGGCGCGAGTTATAGTTAGCTGAACTAACTATAACAGGGGAATTTCACGGGTTTTGTACGAGTGCAATGTCCAACTAACTATAACTGTCCCTAAAACCTATGGTTTTTCAGTGAATTTCAAAGGTTTTTAAATGCAAATTTCTAACAATAACGTGTCTGAAACCTATGGTTTTTTCAGTGAATTTCAAAGGTTTTTTAAATGCTAATTTCTAACTATAACGTCCCTAAAACCTATGGTTTTTCAGTGAATTTCAAAGGTTTTGTAAATGACAATTTTTAAATGTATTAATTGTTATATTTATTTTTTTGATACTGATTTACTACATTTTTTAAAACTATTTATTTTTATAAATTTTATTTATTAAATTACATTGTAATTACATTATACATTACATTACAAAATATACTTTCTCAGAATGAATTACTTTAGTTTAAATAGTTTGCAAATAGGCAATAGAGTTTTAAGTACAGTAGTTACAGTTGTTGCAATGGGCAACACAATTTCAAACACAATGCAACATTGAGCTCAATGTGAATTTCTAGTTAAATGCAATTAGTTACTTTATGGATTACTTTTCTAACCACAGGACTGGATCCTAGATTCAGTCCTGGGACATCTCCTGTAAACAGTTGAGTAAAAGCGTTTTGGTTACAGTAGTGATTTTTAAGGAATATTATTGTATTTTAAAAGTTGACACTTAGAAACTTTTTCACATAGAATCACCAATGTTATCCTATGGGAGGAAATTCACTTAGCAGGTAAGTAGTGTTATCGTTACTTTTCTTACTCAGTGTTGGATCCTGGATCCAGCACTGGTGCATCTCCTGTAAACAGTTGAAAGAATGCGTTTAAGTCATACAGGCGATTTTTAAGGAATATTTGTAATTTGTGAAAATCGACACTTTGAAACTTTTCTGCTGAAAACCAGACAATGGATTCCTATGGAAGGAAATGTAAGTTACTGGTAAGTACGGTTAGAATTACTTTTCAGGGTCAATGCTGGGCTAAAAGATGCAGCACTGGGTTCTCTCCTGATAACAGGTGAGTAAATTGGAATTCGTACTTTGGTTGATTTTAGAGGAATATTATAAAGTTCCAAAACTCCACACTTAGAAGAATTTCCAAGTGAAACCAGTCAATGTTAGCCTATGAAGGAAATTCAAGTTACCGGCAAGTACGGTTAAAATTACTTTTCAGGACCAGTACTGGGCTGAAAGATGCAGCACTGAGGTCTCTCCTGATAACAGGTGAGTAAATCAGAATTCGGATTTCCGCTGATTTTAGAGGAATATTTGTATGTTTCAAAAATCAACACTTAGAAACTTTTTCAGCAAAAAGCAGGCAATGATATCCTATGGAAGGAAATTCAAGTTACTGGTAAGTACGGTTAAAATTACTTTTGAGGATCAGTACTGGGCTGAAAGATGCAGCACTGAGGTCTCTCCTGATAACAGGTGAATAAATCAGAATTCGTATTTCGGCTGATTTTAGAGGAATATTTTAAAGTTCCAAAACTCCACACACAGAAGAATTTCCAAGTGAAACCAGTCAATGTTAGCCTATGGAAGGAAATTCAAGTTACTGGTAAGTACGGTTAAAATTACTTTTCAGGACCAGTACTGGGCTGAAAGATACAGCACTGAGGTCTCTCCTTATAACAGGTGAGTAAATCGGAATTCGTATTTCGGCTGATTTTAGAGGAATATTTGCATGTTTCAAAAATCAACACTTAGAAACTTTTTCAGCAAAAAGCAGGCAATGATATCCTATGGAAGGAAATTCAAGTTACTGGTAAGTACGGTTAAAATTACTTTTGAGGATCAGTACTGGGCTGAAAGATGCAGCACTGAGGTCTCTCCTGATAACAGGTGAGTAAATCGGAATTCGTATTTCGGCTGATTTTAGAGGAATATTTTAAAGTTCCAAAACTCCACACTTAGAAGAATTTCCAAGTGAAACCAGTCAATGTTAGCCTATGGAAGGAAATTCAAGTTACTGGTAAGTACGGTTAAAATTACTTTTCAGGAGCAGTACTGGGCTGAAAGATACAGCACTGAGGTCTCTCCTGATAACAGGTGAGTAAATCGGAATTCGTATTTCGGCTGATTTTAGAGGAATATTTGCACAATGGTGAAGGGAGGGGCGGGGCCTGAGGTGACATCTGTGCAAACGCGCCCGTGGCGCGTTTTAAGTTGGGGGATTAAGTCCCCTTGAATCATGAGGGTCCCTAGGGGCCAACTAGCCCACCAGGAACCTCCAGTATGCGCCAGGGGCTGCGTTGCAGAGACGTGTAGAGAGGCCACACCCCTTTACACCTCTCTGCAACGCAGCTCTGTGGCGCTTTCTGGATGTACCTGTTGGGCTAGTTGGCCCCAGGGACCCTCAGGATTGAAGGGGATTTAATTCCCATCTTAAAACGCGCCACGGGGCCTGTTTGCACACGTCACCTGAAGCCCCGCCCTCCCTTCACCACTGTGCAAACGCGACCCTTGGCGCATTTTAAGTCAGGGGATTAACTCCCTTGAATCCTGAGGGTCCCTGGGGTGCAACTAGCCCACCAGCTACCTCCATTAAGCGCCACAGAGCTGCGTTGCAGAGAGGTGTAAAAAGGGCGTGGCCTCTGTACACCTCTCTGCAAGGCAGCTCCCTGGCGCATACTGGAGGTTCCTGGTGGGCTAGTTGGCCCCCAGGGACCCCCAGTATTGAAGGGGAATTACTTCCCATCTGCAAACGCGCCAGGGGGCGCGTTTGCAGAGTGGTGAAGGAAGGGGCGGGGCCTGTGGGCCCGATCGTTTTTTTTTTTGTTTTTCTTCTGAAGGGGGCTGTGTGGCCCCCTTCCTTTTTCCTATTTTTGGGCCCTGGGGACCCCATCCCCCAGGGCCTTACCCCTTTTTTTTTTTTTTTTTTTTGATTCTGGGCCGAATCCTGCCTCGGGACCCCATCCCCCGGGCATGGCCACACTTTAAATTAATTTTTAAGGAGGGGGCTGCGTGGCCCCCTCCTCAGGCCTCCTTTTGCCCCGGGACCCAATCCCCGGGGCAGGCCTTTTTTTTAAATTTTTTATTATTTCTGGGAGGGGGCCGCGTGGCCCCTCCCGGGCCACTTATGGCCCCGGGGACCCCATCCCCCGGGCCTGGCCTCTTGTTGGGGACTGTGGGGGTCCCCAAACCCCCACAGTCCCGCCGGCTCCCCGTGTCCTAAGGGAGCCGGCATTGCTTTCCACATGGGGAGCAGCTAACATGCTGCTCCCCATGTGGAAAAGCAATTGTCTTTGGATATTGGAAGCGAGAGCAGGTTTCCCTGCTCTCTTCCAATATCCAAAGCAGTTTGCAATGACAGGACGGGAGCCGCGAGGCTCCCGTCCTGTCATTGCAAACAGCAGTGTCCCGGGGTAGGCACCCCGGGACACTGCAGGAGCCGGCCCTGGGGGTGGCGGTCCCCAGGGCCACCACAGGCTCCAGGAGGGGGCCGCGCGGCCCCCTCCCCACATCAGCACAGCCCCGGGAGGTGGTGGTCCCGGGGCTTCGGGGTCCAAAACGGACCCCATTTTAAATGTGTTAGTGCCCGGGAGGTGGTGGTCCCGGGCGTGTGGGGGCTCGAGCCCCCACACAGGAAATTAAAAAAAAAAAAAAGAAGCCCCGGGAGGTGGTGGTCCCGGGGCTGCGTGGAGGGCCGAGTGCCCTCCCGCACCATTTTAAAATGAAAGCCCCGGGGTGGCGGTCCCGGGGCTTGGGGCCCTTTGAGGCCCCCATACATAAATTTAACCCCCACCATGCCCCCGGGACTTGGGCCACCCGGGGCAAAATCCAATCGAGCGCGGGAGACCGCGCTTCGATTTTTTTTCAGCAGGATCCGCGCACCCTGAGCGCATCCTGCCGATTTAAAAAAAAAAAATTTTTTGCCCAGGGGGTCCTTGTGGGACCCCTGAGCAGACCTAGGGGTCAGGGTGTTGCTACCCTTCCCCCTTTGTGCGCTTTGCGCACTTGTTTCTGTCCCTCGGTTCTACCGAGGACAAAATGGCTGCCAACACTTCCTGATTTGGAGTGTTGACAGCCAATTAGCATGCAGCTCGTGATCGGGAGGGTGCGCGGATCCTCCGCGCCCATAGATATATATGTACTTTTACTTTTGATTTTCTCAGCAACTACTGAACGGATTTACACCATTTAACAAAAGGGTTCTTTCTGAACCAAGAACTACCTCTTTGCCAAATTTGGTGTAATTCCGTTCAGCAGTTCGGGCTGTAGCCGTGTCTAAAGTTTCCTATGGGAAATTGATTTTTGACTCTTATTTTTTTAATTTCTCCGCAACTACTGAACGGATTTACACCATTTAACAAAAGGGTTCTTTCTGAACCAAGAACTACCTCTTTGCCAAATTTGGTGTAATTCCGTTCAGCAGTTCGGCTGTAGCCGTGTCTAAAGTTTCCTATGGGAAAATGAATGGGGAAAACACGTTTTGGGACCCCCTTTTTCTCGGCCCCGCTTGACGAATCACCCGAGACTTTCAGGGTAGGAGCGGACCGTAGCGGGCCATAAAGTTTGAAAATTTCGCGAAGATTCGTCAACCGGCAAGAGAGTTATTTCAAATAGAATGTCGCGGATTTCCTATGGAAAATAGGTCCTAACTATAACTATCTACTGGCGACCGCCAGTAGATAATATATATATATATATATATATATATATATATTCACTGAAAAAACCATAGGTTTTAGGGACAGTTATAGTTAGTTGGACATTGCACTCGTACAAAACCCGTGAAATTCCCCGTTATAGTTAGTTCAGCTAACTATAACTCGCGCCCGCAATGCACTGCTGATGACGTCACATATTACATCACTCATGACATGGTCAGTGACATCACTGATGACATCACTGATGACATCTCAAATGACATCACTGATGACATCATCCAGTGACTGTGTGTTTCTGTAAAGTTTAAATATGTTTAATATATATAGGGAAAGGCGTATTGAAGAATGAGTGGGTGTATAAGTGTCTGAATGGATGATTTAGTACGTGCGTGACTGACTCTACAAGTGAGTGATTAAACGTATCTTACTGAATGCATGGGTTAGTGACTAAACTGTGTGAATGTCTGTATCCGTCTGTTGGTGTGTAAGTGGATGCATGGATTTGCGAATAGCTACATGAGTGTCTATATGGGTTATTGATTGGTTCTATGAGTATCTGTATGGGTGCCTGAGTGTTTGTGTGGATGGGGTGTGTGCGACTGTGCATAGATGTGTGAGTGGGTGATTCACTGGGTGGATGGTTTCAAGAGTGCATCTGTGATAGACTGTATGGGTGGGTAAGTGTGTGTAAGAGTGTGTTAGTGAGTGAATGTATGTCCCAGTGGTACATGTGTGAGTAACTACATATGTGAAAGGCAGTATATATGTGTATTGGAGTATATAAATAGCTATAAGCGAGAGTGAGTGATTGTGATAGTGGCTGTATGGATGAGTGTGTGCTTGTATCAGTGATTGTATAAGAGCGTAACAATGTGCTAGTATTTGTATGATTAAGTGAGCTGGTGTGTGTATAACTGTATAGGTGAGTAAATGGCAGTGTGTTTAATTATTTGCATGACTGACTAGGTGTGTGAGTACCTCTATGGATGAGTGGCGGTGTTTGAGTGTCTATATAGGAGTAAGAGTGCATATGATAGTCCTGTACTGAGTGACCATAAGTATGAGTGACTGTACGGGTGAGTGAGTGGATGTGTGTGTGTAGACCTAAGAATCAGTGAGTGGGTATGTAGTTATTGGTGTTGGAGTGTCTATGGTTTTGCGAATGGCACTCTGTAATTTAGATTGGGTGTATCAAAGGTTATATTAGGGTGTGAGGAGCTGCATCAGATTATCACGTGGATGATGTCATCAGTGATGTCATTTGAGATGTCATCAGTGATGTCATCAGTGATGTCACTGACCATGTCATGAGTGATGTAATATGTGACGTCATCAGCAGTGCATTGCGGGGCGCGAGTTATAGTTAGCTGAACTAACTATAACGGGGAATTTCACGGGTTTTGTACGAGTGCAATGTCCAACTAACTATAACTGTCCCTAAAACCTATGGTTTTTCAGTGAATTTCAAAGGTTTTTTAAATGCTAATTTCTAACTATAACGTGTCTGAAACCTATGGTTTTTTCAGTGAATTTCAAAGGTTTTTAAAATGCTAATTTGTAACTATAACGTGCCTGAAACCTACGGTTTTTTCAGTGAATTTCAAAGGTTTTTTAAATGACAATTTTTAAATGTATTAATTTTTATATTAATTTTTTTCATACTGATTTACTACGTTTTTAGAAACAATTTCTTTTACATATTTTATTTTTTAAATTACATTGTAATTACATTATACATTACATTACAAAAATACTTTCTCAGAATGAATTACTTTAGTTTAAATACTTTGCACATAGGCAATAGACTTTTAAGTACAGTAGTTACAGTTGTTGCAATGGGCAACACATTTTCAAACACAATGCAACATTCAGCTCAATGTGAATTTCTAGTTAAATGCAATTAGTTACTTTATGGATTACTTTTCTAACCACAGGACTGGATCCTAGATTCAGTCCTGGTACATCTCCTGTAAACAGTTGAGTAAAAGCGTTTTGGTTACAGTCGTGATTTTTAAGGAATATTATTGTATTTTAAAAGTTGACACTTAGAAACTTTTTCTCATAGAATCACCAATGTTATCCTATGGAAGGAAATTCACTTAGCAGGTAAAAACTGTTATCGTTACTTTTTCTTACTCAGTGTTGGATCCTGGATCCAGCACTGGTGCATCTCCTGTAAACAGTTGAAAGAATGCGTTTAAGTCATACAGGCGATTTTTAAGGAATATTTGTAGTTTGTGAAAATCGACACTTTGAAACTTTTCTGCTGAAAACCAGACAATGGATTCCTATGGAAGAAAATATAAGTTACTGGTAAGTACGGTTAAAATTACTTTTCAGGATCAGTACTGGGCTGAAAGATGCAGCACTGAGGTCTCTCCTGATAACAGGTGAGTAAATCAGAATTCGTATTTCGGCTGATTTTAGAGGAATATTTGTAAAGTTCCAAAACTCCACACTTAGAAGAATTTCCAAGTGAAACCAGTCAATGTTAGCCTATGGAAGGAAATTCAAGTTACTGGTAAGTACGGTTAAAATTACTTTTGAGGATCAGTACTGGGCTGAAAGATGCAGCACTGAGGTCTCTCCTGATAACAGGTGAGTAAATCGGAATTCGTATTTCGGCTGATTTTAGAGGAATATTTTAAAGTTCCAAAACTCCACACTTAGAAGAATTTCCAAGTGAAACCAGTCAATGTTAGCCTATGGAAGGAAATTCAAGTTACTGGTAAGTACGGTTAAAATTACTTTTCAGGACCAGTACTGGGCTGAAAGATGCAGCACTGAGGTCTCTCCTGATAACAGGTGAGTAAATCAGAATTCGTATTTCGGCTGATTTTAGAGGAATATTTGTATGTTTCAAAAATCAACACTTAGAAACTTTTCAGCAAAAGCAGGCAATGATATCCTATGGAAGGAAATTCAAGTTACTGGTAAGTACGGTTAAAATTACTTTTGAGGATCAGTACTGGGCTGAAAGATGCAGCACTGAGGTCTCTCCTGATAACAGGTGAGTAAATCGGAATTCGTATTTCGGCTGATTTTAGAGGAATATTTTAAAGTTCCAAAACTCCACACTTAGAAGAATTTCCAAGTGAAACCAGTCAATGTTAGCCTATGGAAGGAAATTCAAGTTACTGGTAAGTACGGTTAAAATTACTTTTCAGGACCAGTACTGGGCTGAAAGATGCAGCACTGAGGTCTCTCCTGATAACAGGTGAGTAAATCGGAATTCGTATTTCGGCTGATTTTAGAGGAATATTTTAAAGTTCCAAAACTCCACACTTAGAAGAATTTCCAAGTGAAACCAGTCAATGTTAGCCTATGGAAGGAAATTCAAGTTACTGGTAAGTACGGTTAAAATTACTTTTCAGGACCAGTACTGGGCTGAAAGATGCAGCACTGAGGTCTCTCCTGATAACAGGTGAGTAAATCAGAATTCGGATTTCGGCTGATTTTAGAGGAATATTTGTATGTTTCAAAAATCAACACTTAGAAACTTTTTCAGCAAAAGCAGGCAATGATATCCTATGGAAGGAAATTCAAGTTACTGGTAAGTACGGTTAAAATTACTTTTGAGGATCAGTACTGGGCTGAAAGATGCAGCACTGAGGTCTCTCCTGATAACAGGTGAGTAAATCGGAATTCGTATTTCGGCTGATTTTAGAGGAATATTTTAAAGTTCCAAAACTCCACACTTAGAAGAATTTCCAAGTGAAACCAGTCAATGTTAGCCTATGAAGGAAATTCAAGTTACTGGTAAGTACGGTTAAAATTACTTTTGAGGATCAGTACTGGGCTGAAAGATGCAGCACTGAGGTCTCTCCTGATAACAGGTGAGTAAATCGGAATTCGTATTTCGGCTGATTTTAGAGGAATATTTTAAAGTTCCAAAACTCCACACTTAGAAGAATTTCCAAGTGAAACCAGTCAATGTTAGCCTATGGAAGGAAATTCAAGTTACTGGTAAGTACGGTTAAAATTACTTTTCAGGACCAGTACTGGGCTGAAAGATGCAGCACTGAGGTCTCTCCTGATAACAGGTGAGTAAATCAGAATTCGATTTCGGCTGATTTTAGAGGAATATTTGTATGTTTCAAAAATCAACACTTAGAAACTTTTTCAGCAAAAGCAGGCAATGATATCCTATGGAAGGAAATTCAAGTTACTGGTAAGTACGGTTAAAATTACTTTTGAGGATCAGTACTGGGCTGAAAGATGCAGCACTGAGGTCTCTCCTGATAACAGGTGAGTAAATCGGAATTCGTATTTCGGCTGATTTTAGAGGAATATTTTAAAGTTCCAAAACTCCACACTTAGAAGAATTTCCAAGTGAAACCAGTCAATGTTAGCCTATGAAGGAAATTCAAGTTACTGGTAAGTACGGTTAAAATTACTTTTCAGGACCAGTACTGGGCTGAAAGATGCAGCACTGAGGTCTCTCCTGATAACAGGTGAGTAAATCAGAATTCGTATTTCGGCTGATTTTAGAGGAATATTTGCACAATGGTGAAGGGAGGGGCGGGGCCTGAGGTGACATCTGTGCAAACGCGCCCCGTGGCGCGTTTTAAGTTGGGGGATTAAGTCCCCTTGAATCATGAGGGTCCCTACGGACCAACTAGCCCACCAGGAACCTCCAGTATGCGCCAGGGGCTGCGTTGCAGAGACATGTACAGAGGCCACACCCCTTTTACACCTCTCTGCAACGCAGCTCTGTGGCGCTTTCTGGACGTACCTGTTGGGCTAGTTGGCCCCCAGGGACCCTCAGGATTGAAGAGGATTTAATTCCCCATCTTAAAACGCGCCACGGGGCCTGTTTGCACACATGTCACCTGAAGCCCCGCCCCCTCCCTTCACCACTGTGCAAACGCGCCCGTGGCGCGTTTTAAGTTGGGGGATTAACTCCCTTGAATCCTGAGGGTCCCTGGGGTGCAACTAGCCCACCATATACCTCCAAAGCGCCATAGAGCTGCGTTGCAAAGAGGTGTAAAAAGGGCGTGGCCTCTGTACACCTCTCTGCAAGGCAGCCCCTGGCGCATACTGGAGGTTCCTGGTGGGCTAGTTGGCCCCAGGGACCCCAGTATTCAAGGGGATTGTTCCCCTCTGCAAACGCGCCAGGGGCGCGTTTGCAGAGTGGTGAAGGAAGGGGCGGGGCCTACGGGCCCGATCGTTTTTTGTTTTGTTTTTTTCCCCCTGAAGGGGGCTGTGTGGCCTCCTTCCTTTTTCCTATTTTTAGGCCCTGGGGACCCCATCCCCCAGGGCCTTACCCCTTTTTTAAATTAAAATAAAAAAAAAACGGGAAGGGGGCCGCGTGGCCCCCTTCCCTGGGCCTGTATTGGCCCCGGGACCCCATCCCCGGGGCATGGCCTCTTTTTTTATTTGGAGGGGGCTGCGTGGCCCCCTCCTCAGGCCATTTAAGGCCCCGGGACCCCATCCCCGGGCCGGCCTTGCACTTTTTTTTATTTCAATTTTTTTACTTTGGGGAGGGGGCTGCGTGGCCCCCTCCGTGGCCACTTATGGCCCCGGGGACCCCATCCCCGGGGCCTGGCCTCTCGTTGGGGACTGTGGGGGTCCCCAAGCCCCCACAGTCCCGCCGGCTCCCCGTGTCCTACGGGAGCCGGCATTGCTTTACACATGGGGAGCAGCTAACATGCTGCTCCCATGTGGAAAGCAATCGGCTTTGGATATTGGAAGAGAGAGCAGGTTTCCTGCTCTCTCTTCCAATATCCAAAGCAAGTTTGCAATGACAGGACGGGAGCCGCGAGGCTCCCGTCCTGTCATTGCAAACAGCAGTGTCCCGGGGTAGGCACCCCGGGACACTGCAGGAGCCGGCCCTGGGGGTGGCGGTCCCCAGGGCCATCAAGGGCTCCAGGAGTGGGGCCGCGCGGCCCCCTCCCTCTGAAGCCCGGGAGGTGGTGGTCCCCTGGACCAAGCGACCCCATTTTAATTTTTCTTAGTGCCCCGGGAGGTGGTGGTCTCAGGGCGTGTGGGGGCTGGAGCCCCCACACAGGTTTTTAATTAAAAAAGAAGCCCCGGGAGGTGGTGGTCCTCGGGGCTGCGGGAGGGCTCAGAGCCCTCCCGCACCATTCTACATAAATCCCCGGGGGTGGTGGTCCCCAGGGCTTGGGGGCCCTTAGAGGCCCCCACACATAAAATTAACCCCCCAGCATGCCCCCGGGACTTGGCCCACCCGGGGCCAATCACATCGAGCGCGGAGACCGCGCTTCGATTTTTCGGCAGGGTTCGTGCTCCCTGAGCGCATCCTGCCGATTTAAAAAAAAAAAATAATGTTTTGCCCAGGGGTCCTTGTGGGACCCCCTGAGCAGACCTAGGGGATCAGGGTGTTTCTACCCTGCCCCCTTTGTGCGCTTTGCGCACTTGTTTCTGTCCCTCGGTTCTACCGAGGGACAAAATGGCTGCCAACACTTCCTGATTTGGAGTGTTGACAGCCAATTAACATAAAGCTCGTGCTCGGGAGGATCCGCGGCCCTAGATATATCTATCTTTTTACTTTTGATTTTCTCAGCAACTACTGAACGGATTTACACCATTTAACAAAAAGGGTTCTTTCTGAACCAAGAACTACCTCTTTGCCAAATTTGGTGTAATTCCGTTCAGCAGTTCGGGCTGTAGCCGTGTCTAAAGTTTCCTATGGAAAATTGCATGGGAAAACGCGTTTGGGACCCCCTTTTTCTCGGCCCCGCTGACGAATCCCCGAGACTTTCAGGGTAGGAGCGGACCGGAGCGGCCCACAAAGTTTGAAAATTTTGCGAAGATACGTCAACCGGCAAGAGAGTTATTTCAAATAGAATGTCGCGGATTTCCTATGGATAATAGGTTGTAACTATAACTATCTACTGGCGACCGCCAGTAGATAATATATATATATATATATATATATATATATCTACTGGCGGTCGCCAGTAGATAGTTATAGTTAAAACCTATTATCCATAGGAAATCCGCGACATTCTATTTGAAATAACGTTGGCGCCGGTTGACGAATCTTCGCGAAAGTTTCCAACTTGTTGGGGCGCTCCGGTCCGCTCCTATCCTGAAAGTCTCGGGTGATACGTCAAGCGGGGGCCGAGAAAAAGGGGGTCCCAAAACGCGTTTTCCCATTCATTTTTCCATAGGAACCTTTAGTCGCAGCTACAGCCCGAACTGCCTGAACGGAATTACACCAAATTTGGCAAAGAGGTAGCCCTTGGTTCAGTGTCGTGCCTTTTGCTTAAATGGTGTAAATCCGTTCAGTAGTTCCTGAGAAAATCAAAAGTAAAGTCACATATATATCTGGGCGGAGCCTAACCACACATGTCATCGTGAGATCTGATTGGCTGT
This sequence comes from Calotriton arnoldi, assembly GCA_963921515.1. NCBI lineage: Eukaryota > Metazoa > Chordata > Amphibia > Caudata > Salamandridae > Calotriton > Calotriton arnoldi. The sequence goes on along the minus strand of CAWUFW010007745.1, from coordinate 9,837 downwards.
CAGCACTTCATCCTGGAATTGCTGGCAGCCATCTTGGGACCAATATAAATGATAGTACCTCATTGAAATGCATTGTAGTGAATAGAAGATTTTGAGGGTCACCAAAAGGAGAACTATTAAGGGTGATAACAGGCTTTAGTTACATTAGAATTTATTTGTTGATGGTACCATACTAATTTTAGGAATTGTGGTGTATTCTAAGGTGATTTTACCATGTGAAAAACCTTCTGCTGGGATATCATGAATCATGTTTGAGAGAACACTATTTTCTCATGCTTGTCCCATGGAGGTTTGGAAGGTGCTCCAGAAGCTAAAATGAGAGCATATTTTCTGTAAATTCACATTATCTTTCTCACTCATGTGAGAATGAAGTCTGACATTCTCAGTAAAACATGTACATCCAACAAGGGCAGAGACTGTCAGTTGATTCCTTTGTGTTCTACTGCAGCTTCCCAGAGTGTTCTAAAGAACAACTAGAGTGCTAACAGCCTTACTTATGACAAAAGTATGGCACACCTGAAGCCATCTTGATTGGAATAAACTGGTAACACTTAAACAATTTAATTTAAAAAGGAACAAAATGATGGGGTTCATTTTGTCATAGAAATTATGGTTAGTGCTGTAGAAAGAAAAATTAGGACATGTTTCAAGTGTGATCTCAAATATCTTCCTGTTATATTTCAACAGGAGCAGCCTGCCAGTTGATGCCTTTGTGTTCTACTGCAGCTTCCCAGAGTGTTCTAAAGAACAACTAGAGCGCTAACAGCCTTACTTATGACAAAAGTATGGCACACCTGAAGCCATCTTGATTGGAATAAACTGGTAACACTTAAAACATTTAATTTAAAAAGGAACAAAATGATGGGGTTCATTTTGTCATAGAAATTATGGTTAGTGCTGTAGAAAGAAAAATTAGGACATATTTCAAGTGTGATCTCAAATATCTTCCTGTTATATTTCAACAGGAGCAGCCTGCCAGTTGATGCCTTTGTGTTCTACTGCAGCTTCCCAGAGTGTTCTAAAGAACAACTAGAGCGCTAACAGCCTTACTTATGACAAAAGTATGGCACACCTGAAGCCATCTTGATTGGAATAAACCAGTAACACTTAAAACATTTAATTTAAAAGGAACAAATGAGGGGTTCTTTTTGAAATAGAAATTATGGTTAGTGCTGCAGAAAGAATAATTAGGGCATGTTTTAAGTGAGATCTCAAATCCTCTTCTATTTCATTAGAAAATTCTGACATGCAGACTGAAACAATCACTTTCAATACCAGCAGCAGACTACCAGTTAACTCCCTGGTGAGCAGTAGCTTTACTCCAGTGATCTAATGAGCAACTAGAGTGCTAACATTCTGAATTTATGGCAGATGTGAGACATCTGAATGCCTTCTTGATGGAATCAAAGTAAAAAACTGAAAGCATTTCCTACTGAGGAGACTGCAGTAAATGAAGAAATTAGGAAACTTCATAACAAAGAAGTCTTCCAAGATGGCCACCAGTGAAAAAAGAGCCCAAATGTAGCACAAATATTACCCAGATGTAGCCCACATATAGCCCAATGACAAAAGTGTGCAAAACACTTTTTATTTTTAGTTTTTTTGCAGTTTTATGTAGTGCAGACTGGTCAGGTATTGGAGCATTGCATCTTAAAACATGACCCCCTACACTACAAAAACACCACTGCACTACCTTAAACCCTAAAACACTACCCCCAGCACAACCCCCTACACTACACAAGCACCACTGCACTATCCTAAACCCTAAAACACTACCCCCAGCACGACCCCTACACTACCCAAACACCACTGCACTAACCTAAATCCTAAAACACTACCACCAGCACGACCCCCTACACTACCCAAACACCACTGCACTACCCTAAAACATGACCCCCTACACTACACAAACACCACTGCACTACCCTAAACCCTAAAACACTACCCCCAGCACGACCTCCTACACTACACAAGCACCACTGCACTACCCTAAACCCTAAAACACTACCCCCAGCACGACCCCCTACACTACACAAACACCACTGCACTACCCTAAACCCTAAAACACTACCCCCAGCACGACCCCCTACACTACCCAAACACCACTGCACTAACCTAAATCCTAAAACACTACCCCCAGCACGACCCCCTACACTACCCAAACACCACTGCACTACCCTAAAACATGACCCCCTACACTACACAAACACCACTGCACTACCCTAAACCCTAAAACACTACCCCCAGCACGACCCCTACACTACACAAGCACCACTGCACTACCCTAAACCCTAAAACGCTACCCCCAGCACAACCCCCTACACTGCCCGAGCACCACTGCACTGCCCTAAACCCTGAAACACCAGCCCCAGCACGACCCCCTACAATGCCTGAACACCACTGCACTGCCCTAAACCCTGAAACACCACCCCTAGCACGACCCCCTACACTGCCCGAACACCACTGCACTGCCCTAAACCCTGAAACACCACCCCTTCACGACCCCCTACACTGCCCGAACACCACTGCACTGCCCTAAACCCTGAAACACTACCCCCAGCAAGACCCCCTACACTGCCCGAACACCACTGCACTGCCCTAAACCCTGAAACATCACCCCCAGCAAGACCCCCTACACTGCCCGAACACCAATGACCTAAACCCTGAAACACCACCCCCAGCACGACCCCCTACACTGCCCGAACACCACTGCACTGCCCTAAACCCTGAAACACTACCCCCAGCATGACCCCCTACACTGCCCGAACACCACCGCTCTGCCCAAAACCCTGAAACACCAGCCCCAGCACGACCCCCTACACTGCCCGAACACCACTGCACTGCCCTAAACCTTGAAACACCAGCCCCTGCACGACCCCCTACACTGCCCGAACACCACTGCACTACCCTAAACCCTGAAACATCACCCCCAGCACGACCCCCTACACTGCCCGAGCACCACTGCACTGCCCTAAACCCTGAAACACCAGCCCCAGCATGACCCCCTACACTGCCCGAACACCACTGCACTGCCCTAAACCCTGAAACACCAGCCCCAGCACGACCGCCTACACTGCCCGAACACCACTGCACTGCCCTAAACCCTGAAACACCAGCCCCTGCACGACCCCCTACACTGCCCGAACACCACTGCACTACCCTAAACCCTGAAACATCACCCCCAGCACGACCCCCTACACTGCCCGAGCACCACTGCACTGCCCTAAACCCTGAAACACCAGCCCCAGCATGACCCCCTACACTGCCCGAACACCACTGCACTGCCCTAAACCCTGAAACACCAGCCCCAGCACGACCCCCTACACTGCCCGAACACCACTGCACTGCCCTAAACCCTGAAACACCAGCCCCAGCACGACCCCCTACACTGCCCGAACACCACTGCACTGCCCTAAACCCTGAAACACCACCCCGTGCATGACCCCCTACACTGCCCGAACACCACTGCACTGCCCTAAACCCTGAAACACCACCCCCAGCGCGACCCCCTACACTGCCCGAACACCACTGCACTAAACCCTGAAACACCACCCCCTGCACGACCCCCTACACTGCTCGAACACTACTGCACTGCCCTAAACCCAGAAACACCATCCCCAGCACGACCCCTATACTGCACGAACACCACTGCACTGCCCTAAACCCTGAAACACTACCCCCAGCAAGACCCCCTACACTGCCCGAACACCACTGCACTGCCCTAAACCCTGAAACATCACCCCCAGCAAGGCCCCCTACACTGCCCGAACACCACTGCCCTAAACCCTGAAACACCACCCCCAGCAAGACCCCCTACACTGCCCGAACACCACTGCACTGCCCTAAACACTGAAACACCAGCCCCAGCACGACCCCCTACACTGCCCGAACACCACTGCACTGCCCTAAACCCTGAAACACCACCCCCTGCACGACCCCTACACTGCCCGAACACCACTGTACTGCCCTAAACCCTGAAACTCCACCCCCAGCATGACCCCCTACACTGCCAGAACACCACTGCACTGCCCTAAACCCTGAAACACCACCCCTGCATGACCCCCTACACTGCCCGAACACTATTGCACTGCCCTAAACCCTGAAACACCACCCCCAGCACGACCCCCTACACTGCACGAACACCACTGCACCGCCCTAAACCCTGACACACTACCCCCAGCAAGACCCCCTACACTGACCGAACACCACTGCACTGCCCTAAACCCTGAAACACCACCCCCTGCACGACCCCCTACACTGCCCGAACATCACTGTACTGCCCTAAACCCTGAAACCCCACCCCCAGCATGACCCCCTACACTGCCAGAACACCACTGCACTGCCCTAAACCCTGAAACACCACCCCCTGCATGACCCCCTACCCTGCCCGAACACTATTGCACTGCCCTAAACCCTGAAACACCACCCCCAGCACGACCCCTACACTGCACCGAACACCACTGCACCGCCCTAAACCCTGACACACTACCCCCAGCAAGACCCCCTACACTGCCCGAACACCACTGCACTGCCCTAAACCCTGAAACATGACCCCCAGCAAGACCCCTACACTGCCCGAACACCACTGCCCTAAACCCTGAAACACCACGCCCAGCAAGACCCCCTACACTGCCCGAACACCACTGCACTGCCCTAAACCCTGAAACACCACCCCCAGCAAGACCCCCTACACTGCCTGAACACCACTGCACTGCCCTAAACCCTGAAACACCACCCCCAGCACGACCCCCTACACTGCCCGAACACCACTGCTCTGCCCTAAACCCTGAAACACCAGCCCCAGCACGACCCCCTACACTGCCCGAACACCACTGCACTGCCCTAAACCCTGAAACACCAGCCCCAGCACGACCCCCTACACTGCCCGAACACCACTGCACTGCCCTAAACCCTGAAACACCACCCGCAGCACGACCCCCTACACTGCCCGAACACCACTGCACTGCCCTAAACCCTGAAACACCAGCCCCAGCACGACCCCCGTACACTGCCCGAACACCACTGCACTGCCCTAAACCCTGAAACACCAGCCCCAGCACGACCGCCTACACTGCCCGAAAACTACTGCACTGCCCTAAACCCTGAAACACCACCCCCAGCACGACCGCCTACACTGCCCGAAAACTACTGCACTGCCCTAAACCCTGAAACACCACCCCAGCACGACCCCCTACACTGCCTGAACACCACTGCACTAAACCCTGAAACACCACCCCTGCACGACCCCCTACACTGCCGGAACACCACTGCACTGCCCTAAACCCTGAAACACCACCCCCAGCACGACCCCCTACACTGCCCTAACACCACTGCACTGCCCTAAACCCTGAAACATCACCCCCAGCACAACCCCCTACACTGCCTGAGCACCATTGCTCTGCCCTAAACCCTGAAACACTAGCCCCAGCATGACCCCCTACACTGCCCGAACACCACTGCACTGCCCTAAACCCTGAAACACCAGCCCCAGCACGACCACCTACACTGCCCGAACACCACTGCACTGCCCTAAACCCTGAAACACCAGCCCCAGCAAGACCACCTACACTGCCCGAACACCACTGCATTGCCCTAGACTCTGAAACACCAGCCCCAGCAAGACCCCCTACACTGCCCGAACACCACTGCACTGCCCTAAACCCTGAAACACCAGCCCCAGCATGACCCCCTACACTGCCCGAACACCACTGCACTGCCCTAAACCCTGAAACACCAGCCCCAGCACGACCCCCTACACTGCCCGAACACCACTGCACTGCCCTAAACCCTGAAACACCAGCCCCAGCACGACCCCTACACTGCCCAAACACCACTGCACTGCCCTAAACCCTGAAACACCAGCCCCAGCACCACCACCTACAATGCCCGAACACCACTGTACTGCCCTAAACCCTGAAACACCACCCCCTGCACCGCCCCCTACACTGCCCGAACACCACTGCACTTCCCTAAACCCTGAAACACCACCCCCTGCACGACCCCCTACACAGCCCGAACACCACTGCACTGCCCTAAACCCTGAAACACCACCCCCTACACTGCCCGAACACCACTGCACTGCCCTAAACCCTGAAACACCACCCCTGCACCGCCCCCTACACTGCCCGAACACCACTGCACTGCCCTAAACCCTGAAACACCACCCCCAGCATGACCCCTTTACTGCTCGAACACCACTGCACTGCCCCAAACCCTGAAACACCACCCCCAGCATGACCCCCTACACTGCCCGAACACCACTGCCCTAAACCCTGAAACACCACCCCTGCACGACCCCCTACACTGCCCGAACACCACTGCACTGCCCTAAACCCTGAAACACCACCCCCTGCACGACCCCCTACACTGCCCGAACACCACTGCACTGCCCTAAACCCTGAAACACCACCCCCTGCACGACCCCCTACACTGCCCGAACACCACTGCACTGCCCTAAACCCTGAAACACCACCCCCAGCAAGACCCCCTACACTGCCCGAACACCACTGCACTGCCCTAAACCCTAGAACACTACCCCCACCATGACCCCCTACACTACCCGAACACCACTGCACTACCCTAAACCCTAAAATACTCCCCCAGCACGACCCCCTACACTACCCGAACACGACTGCACTGCCCTAAACCCTAAAACACTCCCCCAGCACGACCCCCTACACTACCCGAACACCACTGCACTGCCCTAAACCCTAAAACACTCCCCCCAGCACGACCCCCTACACTACCTAAACACCACTGCACTGCCCTAAACCCTAAAACACTACCCCCGCATGACCCCTACACTACCCAAATACCAATGCACTACCCTAATCCCTAAAACACTACCCACGCACAACCCCCTACACTACCCAAAGACCACTTCACTACCCTAAACTCTAAAACAATACCCCCGCACGACTCCCTACACTACCCAAAGACCACTGCACTACCCTAAACCCTAAAACACGACCTCCTACACTACACAAACACCACTGCACTACCCTAAACCCTAAAAACTACCCCCAGCATGAACCCCTACACTACCCAAACACCACTGCACTACCCTAAACCATAAAACACTACCTTCAGCAGTACCCCCTATGCTACCCAAACACCACTGCACTACCCTAAACCCTAAAACACTACCCCCAGCAGTATCCCCTACACTACCCAAACACCACTGCACTACTCCTAAACCCTAAAACACTAACCCCAGCACGACCCCTACACTACCCAAACACCACTGTACTACCCTAAACCCTAAAACACTCCCCCATAACGACTCCCTACACTACCCAAATACCACTGCACTACCCTAAACCCTATATCTACCCCCAGCATGACCCCCTACACTACACAAACACCACTGCACTACCCTAAACCCTAAAACACTACCCCCAGCACGACCCTCTTCACTACCTAAACACAACTGCACAATTTGTTACAGGCGTTGCAACGCAGGCCTGTGGTGCTTACTGGAAGTACCTGGTGGGCTGGTTGGGCCCCAGGGACTCTCAGGATTCAAGGTGACCTAATCCCCCAACTTAAAACGCGCCACGGGGCGCGTTTGCACAGTGGTGAACGGAGGGGCGGGGCCTCAGGTGACATGTGCGCAAACACGCCCTGTGGTGCGTTTTAAGTTGGGGAATTAATTCCCTTTGAATCCTGAGGGACCCTGGGGCCAACTAGCCCACCAGGTACCTTCAGTAAGCACAACAGAGGTGCGTTGCAGAGAGGTGAAAAAGGTGCGTGGCCTCGGAACGCCTCTCTGCAACTCAGCTCTGTGGTCCTAACTGTAGGTACCTGGGGGCTAGTTGGGCCCCAGGGACCCTCAGAATTCAAGGGGACTTAATCCCGCAACTTAAAACGCGCCACGGGGTGCGTTTGCACACATGTCACCTCAGGCCCCCCCTCCCTTCACCACTGTGCAAAGGTGCACTGGCCCTGGTTAGTCAGAGTCAGTTACCACCAGTACCCGTCTGAAAAAGTTGTGGGCACAGGATGATTTTGCAACAAGGCCTCTTTCTGCTCCTCTGTTGGTTCTTTCTGCACATCTTTTGCTTCTTTCTGTGCGTTTTTTCTTCTTTCTTCACATGTCCTACCTCTGTTGGCATAATTAGAAACTAGCATTTAAAAACCTTTGAAATTCACTTAAAAACCATAGGTTTCAGGCACGTTATAGTTAGAAATTAGCATTTAAAAAACCTTTGAAATTCACTGAAAAAACCATAGGTTTCAGGCACGTTATAGTTAGAAATTAGCATTTAAAAAACCTTTGAAATTCACTGAAAAAACCATAGGTTTCAGGCACGTTATAGTTAGAAATTAGCATTTAAAAAACCTTTGAAATTCACTGAAAAAACCATAGGTTTCAGACACGTTATAGTTAGAAATTAGCATTTAAAAAACCTTTGAAATTCACTGAAAAAACCATAGGTTTTAGGGACAGTTATAGTTAGTTGGACATTGCACTCGTACAAAACCTGTGAAATTCCCCTGTTATAGTTAGTTCAGCTAACTATAACTCGCGCCCCGCAATGCACTGCTGATGACGTCACATATTACATCACTCATGACATGGTCAGTGACATCACTGATGACATCTCAAATGACATCACTGATGACATCATCCATGTGATAATTTCATGCATCTTCTCACACCCTAATATAACTTTTGATACACCCACTCTAAATTACAGACTGCCATTCTCAAAACCATACACACTCCAACATCAAAAACTACATACGCACTCACTGATTCTTAGGTCTACACACACATCCACTCACTCACCTGTACAGTCACTCATACTTACAATCACTCAGTACAGGACTATCATATGCACTCATACACCTATATAAACACTCACACACCGCCACTCATCCATAGAGGTACTCACACACCTAGTCAGTCATGCAAAAAATTAATCACACACCCATTTACTCACCTATACAGTTATACACACACCAGCTCACTTACTCATACAAATACTAGCACATTCTTACGCTCTTATACAATAACTGATACAAGCACACACGCATCCATACAGCCACTCTCACAATAACACACTCTCACTTATAGCCATTTAAATACTCTAACACACATATATACTGCCTTTTACATATGTAGTTACTCGCACATGTACCACTGAGATATACATTCACTCACTAACACACCCATACACACACTCACCCACCCAAGCAGTCCATCACAGATGCACTCTTCAAATCATGCACCCAGTGAATCACCCACTCACACATCTATGTATAGAGTCACACACATCCCACCCACACAAACACTCAGGCAGCCATACAGATACTCAGAGAACCAATCAATAACCCATATAGACACTCATGTAGCTATTCACAAATCCATCCATCCACTTACACACCAACAACAGACGGATACAGACATTCACACAGTTTAGTCACTAACCCATGCATTCAGTAAGATTCGTTTAATCACTCACTTGTAGAGTCAGTCACTCACGTACTAAATCATCCATTCAGACACTTATACACCCACTCATTCTTCAATACGCCTTTCCCTATATATATTAAACATATTTAAACTTTACAGAAACACACAGTCACTGGATGATGTCATCAGTGATGTCATCAGTGATGTCATTTGAGATGTCATCAGTGATGTCATCAGTGATGTCACTGACCATGTCATGAGTGATGTAATATGTGACGTCATCAGCAGTGCATTGCGGGCGCGAGTTATAGTTAGCTGAACTAACTATAACAGGGGAATTTCACGGGTTTTGTACGAGTGCAATGTCCAACTAACTATAACTGTCCCTAAAACCTATGGTTTTTTCAATGAATATATAT